>JAYKKM010000147.1:0-702500 GCA_035772405.1 Chrysogorgia sp. JL179-B06
AGGAGGGGAGGGAGGGAGGGGGAGGGAGGAGGGAGGGAGGAGGGAGGGAGGGAGAGAGGGAGGGAGAGAGGGAGGGAGAGAGGGGAGGAGAGAGGGAGGGAGATGAGGTGAGGGAGAGAGGGAGGGAGAGAGGGAGGGAGAGAGGGAGGGAGAGGAGGGAGAGAGAGGGAGGGAGAGAGGGAGGGAGGAGAGAGGAGGGAGGGAGGGAGGGAGGGAGAGAGGGAGGGAGAGAGGGGGGAGAGGGGATTGGGAGAGAGGGAGGGAGAGAGGGAGAGAGGGAGGGAGAGAGAGGGGAGGGAGAGAGGGAGGGAGATGAGGGAGGGAGAGAGGGAGGGAGAGAGGGAGGGACGAGAGGGAGGGAGAGAGGGGGAGGAGAGGGAGGGAGAGAGGGAGGAGTGAGGAGGGAGGGAGAGAGGGAGGGAGAGAGGGAGGGAGAGAGGGAGGGAGAGAGGGAGGGAGAGAGGGAGGGAGAGAGGGGGGAGAGAGGGAGGGATGAGAGGGAGGGAGAGAGGGAGGGAGAGAGGGAGGAGAGAGGGAGGGAGAGAGGGAGGGAGAGAGGGAGGGAGGAGAGAGGGAGGGAGAGAGGGAGGGAGGGAGAGGAGGGAGGAGAGAGGGAGAGAGGGAGGGAGAGGGAGGGAGAGAGGGAGGGGGAGAGAGGGAGGGAGAGAGGGGGAGAGAGGGAGGGAGAGAGGGAGGGAGAGAGGGAGGGACGAGGGGGGAGAGAGAGGAGAGAGGGAGGGAGAGAGGGAGGGAGAGAGGGAGGGAGAGAGGGAGGGAGAGAGGGAGGGAGAGAGGGAGGAGAGAGGGAGGGAGAGAGGGAGGGAGATTGATTGATTGATTGATTGATTGGATTGATTCACTTTTATTTAAAATACAGGTAGTTTCATAAGTCTTACAACTTCTTTCCATGAAAGCCGTAACAACTATATAATTACTATATACAAGTAAAATTAGGTACAAATTATAAATTAAACCAATTAGTTAATTGTCAACTGATTTGTCCAATAGCGATGATAGTTTTCTTTTAAAAATCGCTTTCGATTCAGAAGACTTAAGTTCATGAGGCAGAGAGTTCCATGTTACAGCACCTCTAAATGAGAAAGATCTCTTATAATATTCAGTATTTGGAATATGCGTGATTTCCACATTAAGCTCATTATCTCTAAGTCGAGATTTGTACGGGTTACTTTTGGAACATTTGGAGAAAATATCACTCAAATATTTAGGCACGTTACAATTAATTGTATCGTACATAAACATATTGAGACGTTTTTCTCTTCTCGCTACCAAATTACACCAATTTAAATCATTTAATATATCAGCTGACCTCACATCGTAGCCTTGGTAGGTAATAATGCGGGCAGCTCGATTTTGTAGTTTTTGAATATTACTAGCAAGTCCTTTATTTAAGCTACCCCATACAACATCACAGTAGTCAAAGACAGGCTGTATTAGAGCATTATATATGATTTTAAGTACATTCAAAGAAACATAATCACGAGCCTGCCTTAGACCACTGATAGATCGACCTACTTTTATACATAATGTATTGATATGTATTGATAATCAATAAATAAAAGTGAATCAATCTCTCCCTCCCTCTCTCTCCCTCCCTCTCTCTCCCTCCCTCTCTCTCCCTCCCTCTCTCTCCCTCCCATGGTCTTTATTGATCTGACAAAAGCCTTTGACACCGTCTCCAGGAACGCGTTGTGGAAAATCCTCTTGAAGCTTGGTATCCCAGAGAAGATGCTAAATGTCATCATCTCATTCCACGATGGTATGATTGCGACAGTTCAATCTGCAGGTCAGTTTTCTCTGTCCTTCGATGTTACAAATTGCACGAAACAAGGATGCGTCTTGGCCTGTCCTGTTTGCTCTGTTTTTCTCAGTCATGTTACGTTATGCGTATCAAGACTATGAAGTTGGCGTCAAACTTCAATTTCGATCAAGCGGCGGCCTGTTCAATCAGCAGAGGTTCAAAGCCAAGACTATATGTAGAGCAGAACTGATCCGTGAACTGCTCTTCACCGATGACTGTGCCCTTGTCTCCCACTCCTTGGAGGAAATGCAAGATCTGGTGGATAGGTTTGCAAAGGCAGCTAGTGCACCTTTGGTCTCACTATCAGTATTAAGAAAACAGAACTTGTTCATCAATCTCTCTCCAACGCCGACCAATCAAATCCAGTCATCTACATCGATGGGAAGCCTATCAAAATATCCGAATCGTTTATATACCTCGGATCGAAGACAACTGCGAACGCCAGAATCGATGACGATATAACCCTGAGGATTGGTAAAGCCAGCAACGCTTTCGGAAAATTGACAAACAGACTGTGGAAGACGCACGACATCTCGCTCAATACGAAAGTAGCTACATGTTTACCGTGCTGTTGTTCTAACAACCCTCCTGTATAGCTGTGAGGCATGGACCCTGTACAGAGAGCAAGTAAATCGGCTGGATGCATTTCACATGCGCAGTCTCCGATCTATTGCCAATATCAAATGGGAAGAGCAGGTAACAAACGCTGAAGTCCTCAATAGATGCGGTATTAGCGGTATGGAGGCTTTCCTGATCCGATATCAAATGCGTTGGGTTGATGGACGAATCTCGTATCCCGAAGATTGTCCTTTATAGCCAACTAATTGATGCCAAGCGACGGATCGGTAGGCCCCTGCTGCGGTATAAAGATTTATTTTAGAAACTTTTATTTTTATTATTTTTATTATTATTATTATTATTTTTTTTTTATGAAACTTATTTGTTCCTGAACACTCATACGTCGATAGCGACGGGAGTCGAGTCCATCATCATCATCATCATCATCATCATATATATAGGTAATATTTGGCATTTCACTCGATCAAACTACATGTTGAAAGGATTTATGGTGAAGGAAAATTTCGAGTGTTGGAATACATACATTTTAAACTTCAAGGCCTTCCGGCTGGAATTGAACCGCGACCCTGCGATGCCAGTGCAGTGCTCTGACCACTGAGCTACGGAAGCCGTTGCCGAGAGCCTAGTCACGAGCTCCGCATAGATGGATATTATAGGTAATATTTGGCATTTCACTCAATCAAACTTTCAAAGGATTTATGGTGAAGGAAAATTTCGAGTGTTGGAATACATACATTTTAAAAGTGTTGGAATATATACATATATATATATATACATATACATATATATATATATATATATATATATATATATATATATATATATATATATATATATATATATATATATATATATATATATATATATATTTATATATATATATTTATATATATATATATATATATATATATATATATATATATATATATATACAGGCGCGGATTTAGAAGTTAGTCGCATAAATTAGACACTTCATGAACAACCCTATTGGTTATGCTTTTCTTAAGAATAATTCAGAACAAAAACCTATCCAATAGGATTGTTATTCACAGGTATTTTGAATTGCAAATTCTAAATCTAATTTATGCGACTAACTTCTAAATCCGCGCCTGTATATATATATATATATATATATATATATATATATATATATATATATATATATATATATATATATATACAGCTGGACAGATATAACTTTGGTATAGTCATAGTTAATATAACTATGCGTTAATATATACAATTGAATGTTGTAGTGAATGTGGGAGAGCTCGGAGAGCTGAGTCTCGTTAGCTCAATGGTTAGAGCATATCACCGGCAATCAGAAGGTTACAGGTTCGATTCCTGTACGGGACTCAGAATCATTTTTCTGAGGATATGAGCTTGACGATCGTCATAACTATGGTATGCCAAACTTACGCAGTTAATTTTGCGCTAACCATGTTGTGGGAGACATTCGAAAGTGTTTCATTAGAATTGTTTAACATTTTCTTCATATTTCTAAGCAGTAAACGCCTACATACAGCAATTATCTGCTTGAATTTTAAACGCTTTCGTCGACTACCGCTTTTGACCGGATATCAAGTTTCAAAGACAATGATTAATTTGCCTAGCGCAGCAGGAATCTGGCATGTTTTGATGGTAATGTAGTATGGCTTTTAACCTACGTAACTTTGGGTAACTCCAATAATCAAGTAGCGCTCCGGCTGTGTGCATTGTGCAACGGGAACACGGCAGAATGCTATTTGTGGACTCCCACCTGAATCTTTCCGTCTTACTTTCCAGTCACCAAATTATTGTCGCCACTTTAAGAATTTCGGGTATCCGCTGACCTAATGTAATGTTTTTGCCGGAAACGTACGAACACATTTCGAACAGCTCCCGAGGGACTATATATCATCCCGAGGATAATATTTCGACGAATTCCCCGAGCGGAGGGTCTATAAATGATATATTATACCGAAGTAATCTTGAATTTTGGCGCGAAAACCAAATAACACGCGAGTGTATTTGGTGGTATTTGGTATTTGTGGTATTTGTGGTATTTGGTTTCGCGGAGGGGTATTCACTAATATACCCCTCCACGGAGGGGTATTCACTATTATATCCCGCCACAGCGAGGAATTCGAGTTTAAATTGACTGGTCACGTGGTACAAATCTAGCTCTTTGATTGGAAAACAAAGTGTTGTATACGAGCAGTTGTACGTGTGTCATTTGGTCAAGCAGTTACGCCAACAAAACTGCAGAAGATGTTGAAAAATCTTTTGTTGAAGTCGAAGTGGGAATTAGTCTATCCGTAAGACTGCAGCAAAATACGGAACGTCAGGGATCACTTCAACATCGTCTCAAAATGAATAAAAGAAGGGAAAAGTCTCACCGGCTCTGGCAAAACTACAGTAATTGATCAAGACGTAGAACAGCTGTCGAAATGTATTGGAACAATGGCAATCTTGTGTTTAGTCAACAAGATAACAAATTCAAATATCTTGTTCAAGAGTATGTTCGACCATAAACTTACAACACCCTTTAAAGATGATCGCCCAGGCAAAGATTGGCTTCGATTATTCATGGCTAGAAACAATTACTGTCACTGAAAAAAGCCAACATGTTCAGCTAGAAAGTCCGCCACTTCTAACCCTTTCGTCATGTACGATTTTTATGATGTTTTGGAAAAGCTGGTTAAGGAAAAAAAGTTAAAGCCATCACAAATGTGGAACTGTGACGAAAGCGGTTTCCCGAACGATCCGATCCACAAGTGCAAAGTTAACAGGGGCAAAATAGCCTACAAAGTTACTTGCAGAGCAGGACGAGAAAACACGACAACTCTGACCGTATGTAGTGCCGCATGAACAGTTCTTGATCCTCTATAATCTCAGATCCTCTATATCTCAGATAAAAACTTGCAATCAACCTGGCGAGGTAATAGTCTAGAGCTCTTCCTGGCACATTTTATGGCATATCATCAGAGAACGGCTGGATGACGACGAATGCGTTCGCCGACTAGTTCGATTTAACATATGTTTAACATATGTTTAACATATGTTTCTAAGCAGTGATAGAGAAGGCGATCCAGGAGAATATTAAGATTTTAAAGTTACCACCACATGTGACGGATAAACTACAACCATTAGATGTTGCATGTTTTGGCCCACTAAAAGGATGTGGGAAAAATCCCGCAATGCTTGGATAAATCAATGGGGCCCCAAGGAACCAATGAAGAAAGTAACTTTTCTCAACCAATTGAGTGACATTTGGCACAGGGGCCTGGTTTTAATTGGCAACTGGAATTTACTCTGTCGATTCTGGAAGGTTTCTCAAAGATCGGCTAGACAAGCGACTGGTAAAAATGTACGACCTATATGGGTTTCACTGTGGAAACCAGATAATCTTATGGAAGAGTTGGCAACTTCCATTAATACTCCACAAAAAGTCCATTCACAACCAGAAAATATTCTTGATAACGATGATGCAGACGACCTTTCAGCATCACCTGGTACTACACCTACTACAACACCTGTAGTAACACCTCAAGGGTGCAACTAGGCAATCAACTCCCGCCAGAAACGACTGTCAAACTTGCGAAGCACTGGGACCAGTTCCTCCGCTAATTCCAGGAAAGCTGTGGATTCCTGTATGGAGTCTTCAAGAACCAGAGTCAGTTACGCCAGAGTCGAGAAAAAGCTTCGAGGATCTCGTCTAGGACAAAATGAAAGGGCCAACGAATAAACCGGCAGCAAAAAGACGAAAAGTGAGCCAAATCTTAGCAGGGGCGCAACTAGAAAATTTCGAGGGCAGGGGTTGAATGCAAAAAAAGGGCAAACTCGCCCAGTCGTCATTGGTGGCGAAAAATTTGTGTTTTCGGTAATTACAACCTCTAGGGGGGTGGGGGGGGCATGCTCCCCCGGAAAATTTTTGAAAACTAGAGTCTCTGAAATGGTATTTCCTGCATTCTGAGATTGTTCCTCACAGAATTGTCAGGTTCATTGATTGTGCCCAAAATGTCCAAAATGTGCACGTTTGGGAGGTGAGGAAGTCTGTAAGAACCGACATGGCACCAGAATTCAAGGGGAAAACGAACCAGAGAATTTAGTTTATCTTTCGCTTAATATCCGTTGGCGTTAAACAAGGGAACAAACAGTGTTTTAGCTCTAAAATCCTAAAAATATTGGGGGTGGGGCTTAGCCCACCCATTTCAAATATTGGGGGGCTATAACCAACCGCCGCCCTTGCGCTCAGTATTCTAAACAATTTGGGATACTGGATATCTTCGTTATGTTTCTTCAAGAACACTCAACAACCACCACCACAACAATAACCTTAATACACCAACAACACCCAAAAATTAACATGAATGATTTACAAAATATATAAAGCACGTTCTATGAGTTAATGACACGCGTGTAGCATCTTTTACAAGGCAGAGTGTGTTTGAGTATGTAGACTATATACATTAAGAACATACTCGGGCCTTAATTGCTCTCCGCGGAAAATGCGGAAAACCGCTGAAAGCAGGAGCACGGGCGTAAGAAGACTCGTAACCTTCCACCGGGCGCGGCGAGAGCTTGAAGCCGAGCTAGAAGCCTCTGCAGAGTCTCGCCAGATTTGCAGATAATTGTATATTTGCGTACTACGTACAACAGACGATTACTTATCTGTTTATCTAATGTCTAAGTAAGTATTGATAGATAGTATTAGAGGTCTCACAAAAAGGGCAGGAGTTAAAAAGGCAGGGGTTAAAAAGGGCAGGGGTTGCAACCCCCCCCCCCCCCAACCCCCCCTCTAGTTGCGCCCCTGCTTAGATTGACTTTGGTAACGTTTAAGGCTGACCGAAGGTCACGGGCTACCTTAAATTTTATGTTCGCGAACCCATGATGTAATAATGGGTCTATCTTATTATGGTTAAATGTATATTATGCAACATGCTATATATATATCATTTTAAAGCTTATGATATGCTCTGAACAAATAGCATTACAGATGCGCTCCCAGGCAAAAACATAAATGTAAAAAACCCTGCAAAGCTGAAAACCATCTTTGGATTGGTTTAGATGAAAATAAAAGAGGATTTAAGAGTTCGAACGTTAACACGTCCTGGAACATTAGTGCTGCTTTTCGTGAAATCTGTTTATCTATAAGTGATGAAAATGAATGCCTAACGACCAGTAACGCATGTAAACATGAAACGAAATCAACAAGCTCAGAGGTAAGGTAAACGGCAACATCTGAAGACAAACACAACATTAAAAACAGAGAATTAACAAAATGAACCAAAAGCCACTAATAAATGTCTTATTAACCTCGTTTGCTTGGTCTGTACGGTAAAGTATTTGCCTCGATCCTTCGTCGCTCGGTCTGTACGAAAACCTCAGGCAAATACTTTACCGTACAGACCTCGCACTCGGTTAATAAGTCTTTATTACATCCCTGTGATAAAAATTGAGTGTTCTATACCGAATTTGGATTAACAAATAAGATCTTATTTGTTGCTATGGCAACAAAATACAGTTTAACACCAAAAGCTTCCATTAATTTGTTGACTGGGATGTAATCTATTTTACAAGTTAAAATGACCAATTCTTGATGCTTAGTATTTGACTATAGATAACATCCAAAGATGGTTTTCAGCTTTGCAGGGTTTTTTACATTGATGTTTTTGCCTGGGAGGGCATCTGTAATGCTATTTGTTTTAGAGCATGTTATAAGCTTTAAAATGATATATATCATGTTGCATATACATTTAATGCCCCCTTAAATTAAAATGCGTTGGGGAGCTTGTAAGGCGGATTGTTGTTGAGCTTGTCTTGAATGACCATTCTGTGATTTACTGATATAAGTGATTCCTTGTAAATATTAAACATTGATATTTCGTTTCGTGGATTATCATCATTGTAGAAGCAATTCGCGAAAGGTGATGATCTTGTCGGTGAGTCTGTTTCAAGGGATGATTCAGAGAAAGAAAAGAGCAACGAATCAGCGCCGGAGGAGGGAAATGGCAGCCATAGATGACGAAGAAGCATTGAAAGGGTTGTGGAAAAAAACTATGCCCTCCGGTGTTAGAAGAATTTGTGGTCCAACAGTGGTATGACATTATTTACAATGGCAAAACGAAAGGCCATCTATATGTTGGTAAGGCAACCCGTCACTTTCTTGATGATGTCGCGGATGGACCTCTCACTGGCATCGAATTCGACTGCTTAAAATACATATTGGAACAGGCACAGTACTGTTGTCTATTCCCGATCATTTGGAGCGCGATATTGGTATATTCAATATGCGATATTGGTACATTCATGATACTATTTATGGTCCACTTGAGGTCATTCCATTAAAATCGAGAAAATGGAATGTCCCAGCATACCAGTTGAAAGAAAAATTTGAAAGAGTGGTCAAACTCAACAGAGAATCACTGGCTTCAACCTTAAAATAGTTGACAATAGATATAAACGAACTTTCTTTTAACTTCCTTGTAGAAACTGTTATAATATATTACATAAATTGATGGCCAAATCCTTGTTGTATTACCAAAGTGATTCCCACTTAGTCCAACCTTGTTCACCACCTCTGTGTAGATTTCGCGCTTTCTGCTTCTAAACGTGTTCATCCTCCTCATCTGAGGCTTTCCATTGCCGAGGCATCTCTTGTATCGCCAAAGGTGATCCCCTTCTCCACGACGTACTTCTTCACGCCTTTGCACTTTTTGAGCTCCTTTCGAACAGTCTTGCAGCTGTAGAGTTTTGCTCTCAGTCCAACGAACTCCAAGACCTGCTCCCTCCTCTTCGAAATCATCGAGACCCCTCCTCTTGCTCCCTTTTCAAACATTAAGAGAATGTCCACGTCGGTCAGTAGGTCGACTCTCACCCTGTTTTCTTCCACAGGGCGTCCCATGCCAGTCCTGGTGAAGTGTAGTACCAAACTGGGTTGAGTTTTTAGTTCCTCGAGCGGACTTTCCGAAAATTCTCAAACACGTCCTCCAACAGCAAGACGTCCGTCTTGAGGTAGAGATTGTGGTAGTCTCTCAATATCCCCATCCCAAACTCCTCCCACACCTCCTTTGCGTGCGCGTAGTCCTAGTCGGTCACGTCGCTATCGTTCAACTTGGAGTGAACTCTTCCTGAGACATCCCAAGCTATCGACGTACTCATATGGGTACACTCCCTTTCTTGCGAGCAACCGAGACTTTTCTCGCGAGCAACCAAACACTTTCTTGGTCGAAGTGAGTTTGTCCTCGGAGAGATTCTCAAACAGATTGGCCAGACTCGTTCCCATGAATTTAAAGCTGTCAATGAACCTATCTCGCAAATGATCTCCTTCGTCTCGCCCTCCTTGGTGACAAAGCTACCTACGACGATCCTTGGAGAAGGAGATGTACTTCTCTTCTGTGTTTGGAATGCAGGTAACCTCACCGTCTGTCTCTCCGATGCTTTTCACGACTTAACAAGTGTCAGCAGTCTCAACAATGTCAAGGCTCTTCGTCAACTCTACGACAAGGTGGAATTTCATGTGAGGGGCCTTAGGGCCCTCGGTGTGGAATTAAGCTCATATGGAAACCTGATGATCTCAATACTGATGAACAAACTTCCACAAGAAACTCGAATAATAATCACCAAAGCCTTAGGGAATCAATGGTCATTGATAAGATGTTAGACACCTTGAAGAAGAGCTGGAAGCTAGAGAAAGAGCAAACTTGTTGAGCTCGAAGCCACCAGAAGACCACCGAAATAATGAGAGAACACCACCACGATACAAGGGATTCAGTACAGCTGCATCATTATTGTTCTGTTCCTTCGGGTATAGCACGAACACCGGGACCCTTCAACATCAGTATTACATATGTCAAATGGAATAAGACGCTTTTATTCGTATTCAACTGTTTTGTAAAAAAAGAATGCTCACCCAGACGTAAGAAACGAGTTCCAACAACGAACTGCCCCCAACCCCCTGACTAACGAATTTAGCCAATGGCGTGCGGCGAAATATAAAAATACCGCGAAAACGACAGGATGACGTGTCTGGCTAAAAATATGAAAGATGTCTATGAGGGAGCCTTAGTGGCCAGAACACTCCCCGTCTGGTATAAAAATACCACTATACTTAATGTTTTGAATGTTAAAATTAGCTACGAGTTCGACTCATGTTCAGTTTTCAACAGGATCACTTCTGTGACTGGTCTTGTGTATGATTGCTTCGAGCCGTCCTTAGCTGTCGTAACTTCTACTTTCCGAACTTTCCCGTCTGCGCTGCTGAAGGTCTTCGAGATACGTGCGAGCGGCCAATCGTTTCTTGGCGATTCTTTACGTCGGAGAAGAACTAGGTCTCCAACTTTGAGATTCGGCAGAGCTGTTTCCCACTTCCGTCTGTGTTGCAGCGTCGGCAGGAACTCTTTTTTCCATCGTGACCAGAAACGGTTTGCTAGGTATTGAACCTGTCGCCATTGTTTGGTGTAGAGGTCTTGAGAGACAAAGTTTCCAGGAGTCGGCTTGAGTGGTAAGGTTTTCTGCGTCAGGAGTATAGAAGGCGTAAGGATTTCGGGTACGGAAGGGTCGCTCGACACAGCTACCAGTGGTCTGTTGTTTACGATGGCTGTTACCTCGGCCATCAGCGTTGATAGGACTTCGTGAGTCAGTCGAGTTGGTCTTAGATCGGCGAACATTGAGTCCAAAATTCGTCTACAAATACCAATCATACGTTCCCAAACGCCTCCCATGTGTGAGGCGTGGGGAGGGTTGAAGACCCACTTGCATCCTTGAGAATTCATGTATGATTCTACGGTCTTCTGATCCATTTCCTTTAGAGCTGCTTCCAATTCGTTGTGCGCACCGGTGAAGTTAGTTCCACAGTCCGAGTGAATCTGTTCGACGGGCCCTCGAATTGCCATAAATCTACGAAGAGCATTTATGAAGCTGGAAGCATCCATGCTTTCGATTAATTCAACGTGGATAGCACGTGTTGACAGACAGGTAAAGATAACTGCCCATCGTTTGCTGCACGCGTGTCCTCCTCTAGTGCGTCGGGCTGTCACTTCCCATGGGCCGAAAACGTCTAGGCCGACATAGGTGAATGGGGGTGAAGGAGTAAGGCGTTCGGTTGGAAGATCTGCCATCTTTTGGTGATGAAGCTTCCCTCGCAATTTCTTACATTTGAGGCAGTCGTGGATGACTCGATTAACCAGGCGTTTTCCTCCGACGATCTCTGACCATGCCATGGGTGAAGTGGCGACCTTGATGTTTGACCTCTTCATGGCAATGCTTGACGATAAGACTTGTAGCGTGGTGTCCCCTGGGGAGGATGAGGGGATGTCTCTCTTCGTAGGGAAGGTCAGCCCGTTCGAGGCGTCCTCCGATACGTAGCAGACCTTCAGAATCGATGATCGGGCTGAGCTTCGACAAGGGTGATGTTTTTGGCAATCCTTTATTTTGTCCTACGCAATCGAGTTCTTCTTGAAATGCTTCGTTTTGCAGGTTTCTAACAATCAATGTCTGCGCGCGTTTTCTTGCATCAATGACACCGATTGGCGATGTGGTTTGCGTTTGTGGATCGTTGCTGATTGGTCCCTCGTTATGATGATGGTGGCGTTGATGCTGTCTCTGAGCAACCAGGATTAGATTGGCCACAGCGTTCGTTAAGTTTGACCACCGAGAGAAACGTAAAAAGCGTGTTGTTCCAAGGTTTTCACGAACTTGAGACTTCGCGTGTGTTACGAGGGTCGTTACTTCTGGACGAAGCTCTGGGTCTTCTGCTGCAGGTTCGAAGGTCGTAACGTCCGTTTGCACGTCAGAGGAACTCAGGTTGTAGAGAAACTTCGGACCGGTCAACCACGTAGAATCTTTGAGGTCGCGGGCTTTCACGGATCGGGTAGCCAAATCTGCTGGATTGAGGTCGGTTGGCACGTATTTCCATTGATCTGGCGATGAGGACCTTCTTATTCGCTGCACTCGGTTGCCAACATACACGTAAAATCGACGCGTCTCGTTAAGGATATATCCTAGCGTAACCTTACTGTCCGTGTAGTAGGTGATAGAGTGGGGTTGTACTGCTAACTCTTCTATAACTAGCTCGGTAATTTCAGCACCAAGGACTGCGGCACAAAGCTCTAAACGGGGAATCGTTGTAGCGTGGGGTGGAGCCAACTTTGCCTTGCCAAACACGAAGGAAACGTGGATCTCGCCGTCTTTCTGCACGACTTTGACATAAGATACGGCAGCAATTGCTTCGACCGAGGCGTCGCAGAAGGTATGAATCTCTATGCGACTTGCATCCGACAGTGATGCACTGGCGTAGGCACATGGGACCTTGACTTCTCTTAGATCTGCGAGGGACTTGCACCAAGCTTTCCATGGTGATCTGTGTTGTTCTGGCAGTGGTTTGTCCCAATCGTCGAGCGGGTGGCGCTTGAGGCTCGTTGTCATGGCTCTCAGCAGAATCTTGGCTTTGATGACGACTGGTGCGGCGATTCCAAGCGGGTCGTATAGGCTATTGGTGACTGACAGAACGCCACGTCTTGTAAATGGTTTTACTTCATCGACGACTTGAAAGGTGAAGACGTCGACTTGTAAGTCCCAGAATACCCCTAACGAGCGTTGGATTGGGGTGACGTCGCGATGGAGGTCTAGGTTGCGGAGGTCTGAGGCTTGGTCTTCGAGGGGGAAAGCTTGTGTCACTTTAGGGTTGTTAGAGGCGATCTTGTGGAGGCGTAGGTTGGCGGCAGCCAACATGGCTCTGGTACGACGTAACAACTCGATGGCTTCCTCAGAATCAGGCACGGACGTTAGACCGTCGTCCACATAAAAGTCCTTCTCCACAAACTCTCTCGCGTCGGTTCCGTACTCGAGTTCTCCAACGAGGGCTGTCTTCCTAAGACCACATGTTGCGATGGCTGGCGAAGATGTATTGCCAAAGAGGTGCACTTTCATTCGGTATTCAATCACTTCTTCATCGGGTTTGTTGTCCTTGTACCAGAAGAAACGCAAGAAATCTCTGTGGTCTTCGCGAACCGTGAAGGAGTGAAACATCTGTTCGATGTCTGTCATGAACGCGACGGCGTTGCGGCGGAAGCGTAGGAGGATTCCTACAAGGCTATTTGTCAGGTCTGGGCCCGAAAGTAGTAGCTTGTTTAGAGACACCCCGTTGGTTTCAGCTGCGGAATCAAAGACCACTCGTATTTTGCCCGGCTTTCGAGGGTGGTACACGCCGAAGTGAGGAAGGTACCACCTTGGTCCTTTTGATGATTCGTTACTCTGGGGCACAGGCTCTGCATGACCATTCTCGAAAAGCTTTTGCATGAAATCGAAATAGTGTTTCTTCATTTCAGGTTTGTGATCTAGTGTTCGTTTGGTGGAGTTAAAACGCCTACGGGTGTCTTCTCGGTTGTCTGGAAGTTCGGAAATTGGGTTGCGGAAAGGTAGCGGTGCTTCCCAGTTTCCTGCATCGTTTTTGATCATTTGATCGTTCATAATGTGGAGAAATCTCCTATCTTCAACGGATTGACCAGGTTTATTGTCGTCCTTCGAACTTGCGAATACTTTGGCTCCTAAACCGTCATCAAAACTTCCGCTTTCGAATGTCTCTTTCCTCTGGTTGTGAATTTCTTTATCAGGAAGATCGGAGATACTGGTGGTGTTTTCTTTAACATGGAAACGATTAGGGCAGGGTGAAAGAATTGAGGGTCGCCCGCTTTCAAGGATATGTGTATTGTAACAGGAGGGCTCTGGTTTGTGTGCACCGTCTAGGCAAGCGTTGCCAATTACGACCCATCCTAAGTCGAGACGCTGAGCCCAAGGGGCGTTCCTAGATCCGTTGCGCGATTCATGTATCTTTTGCAGTGGTGGTGCATCTCGGCCGATAAGCAGCAGGATGTCTACGTCATCGCGGATCTCGGGTATCTCGTCAGCGATTTCTCGTAAGTGTGGGTGCGCTCGGGCTACTTCTGGAGTGGGGATCTCCTCTTTAGAGTCAGGGATGGCATTACACTCGATGACGCTGGATAATTGATGTTTGCTACTACCGTCTATAGATTCTACGATTAGCTCTTTACTACGCCTTCCTTGCATCTGTGTCGTTCCGGAGCATGTCCTAAGCGAGTATGTAGTTGTCGGACTATTGACGTTCAGACGATCGAATAGTTCAGATTTTGCTAGCGAGCTGTTACTCTGATCATCGATTACCACGTACGCTTTCACTTTGGTTTCAGGATATCTGCTTACATATACATTAGCTAAGCAAATCTTCGAGCACGACTTCCCACCGGGGAAGCTTCCGCATACCTCTGTGCATTTTGACGTAATGTCACCTGGCTTCCATCTTTGCTGCGGATGAGTTCCGTCTCTGGGTTGATTTTTGTCATCCTTCTGCTCCCCGCCGTGCTTTCGCTCGTCCTGGGCGTGGAGTGCAGCCAAGTGTTTATCACTTTTACACTCTGTACACATAATTTTGGCTTTGCAGTCTTTCGCTAGATGGTCACAGGAGGCAATGCAACGAAAGCATACACGATTCTGTTTCAGTATCTTGGTTCTCTCATCAAGTGGCTTGGCTTGGAACGCTCTACATTTACTTAATGAGTGTGGTTTATGATGGACAATACACCAGTTCGTGGGGTCGAGAACGGGTTGGGTTCCTCTATCTGCGGCTTCGACATCGGTTTTCTTCACGTTGAACTCTTCGTTTGGCCAACGAGAGTTTCGTGGGGTTCTCTTCTCAGGCATTTCTATGATCAGGTTAGGGTCGTTTCTCTCAAGGGATAACTCTTGGATAAACGTGGCAAAGGGGGGATAGTCTACCGAGGGGTGTCGTTTCCTATATTGATATGCGTGTTTTTGCCATCTGCCTTGGATATCGCCAGGAAGCTTCGCGATGACTGGTTTGATGTAGGTGCATGGGCTCGTCGAGGATTCTGAGGCCAGGGTAACTCCCATCGGTCTTAGCGCACTGCAGTTCCAAAAGCAGATCTCCGAACTCTTGGAGTTTTTTGTTATCTCTATATCCGACTTTGGGATTGTTTATATATGCATTGCGAAGTCGTTGTGCTAATTTCTTGGATTCGTTGGTGGTATACTCTATTATAAGGGATAATTCCTCGTTTGGGGTAATGTTTATGTCTCGTATCATGTTCTTAAAGGAGTCTCTCCAGCTCCGGTAATTCCTAGGGTTATCATCAAATTTCTGAATCTTGTTAGCGATAAGTTCTCGTCGGGCCATGAACTGGATATAAGAACTCGCAATGTTCGAACTTGGGTCTGTGGGATGATTTTGAGGTTTGGGAATGAATATGTTTCGTGTCGGGTCTAGTCCTTTAGTAGATGGTCTTTCTTGAACATATGACAGGGTTGGATAAACCAGGAGGGGGCGAATAGCCGATGTTAGGTTCTTCGAAATGTTGCGAGTTTACATAGCGCTGGACTCTTTCGACCGGATCTTCTTGGGGCAAGTGAAGGTGTTCGGATTCTTGATTGTCTACGAGGCTCAGTTCATTGTCGATGGCCTGAGCTTTAGCTACGGCGACTGCAGCTTCCTCTTCCAATCGCAAACTTTCCATTCGGGCCTTTTCTTCCAGCTTCTTCTGGGCCAGCGCGAGTTCTTGTTGTTGTATTTCAAATGCGGACTGCGACTCACGCAATGATCGCCATTTTTGCATTTGTATTTTCTTTAGCGCCACTGTGGCTTCGGCTCTAGCTAGCGCTCGAGCTACAGTAGAGGATGCTGTGGAGCGACGGGAACTACGGGAACGGTTGGAGTTAATTTCTATCAAAAGTTCCTTTTTACGTTCATTTGCCTCATTCATGGCTGTTTGAACGTACTGATTGTGATGATTTCTTTGTTTTTGCAATGTTTCGTATTCCTTTTGGTGTTGTGGATCACTGAGGCCAGCGAGAAGCTCCAAAAATGATAAAGAAACGGCGTGGTACTGGTGAAAGCACGAAAGTACTTCTGAAGTATGCGATTTTATTTGTTCTACGGAATCGGGTGCTTCCTGTAGTTTAGTTACAGCGCTTGCCGTATTTCGCCATAATTTTTCTAGTTTTGCTTGATATGACTGAATTCTGTTCTCAATGGACTTCTCCGAAGGTTTTGCTGATCTTTTTGGCCGTGTAGATGGCTCGTTAGTCGAGACAGACAATGTATTTTCGGCTAATTCTGGGATTATCCCGAGCGAACTGGCCTTGTTTATGTCGATTTCCCTGGATTTCTCGCCCGTATTTTCTGCTAAAAGTACGTCTAGTGATCCTACCTCTTGGTTGTCGACGGTAGGGTGATTTATCGCTGAACTGTCCGTTGTAAATTGAACGTTTTCGTCGGTATTCGAGGACATATCTGCAGCGGTTTCGTCCATGCTAGAGACGATTGTCTTCGGGTTCTCGATGTTTACACGCCGTAAGAGTGACTCTTTTTTTACTGTTCTGTTCCTTCGGGTATAGCACGAACACCGGGACCCTTCAACATCATTATTACATATGTCAAATGGAATAAGACGCTTTTATTCGTATTCAACTGTTTTGTAAAAAAAGAATGCTCACCCAGACGTGAGAATTTGAGAAACGAGTTCCAACAACGAACTGCCCCCAACCCCCCTGACTAACGAATTTAGCCAATGGCGTGCGGCGAAATATAAAAATACCGCGAAAACGACAGGATGACGTGTCTGGCTAAAAATATGAAAGATGTCTATGAGGGAGCCTTAGTGGCCAGAACAATTATTCTCAGATGGAAACATACCTACTTGCACCTATTGCAAACACCCCCATCCTTCTGCCAACTGCAATGTGGTGACCAATACTGCAGCAAAAAATGAAATCCTAAGAAAAGAGGGTAGATGTTACATATATCTTCGCAAGAATCATATTAGCAGAGAATGCATCTCAAACATGAAGTGCTACCACTGTGGGAAATGACATCATGCCAGCATTTGTAGTTCCAAAGATCCACTAGACGTTGGCGGGAAGAATGGTGAAACAACAAAAACCCCATCACCCCAAAGGAAAGAACAAGAGCAGAGAGAACCAGACAAGACAAGCAGCAACCAAGAATCTAGAAACCAGAAAAAGGCCTCACAATGTATATCAATGCTGAAACATCTATTATTCTCCAAACAGCCCAAGCAAATGTGTACAGTGCAAGTGCTCCACAGAAGACCACCAGAGTAAGAGTACTCCTGGACAGTGGCAGCCAAAGATCCTACATAACGTCAAGATTAAAGGACAAGTTGAATCTTCCAACACTGAAATCAGAGCCATTAAAATCTGAATGCTTATTTTGTTCCCACCATCTACTCACCAATAAACCACCAAAGAACACAGGTTGCCCAAAGCAAGTACAGCCACCTAGCTTCCCTCAAACTAGCCGATGAATCCAGTGGAGAAAGGGATACACCTGTCGACATACTTGTTGGATCAGATCAATACTGGAACCTGGTCACTAGCGAAGTAGTCAAAGGAGAATCCGGGCCAACAGCAACGAATACCAAATTAGGATGGGTCCTTTCCGGTCCAGTCGAAGGTGGCCAAGAAGAATGTAATTCCTCGATTAACTTGGGAGCCAAAAGAACACAACCAGATGTTGGACGACGAGATTAAGAGTTTCTGGGACCATCGGTGTACGAAAATTTCACTGACACAATTTCGCACAAGAATGGGGGATACCAAGTTCACCTGCCGTGGAAACCATCACACCCATTGTTGCCTGACAACTACAAGTCCAGCCTGCATCGTTTGCATTCCCTTTACAGCCGTCTGAAGCAGACACGAGAAATCTTGAAAGAATATGATAATGTCATTAAAGACCAACTGGCGAAAGGAATTGTAGAGCAAGTTGACCCAGCCTTGGCAAGTGAAGTTTGTAAGGTGCACTATCTTCCCCACCACGCCGTTATACGTATAGAGATAAAGAAACTACACGATTGAGAATTGTCTATGACGCATCGTCGAAATCTGGTGGAATCTCCCTCAACAGCTGTCAAAATACAGGACCATCCCTGTCAAAGAACATATTTGACATACTGTTACGATTTCGAAGCTACGAGATAGCTCTCATAAGTTACATCGAGAAGGCCTTCCTGCAATGGTGTCGATTGCAGAAGAAGATAGAAATACTGTTTCTTTGGGTGAATGACATCGCAAGTGAGAATCCAAAGATCATCGTTCTACAATTTACCAGAGTAGTCTTTGGTGTGTCATTGAGTCCGTTTTTGCTCAACGCAACGATCGACCATCATATCCAGAAGTACGAGTCAATTGATCCACAGTTCGTAGAGAAGTTCATACAGAACATCTATGTTGATGATCTCAGCGCCGGAAGCGACGATGTGCAAGAGACGTACGAATTATATTTGAAGTCGAAATTGAGATTGGCTGAAGGAGGCTTTAACTTACGGAAGTTTATGTCCAACTCGAAGGAGCTGATGAGCAAGATTGATGCTAATGAGTCCAACATACAAGTCACATAAACAAGAGAAATTGACCCACACAGCCACAAAACCCTGGATGAAGAGGAATGTACGGGAAGGCAGTGTAAAGAAAGGACAGTCGAACATGCAGATACCAAGAGCACCATGGGAGATACCGGACCAACGATAGACCAGAGGGAACAGAAGATCCTGGGGTTGAGATGGAACCCTGAGGAAGACTGTTTCATCTTTGACTTGAAAGATACCGTAGACAGTGTCAAGAAATGTGAGCCAACCAAGAGAAATGTCGTCAGAGTGGCCTCTAGCATATATGATCCTGTCGACTTCCTGTCACCTATCACCATTCAAATCAAGATCCTATTTGAAGCTCTCCACGAAACCAAGATCGATTGGGACGAACCATTGGATGAAGCCTTAAAGTCTGTCTGGTGGAAATTGACGGAGGAGCTTGGAAAACTCCAGCCAGTGACATTTCCAAGACATTATCTGATCAATGTCAGGGAAGAAGTAACCTCGCGGCTCGCGCTCGTTGTTCGAAGTTAACCTCGCGCTGCTGCAAGAATAGTCCATAGGATCTCACGCTTCTCTCATATTACACCTGTTCTTAGGAACATACACTGGCTTCCTGTTAAATCTAGAATAGAATTCTTACATTTAAGGCCATCCATGGACAGGCACCAATATATATTTCAGATCTTATTAAGGCGCAGTCTTCTTATAATTTACGATCGAACAATGCTCTACAATTATCAGTGCCCGGTGGAAAATTTCTTTCTACGCTTGGTGCAAGATCTTTCAGTCATGCTGCTCCTCAACTATGGAATTCGTTACCAGAAGCCATCAGAAACACTGACTCCTATGATATTTTTAAAAAACATTTGAAAACGTTTCTTTTTTCTAAATCATATTTATAATTGGATTTTTTAAGTTATATTACTTGTTTATAACTAATTTTATAATATCTTCTTGTAATTAGCGCATCTGAACATTGTATGCTAATTTCGCTTTATAAATACATATATTATTATTATTATTATTATTATTATTATTATTATTATTATTATTATTATTCTGCGACGCCTCTATGAAAGCTAATTACGCCGCAGTAGTTTACCTCAAGGTGCAGACATCGAATGGTGCCTACATAAGGTTCGTCACGTCCGAGAACAGAGTGTCGCCTCTCAAAAAACAGTCTGAATACCTCGGTTGGAACTCCTTTCTACTCTCACTGGCAAGGCTTATCGCTAGCGTCGAAAGAGCACTGAAGAGTGATGACACTCGAAACCTCTACATGCTGGACTGATTCCAAGGTCTCGCTTTATTGGATAACGCAGCTCGACAAAGAATGGAAACAATTCGTCGAGAACAGAGTCAACGAAATTCGGAAACTTACCCAAGTCACCTCTTGGAGGCATTGTCCAGGAAACGAGAATCCAGCAGACGTACCATCGAGAGGAATGGCGCCCTCAAATATTATCAACTGTGAGCTGTGGAATCGCGGACCAGAGTGGTTATCCAACGAGAGCAATCTACAAGAACACCAAGAGCATTCCAGTGAGGACATTCCAACAGAGTGTACAAATTAAGGAAATGAAGATCGCTGATCGAAAGAGATTGGAAAACACGACTCAGAACACTCGTCTGGTAGTCGAGAATGAATGCAATATAGCCAAGATCATTAACTGCGAGAATTTCAGTTCATTCCAAAGGCTTGTGAGAGTTACTGGTTCTGAAATTTGTCAAGATTCTAAGAAAAACATGCCAGTGAAGAGAAGTAGGAGCGAACGACATTAAGGAAGCAGAGTTGTTCTGGCTGAAGAAAGTACAGAGATACTTGAAGAGAAATCCGAAATCCGAATCCTGGCATCAAGAGTTTGGATTATTCTCCGACAATCAAGGTCTGGTAAGATGTGGTGGACGTGTATCCAACGCTGAAATCAAGTACGAGACGAAGCATCCTATACTTCTCGAACGAAGTCACCGAGCGACAACACTCATTGTAGAAGAATGTCACCAAAGGATACAACACAACCACCATTGCCCAAATGTAGAGTGACGCAGGATCAACCATTTACGAAAAAAGACACAGCAGGAGAAGAAACGACAAAGGTGTGGATATGCCTGTATACAGGTACATGTGAAGTAACGCGAGCCGTATACCTAGATCTCGTACAAGATATGTCAACAGAAGCATTCTTAAGAAGTTTCAGGAGGTTCTCCGCCAGACGAGGTATACCACAAAAGGTCATCTCAGACTTAGCAAAAACCTTCATCTCGGTCGCTAAGAAGTTGACAGCGCTATTCGATCTCCCCGGTGTGAAGAATTACCTCTCATCAAAGAAGATTCACTGGTCGTTCAACCTGGAAAAGGCCCCATGGTGGGGAGGATTTTTTGAACGGTTGAATAAATCGGTAAAGCGATGCTTAAAGAAGGTCCTAAAGAACGCGAAGCTCGCGTACGAGGAACTGTTGACCGTTGTCATTGAAGTGGAAGCTGTCCTTAATTCAAGACCAATTTCGTACGTGTCATCAGAAGATACCGAAGAGCCGCTTACACCTTCGCATCTCTTGTGTGGAAGACGTCTTCTTTCTATTCCTAGCATCATTGACGATGACGACGAAGAAGATTTTGAGTGGCAACCGACAAGCTATGACCTCGCCCGCAGAAGAACACATCTGGGAAACTTGATTGAGCACTTCTGGAAGAAATGGAACCATGAGTATCTCTTATAATTTCGAGAGTCACATCGTTTGAAATGCAGAAGAACTGGTTCAAGGACAGTGTCAGTAGGCGACGTAGTTGTTATTCATGACGACACTGCCAGAGCAACTTAGATGAATTGAAGAACTCTTTGAAGGGGAAGACAATCAAGTGAGAGGAGCAATTAAGGTTAGAGTCAGCTTGATGACGTCATTAGTTGTGCAGGCTTCACCAGTGAAATCTATTTTGGTTTATATTCCATGAAATTTGACAATACAACAAAATTACTAGGTTCCAAACATGCTAGGTTCCAAACCCCTCGGCGTTGAAAATCAAAACTTGCTCTTATTTCGGGAGTGAGGATGAAAATCAGCATGGTCAGCGGTCAACTTTTTGCATTAACATCCAGCCAAGTATGACAGACCAATCATAGTGTTGTAGCGCATGCTGGCCGTAACACTCAATACAAGTCTAATGTCAACACAAACTTAGTCTACTGTCTGAACATTACATGAACAAATAACGTTGCTGGTTTCTCAGCCTTAATTTTTTATACGTACTGGTCCTTAATATACCAGTGCTTTTTCGTCCTCCTGTTTTCCTGCTATGATCTGCGTCAGCTCCATGTTTAACATCCATACACCACTCTCGCCAGTGGTGAGGTTTTTCCACCCTCAGCCGTAGCGCTGGCAACCGATCAGCCCCGTTGACATGTCTCAGGCATCGGAGCTGGGGTTCATTACCCAATGATCTTAAACACGGAGTGCTTGCATTGGCGGTGAGATGCTCACCGTGCCAAATGCCAATCATAATTAGTTCAATTACTGTGATTGGTAAGGAAACAAGAGAAATGAGAAGTTTTAAATCAAAACAACAAAATGTCCATTATTTCGAGACTCCATTGTTAGAATTGATTTTAAAATTTTCAAAGACTCCATTGTTTCGAGGGGGAGGGGCTTCCCCTTTTATGCGAGCACTCTGTGTAGGTATCTCCATGGAGCTACCCCTGCTGCAGTCTGCACACAGTTTCAGAGGCTTGTCGTTGCACTATCTGGTTCTCGTAAGACTGTTAGGGTATATTCAAAACAGGATCTAAGTTGTTTTGGGATTAGCAGTTCTGTGATGTATATATATCATACGAAATGTGAGAATGTACCAAAGTTGATGTTACGTTAATGCAACCAGCACCCGAAAATAATCAACTGGCCAGCATTATTGGCAATTTGGTCACTCAAATTCTAATATTGCTGTCGATTTAGTGTCCTAGTGATACTTCCTGGAATATAAACCAAAATAGATTTCACTGGTGAAGCCCGCCAGTTAACTGATGACGTCATCAAGCTCAAATTTCAAATGCTGATCATATCTAGACAATGGCAAGTCATAAATAAAAAAAATGAAATGAATGGGGATTCTTCCTTTCTCATGGTTATAATTAACCTCAGGGCCGTAGCCACAAAGATAGCATTGGTGCGATTTAGCCTTTTAGGGGGGTTTCGGGGGTGTGCCCCCCTGGGAAAATTTTGAAAATTGAGGCTCTAAATTAAAATATAATGAAAACTGAAACAATAATGTCCTCTTACCTAGAATTATCAACAATCAGTAAGTGTGAAATGGCCTCGAATTACCAATAATTGGTAATAACCATGCCGTAGTGATTTTTAGACGGGGGGGGGGGGTTAGGGTTAGAAAACTCACTGCGGGGGATTAGGGTTAGAAAACGCATTAGGGGTGTTTGGTGTGGTACTATTCCCCTGCAGCTTATCCACAATTCCAAAAGACTTGTACAGTCTGTTCTGACGGGTCCCTTGCATTCGACAGAGGTCCTTGCCGTACTGTAAGTCGTGTTTCAATGACTTGTGTTGTTCTTCTAGCTCCTGGCGTTTCTCATGCAAAGCGCGATATTCACCATAAATCCTTTCAACATGTTGTTTAATAATAAACTGGCTTTCGAAACAGTGCAACTGCTTCTATCATCCAGACATCAGTCACTATTCATGTTTACTTTCGAAAGAAACCGGAGAGCCGAGTGCAAGGGGCCTGGGAGCAGCAATGCGACACTGTCACTGCAACAAAATTCTCATTTATTTTCCGGTCGGTGATCATGAATCTCTCTTCATTACGTAAGTTGTTGCTGATTTCTAAAATTAGTTGATGGTTTCTGTGCATTGTTCTGTAAACACCCATCTATATTTTATTTAAATCTTTGATTCCGTAGCGTTCTCTACCTCGACATCCCCTTCTACCGTAATTATGGCAGCTGATGCCAAACTTGCCAGTGACGATGCCGATGGCTATAGTAACGACTTCTACACCGGTCTTGGGCTTGCTGTCAGTTCGAGTGTATTTATTGGAAGTAGCTTCATCATTAAAAAGAAAGGCCTTCTTCGTGTTTCTCAATCGTCAGGGGTGAGAGCTGGTAGGTGTTGATGTTCAGACCGAGTCCTTCGGCTTCACTATAATAAAAGTCCTCTGACAGTGTGTTTACCATTAATCATTATTGAATATTTATTGCCTTGTAAATTTGAATTATGTATAACATATAGCATACCAAGGTATCCATTTTATAAGTCTCATGGTTCCTAATCAAAATCGAACAATTTCGTGTCCATTGGTGACGTTTGCCGAAGTTAATGATGGAGAGAGAAAATACATAATGCGGCACTTTGTGACGTACTCGTATTTGCTTAGTTTTATTTATTTTTATTATTTCGGTTTCTATCCAATTTGAATATTAATTGAAAGCATTAAACTACCACAGCATCAACACGTCATCGTAATATCAGATAAACATCGATGACTGACAACTGTGAAAACTGTTCAAGGTTCAAAAGCCATTGTCTGACCACAATATAAAGAGACAGTGTCTGAAACCATAGCATGGTGATATAAAATCATATCCTACCCTCAAAATTCAAAATATTAATAAAACATTTTATAACATAATTTGCCACAATGACAATGTTCTACAATCGATGTGTATAATTATTATAATAAAATAAATCATTGTTTCCCCCCACGAATGTTTGGATATAGTGCTTGGAAATACCTGAAATAAATATCATATCAATATCCAAAGATTGGATATGACTATCTGCTCATTTGCTTTTTAAAATACTTAAAATACTTAAGGGACCGTTCATTATTTATCGGAAGGGGGGGGGGGGGAGGATGGGTGAGAAAATGGGGGACCTGAAATTTTTGCTACTTCATGAAATCATTTATAAGTTAAATAAACAAGGGTAAGAGTCTTTGATGATAAGAGTCTTATAAATCAATTTCTTATACCGCCACAAAAGTATGGAACTTAGCAGGGGGTAGCCGGGCCCCCCAATAATTTGCTCTGGCAATTTCATGCCAGTTTAGATCTGTTTAAACTTGCTGGAAATTACTCTCAGAAGTCAGAAAATCCTATTTAAGAGATCCTAATTTCGAAAATTTTCTGGGGGACATGCCCCCGGACACCCCCAGCAGTGCAGTGACATTACCCCCCCCCAATTGACTTTCTCTTGCTATGGCCC
Source organism: Chrysogorgia sp. JL179-B06 (assembly GCA_035772405.1). Lineage (NCBI taxonomy): Eukaryota > Metazoa > Cnidaria > Anthozoa > Scleralcyonacea > Chrysogorgiidae > Chrysogorgia > Chrysogorgia sp. JL179-B06. The sequence goes on from JAYKKM010000147.1 coordinate 25,015, forward strand.
TGCCGGATACTGCATGATCTTTAAATACGCTGTCACAGTCGTTTCATAATATAGTTCGAAAAATAAGATTTTATTTTATTTCAATTATTTGTATTTAGTTTACTTAGTTAGATCTCGGTAAATTAGTATGTATTGCTAGAGGCCTAGTCAGCCTCATCAACCTGAGGGTAAATAAAGTTTATTATTATTATTAACATTATTATACAAATAAACATTTCTTATTGGGTAAAATCATACAGAACAGCCTTAATTGTATATATGTATGTGAGTATGTATGTGTGAGTGTGTATGTATGTATGTATAGGTTATTTGAAAAGAATAAAAATAATGATATTATTCAGAATATTATTTTGTATAAATTTAATGCAATCATTTACAAATATAAATCATAACAATTTTGTAGAAGAGTTATCAATATTTCAAGGTATTATTAGTGTGTGTGTGTGTGTGTGTGTGTGGGCGGGGGCATTGAAATTATTTTGAATAGAAGTGCAGGGCTCCCAAATGTTTTAACTTTGCTTGGGGAGTACCTGAAAAAAATATGAAAGTTTTGCAATTTCTCACCCATCCCCCTCCCCCTCTGATCAATAGTGAACGGTCCCTAATACATGTGTACTGTACAATGGTATCAACAAATATATTAACACAACAATGCATATGTATTAATTTTTTAATTTTATTTTACAATATATTTTAACCTTATCCCTACTAAGTCTAAGTACTGATGCCACTTTGCATTATAAAGTAACCAGTAATATGTTGAACTTGCATATAATCTTATGCTGTGGATACAGGTCCGACACCTGACCCATAGGCTAAATGCTCCCAGTCCGACAACACTATATAAAGATATAAACGGAATTGTGAGAAAATAACCCAATAAATCCTAACCCTAAGTACCGGTATCGGGTATCTCCATTCCTAACCCTAAATATCCCTAAAACTGTTGGACATGTATCCACTTCCATAATCTTATTGCATGTGGAGTGTCAGTCACTCATGATTCATATTTTTAATTAAAATTTGTGCCCATGCTTTTCTGAATAAATGTTCTTGGAGATTTAATGTGTAAGTAATAAAACCCAACATATATACTAATACCCTTATCCTATCCTTATACAGTACTGTACTGTTAAAAACACACAGTTTGTCAGGCAGTGTAGTATGCTGTAGCATAGTTAATATAACCCGACAGCAATACCAGACAGGGTAGTATGCTGCAATAAAACTTATTATTGCAATAAAAGCAATATTCATTATATTTTTATGTGAGAGGCCCCTAAATGTGAGAGGCCCGAGGCAGATATCTTTCTTGCACGTTTTTGCCAGAAATCAAATTCTAGGATATGTTTATAGTGCATCATACTGTAACTTATGCTTGATGGATAATGTGTATAATTTTATTATAGGAAGTGGTGGTTATGGATATTTAAAAGAGTGGCTTTGGTGGACAGGATTAACGTTAAGTAAGTTGTTAATAACTTTTCAATGCATGTTGTTTGTGTATTAATTACTACTGAAGAGGTTTTCTCTAAAATCATAAAATCATAAAATGGTTGCAAATTCAAGGAAATTATTGGAAATACTGTACTCAATCAATCATCACAACTACCCTGTACCAGTATCAGTATGCATTTATGTTTACTGAACTAACTAGACAATTATACACTGTACTATAGTTTTTGTCTTTTTTGACCTAAACTGTGACCTCATTCCTTATTGAGCATCTAAGATTTGTGGGGAAATATTACTTGTACATACATTAGATCCTTTTTGAAACAATCTTCCTATACATTTTTGTTAATCTTGCAGTGGTGTTTGGAGAAATTGCTAACTTTACTGCATATGCATTTGCACCTGCTATTTTGGTGACACCATTAGGAGCTTTGAGTGTACTTGTAAGGTGAGTGTAACTTTTTTATTTTGTGTACTAAATATTAAAGACTTAAATACTTAAGCACAACAACGCGACAAGCTAACATATTTGTTTGTGATGCCCATGAAGCACGCCAGGTGCCGCCAGCTACTTCCTGGAAAGATGGAATTTTTTTGTCTTGAGGTTTACTTCTCTATGTTGATTATCGTTGGTCCGGTTCTTACCCTTTGACCTGTCTGGTTTGGTTGAACTTACTTGTAGGAGTTGAAACTCCAACCAGCACAGCTCTTCAGGTCATAGGAACACTCAAGCATTACTCCACCCATCAAGGTGATAATCCTACAATTGGGGTTTAGGGTTATTTGGGGTTTAGCGTTAGTACCTCTTGTCCCTGGTAATCAGGGCAATGTATTTGCTGTTACTTCCTTATATGGAATACGTACTATAAGTACCTTTTGATTGTGAGTGTGCAATGCACCACCCTGATAGTCATCAACTCTAAAGAGGAAATTAAATAAGTATTAAGTTTGTTTCGTTTAAACGAGCTTGCAATTTGATAAATAATGTCTTTTACAGTTCTTCCAGAATTCAATTGAGATATTCAGATTTGTTTGATATGTAAGGCCCTGTTTGAGTTAAATAAGATAATCTAAGACGTCAAGTTATGGACACAGCATTGCGACTTCTGGTAAAATAATGCATATCTTTCAAGTTACTCAACAAAATCACTTGAAACTTTTTACGTAAATACATACAAATTACATCCACATGCACAACAGTTCCCTGCAGACCACTTCTGCTTAAAGCAGAATTGTTCGTTTCTTGCCACACTAACGCAAGGTATTTTGTATTTGCTTTGTCTTGGTATATATAATTGTCGAGGTGAAAATATGTTTGACTTGTCTAAAATAAAAATAGGTACACAATGCGTACATACGTCTGCTGATATTCATCAACGACACATTGCCAATGACATCAGAAAATAGATTGGATTGTTAAAAAAATAGATGCTATTGATGAAAATAGATGCTATTGATGTATTAATGATGCTAACTAGGAAGATTCTTAAAGGCCTTATCGAGAGAATATTTTTTCACCTTGTCGTAAATTACCTGCCTCCCCGGTATGTATCTACGAAAAGTCACAGTCGGTAAAACCACATGATTTAATAAAGAAAACCCACGAATAACCCTTTCACTTCATCGCCATATATTGTCCGTTTTCGCTCGCTCACCATTTTCTTCACTCCCCGCACGTTACACAAACTCAAAGCCTAGCTCGCCTCCTATTGGCTAGGATGCTGTTGATTGGCATGCCCCTGACTCTGTTCACTTCCTGTCACACGATATACTGAATAGTAATAAGCTAAATCTATGATAATACTAATAATCTCCAACAAGTTGGCAACAACCTCATTGTAAACTGAAATGATCCGGAATGTGCGCAACTAGGAGATGTTTTCTTGTGAATCCCGGAAATTGGGAATGAAGATTGGGACTTAACATTAAAAATTTTGATCACCGCTGGGCAAGGTAGCAGCTGCCCCCTTTTTTCGCCGATTGCTTTTTTCACCAACCGTTTTAAAACAGTTTAATTTTTAAAATGTTTAATAGTATAAGATGTCATTCTGCCTTCCACCCTCAACATTTTTACTACTTATTATATCATAATTTCGCAACAATACGCGCTGTATACATACGAATTGCGCTCGCCCTGCACTCATTGAAACATGTTCAACGACATTTTTCAGCAAGTTACTGTATACTTTATCTAACGAAATGGCACCCGCTCCTTTTTTGTAGCCCAATTTTTTTACAATATATTTTTTGCACGCGTTGTCTATTCAAAGTTATTTGACATTTTGTGGATCACAAAAGGCCGTTTCGTCGTAGATTTTGAACGTTATCACTCTCGGTCAATATTTAATCGATTTCAACTCTGAAAACAGATTTGGAATCACCGAGTCTAAGTCCACGACATACGTGCCTATTATATTACGCGTCGCGAACGTGCATATATACCCTTTGTAAAAACCTGTTTATTTTGCATTATAAATGCTGTATTGAAAATGAATAATAGTATCACAAGTACAGCTTTCACGTTTTCATTCTTTATTATGCGCTCACCACAAGTAGCAAAGATACCGTCTGAATTTCCAAGTCTCTCTCGTTGTCTTGCACTCACATCACCGCTCTCTCTCTTCTCTGTCTTGCTTATCTAATTTCCTGACATTTTTACACACTTGTGTATCACTCAACACTCTAACTAAGTAACATTATACCAACTGAGATTATACTAAGATTATACAGTAGCTAAAACACCCACAATTTCCGACACACTCCCCTGTTTGTCTACAAAGTATGCAAACACATCGTATTGTCATTAACATATAGATCCCGATAAAAATATTATAGAAATATATTTAAAGAATGTTCAATTTAGTCTTGATTTTGGTCCTCTGCGATGTCGCGTACTCTGATCTTGGCAGCGACAGCAGCATCCCGCTTCGGTCTAAACACAGCTGCGCCTGGGTTTAGCTCTGCTATTTCTGGCCTGTTGGTCTCTCGGTCGCACGAAAGTTCTAGCGGGTAAAGGTGTTGGACTGCTCTCTCGAGATGAGATTTTCCCGCACGTAATATTGCCCCTCGAACCAATCCATCCTTCCCGGTGATCAGCTCTTCCACTATCCCGAGACTCCACTTACCACGATTTTTCTCCTCTCCCTTTATAATAACTACGTCTCCAATTCGCGGTGGGTCGGGTTTGTTTCCGGTTATGCTTGCGTGTCTTTCTCGAAGTGCTCGAACATACTCCCTCGTCCAGCGATGCCACATTGCATTTTTTTTTTTTTTTTTTTTTTTTTTTTTTTTTAGTTTATTAAGAAAACTCTCTTGCAGTTACAATAACTGAATTAACGAGCTTAATACATTAATATAAGAGCTAATCAAATCTAAGTGATTACACAATATAGATACAGAACTATTATTGCTAATCTAGTTAAAATATTTAAAAGTAAAAAAAGATTGTGCTCTCTTTGTTCTACAAGCAATAGTGTCATTAAATAAATAGAATTGTTCAGAAGACCTCCTTAAGTTAAAATTATGATTACAAACAACGGGCTTAGGTAATAAATTAAATAATGGGTGGTCCTTACACTTCATCTTGTTCATATATTTTACACACAGTAGTTCTCTTCTTGTCTTTAAGGTTGGAAGTTGTAATCGATTAAGAACCTCTGAATACGACTCATTCTCTGGGTAAATTATTTTGAATGCCCTTTTTTGCACTACCTCAATTGCATCAGACAAATAATCCGGTATACCCTGCCACACAGGAACAGCATATTCTAGCACCGGTCGTACTGTACTTAGATATACTTTTAGCATATTACTTTGGTTGACTCCAGCTCTTCGAAAAATCCTTAAAGAATACAACTTCTTACTGGCTTTTTTAACAATGTACTCAACATGGTTATTCCACTTTAGGTCGCTGCTCATAATAACACCTAAGATCTTATAATTCTTGACTCGCTCAATAACATTGTTACCAATTTCAATCGGATGAATTAAGAAGTTAGGATTGTGTAGAAAGTTTACAAGCATCTCTTTGCATTTAAGGGGATTTAACTTCATGTTATGGTCCATGGCAAAATTATATATATCAGATGCAGCATAGTTGAGAAGACTAATGGAATTTCTTGGGATAATCTCCAAAGCAGACGTATCGTCAACAAATTTGGTACGAAGGTTCCATTCGGAGAGCAGATTGTTGGTCATGACTATAAAGAGGACAACTCCCAGTTTGGTCCCTTGGGGTACTCCACCTTTCAGGGTCTGCCAGTCTGATAGAACTCCTCCAATTCTAACAGCTTGCTTCCGGTTTGTTAAGAAGGCTGCTATCCAGCTCATAAGCGCAGGGTGGACGTTTAATTTATCCAGTTCTTGAATCAAAATGGTATGATCAATGAGATCGAACCCTTTACTAAAATCTGCGAAGAAAATCCGGGCACCTGACTCACCACTATCCATCGCCTCATAAACTGCCTGTAACATATATAGGAGGGCATCTGTTGTAGAATGTCCCTTCCGAGCGTATTGGCGGGGATCAAGCTTCTCGTTTAATTGCGGTAAAAGTCTAGTGCACGTAAAGCCTTCCATAATCTTTGCTACTGAACAGGTAAGAGAAATTGGTCGGAGGTCATTTTCTATGGACTTAGGAGGGGTCAACTTTGGAATTGGGGTAACAATAGAAGACTTGAGCAGTGATGGAATATACCCTTCCCTCATTGATTGATTGTAAATATCCTGGATGATAGGTGCTAGCTCAGGTGCAAACTCTTTGAGAAGTCTGTTTGGAATGTTGTCAGGTCCGACCGCCTTACTAACTTGGAGCGATGATAATGCTCTAAAGACCTCGTTCTCAGTGACGAGGAGATCATGTGGGACGTCAATAGGTGGGGTTTGTGGAAGCAATGGTGGAAAGTGATCCGTAAGACCTACGAAGAAGTTATTGATCTCATTAGCTAGTGACTTGATATTCATACCGTTATCGAGAAACTGATGATGCCACTCCTGTTTAATATTTTGGCCTGTTAGCTTCTTTATTTCTCTCCACCACTTTGCAGGATTAGTTTTTTCCACTTCAACCACCTTATTTTGATAGTAGTTATATTTTGCTGCCCGGATGCCACGTTGCACCTTATTCCTCCAAAATCGGTATGTTATTGAGTGCTTTCCTTGCTGAGTAAATGCAATTTGGCGTTTGCGGATCCACAATTTGATCTTACAAGTGATCCACGGTCGGTCTGTTGTGTGTTTTTTGACGACTCTCTGCGGAAGAAATGTGTCAATAGCTTGATTAACATCTGCCATAAAAAGTTTGAATTTATCTTCGCACGTGTTGGCACTGAGAATTGAGGTCCAATCATTTTGAGTAATCCACCGCCCTAGCGCTCTCCATGCACTATCTCGCATGTCACGGATTTTAATTTTGTTATTTACTGAATTAGTCACATGTTCAATAATTGGCTTCGCTAAAATCGCATAATGATCTGACGATCCTATCTTTGGCAGCTGGGATACATTGAAAATCTTAGGCCTGTTCGTAAGGAACCAGTCTAAGGTACCAGAATCTCGAGTTTTGAAGGTTACAAGCTGTTTAAGATGGTTCACTTGGGTGATGTCTTTTACCTTCAGTCCTGTTGAGCTGGGGTTAAAATCTCCAGTTACTATGACAAGTGCGTTTGGCTGGTTGGACAACAAGGTATCAAGATTTTTATGTATATGTTCTCGTAGAATGATATTCTCAGGTTCTTTATTACTCGTCGAATGATATATCACACATAATACAATTGATGTAATTCCTCTTGGTAGACTGTGCGGTCTCATTGATATCCAGATTGATTCGACTTCAACCTGGTCGCAGGATTTTAAGAGTTTACATGGCACTTCATGATCCAGATAAACACATACTCCGCCACCAGAAGTACCAGTACGATCCTTGCGGAACAGATTATAGCCCGGGATAGAAATACAGGCGTCAGGAATATCTGGTGAAAGCCAGGATTCTGTTATACAAATAATTCCCGCAGAATTATACTCAGCGATTAGTTGGATTTCGTCAACTTTCTTAGCCAGTGATCTTACATTTGAAGATAGAATCGTAGGAATATCGTAAGACTTCGGATGGTTTAGTCTTCTCAAACTTCTCAAAACTCTGTGGTTTATAGCTCTCCTCGAGTTATTTTCTGCTATACATGTTGGACTATTGTACTGATGGTCATAAGTTTGATATTGTTTGTATTTACGGCGACCAATTATAGTCGCGATAGGTTTTTTAGAATGGAGATATGTCTTCCGAAATACAGGGGATTGTTCGACATAATTAAAGATAGCACTATTTGAGCTTACAATATTTGTTATACAACTCGCAATATTATGTCTTTTGACAGTGGTGTTTGATGCTAAACGGTAGTTGCCACCTGCTTGACAAGGGTCAAGTGCTGTTGCCAGTCTGGGGGACGATGCTTTCGAATGCGATGAAGAAAATTTTCTGGACATTTTAGTTCGTACTTGTGTGATTTATTAGGTTTACACCTCTGCAGATACTTGGCACGCTTGCGCAAGTCCACGTCTTCGTGCTGGTGGTTCTGTGGCTCAAGAAGGTGGCTAGGTCGAATGAAGAGCAGGGAATTCGGGGTTATTATCGGGTGTTGCACGTCGTCTTCTACGTATCCAAGTGGTCGGTCGTTCAACGTGACCTCCACGCTTACCAGAACTCGCCGTAACTCCTTCCAAGTCAAATAACCGTTGCCAATGACTTTATAGAGAACGGCTTTCATCAGACCAACCATTCTTTCGAACTGGCCACCCCACCATGGAGCACGACTCAGGTTGAACTGCCATTTTAACTTCTGTTTTGCCAAATAATTCTGTAGGTGTTCGTCTCTCATCACTGACTTCACCCACTTTGCTGCACCAATGAACGTGCTACCGTTATCTGAATAGATGCGTTCAGGGCGACCACGACGAGCGATGAACTGCTCCAAACTATCCAGGCAATCTGTCATCTCCAAGCTCGGTAGTAAGTCAAGGTAGATCCCTCGCGTAAAACTGCAGGCGTAAAGTAGGACGTATGCTTTCCCTTCTTTAGCATTGGTGGCCCGATAACGTATCGGCCCGGCGTAGTCGATACCAATTATTTGAAACGCCGTTGTTCCTTCCGTACGTGTCGTTGGTAAGATTCCAGGTGGAGGCGATTTGTAGGCGATGGCTTGGAATCTCTTGCACCCGGTACATCGTTTAATAACGCGCTTTACCAGCCTCCTGGTTTCACCAGACAGCTCTGACAAGTCTTGCTCGCGAGTCTTTTCGTTGACGGGAAATATTGTTTCAAAGAAACGTTGCGCACTCCTTCCCGGCAACATTGGTCGTCTTGCATTCATAAAATTTAACAATAAAAGATTTTGAAAAATACCTAGCACTTTGTATTCGAGAATCGGAATAGCTTTTATTCGGTTGTTCTATAAATTTAGAAACGTTTTCATTGCGCTGATATTTCCAGTTGTGAAATAGATAATTCAGCGTTTGCTCGCTGTTTTACGGGGAGAAGAGCCTGGGAACTAGTTTGAGTCGGAGTCAAAGCCGGAGCCGGTGCCGGAGTTGAAAAACCGGAGTTTGCACACCTTTAATCAAATTCGTCATCTGCAGCGATGGCCATGGCGAACAACTGTTTAGTCGCTTTTACTTCTGCGTTGGACTCTGTAGTTGGAGTTGTCACAATGTTCGATGGCCATTTCTCTTGATTGCTTAACAACTCTGGGCCATTCCACCACATCCGATTTTCTTCGTTTGTTTTCCCTCCTCTGCTGCCTAAATCTGCCGGGTTTTCGTGCGTTGGTATACATGTCTCCACAGGACTTCTCCATGCTCTCGAATTTTCCGGACCCGATTCCCCACGAATTGTTTGTACTCGCCATTTCCTCGCACCCAGTGCAAGGCCACAGTGCTGTCCAGCCAGCAATGAAGTGTTGTGACAGGAAAACCTTCTAGTGCATCGCGCACATTGGTGAGCAAGTTGATGGCCATGTGCCCAGAGACCAACTCTAGGCGAGGAATGGTGAGTCCTTGTTTTGCTAGCCTCGACTTTGCTGCGACAAGTCCCTGGTTGATTCCTGATGACTGATTTACCACGGCATAGACGGCTGCGGCAACGCCTTTGCCACTGGCGTCTCCAAATGCGTGGAGAGCGATGTCTTCGATGGGCTCTTGGAAACGCGCTAGTGTCCGAGAGACGTTCACTTGTTCAGGAAGGCTGCTTTCCCATTTATTCCAGGATTTCACCAGAGTGCTGGGTAATGGTGCGTCCCAGGCACACTTCTCGTCACAAGCTTCGCGATAGAGAATCTTGCCTTGGAGGGTGGTTGGCGATACCAGACCAAGCGGGTCATAAATCTTTGCAACTTTCCCGAGAATACCTCTTTTTGTCGTTTGAGAAATTCCGCTTGGGTATACGACTCCAATTTCATCAGTTCGTTTGTTCCACTTTAACCCAAGGATTCCGCATTCTCCACTCTTGGCGCCCAACTGTTGTTTGGCGTAGCTGAGGCTGTCTTCAGGCTTCTGCGTTTCATCAAGTTCCAACTCTTCTTCGTTGGAGTTCCACTTGTGCAGCTTGAAACTGGCTTGGCGGAATATTTCGGTGATGGTTTCTTTCTTTTCGCGAACCTTTTCCATAGTTTCTCCTCCACTCACCAAATCATCGACGTACAGGCTACGCTCGACTTCCTTTACGAACTCGGGATGTTCGGCTCTGCAGGCATTTAGATGGTGTTGGATTACACCACCAAGCAGGAACGGCGAAGGTGCTAAGCCAAACAGTGCACGAGTAAATCTTTGTCATGTAGCCAGTGGAATCGCAGTGCATCACGATCCTCGGCCCGGATTCGCACTTGGAGGAATGCCTTACGGATATCGCCCACAAGTGCTGTGGGGTAAAATCTCATACGTACAAGCACTTTCCACAGTTTATTTTGCAACGGTGGACCGGTGTCGAGACAATCGTTAAGTGAGGGCGAAGCTTCGTTGGCTCTGGATGAGGCGTCGTAGACGATTCGTATCTTCGTCGTCTGTGCGTTCTCTCTCACAACGGATTTGTGTGGGATGTAAAATTATCTTCCTATTGCTGGCATTTCTGCATCCTCGACCACGCCTTCCTGCAGCTGTTCTTGGATGATTGCATCATAGTCATCCAAACTCCCCGTTCTCTTTAGGCGTTGTACCAGGCTCCCCAATCGTTGTAAGCTTCCAGCTTTGTTGTTTGGCAAGGGAGGATGGTTTCCCTTCCAAGGTAGCGCGGCCTCGTACCACCCCTCTGGACTACGCTGTAGCTGTTCCCGAAACTCGGCATGTACCACGGTCTGATCACCGGTGGGAGTGTCTTCTAGCCCGAGAACGTCCAATCTGCACAGCATTTCGTAATCGGTCGTAGCGGTCTGCACGAGAAACATGTTATCCACGTCTGCTTCTGTCCCAGAAGACATCAAAGACCAGCCAAATTTCGTGTATTCCGCCACAGGTTCGCCAATACTTCCGGTTCGCTATGATTCGCTTGTCTTTATCTTTGCATATTCACTTGTGCCGAGAATAATGTGGACCGGAAGAATGGGTTTTGTGTCAGTGTCTTCCATTCGCACTCCGTTCAAGTGTGGATACTTACGAATCATCTCTGCATACTTTGGATTCTCGATTGACAAAAGTTCTGATCGATCTACTCGCGTTGCTTGCACAGAAATAACACAGTTCTGTTTCGTGTCACTGACTTTCAAATCGTAAATCTCGATACGCTTCGTTATAACCCCCACGATGGTTTGGATACGTCGCGTGACTGCGCGTTTTGGCGCAAGTTTGAGTTTATCCAAGATATACCCATAGGTATAAGGCATATGACGTAGTTGCCCCTGTATCTAATAACGCGCGACACTTTACACCATTGACCTTCACGACTACGATGGGATGGCATACCGTATCGCTTTGTTGAGTGGCAGTCATAGCTGATCCTTCGTTTTCTGGTTTCTTTGTTTCTCCATCGGGCTTGTCGCAGATTGACGAGTGATGTCGTTGTTTGCAGTGAAGACAGTTCGTGCGACTACGACACTCGGACGCTCGATGCTTGCTTCCGGTACAATTGAAACAAAGACCTTTCATCTGTAACTTTCGTTTACGCTCGACGGGAGACGAAACATGAGTGCACTCGAACGACTTCTGGGTTTCGTTATCGCAGTCAGTGGCGTGGTGGCTCGAATATTTCAAGGGGGGCCACTGGCCAGTGCTAAATTGGCGCCCCCAGAGATGCCAAATCCAGTTGCAAATCTGACATAAGCGAGCGCCGAAGGCGTGAGTTGTCCGCTTTCTAGGGGGGTTCGGGGGCATGCACCCCCGAAATTTTTGAAATCTAGAGTCTCTGAAATGCCATTTCCTGCGTTCTGGGGAAAGATTTTACAGAATTCCCATGGTTAGAAAACAACATTTTTTGTATCAAGATTTACAATTTGTTTAGAAATTTATAGGGTTTTACAAGAACGAAGAGACTGAAGAGAGACTGTTAGAAAATAATTTTGTTCCTGGTCAAATGTCAATAACGTATAGTCAGAATATACTATAGCCTATAGGCTAAAGTTTATGCACGTTGAGCATAATATAACACTAACTTAACAGTTTTAAAAGACAACCGATTAACCGAATGCAAGTCAATTAGTCAAAGTAGAGCTTTTGACAGTTCGGGAGAAAGCTTTGCGTACAAGTTGATGAGACGGTCTTTATCGCATTTGAGCAAAATTTTACGCTCGATTGTCATTGAAAGCAACGATTCAAGTCTCTCCTGAACCATGGACGAACGAATTCGAGTCTTCACCCTCTTGAGTGCAGAAAATGAACGCTTTAATTTAAATTTTACACACTAATCCAGGCCCTTCTTGGTAATTTTGGCGCCCACCGTCCGTGTCGGCGCCCCTCTTGAAACCATCGCTGGGGGGGCCATGGCCCCCCGGCCCCCCCGGCCACCACGCCACTGATCGCAGTAAACGCATCCTTTCTGTGGTAAGCCATGTTGTTGCGCATGAAAACTCCTGTCGCGAGGAGTTTTCTGGTCACCAATGGGTTTCTTTGTAGCTTCGGATGTCGAGTGAATTTCCTTCCAATTACGAAGGACTTGTAACAACTGAGTAAAATCCCATCTTTGCCAGTCCTTTTGTCCACTCACCAACTCGGTTTTGATGCCTGGCAGTTTGTCTAAGATCCCGCGCAGTGCGCACCATAAACAAACAACCCAATAGCTTGCCCAAAGTTTCTAAGGATTGAACGTTGTACATAAGCGTGTGGTAGAATTGATGAACTTTAGCCGGTTGCGCTCCGGTGATGACAGGCAAGTTCCTGATGTTCTCCATATAGGCATGCACGATTTTGTTGACATGCTTTTTGCTCGTTCGTATCCTTCGGAAGAGAATGACAAACCATCGATCCCTTCGCGAACTTTTGGCTCCAAAAACTCCTTCAAAAAAGCGAACTTCGCAACTTGGGGTATGTTCTGTGAGTCGACCTCTGCTTGGAAAGTGTTCCAGAACGAAAGCCATTTCTCGAATGATCCGTCGTATTTTGTTATGACCAGCTTGGGTAATCGGACCATACCCTGCTTCTCTGCTGACTTCTCCGATTTCGTTGTTAATAGTTGCATCTCCGCTTTCTTTTGCTCGAATTTAAGTTCCTCGTCGCGTTTGCGCGCAACTAGCATCTCGTCCTTATCTAGTTTCACTTTCTCCGCTCTCATTTCGGCTTCTTCAAGGCAGCGTGATAAAAGAGCTACGTTGTTGTCGGCTTCCTCGACGCTTTCCTCGACCTTCTGTCCCCATTCCTCAACGTCGTCGACGCTTTCTCCATTTCCGAGCTTCGTCTTTTCGAGCTGAAGTTTTAGGTCATCTACCTCACTGATGATTCGCACGAGCGCTTCCTTGTGTCGCGTTATATTTTCCATGTTCCCTTTCTCTATGAAAGCCGCTGTTTTGTTGCTAGTAAGCGCCATATGTTGAATCTCTGTTTTTAGCTTTCCATTGATATCTTCCATGTTTAAAATTGCTTAGATCCACGTTCGGAGGTGCCACGTATTGGAAATGAATAATAGTATCACAAGCACAGCTTTCACGTTTTCATTCTTTATTATGCGCTCACCACAAGTAGCAAAGATACAGTCTGAATTTCCAAGTCTCTCTCGTTGTCTTGCACTCACATCACCGCTCTCTCTCTTTTCTCTGTCTTGCTTATCTAATTTCCTGACATTTTTACACACTTATGTTGATCTCAACACTCTAACTAAGTAACATTATACCAACTAAGATTATACTAAAGCCTGGTTTCCATGGTTTCCATATGATCGCTGCGATCGCTGCGATCGCTCAATTTTAAAACCGGCGATCGTAGCGATCGCGGCGATCGTCATGTTTCCATATAATCGCTGCGATCGCTCAATTTTAGAACCGGCGATCGTAGCGATTATAGCGATCGTCATGGATGCTAGTTGCTTTTATCAGTAAGGCCTATTTCAAACGTCGACTTTATCATGTGTCGAATCTATAATACACCAGTTAGGTTCGACAAAATTCGACGTCGGTTTCAAACATCAAATTTATCATGTGTCGAACGTATAATCGGCCTCCCGTAAAAAGAAAGTAGTATAGAGAGTGGCGGTACGAGCTCAGTCAACGTCAACCGTAATATAAACACCAAAACATCACCAAATTTGTGTCGAGCCATAATTCAGCAATGTTTTGGTACTCACGTTTTACAATCGACGTTGGTGAGCTCGTAGCGTCACTCTCTATACTACTATGGCAATCATTAGCCAATCTAAACACCTCTCCCATGTTTCCCACTCAATTGATAAGAAATACTAAAATAACGGTTTTCGCTAAATTTAAAGCTAGAATGTGTCGTTTCATCATTTTCACGTCTTTAAAAAGTAGAAAGTGTCGTTTCAACATTTTCGCGTATTTAAAAAAAGGCATAGTGTGCCACTTCAACGTTTTCACACATTTAAAAAAGTAGAAGGTGTCATTTCAACATTTTTACATTTTTGTTCAACAAACCACCGACACATTCCACTGCTGTCTCACAAATTCACGCGCGAAAAAAAAACCACTAGATTTTGATTCTAGTGGTGATGTTTATCCAAATGGATAGCGAAATGGCGCTCTTTTGATCGGCTAACAACGTTAGCTAACAAATAGCCAACTACTCTACGAATTAGTCCGTTTGCTCACTACTCTTAGTGTTTACCACCTCGCTCCTAAAATGGTGATCGTACACGTGTTTCGACGTTATAATTCCTCCAGACAACAAGCCTAAGAAAGGCACGTATGGTGTCACAACCGCGACAATGCTCTCGACGTCTTTCTTTAGTAACGGATCTTTTTGTAGTTCGTCATTTAGTTCGTCAGGATTCTCTATAGCGTTCAACCCATCTAGTAAGCTAGCGAATTTGCTGATTAGCAAGTCGGTGAGAAAAGCGTTTGCGATCTCCATTCTCTTCAACTCGTGTTGGCGCCATATCTTATCAATAACTTTTGCGGACGCTTTTTTAATGTATGCTTCGGACTGACTCACCACGCCGTCACCGGACAGTCTAATAAGTTCGGATCTCCTAACGTCAATGTCATCTTCCACAGTCGAAGTGTCAGCGGTCTCCTCAACTAATTCCTCAATCGTAGGATTTTCTTCACTTTTGCGTTTCACCATCGCGTTATTACTTATACCCATATTTTATTGCGGAATAACAACTTCGTGACTGTATGGATAGCGCAGTGAGATTTCAAGTCTAGCGTACTTATTATTTTTTAATGCGGTCGCAATCGCCGACGATTTTTCTCTGCTAATGTTTCCAAGATAATCGTCAATAACGACCTTCATATCACTCCTACTCGGGCAGTAGAAGCAAACGAGCTTACTAATATTTTCTCTGTACGGTTTTGCGATCGACGTCAGTTGTTGTGTGATGACAATAACGCTCAACATAAAATGTCGCGCACTAAAAGCTAAGTTGACCAATTGACTAGTCCTATTCTTGACATCTTGAGAGCTCGCACAGTCGTCCAACACAATCAGAGTGTTAGTGCCTTTAAAAACATTTGTTACACACTTGAGAACAGCGTCGACACTGTCCTGTGTGCAGTCTATCGCTAGCACGTCAGGGTCGCGCACATATTTCCAATCTTGATACGCTTTATTCCACTCGAAAGTAGGACAAATCAACACAATGTAGTCAAATTTACTAAAGTACTCAGATTCCAATGTTTCCAGCAAATAATGCGTCTTACCACAGGCTGTCATACCAACAATTAACATATTAAACGGAGTCTCCATTAACTCACGTTTGATTTAATACTGGATTGATTGCAACCCATTGTTCATAAAGTTGACCAACCCATCACTTATCACAAACACCCTGCACATGACATTTGCAGTCGTCGCTTTTTTAGTGATCTCAAGAAGCACGCCAGATTGTGTGTTCACAATTTTCTTGCCAGTGGCGACATTGCGATTATCTTGAACGCTCCTCAAGTCGATGACTAACGCAAAGCCATCTTTGTAGAACTTCTGTATGGTCATGAACTGAGCGTGTTCTTCACCCAACCCAAACAGTCGCTTCGCTTCTGCGTAGAACTTCGACTTTGGAATACCCTGTGAGTACACACTATTTGGCACACCTTCAATTGTGACTCTAATATTCTCAATATTTTGGTAAAGAAACTCCTCACTGTCTGTTCGCACCTTATTCGTGAATAGCAACACGATTGCCTTCATGCTTTTTCTTGGAAGATTAATGTTTTCATTCACAATGGTCGTACCTTTATCCCATTCGGTGGTTTTCATCAACGTAACGTGCTCATATGACAAACTACGACCACTTGCATAGCCTGACGCTATTTCGTCAGCGAGCTCCTGGTTATCAATCGTTTCGTACTCAAGCTCGAGGTTCTCCAGAGTGTATCCACCCACAGCGCTACCGGATTGCGCCACCATGATGTCTGCGGCCTTCGGAAGTGTGATCACATACTGCAAGTTGTTGTTCATGCTAAAAGGAGCGTACAACCCGTGGTCATTCATGATTTTACCAAGTTTTATTCGCTGCTTTGTTCCAATCACACCAAACATCAACGCGTCGTTAACTTTAGCGACGTTTCCACTTGTCGCACCACTGTCGTCCTTAGAAATTAACTTTCTCAAGTTCTCACCACCAATACCATAGTCAATCATTTGGTCTCGCGCAGTAACACTTTCCCAAAGGTCGCGATAAACACCAGTGTAATTTTCCCCATTGTTGTCGTACACAGTTTCCCCAGCTAGTCTCACAACAAGTTTCTCAACCAACAACTTGCTAACGTTATTCAAGAACCAGCTTTTGGTGTTCGCGTTCTTAAAGTCGAACACTAGACCCAACGATCCAGGCACCAAACAGCTACTTACCTTAAGCTTCGGTATGTCAATGTAAAGTTCCTCACCAGGACTGACTTTATTAGGGTTCAACGTGATTACGTGTTGTGTTCTCACCCCTTTTATGCCACCCATGGTTGCTCGTCTAAAACCGGGGCTCAACTCTGCTGACGTGGCGTTCATATACTTTACATATGTTTTATCGCTACCGTTTTAGCTTGTAATAATCATAAGCAAACCACGCAAGTACCACCGCGAGTACCCACAGATTTTGAGCCAACCAAGCGAGACCCTTTGCACCCAACGTCAACATATTGTAAACTAAATTAGCCAACCCAACAGCCCATGGACCCATCTTCGTGATTGCGTTCTTAACAGCCTGTGCGAATGACCTCGTGGCCATAGCGCCTTTCATAACAGCAGATCTCCCAGCGATAATAATAGTTGTTATAATCCCAGCCATTGAAATTGCTACAGCGCTCAACCCAACCATATTTTCTTTAGCCCATTCCTTAAATTTCTGCAATCTGCCAATGTCGACTTCTTGTTGCGCTCTAACCTCTTCTATTTCTCGCTGTTCAATAACCATGTCTCTAGCCTTTTTAAGTCCAATCATTCTCTCAAATAGACTAATACGCTCTTTTTTCTCTACAGCTGTGAGGCCTTCCAATCTCCTACTCGTCTCATTTATCACCTTTTGAAAATAGTCTGCTTGTATTTGCAACGCACCAGTGTCACCTATTCTTGACTCACGCAACACACCATCACCTGGATTAAGCACACCATTTAGCTCGCGGTCTTCGTTTTGTGATAGTCCACGTATGTCAACATAACCCACTTTTGTGTCAATTACTGGGGGGTCGTCTGGGGTCACTTCTGTTGTGGCAACTGTTGTTTCTGTACTCTCAGGGATTTGACTAACTAACTTTTTGAACTGTTCAATCGCGTTTTTTACTACTCGCGTCTCTACTGTAGATCAAGTTTTCTTTTTTCCCAGGTACTAGAACTCGTTTGGGTTTTCCATATTTACCATCTTTGTTTACCGGTTTGAAAAGAATAACCTTTGAGTCCGTAACCCACGACCTGTTGACTATCTCCCTTGACGCGTTGTCGTGGCCGAGTCCCTTTTTGTTTAACTTACGTATTTTACTATTTATTAGCTTGATTCTTTTTACATTGTTTTCTGTTAGCTCTTTGTTGGACGTTTTTAGCTCACCCAGTCTTCTCTCGATTTCTCCCGACTCTTCAAAAGCTATACTGAAACTTTCGTCATTGACGTCACCATATGGTTCCTGCTCAACAAACTCTACTGTTGGGACTTCTGTGTTAGTCCCCCTTATTGTCACCGTCTTACCATCGTCAGTGTCGATAAATGACGTCTCTTTCTCTAGAGACCTTCTATCATATTCGTACTGTAATTTATTCACTCTCTCACGCAATTTACCATACTTGACACGCACGATGTCTGGCATGTCGTCGTCGTCATCGCCATACTCGTTGTTAATTAAACTATAATCAAGAGTGGCTTTTTTGAGTTCGTCGTTTATTTGATCATTGGTGTACCTATCAAGTCTATCGAAGTCCTTCATCTTGATATCGTCAAAACCTTCCCCACCTTCAGCCATATTACATTAGCTTACATTTTGAATATCACTCTCTGACTCCCACGAATCACATTTTCTCTCTAGTTTAGATAATTATACGCAAGCCACGCGAATGCCACCGCAAACACCCACAGATTTTGAGCTAGCCAAGCGAGACCCTTCGCGCCTGTCGCCAGCGCGTCGTAAACTAAGTTCGCCAATCCAACAGCCCATGGACCCATCTTCGTTATCGCGTTCTTAACAGCCTGTGCAAACGACCTCGTGACCATAGCGCCTTTCATAACGTTAGTCCTCCCAGCGATAATAACAGTCGTCACAATTGCTGCCACTGAAATCGCTAAAGCACTCATCCCAACCATATTTTCTCTAGCCCATTTCTTGAACTTCTGAAACCTGTCAATGTCGATCTCTTGTCGCTCTCTAACCTCTTCTATTTCCCGCTGTTCGATAAGCATGTCTTTAGCTTGTATGAGCCCGATCACTCTTTCGGCTAGATTAACGTGCTCTTCGCTCCCCACAGTTGTGAGATCTTTTTTACCAAGCTCTGCCATTCTCTCACCCGCTTTGTCTATCAAGTCTCGAAAATGGTTTGCTTTTATTTGCAATGTACCAGCGTCGCCTATTCTAGACTCACGCAGCATATTCTCGCTTGGATTGAGTAGCGCGCTTAACTCACGATTCTCGATTGGTGTTAGTCCAAGTATGTTGACGTACTCTGCGTGTGTGGTGTCTAGCAATGGCGCACTCCTCGCGACGTCTTCGTGGTCTTTTGCGTTGTCGTTAATACGCGTCTCAATATCACTAAAAGCCTCGTCCATATGTTGACGCTCTCTTCTACCACGTTCACGAACCAGCCCACTCCTCACTTTAGTTAGTCTAACTCTCTCACTGACTGCAACGTTTGGGTCGTCCCAAGCTAGCTCGCTATCTTTAGTGGCTTTTTCAAGACTATACTTTAGTTTGTCGTCGGCGACATCTTTGTATTCGTTAGAGCTACCCATCTCAAGGTTGTCGAAGCCACTTTCAGCCATATTACATTAACTCACATTTTGAATATCGCTTTCTGGTATCCACGAATTATGTTTGCTTTCATAACCCAACCATTTGACCAGCGCCATCTTCTTCCCTTTGACTTTCTTTCTTTTCAACACCTTTTCAACTCTGTACACATCGTCACCAGGTTTCTTATTAACCAGCGATAATTCCTGTTCATAAAATTTACCAATAATCTGTTCACCGCTCACGTCCTCAATTTCGTACACATTCGGATCACCACGAATAACCTTCACCACTTTAAACAGCTCTTCAGTGAAGTTGGCTTCGTAGCCCTTTGTGAACACACTCTTGTATTTACTAATTCTCACTGATTGACCAACTCTAAACTTTGGCAATGGGTTGTCTGCAAATTGGTGACCAAACAAAGTGGTCCAAACTTCACCTTCGTTTGACTTATCGACATCCTTCGGCTTCATCATAATGCTTCGATTCACACTGCTATTATAATTGCTCACAAACTGGTCGAGACCCCCAATCCATTTATACGTCCCATGGCTATAAAAGTACTTCCACATAATGCTCTTCAGACTTCTATTAAAACGCTCAACAACAGCAGCCTTTTTATCGCTCTTAGTGCTGAAATATTCAACACTATGTTTTTTCAGCAAACTTTTCACCCCAACATTGTAGAACTCGAGTCCATCATCAAATTGTGCTAACTTAGGTGTGGTTCCAAACCGATCTTTAAAGTCAACCAACAATTTTCCAACAGCCTTAGTCATGTTCTTAGTGTCTTTTCTATAAACTGCAATGCCAAAAGCGTATCTACTCAATATTTCAATACCTGTTAGTATCCAATAATAACCACCATTCTGTTTTGAGTACTTACTCATGTCCACTAAGTCCATTTGGAGCTCTTCACCAAGAAATCCAACAAAAGTCGCACGGAACTTATGTCTTCTCACAATGGGTTTGTACCTAGTGTAGGTGTCCTGCGCTGTCAACCATTCTTTCACTGTTTTTCTAGTTACTTTCAATCCGTCTCCCAATGCACTTTGATACAACCTCTCCGCACCACTGTACCCTGTCTTAGGATTGTAATAAATGTCTCTCAACCCTTGCTCTGTTTCCACACCAAGTTCCATATAACTCACACAATATACAGTTCCAATAGCACCGCACCAATTTTAATAGCGCCGTTACTTGGTTTGATGCGAAACGTCATACTTGAGTAAACACCTTTTTTAATTCTCACCTTGGACTCGATGTCTACATGACGTTGCACTGACCCATTCAAAGACTGTTCAGTGGGTATTGGCAACGTTGTGATCACACTGCTTCGCTTCCCATCAATACCCACATTGCTTTCAGGGTCAACAATATCACATAAGATTTCTATGTACTTCAGACCTCTAAGCATGTCGACCTCGTTTGGACTAATGTACCACAGTGAGTCACCCTTAATCACCCTATCCCTCGCGAAACCAAATAGAGGCCCAAGTTCGCCAAGCTCAAGTGGGGCGCTAACCCTAATCCCGCATCTACCTGTGAACATTCTTTTTTCTATCTCAAGGTCCGCACCCCTCCTTTCTTTAAAGTCTTTTTTAATAGTCTGACTAGTGTGTCGAAGTTAGTGTACCCTCCACTCGTTATTGTACTTTTAAGATCACTCGAAGGGTAACTAAACTCGGAGAGATGAGGGGCGTCGCCATCTAATATGTTATTGTAGTCCCAAAACACAGTGGCTGTCTTGACCATAATGCATGGGTTATCGTGCGTAACCATCACGCTGTTGTCAAAGGACACAACTTTTTCTAAGCCTTCAATGAATACCGTCAACTTTCGCATTATGTATAACATATGGTATATTATATGCAGAAAGCCCTTCGTGAGTACTATGGAAAGCACTACAAACGCGCGATGGCTAACACATCGAAGGCAGACCTCATCAAAAAGTACCCTCACACCACTTTAAGCAAATTCGAGTTCAACCCAAATATTTCGCAAGATGGAGGATCTGAGCCAAACGTTAAAAGTGCCTCTGGTAGAACCACAGTTTCCGTTGGACCTCTAATCAACACTACAACCCTGACCATATAATATAGTGTGTGTTATGTAGATGCTAACAAAAAGAAAGCAAGGTGAGCTAATTCTTCTTGGTGAATTTCCAAATGCGCAACTAGATAAGTTTGAGTTTGGGTACAACCTCGCAGACGACAATAAAACAGTCAAGACCGTCGACATTTACTTCAAGTCGGGTTCAAAGTATTCTGACATGATAAACATAAAGTCGTCGAAGTTCACGAAGAATGAGGGCTTCACAAAATTCCTTAGCAACACACCAAGATTCCCAAGAGTATGGTCGAGCGATGGGCGTGTCTCAAAGTTACTACTGACAGAGACCCACAAGAGCTACAGAGAAGTCGAAACGTTTCCACCATATGTCCTAAATTACCCAACCCACAATTTTGACGTCTTTGTTGACGACAGTAATTCCTTCAAATCAAATCTACCGAAAATATTCATCGACACCAAAAGACGTCACGACGACAAGGCAATTGGTGGTAACGTTAACACAGTTTGGACTCTAACGGAGAGTTACTATCAAGCGATCGCAGGTATGTACATCGCTACGTACCGCTCAGGGGTGTCTCTACAGAACTTAAGTTATCAAGTCGACGTTCCGAAGCAAGTCGTAGGTCTCATGAGGTTTCATGTGTACTTCACCATTCGTCGCGTGATGTTTCGTTTGAGTAAGAGTCAAGTTGACATTAACAACATCTTAAGACTGTACCTCCCTGACTGGCGACTTTTGAAAGGTCACGTACCATTGACTGATGTTGACAATAGATACATCAAAGACATCCAAGGTGATTATCGTCGGTATTGCCCAATACACTCTGACGGGTTCACACCACTAGGACAAGAACTACTAAACCAATCGATTGAAGTTTACATGTATGCCATTCTTGGAGCCCAAGCGAGGTCAAAGCAAAGCATTGTGGGAACTAGAGCCAGTGCTCGAGAAACCCAACAAATCTTTAGAGACATCGTTGAAAACGCTGTGGTTCAGTATTCGCCAAGTGTTTGGATCAACCTTATGAATAAAGCGATTAGTACCACCAACGTTAAGCTAGACACAGCTGTGACACCTAATACTTGGCTTATCCCCAGAAGCATGGTCATGTTAAAGGACCCCATTGTCGGTTACAATAACGTGCTAAGAACTTCGTCTGAAACTGGGATGACGTTTGGGTATAATGACGGGTTGAACTTTCGAGCGTCAAAAGCGAAGCATAGAAAAGTCCACCAAGCGGTAGGACTTCACTTGGAAACTCTAGTTACACCACCTGCGAAGAAAACAGTGGCCACCACCAATCAAATAACTACGACCACCACAAGTAAGTCAGACACGACAACATTAGCGATAATCTTAGGGTTCTCAGCGGTCTCTGGCTATTTAGTAACCAAATACACCTTGAAGTAGTAATGAGTCTAAACTATGGGTACGAGTCTGACGACCCTCACGATAAAATACTAAAGAGAACGAAAAGGCATCTGGACGAAGATCCTAAATTAAGCGCGACTGGTGGAAGGATGTCTGGAATAATAGACATGCAAGGCTCAGCGATAAAAAACGTAGCAGACCCAGTCGATGACTCAGACGCTATCAATAAAAGAACTCTAGAGCAACTACTATCAGGTTTCCTCAAGAGTCAGTCCTACAACATTGTGCTCGACTTCAACGTTAGCACACACGCCTTGAAAAATGTGGAATTTCACGCCAATGGTTCAAACAATGTGAAAGCCATTGGTGGAACAAGTAAATTAGTGCAGAACAACCTAGCTTATGGTCCTATTGTCGGTATCAGCGGTGTGAGTCAAAGTTTTCTATCACCCGTGTTAACACCAATCCCACTTGAGTCAGGTCTCCATTTTAATTGTCCAAGTATGCAATGGTGTGATCTCTCCATTTTTGTTGTGGTGAGGTTACCAATGAGAACCGCTGGATCAAATTGGGAGACAATTATATCAAACGACGATGGTAGTTGGGATAAGTTCATAGGGTACAAGACTGGTGTGACCAACAAGCTTGCGTATGGTGGTAGCATCCCAGCGATGGAGAAAGTATGCACTATTCCGAGTGGTGTTGACCTCACAAAAATGCATATGATATCAATACACTGGCAAATGGACAATTCACATGTCAGAGTCAACAACGTTAAGTCAACCGATTCAGACTTCGTAGCGAATATGAAAAAGATAGGCGCACCCTATGGAACAATTTTTGGAATACATCGACCAAGAATACCACTCGCACCTTATGCGCACCCATCGTTGATAGAATTCTACGGTGTGAAAATCGTGAGTGGCTACATGACAAACCGAGACATCATAATCATGGGTGGAGAAATGATGAAGGAATATGATGTAAAGTAAATGGGAGCATGTATTTCGAGACCTCGTGAAGTGTATAAGATAAATAAAACGACTGATCACATGTTCAAAGCTGGTGGATCATTTGGTCGCGGTGACGTTACTCTCGAGCTCCACGCTGAGATTGGTATGAGGTCTAAAAAGACTTATGGCGAACCTATTATGCTACCCGCAGAATCAGACACTGTGGGAGTGGTAGGAGACGTGACCTAAGTTATGTGATGGGTTGGCTTAGAAAGCTGGTTCGTAACATTAGAAACTTTTTCAGACGACGTAGAAAACTGGGGACTAATAAAACACATCTGCTGCACTGGTACACAACAAACCAGATCTATAAAAAACCCAACACCCACGTCGAATAGTTTTTTTGTGGGAGACTATAATATAGTGATGACTTCCGCGATACCTCGATTATTCGATTTCGACGGTCACCAAATCACAACGGTTAATCACAACGGTGACACATGGTTCAAAGCAAAAGAGGTCGCGAGCGCTCTAGGCTATGCTAGACCAAAAGATGCAGTCAATGACCACGTCGAACCTGATTGTAAAATGAAGATAGAGCAGGCCTCGTTTATCAACGAACTTGGGGTCTACTCACTGACGTTCTCGAGTAAATTGGAGCGCGCGAAACACTTTGGAAGGTGGGTGCACTCAGAAGTCTTACCAAGCGTTAGAAAAAGTTTAGCTGACGTTGGTCTCAAACATAATCAATTTAAAATGATCACCGAGTTCGATCTTCATACGAAAGTTGTTGGTTTTCTTAGGAAATATTATCCAGAAGCTATTTTGATAGCTGCTTGTGGTGAGAATCAAGACACTTCGAGTAAAAGAATAAATTCGTGGAAAAAAGGTTACCAACGTGGAACGCCTGACTTGATTATCGCTAATGCAAACCGACAGCATAGCGGGCTTGTGATTGAGTTCAAGAATCCAGGTGGTACAGGCAAGACGTCCAAAGAGCAGGAGTCTCTGCTACTCAGATACAAATCCGCTGGTTATCTAACACTCTTGTGTGAGTCATACGACGACGCTATTACCACGGTAATAAAATATTTATTCGACGTTGGGTTTCAGTGCTCTCACTGCCTTCGTAAATTTAAAAATAAATCAGCGTTGAGTAACCATGAGAGACACTATTGTAAAGAGACTTTTTAGACAGCGAGTAATAAGTCGAGTTAGCACTCGTTCTCATTGTTGAGACGACGTTTGAAGCGACAACTGCTCTAGCATTTTTTAAAGACGTTTTTAACTCGATAAAAACGTTTGCGAAGATTTCTCTCATTATTTCACAAACCTTCTGACCACTGTGTGAAAAAATGTTTCTACGGGAGACATTGGACGCTTCATGTGACCAATGTCTAAATTTAAAAAAGTGGGGTATTCGAGAACACCCCTAATTTTGTGTGGAAGGATGATGACGTCTGCACACTGCGCGATATTGCTCAGCACCACCAACGAATGATGGTCCTGGGTTGTATCTCCAATTGAATGGCGCTTCAACAGTTGTTCCGTAAGTGTCGCGACAAACGGCGCAATACGCTTTTAGAAATGTGATGTCGTCTGCTACTGGGAACAGTGTGTCGAGCTCACCAAGTCTTTTTAAATGCTCTGTTGTTATGAGACCACAAATAATGACGTGAATGCCAGCTTTAATGTATTCGTGAGTAACTGGGAGTAGATCAGAGTACCAATGGCCCTCATCAATGCCGATGACGTCATAGTCAGCTATCTCGGAAGAACTTGGAAGGTTGGTGATTAACTTCGCAGGTAAACTGTCTGATCCAACAACAATGGTCTGACGATGTGTGGAGAACGCATGGTCAGTTCGCCTAGTGTCGCGTTTGTTGTTCATGTACACGACTTTGAGCCCTGACTTACTTAACGTGAGTAACCTGCGGAGAGTCTCTGTCGTTTTTCCTGCGAACATGGGACCAATCACGATTTCCAGTTTACCAACTTTCTTCATGGTTACTATACCTCCAGAGAAATGCTCTCCCCTCTTGCGGCAACTGTTGCTCGTTGTTAAATATCCGCTGAAGCTCTAAGTTTTCAAGATGAGACTTCGAGCTCTCATGTCTTGAGCGATGCATTGGGTTGTTGGTAACCACACCGCATGGGTAACAATTGTACGACGCGCCGCCGTGCACAAAATCCAGGTGAGCGTCTGAGAGTATGTGACTCATAATATCGCCCGCACTCAGTATTTCGTTACACCCCACCCTACAAACGTTAACGTCACAGTTTGCGGCGAGGTGTAGCCACGCTTTGAGTTTGGTTGAGCATGGTTTCCATAGAAGGGTCGCCAAGAACACTTCGAGGTAGTTACCGAGTAGCGTAGCGGTGGACTCGCAAGGGTTGCTCAAGTAGTGGTCACTCGCTAGCGTAAGACGTTTGAACGGTGAGTGACACCACACAGGGATCATCTTGGCTAGTTCGTTAACCATCCTGTTGGCTCTAACTTCGTCAAGTCCAACCCAAGCATCATGAGCGAACTTTGTGTAGAGAATCTGAGTACTAAATCGTCTTGACACCTCTTCGTTTTTACGATCGGGGTCGCACAACTTGAAGACTTGCGAGTACCCTTTTAAGACGTTGGGTCCAGAGGCGCCTTGTGGGGTAGACACATCGACAAAGGACATTCTCCGCATTGCGTCGATCTCCTCTTCTTGGCGGGCTTGGTCTTGAGTCATCTCTTCTGCGATGTCTTGGACTTGAGTCATTATGTTATACTCCCAGAAAAAATCCTAATTTTTTAGTGCGTTTGGTCTGGAACTGTGAGATACCTGTGAGGTCAACTGTGAGACACCTGTGAGGTCAACTGTGAGTAAGATAACACGTGATAGTGTATTAGATGGTTGAAGACTCACAGACGGCTGTTGAAGCGAAGATCACGGCTGATGTGAAAAGTGTTAAGGTGAAGGACCCAAAACGCGTCGCTGCTGGTAAAAAGTTGGCTGAGATATCGAAAGCTGCGAAAGAAAAAAAAATGCGTGAAATGATAGTTAACGAAGAACAGGGTAGTGAGTGGAGCTATGGTTACATTGTTGGAACACTTGGTGTTATCATTGCTGGTGCTTCGTTGTGGTATACAATTAGCAGTGAAAAAGAGACACGATTAGAACCTGTGAGTGCCGCACCAGCTAGTGTGTCAGAGAACCACAAAACTCGTCGTCCAGCGTTAGACACATTTGATTCTTGAACAAAACACACGACAATGTATATATGGCTGCGATCGATCGAAAAGAACTTATGAACGAACTGTACGACGCGCTACTTGTTACGACTGGTGCTGTGGTAGTGAGTATGATTTCTAAAAAGGCTTTGGGGGAACCATTGGGAACACCAGAGACTGTGAAAGGCACAGTGAAACTTGCTGCAGCTGTTGGTGCAGGAACGTTGTTAGTAAAATGGATGCAATCGAAAAAGTGGATACCGACAGACCCATTCAAATCAACGTAAGTTAATGGTGAGTGTTGTGGCTGGAGGGATATTTAATGCAGTGGCTTTTGCAGGCGCTGGCTTTATGTTTTCAAAGTTTAATCACTCAGGTTATGAAGCTGAGATGGAAAGACACAACCACGCGTTGGAGCAGCTAGCCAGCGCGAAAGAAGCGTGGTATGAAAATGAGATTGCCAAGAAAGATAAGATCCAGCGTTTACGACAACGGCTCTCTGACGCTAATGCTGACATCAATGACACAAACCATGCGTTGGAAGAACTTAGAAGCGTAATGACCATACGGTACAGCGGACGAGTGTTCACTGAGTCCCCGAGGGTTGCGGATTACTACCAACCGAGTGCGGAAATGAAGGAATACCAATTGTTGTTTGTTAGCGCGCTAGGTTTGGGTAGTGGGATAGCGGTGTGGGTACTCACTCGGTGAAAAAATGTTGGAGTAGTATAAGAGTGATGGACAAACTTATGAGGCAGATGAGTTATGGCTTAACAATTGACGAAATCGCGAATGAGACGCAAATTGAGTGTGGAGGCACCTTCAGGCTTTACTACTGCTCGGATTGCGACGTTGTGAAAAATGTGACTGGCTGCGGTGGGTACGCGTGTCCAAAGTGTGGCGACACCGAGTGGGGCTACACTCAGAGTTACAGCGACATGAGACTCACTCGGTTAAAAAGCGTTCACAAACGGTCTTGGTGGATGGGGAGGAGACTACGGAACGTTGTGAAGGGTGAGCACCTTGAGTTGATAAAAGAGGACTTCTTGAAAGTTGTCAATGCGTTGTACTCATGCAATTTGATAAAGGGTAGAAATGTCAGCAGATATGGGTACTACATTATTAGGTTGTGCCACAGAAGACGAGTCGAGACACTCAAGAAGGTGTCAGACCTCAAAGACGGGAAGGTGAAAGACTTGTTTGATAACAATCTGTTTGGGGTGGTGTACCCAAAGCTGGGATGGTGTGAAAGTGGTGACAATCACTACGACGAGTGGTTTAGGAAAAAAATACAAGTGTAGTATATAGAAGCCATGGGTGACGTCACAGAAAACTCACTTGTTAGAAATGGTGCAGCCGTTGTAAATCCACTAACAGGTAGAGCAGTCAACGTTCATGGGCGAGTCTACAATCGACTTGTTAGAGACGGCATTTTTAGCGACACGACAAATGTCAGTACTATTAACCCGCTGACAAACAGGCGAGTTAACGTTGGTAGTCGGACACACAACCGTCTTGTCAGAAACCAGGGGGCACAACCCACAGTTGAAGACCATAGCCCACGGCTGTTGGATCGAGCACTGAGAGGGTTCACAAGGTCGTATGGAGTCGAGGTGGTTAACGATAGAGACATCAATCAGGTGAACGGTAGTAGAAGCGCTGTCATCAACCTTTTGAGACGTGAACTAGGTGAGACCAACGGAATGAAAGTGGTAGAGACAGTCAAGGTCACTTTTGAGAAAGTTTTAGAACTCGATAAGACCACATACAAAACTGCCTACTTTAACAGCGAAACGTTCGTCGTCATTAATGAACGTGACATCGAGGGTGTCGCCAATCGTGGGTCGGAACAGATCTTGACGCGGATAGCTGGGTGGTTATCTGAGGGGTCTGGATGGACTATCGACAAAATAGATGCGCACTACGTCAATATCGCTATTTACAGACCTCTGCGTGGGAGTAGCTACATTGCGTTGCCAAAGGAGCTGCGTAACAGTAAGAAGGGTTTGATAAACGTAAATAACGGTGATGACAACGAGTGCTTTAGATGGTGTCACCTCGCACATAAATTCCCTGCTGGAAAAAACTCTGATAGAACGTCGAAGTACGCTAGGCATGTCGGTGAGCTGAATTATGACGGAATTGACTTCCCAGTCACACTCAAAGATTACAACAAGATCGAAAAGGCTAACGAAATTAGCATTAACGTTTTTGGGTATGAAGATAAGCAGCCATTCCCTGTGTACGTTTCTAAGGAGGCGTGCCCTGACCATATGGACCTACTGTTGATAACTAATGACATAGGTAACAAGCACTACGTCTACATTCGCGATTTTAATAAATTCATGCACCGGCAAACAAAGCACGAGGCGAGAAAGCACTTTTGTAGGTATTGTTTGCAGTGCTTCACCCGAGAGGACGTGCTTGAAAACCACATTGAAGTATGCTTGGTCATCAATGGGAAGCAAGCTATTAAAATGCCGCAAAAAGGTGCGAAAGTGAAATACGAGAATTTTAGTAGACAGCTAAACGTGCCATTTGTGGTGTACGCAGACTTCGAGGCTATCACACAGAAGATGCACACAACAAAGCTGTCAAGCGAGTGTAGCTACACAAACGCTTACCAGAGGCACGTTGACTGTGGTTATGGGTATAAATTGGTTTGTTGCTATGACAATGAGTACAGTAAGCCAGTAAAAGTGTATCGCGGTGAAAATGCAGTCAACAAGTTCATTGGGGAGATGTTAGAAATTGTTGAATATTGTAAAGAAACATCTGAAAGTCACTTTAACAAAGAGATGATACTGACTGACGACGATAAGAAGAATTTCGACGAGGCTAAGAGTTGTCATATTTGCAGCGTTGAGTACACTAGCGCCGACGTTAGAGTGAGAGACCACTGTCACGTGTCAGGTAAGTACAGAGGGTCCGCGCATCGTGACTGTAATGTGAACTTTAAGTTGACTGATAAAATTCCTGTGATCTTTCATAACTTACGTGGCTACGATAGTCATTTTATCATGCAGGAGATTGGTAAGTTTGGTCAAGATATTAACGTGATACCGAACAACATGGAGAAGTACATGGCGTTCATGCTTGGAAAAAACTTGGTATTTTTGGACAGCTTTCAGTTCATGGGTAGCTCTTTGGACAACTTGGTGAAGAACCTACCAAGGGACGCTTTCAAATACACGTCAGAAGTGTTTCGCGACGATGGGTTGGCACTAATGACAAGAAAGGGAGTCTACCCCTATGATTATATGAACTCCTTTGAAAAATTCGACGAGCGCGAGCTACCCTCCAAAAAAGATTTCTACAGCGTTCTGAACGATGAGCACATCACGGAAGAAATGCACGAGCGTGCCATCGACGTGTGGGACTACTTCGACGTTGAAAGTATGGGTGGGTATCACGACCTGTATTTGAAAAGCGATGTGCTCTTGCTTGCCGACGTTTTTGAGAACTTTAGAAAGACGTGCCATCGTGAGTATAAATTAGACCCTTGCCATTATTTCACATCGCCTGGGTTGGCTTGGGATGCCATGCTGAAGATGACTGGAGTAGAACTCGAATTATTGTCCGACATCGACATGTTCCAGTTCGTAGAATTAGGTATGCGTGGTGGTGTGAGCTACATATGCAACAGACATGGTGTGGCGAATAATAAATACATGAAGGGGTACGATAAAGCGCAAGAGTCGAAGTATTTGATGTACCTTGACGCCAACAATTTATATGGGTGGGCAATGAGTCGAAGTCTACCTACAGGTGGCTTCAAGTGGTTGACTGAGAAAGAAATAAAAAAGGTTAATCTGCGTGAGTATCACAACAATAGTAAAAAAGGTTTACTGCTTGAGGTCGACTTGGAGTATCCAACCCATTTGCATGACCTACACAACGATTACCCGCTGGCTCCTGAAAAGATGGAGATAACTGTCGACATGTTGTCAGAGTACTGCACGAAAATCAAAAATAAGTTTAACGTGAGTGTTGGTGGTGTGAAAAAGCTGGTGACTAATTTGATGGACAAAAAAAAGTACGTGTGTCACTATGGAAATCTGCAGTTGTACATGGATCTTGGATTGAAAATCAAAAAGATTCATAGGGTCCTACAGTTCGACCAGTCTAAGTGGTTGGGCAAGTACATCGACTTTAACACAGTCAAAAGAACTGCGGCTAAGAACGCTTTTGAGAAGGACTTCTTCAAGTTGATGAACAACAGTGTGTTTGGAAAAACAATGGAGAATTTGAGGAAGCGTGTGGATGTAAGATTAGTGACCACCGAGAAAAAGTTAGAAAAGCTTGTCTCAAAGCCTACGTTTGTGTCTTGCAAGATATTTAGCGAGAATTTAGTCGCTGTCCACAAAGTCAAAGAAACGTTGACACTAAATAGACCTGCATATGTGGGTATGTGCATACTAGACTTGAGCAAAACGTTGATGTATGACTTCCACTACAACTATATCATGAAAAAGTACTCTAGCGATACCTGCAGACTACACTTCACCGACACTGACAGTCTGTTGTACACAATCAAAACTGACGACGTTTATTCTGACTTCATGGAGGAGCGCGAAAAGTTTGACAATAGCGATTACCCTGCAGACAACCCATTCGCTTTCAAAGAGAACAAGAAAGTCATTGGCAAGATGAAGGACGAGTGCGCTGGAACACCGATTATTGAGTTCGTCGGGTTGCGCAGTAAAATGTATAGCTATTTGAAAGAGGATGGGGGTGGTGGGAAAACTGCTAAAGGTATTAGAAAGAATATAATTAAAAAAGTGATTAAGCACGAAGATTATAAAAGTGTGTTACTCGAGCAGAAACAATTGCGACACACAATGAAGACCATTAGAAGTGTCAAGCATCAGCTAGGTAGTTATGAAATTAACAAAGTGTCGTTATCCTGTTTTGACGATAAACGATACCTTTTAGAAAATGGTATTGACTCCTACGCGTATGGTCACAAAAACATTGTAGTGAGCAAACGGACTAATTCGTAGAGTAGTTGGCTATTTGTTAGCTAACGTTGTTAGCCAATCAAAAGAGCGCCATTTCACCATCCATTTGGATAAACATCACCACTAGAATCAAAATCTGGTGGTTTTTTTTTCGCGCGTGAATTTGTGAGACAGCAGCAGAACGCGTCGGTGGTTTGTTGAACAAAAATGTAAAAATGCTGAAATGACACCTTCTACTTTTTTAAATGTGTGAAAACGTTGAAGTGGCACACTATGCCTTTTTTTTAAATACGCGAAAATGTTGAAACGACATTCTCCACTTTTTAAAGACGTGAAAATGATGAAACGACACATTCTAGCTTTAAATTTAGCGAAAACAGTTATTTTAGTATTTCTTATCAATTGAGTAGAAAACATGGGAGGGGTGTTTAGAATGACTAATGATTGCCATAGTAGTATAGAGAGTGACGCTACGAGCTCACCAACGTCGATTGTAAAACGTGAGTACCAAAACATTGCTGAATTATGGCTCGACACAAATTTGGTGATGTTTTGGTGTTTATATTACGGTTGACGTTGACTGAGCTCGTACCGCCACTCTCTATACTACTAAAGAACTCGTTCGGATTGCATTTTAAAAGTACTGCCTTAATTAATCTCGTCCCAGTTTGTTTGGACGAACTTGCGCCAAGGAAACGTTTTTGAGTTCGACAGATATTTCGAATGAGAGAAGAGCTTGGAGCTTTTCACACTCTTGTCCCACAGCTTCGGGCACAGCTCAGTATACGTCTTCAAGACAGATAACATTCTTTTACAGCTATTTACATAAAATATTTACATAAAATGCTTTAGTTTCACTGATTCATCTAAATTTGCGTGATGTATACAATGAAGGAACCGTTTAATCTTATTACTGTGATGTGTTTTATAGATATAGCCGAATGTCGCTGGCGTACATACTGATCGCTGAGATCGCCGGGATCGCTCGTAGCGATCGTAGCGATCATTTGGAAACCAGGCTTAAGATTATAGCTAAAACACCCACAATTTCCGACAGCTGGAGTCCCCAACGAATATTGGCCGATTAAAATGGATCACCAAAAAAAAAGAATACTCGGAATTAACCGTTTTGTCCTACCATTTTTGAAACCTATATAAATGACGTAATGTTTTATAGTCGAGGTAGACGAAACACATCCAAACAAATATCCAAACGAACAACTTGGACGATAACATAGCGTTTGCTGTTTCAGTAGATGCAAAAATAATCCTACCACATCAGGACATCAGTAATTGGCTACCAACTTTTACGTTAAGAAATTCGTCCGATGACTATGTCTTTTGAACTACTGCCCTTTAAAGATCCTGTTATACATGTATATCAAATGAAAGCTTGGTTAACAGACTCTTGTATACGTACACGATATATTTGTAACTAAATGCAAACACCTTTTAGTTTAAAATAGCGAAAACGGGTTGGCCTGGCTTCGGACGCCATTTTAATTGACGAAAACAAATATCCAAACGAACAACTGGGGCGATGACATAGCGTTTGCTGTTTCACCACAAAAATGGCCATGAACTAGCGGAAAGCAAATACTTTGTTTTACTGAAGTATCTGTGAACTAATACATTACTGTGAACTAATACATTACTATGGCAACATCATTTTGATATGACGTTTCTTGTCATGATATGCAATCACTTGCAAAACCTCAAGTGATTTCGTTCAATAATATCAAAGATGTACATTGATATGCATCTCCATTACTTTTGACGTCATAGTTGTGTCATTTGTATATCAAACTAATCTAAATATCTCAAGAACGAAGTGAGATATAGAAAGCTGTAAAATACATTCTTTATTACTTTAAGACCGCTTTTAAATGAAACAAACTTAATTTTAATTTAATTTCCTCTGGAAAACTTGTGTGTGTGTGATCGTGAAAATGGTCTATTGCGTATAAATATAGTGGAGCTCACAAATGACGTTTATATATTGTCGATGTTTGTCCTCTTTTAATTAAATCTAAGTCCTAAACAATAGGAAATGAGTTATTTGGGAATACTTCAGAGTCAATTTCAGTTTGTTTGTCCGCATTTTGGGTTTAAAAATAGACCAGAAATACGTGTATTCAACAACCCCTCGCCCGCTTACTGTTCGCCTAGTGGCGTAGGAACCGAGGGTATTGAGGCATGTGCTTCCCCAACTTTTTGAAAAGTGCATTTATGAACAAAGAATATATAGACAAATAGTATATATTTGTGCCCCCGAAAGCTTGTGCACCCCCAACTTAAACTGCTTCCTACGCCCCTGGAAAGTTTACATCACCTGGATTTCTAGAGGTTGTTCTTTCCCTGGATCAGTGTGAGTTCTGAACACATTGCCTCGTGGATTTGAGTTGTTGAAAGACCCCTTCTCCTAATTGATTTTGAGTGTCTATAAGTTGATAAAAATGACTGCAATTGTTGTTAGTGAAACTGAACTTTTAATTGGAAATGATCAACGTACAAAGAAAAGAGTGCTTCTAAACGGATTTCCTTTTTATTAAAAGTGCTGTAAACAGCGACAACAAGTGAATATGAAAATGTCCAACTTTAACTTAGTGCTTAATGTATTGACAAAGTTCTGAATTGTTGTGCATTTGCAATAAAGAACTTAATGTCAACTTGGTTGTGTTGTAATGACAAGTTCTGAAGTCTTGTAGTTGTATGTATTCGATAACAAAGAATTTGATAATATTTTACATGAATATATCACCAGAAATGATTCAGTGTAATATATTTGATAAATTTTATTATTAGTTCATTTGAAACCATTTCAGGTACATCAGTTAATAATAACAAGGCTTTCTTAATAGATTTGCTTATACAGATACAGACTATTTCCATCGACTATAAATATTGTGTTCATAAAGCATGTGATAAAGTTTTAATAACAATGGATTTACCAAATAGACAGCAGGCAAAGCACAGAATTATCTTGGTTTTGAATATTTCAGTGACTGATATTTTAATACGAGCACAACGGCGTGATTTATACCTTGAGCACAATGGCTTGGTTCACTTTGTTTGATTTGTGCGTGATCTTCACTCAGAATAGCGCCTGACCTGACTATCTAGTATGGGACTTTGTCTCCATTGTAGTTGAACCTGCCTTTGGGCAAATTTTTTCAAATAAAAATAAATAAATAGGACAGTGCAAACACAGCGCCTAGGCCCTAACCAAAATGTCGGTCAGTGCAAACTCAATTAAATGGCTTCGTTAAAATTGGTATAGTATGTGATATCTCGTGGATTTGAGTTGTTGAAAGACCCCTTCTCCTAATTGATTTTGAGTGTCTATAAGTTGATAAAAATGACTGCAATTGTTGTTAGTGAAACTGAACTTTTAATTGGAAATGATCAACGTACAAAGAAAAGAGTGCTTCTAAACGGATTTCCTTTTTATTAAAAGTGCTGTAAACAGCGACAACAAGTGAATATGAAAATGTCCAACTTTAACTTAGTGCTTAATGTATTGACAAAGTTCTGAATTGTTGTGCATTTGCAATAAAGAACTTAATGTCAACTTGGTTGTGTTGTAATGACAAGTTCTGAAGTCTTGTAGTTGTATGTATTCGATAACAAAGAATTTGATAATATTTTACATGAATATATCACCAGAAATGATTCAGTGTAATATATTTGATAAATTTTATTATTAGTTCATTTGAAACCATTTCAGGTACATCAGTTAATAATAACAAGGCTTTCTTAATAGATTTGCTTATACAGATACAGACTATTTCCATCGACTATAAATATTGTGTTCATAAAGCATGTGATAAAGTTTTAATAACAATGGATTTACCAAATAGACAGCAGGCAAAGCACAGAATTATCTTGGTTTTGAATATTTCAGTGACTGATATTTTAATACGAGCACAACGGCGTGATTTATACCTTGAGCACAATGGCTTGGTTCACTTTGTTTGATTTGTGCGTGATCTTCACTCAGAATAGCGCCTGACCTGACTATCTAGTATGGGACTTTGTCTCCATTGTAGTTGAACCTGCCTTTGGGCAAATTTTTTCAAATAAAAATAAATAAATAGGACAGTGCAAACACAGCGCCTAGGCCCTAACCAAAATGTCGGTCAGTGCAAACTCAATTAAATGGCTTCGTTAAAATTGGTATAGTATGTGATATCTACACGTAAATACCGTTAAAATGTTGGTCAGTGTAAACACAATGGCTCAGATAAACAACAAAAGTAGTTCAATACCTATGGTGGACCAAAAAAAGAGAATGAAATAGCGAAAACTAGTTGTTCGAGGGTTAGTAGGAAGGTTAGGGTTAGGGTTAGTGCGAGGGTTAATATAAAGGTTTGAAATATAACCCTAATCCAAAATCAAACCCTTATACTAACCGTTACCCTGATATTAATCCTTCTACTAACCTTCGTCACACTAACCCTGGAACAACTAGTTTTCAGTCTTTCCGCGGAAACCTTATTTTTAAAGTAAACTTTCTAGCGATTACCATAAAAAAATTCGATAATTTAGTGTATGCACAAAAATCCATTCACCTGCAAAAAAAATAACGCCGTTTGGGATTAGCACCCTCGCCCCGCGGGCTTTCAAAAAGGGGGAATATGTGAGCTTTTTTTAAAGAAGACAAACCGAATTGTCTCAAAAACCGAACCTGTTTTGATGTGATACGGTTTTAAACTTTTTACCCAGTCACGTTAAAGTGCCACTACGATGAAAATCCCCCCCGTCTTTTAGATTTTCTTTAGCATAGAATACTATTTCAGGGTCGAAAGTGATCATCGATGTAAAAAAAAACTAAAAAATGGTATTTTGAAGTAAGTATTTTGAGCTCTGAAATCACTATTATTTAGGCCACCATTACTAAAAACGTGTTCCACAAGTGAGCCCGCAATTTCAAAAGGAAATATTGTTTGTGACGTCAGATTCTCAATGCTACGCCTGAATTTCGGTCGAGGTTATTTCTTTTCTTGTTTTTTTTCGAGAAGTAGATGAAATGTCCAGCCTTTCAGACGAAGAATTTGAAAAAGCGACCTTGATTTACTTGAAGAATTAGCAACGTGGAGTCTTCGCGTTGAGAATCTGACGTCACTTCGTTACGCTGGTCAAGAACATGAACGATTAATGGCGGACATAACAACTCCAGATTCGGAGTAAGAAAAATAATACTTGCCATCGTCGAATCGCAAAACGGTTTCGACCAAGTAATATTTAGCAGCTCTGCTTTATAAATACGTAAAAATATCGATAGGTAAAAATTTGATCGTAGTATCGCTTCATCTTTCGATTACTTTTTAACGTTCCGATTTTTGGATAAGCGATACGATGTGAAGTGTTCCCGTGTGGACGTAACCTCTCTTCTTACCTTTTTTTTAATAAAATGAAACGCTACGCTACGTTTGCGTATTTACTGTGGAAAACGGCCTGGCGTGGCGAAAGTCCTCGACTTTAATTCTACTAAATTGCGTTGTTCACCTTGTTTTCCGTCCAATAATTTGAAGAAACAATATCAGTAAACACTTTACTTTCGCGTTTATAGTGCTATTTTGGCATCGTATTTTCTCCAAGAAAACCTAAATATTCACGGAAAGATTGGCTGTTTCCTGTCTATCATCGGATCTATAGTTCTTGTCATTCACGCGCCGCAGGAGGAAGCTATTGACACTGTAGACGAACTCGGAGCAAAACTAACCGATGCAGGTAAATACTTAACTAATTTCTGGGGGGGGGGGGGGGGTGGGGGTGATAACCGTCATTAGTATAAATTGACAAGTTTCTATCACAAATCCTCAATTTTCATTGGCTATCGCAGGAGTTACTATCCGCTGATATAAACCTCTGGGGTTAAAGTCGTGTGATTTCGAAAGAATATTCCCCTTTTTTCATGAAAAATGTGAAATAAAAGTTTTTTCTTGGGTTAGAAACTTGTAAATTTATACTAAAACAATTAGACAACTCGCTCTTGTTTTCTATGAGCGATAGTCAACTCTGCTCCGCCCCGTTGACTATCTGCTCATAGAAAACGCGGGCTCGTTGTCTGATTAAATATTGACCAATAACATTTGGCAATGAGAACACGATATTCAGCATAAACGACAAT
Source organism: Chrysogorgia sp. JL179-B06 (assembly GCA_035772405.1). Lineage (NCBI taxonomy): Eukaryota > Metazoa > Cnidaria > Anthozoa > Scleralcyonacea > Chrysogorgiidae > Chrysogorgia > Chrysogorgia sp. JL179-B06. Next base: position 63,175 of record JAYKKM010000147.1, read on the forward strand.
AGCTTTTGATGGAGCAAAAGTGACGCTGCTCTGCTTTTTTAGGGTCCACTATTTACTTTTTCTCTTTTGTTTTAGTCTTCGTTGTTTATGCGTGCGTTGTGTTAATTACTGCTTTGATTCTGATATTCTATTATGGACCACGTCATGGCAAAGAAAATATATTAGTGTACGTCGCCATCTGCTCGCTCGTTGGCTCCCTTTCTGTAATGGCTTGCAAAGGACTTGGAATCGTTTTGAAGCAAACCTTTCATGGGGATAACCAAGTAAAGAACCCAATCTCCTGGATGCTCCTCTTCGCTGTCATCGGCTGTATCGTTACCCAGATGAATTATCTAAACAAAGCATTGGATATATTTAATACGTCATTAGTCACACCTATATATTATGTCATGTTTACGACATTGACCATCGTCGCGTCCGCCATTTTGTTCAAGGAGTGGTCTAATAGGAACGCGAAGGACGTGTTGGGATCGCTGTCCGGATTTTTAACTATTATCATCGGCGTGTTTCTCTTGCACGCTTTTAAGGACGTTAAATTTGCATTAGTTGATCTACCCAGCCTGTCGAAGATGGGTCGTTCCAGTGCTAGGCCTCTTACCGATGACGCCGCTCAAACTTTGATGACAAACATGAATGGGAACGAGTCCGACGAAGATTCCGAAGTAGAGGTGAAAGTTGTCGGAAATTCAGTTAATCATACCTAGAAGGTTTTTCTAATTACGGAATTAATAACTGCGTCGTACTATACACTACGTACTGCACGTACTACAATGTGCGTACTATATATATATGCATGCACTGCGTATGTAAATCTTGTATACACGTTCCAAATTCGCTTCAATAGCTCCAAGTCCATGAAGTTGGATTAGATGTTGTTACACTGTACGTTGGAGCCATTGCTCGTGCGTGCGTTGATATATTGAAGCGAATTCGGAAAAGTGCGTACTATATTGTACGTACTATATGTATGCGTGCACTGTACTGCACATGTAAAATCTTGTATATACATTCCAAATTCGCTTCAATAGCTCCCCAAGTCCAAGAAGTTAGATTAGATGTCGTTACGTTGGAGCCATTGCTCGTGCGTGAATTGATATATTGAAGCGAATTCGGAAAAAGTCTATCTCAGAATCTCAATATTAAAGCCAATTCATTCTTGGAAAGACAATTATTACGCCACGTCATGTTTGCGGGCCACCAAAGAAACAGCTTTTGAATGAGCAAGAGAAACATGCATCAGCGATCTATAGTTCAATCCACATTTACACATTGCGATTAATCGCGCAGATTTCGTATCCTGGTGTATGTTATATAATCATGAAAGTAAAAAGGAGCATTCACCATAGAGATAATAAATAAAACTAGGGGGCATTCATTGGGCCTGAATTTGGGAACCAATTGAACACCGCCATTTTGGGCAAATTGGAGGGCAAACGTGTTGGTTCCAGGCCTTTTTCTGCAATTCGAGAATCTCGCGGTCCAAAACAAGGAATCGTAAATTCTACAATTTTTGCGTTTCTTTTTCATTATTTGTCTATTTGGCGATTGAGCCTGTTGTTATATTGTTACTTGGGCCGTTTTCTGCTGAGTAAAAGATCAAAATGATTGCTTTATTATGAAATATAAATATAAAATTGACCCCAATTTATCTAAGATGGCAGCCTAAAATGACTGAAATCAGGCCCCAATCCCCCTCTAGTTTTATTTATGATCTCTATGACATTCACCAGCAAATGTCCCAATATTCTCACGAGCACCAGAATATAAGAAATCGGCCCGATTAATAGTACTATGTAAATGTATACCTTAAATCAATAAATCATACACGCAATACTTTGTCACGACATCTGCGGAATTTTAAAGGAACTATACCCAAAAAATAAATTACTTTTAAATAAAAAGGCTTTAAGTATGTTTAGAAATGTTAATAGTTTTACGGTATTTGCTCTTGTACTCGAGAAATAACGTTTTCATTCTCGTATTTTATGCTTCTGGACGCCGCAAGTTTGCTCGACGGCTCAGACTTGAGGTCCAGCGGGTGTTTCTTTTCAATTTTGACGTCACTTGAGTGCAAGGAACAAAAAAAAGCACTCAATGACGTCAAAATTGAAAAGAAATCTTGAGCCGTCGAACAAACTCGAAAATGGCGGCATCCAGAAGCATAAAATACGAGAATGAAAACGTTATTTCTAGAGTACAAGAGAAGATACCGTAAAACTATTAACATTTCTAAACATTATACTTAAAGGCATTTTATTTCAAACTAATTAATTTTTTGGGTACAGTTAATTACCTTTAACATTCATGAGGTGTAATGGGCATAGCCATTTCCATCGCTTTGCGTCACTGTTATCGAGTGACACGTCACGTACGACTCGTGTCTTTCCAAGAATACATTTGGCTGAATTACTTGTAGGCCTCCATTTTAAAACACTAAACCAGAAAATACGCTTTTTTAAATTAAACAGTTATTAATAAAAAAACTGGCTGGTTTAAGTTCCAATATATTGTGAAGAATTGACTATTTCAGACGATAAGTGTTGTCAATTACGACCAGTGAATATGGTTTAAGTGGATTTGCATGTAAAACAACCAAATAGGAATTGTTCTAAGGAGTTGTGCTGAAGGAAAATTTCGAGTGTTGAAAATTTCGAGTGTTCACTATATATATATATACAGAACTCGTGACTAGGCTCTCGGCAACGGCCTCCGTAGCTCAGTGGTCAGAGCACTGCACTAGCATCGCAGGGTCGCGGGTTCTATTCCGGTCGGAAGGCCTTGAAGTTGCATTTTTCGCAACTGGTCCCGGTTTGGTCTTAAAATGTATATATTCCAACACTCGAAATGTTCCTTCACCACAACTCCTTAGAACATGTAGTTTAATTGAGTGAAATGCCAAATATTACAAATAGGAATTGGGTAGTTTCAACTGGTATTTGACTAGATTGAAATTACTCCCATATGTATTTGGAACTCGTCGAAGTAATGGTGGGCGACGTACATATTTTTTATTCTTTCGGTCTGAAATCCTTCAGAATCAAGAATATTTTCTGTTTGGTTATAGTGTCTATCTTATGTTTGTCCTTTTTATATATTTATATTATAATTTGGCATCAGTTTCTGATAGAAGTTGCATAAAGTACTTATAAGACCTGGACAGTTTTTTGTTTTCTATACAGAGGACGGTTTTACAATTTTTGGTCCATTTGTATCGGAGATATCTCTCTCTAAACATTGCCAACAAGCGCTATTTTGAATTCCCCGCCAGAAATTTTAATGGCGGAAGGTCTGGTAACTACCTTACGTGACGTAACTTAAGGGACGGAATTTGCTCTTATTTAACAGTTATCTTCTAGTGTATTCTGTTGTGTAGTTATCATCAAAGCGAGCAACACGCCAGATAGATGTGTTGTGTTTAGGTTTTCAAATGAATCAGACTTAGAAAACGGAATTTCACTTCATTACGCAAGTTCATTACGATCTTAAGTCACAGGTGGCTCGTCCCAGGCCTCTCTGCTTTTTTTTACTCGCATATAGCAATGTTTAAAGAGCGATATCTCCGAAACGAATAGACCAAATCAAAAACTGTAAATGAAACTTTATCAGCAATTTTTGCGTCTTCTATATGGAAAACAAAACATGTCCATGGCTTATAGACACTTTAATATTATCATCAAGTTTTACGTTTCATCTTGTTTCACTGCTAAAGTTGGTTTACTCTTCTCAGGAAATGACGTCAGGCCATGGGCACGCAAAGAGTTTGTAGTGGAGTGATTCAACAGTCAAAGTTTGGGAATTGATTTTTTCTAAACCTGTCTGTTTAAAGTTCAGAGCAAACTCTTTTCGTATTTCACTGTTGAATCACTGTGCAACATATTTGCCCTGGGTCGACGTCATTTTCTGTGAATAGCTAGTAAAGCAACTTTAGCAAGAGAAAGAGAGGCATGCATCAACATGAATATTAAGCAACTTCTATCGGAAATTGCCAAAGATTATAAGTAATATATAAAATACACAAACATGAGATAGGCACTTTAATGCATGCTGTGCGGGTATTATTGCCTGCCTTTCAAAAATGAATCAGACGAAATGCACCGTACGGTTTTTATAATATATACATTCTGAATTTTATACATTTTCTATGAATTGAGACAACTTTTGAACTTGCGAAGGACTTTCGTTGCGTTTAACGTTGTCGTATATTGCCTTTTATTGTATTTTTAGTATTTAATAAGTATTAAGCTATCCAATTTGTTGTACGTTCAATGTTCGGTCGTTGAGTTGCCTAATCCCTGAAGTGCCCCAAAGACGAAATATGAGGAAAGTTTTTCTGTCGTATTTTAAAAACAGAATATCATTTTAGGTTAATAAATGTTCTCATTTGCAAAAGAAGATTAACTGTAAACATTTCATCACAAGTAATTCAAGCCCCAAACTCACCTAAACTTTCTCCGCCATTGCTCAAAACATGTTCCTAACAAGGCCGCGATTTCAAAGAATCTTGACGGTAGTAGTTTCTCTATTAACCTCCCTTTATATTAACATGATGATGAGCCATGTTATTTTTAACTTTGAGTCTTTGATGTTTCCAGAACATGCTTGATTAATGGCAGCCGTATAATCTTGTATAAAAACAGTCGAAAATGGTAACTTTCCATGGAATTTGACAAGTGAAATAAGAGTTATCTGATCTTAAATAGTATAAAAATACAGAACACTACTGATTTGATTTCAGGGTCACTTTAAAAACAATTCCGTATACTGAAATGCGAGCTTGTAGTACATTCCACAAAATTTGAATTTGAATTTTCTATGGCACTGTAAATATCTTGTTTGATGAATTAATGCGATTTTAAAAATATTAAAAACTTTTTAAGCCAGAGTAGACTATGTCGCGACGGACAAAAAATAATCACGAAACCTATACATTCAGTGACAAAACTCTTCGGACACCTTAAAAATCAATTTTTTAATTTCTAGAAAATGAGATAAATATAATCGTTTAACCCCTGCCCACTTTTCAATGTTGGTGTACTACAAGACCATTTAGTTCTGAGGAACGTAGTGCATGTAATGTAGTAAGCGATACTTTCCCATTCAACATTGAAAAGGGGGTGGGGGGAATATCTGCTATATTTAGGAGAGTTATAACAAGAGTTTTCATGTGGCATTGTTTTTAAGTTTATATTCAAGTTTAGTTTTGTAAAACAACTTGGCGGACCGCGTGGATATCTCTCCCGCGCATGGGGAATGCGTTGCATGACAGCAGAAGAGAAGAGAAGGAAGGAAAAGTAATTAGCCCAAAACTAAATGTATATACATTATTAGGTATATCTATGCCACTGACCATTGCTCAACGAAGAACAACAATGAAATCTCAGATTAATTCCTTCAATGAGAATCCGTTATAATGTCATTAAGTTGCATTCAAATATTAGAATAATTTAAGACAGGACCTTTTTGCCCGAATGACAAGACCATTTTTACCCGAATAGAGCTAATTATTCGGACACTGACTGTTATGGGGTCTGTAGGCTGCCCCCCCCCCCCCTCCCCCCCACCCAAGCCCCCCAGGCCCGTACGCCTATGACTGCAGAAATAGCGTGTAAATAGTCTAACGTTTCGAGCGAAGGTCCTTCGTTAGAGAGTGAAACGTAAAGTGAAATAATAACTGACTGAGACTTTTTTAATCACAATTTTTAACAATGTTTTTTTTTACCAATCTTTTTAGATATTTGATTTTTACTGACCAATAGCTTGATCAAATGATCAGGGAACGGAACTACGGAAGCGAAGAAGAAAGAAAGCACGCGACGTGTGAAGATTAGCAAATTTATAACGTTCAGTTTGACAAAAAACGGAACCGACTTCAATAAGACCTACTTCAAGTATTGAATCGTGGCAGGTAGTTTGACCGCGTGCCACAAAGAGTGCAGGTGCAGCATCCGCCATAACCGGTAAACCGAAACTTGCGTCTGAAGTTATCTAAATCTAAAGGATTTCTTTGGAAGGGATAAAATCTATTTATTATCTCCTGGTAGAAATTGCTGCTAGCAGTGTGATTACAACACATCTTTCACATGTGTTCCAGCAGCATGTGATACTGGACCAGAAACTCAAACTGATTATATCATCAAACAGATTCCTCAACTGGCACGATGTTCGGATCCACTCCTTTCGGATCGAGTGCATTTGGTTCAAGTACTAGTAAGTATAATTACAGTGTATACACTGTGTGTAATTTCTTTAACAATCTTCCTGCTGGAGGTATATTACAGAATACCCCCCATTACTTCCCTTATATTTATTGTTAGAGACTTCATTATTATTCCAGCAGAATTTTATATCTAAACTATTGAATAATTTGAATCCCATGAGTTAAGGCCTATGGAATTGAAGTACAGTATGAGTAGAACCTGAATTTTACAACCACCCCTGTTGCCAGGCAAAAGTGGTCGTAAACGACAGGTGGTCATAAATGGCATATGGCATCATGCAAGCCTGAGCCATGTTGGAAGACGCTATTATGTTTACGACTATATATATTCTGCAGCGCTGAATATATATATATATATATATATAAAATATATATATATATATATATTTCTGAAGCGAGCTATCTTGGTTAACTATATATCTGAGTCTCGGTGGCTCAATGGTTAGAGCGTCTCACTGGCAATCAGAAGGTTTACAGGTTCGATTCCTGTCCGGGAATAATTTTTCTGAGGTATAACGAGCTTGACGATCGCCCATGATGTACTGTATCGTCTGTCTACTCCAAGCTCTCCCACATTAACACAAGAACAGGATAGTTAATGGTAGCACTGGTTTATAGTTTACTGGTTTATAGTTTACAGGCCATCGTGTAGTCTATATTATCCGAAGAAATCAATAGATTACCTGCTCGACCGTATTACCCAAACTGATTATGTTTTTAGAAAATAAATAATTTTTTGAATGGCAATTTTTCTGTTGGTTGAAAGTAGGCTGTTGCGGTATATCGATATACCGAAAATTATCGTTTTTTTATAAATACCGATTATTCGATATTTAAATTTTCGATATATCGGAATATCGATATTTTTCGGTATTATCGGTATCACGTTTACATTTGTATATTGAAACGTCATATCAAGCTTTTCCAGAGCTAAAACGTGTTTGTTTTAATACGTTGGCGTTGCAAGGTGTAAGTTGTCATTTCGCTTGTCAAACAGTGAACTTTTACAACGTAAACAACGGTAGATTGCAAATGTATTAAAAAACAAAAACTAAACTCATTGGACATGTAGTTTATCGGGTGAGATAGGACAATACTTTGTTTCGAACTCGCAGTTGAATAACTCACTAGCATGCGGATGTCATCGCCGCGGGATCGTTGATTAGAAAAGGAGATGAAGAAATACGTGAAAACAGACACGATGATGATCCTTTGTTGTGGTGGAGATGCTATGCTCGAGACTTTCCAATGCTCAGTCAGTTGGCACGGAAATATCTGTCAATTCCTGTCAGCAGTTCGCCGTGTGAGAGACTATTTAGTAAAGCCGGTCAGATTGTCACCGCACAAAGGGCTCAGCTAAAGAGCAAATAATATGATCACACGATCATGGCAGAAAAAATTGGCAGAAAATTTGTAAATAGCGTTATATTCTTAAACTTCTTTAAATACAACTTACAAAATTTGTAAAACATCTCTCTTTGGCGTCATTTGAAAACAGAAAATTTTGCTTAAATTTAAGCAATATACAATCGCAAAAAAATATCGGTATTATCGGTATTATTTTTCCGGTATCGGTTTTCGTTTTTTTTTCAATACCGCAACAGCCTAGTTGAAAGTGAAATCATCGTAAATCATAAAAGTGAATACATGTAGCTATTCCGTTAATTCAAACAAGATAGCACTGTATAGTGAGTGAGTTTACCAGTACACCAACCTTTTAGAGTTTTCAATTTTTATTTTGTATATTGATATCCTAGTTTATCTAATCTCAATCCATGGGTAACAAGGATACAAACTGCCAGGATATGTAGTTGTGACCTTGCAAAGTACATAAATAAATCATGTACCATGGCATCAATGATATTATTAAAGATTCTTGGTACTATTTTTGGATCCCCCCTGCTCATAAGACATAAAAGTTAGGATTACAACAGAATGGTGTACTGTTTGCAACCCTATCAAAATGATACCCAGACTATCATGCTCAGTTAGTCAAGGAAATATCTATTGCCCATTTTAAGTTAGTATGTTCTTTTGCATTGTAAGGTGCCTTTGGTAACACTGCTGGAAAAACCTTTGGAAGTACAGGTGAGCATTAATCTTCCCTTATTATATTTTTGGCTCGTGAGCAGTCTTAACAAACCGGTAAATACTGGTAAATACGGTCATTACGCAAACACTGAAAATATTTAAAAAATTACATAAAAATTGAGGAAATATGAGAAATTTAAAAGAGCCATATTAACTTTGTTAACGTTGTTTGGTCAGTCTTCAAGGGCAAAATTATCCTGCATGCCCTTGGACCTTGGTCTTTTTGCACAGACCTTGCTCCTTCGTCGCTTGGTTTGTACTGAAACACCTTGGGCAGGATAATTTTGCTGTAAAGACCTCCCACGTGGTCAATAAGTGTTTAATAATGGTGTGGTCAACACTTTCGGTAGCTCTAAGGAGCCTTGTAGTTTATTAGAAAGGGCGTTGAAAAAAAACATTAAAAATACGGATCTTGTTATTTGTAGCACTGCAATGTATAATTTTTGTAAATATTTCATCGCAATATACCTGTAAGAATAATTTGTATATACGAAATGTTTCATTGCAAATAAGAATAATTTGTCTATGAGACACCCTTGAAAGGCTGGCTGAATCAGACGTAAAACCTGCAGTTCAAACACGAGTAAGTGTTTTTCCTCTGATTTCTAAATACAGACAAGCTGAGTTTTTTTTGTAACCATCTTGTCTGTATTTAGAAATCAGAGGATGAACACTCTCGAGTGTTTGAACTTGCATCTCAAACTCATCCATATTTTGAGAGAAAATCGAGGTTAAAGTTAGCAACATTTGGCTGTAATTTTCCTGATTAAATATTAATTTCTATTGAATTTTCTTTGTTAATTAGTAATTAGTTTGAGAATTGTCAATACAGTATATAGTGCACACAATCTCACATGCATGCACACATCCACACACACATAGAGCAAAAATTGTGTTAGATAGATCATAAGTTTCCAATGATGGATAACATCTCACAATGTAGCATAACATCTTAGAGGTCTTGCATAACATACTGTAATGTCTAAAAGTAGAGTTAGCATAATGTTGTAGAGAGGTCTCACAACTTATAGTGTAGCGTAACATAATATCTTATATGTGAAGCACTTACAACTTCTCACAACATACTGTAGCATAACGTCTTTGAGGTCTCACAACAATTATTGTGTAGCGTAACTTTTTACAGCATAACGTAATATCTAAAAGCATAGTACACCTGCAACATCTCTGTTTTCACAATGTAATTTAACATCTTAGAGGTCTCACAATTTATTGTACAGTGTACTGTATATTAAACATGTTACAGCATAATGTAACATCTAAAAGCATAGTATAAAATCTTACAATGTACAGTAGGTAATGTCTTTGAGGTCTTACAACATGTTGTGCAGCATAACATAATGTCTACAAGCATACATGTAGTATAACATTGCACGGCATAGCGTAATGTTGTAGAGATCTGACAACTTATTGTGTAGTGTATTGTATAAGATCTCGTAATGTAGTGTAACGTCTTAGAGGTCACACATGGCAACCTCAACTTCATCCAGTTCTGTTTCAAAGTCACTCTCACCATTTTCACTTATATTATTAAATTATGAATCTCCTACATAGGGTGAAATTTTGTAATTTTACACGATAAAACAAATGCTTCTATCTGATGATGGGTTGGTGTTTTTTTTTGTGTAATAGCATTTGGTGGTGGAGCGGCTGGAACAGGTGGACTCTTTGGAGCCAAAACCACAGCGACTACATTTGGATTTGGTGCAACAACACAATCTCAAGCAGGAACTGGTCTGTTTGGGAGTACAGGAACAACTGGAATGTTTGGATCAACTACTAATGCATTTGGAAGTGGAACCACACCAGCTCAAAGTACTGTAATATTTTTTTCATTGTACATCATAAATAAAACTTATTTTCTTCTTGTTCCTCTTATGTCTTTATCACGCAAAATAAATCACATATTTTCTTGAGAATGTTCATGTGTTGTTCAGTGTGTTAACTGACCTACATGGCTACACAAGCTAGTGCACAAAGGAAAAAAACCAAATATGACTATTAAAAAATCCTATTAGAAAGGCTATTAAAAAGACTATTAAAAAGGTTTGGGGTTTAGGAGGTCTAATCTTTGTAGCTTTGTGATGATTGTACTTATCATAAACCATGTCAATATACTATTGAACATGTTGATGGAGGACTCCTAAAGGCCATTCTACACAATACGATTTGTTGTTTATGATTGTCATTCTGGAGTGTAATAGTATTGTCCTACTGGCGTATATACAATTGTTGCATGTGACAATTCTTGTTTATGATTCAATGGAGAATGTTGACATGCATGCACAGTTTGATCACATACATCAAGATGACAATTGTATATGACAAATCATATTGTGTAGATGGGCCTTAATACACAATTCATTATGAAGGATGTTAGAGATCATCTTAGAATCGTATTTCACTGAAAATCGTCAAGGGAAATTACAGTTTTACTCATGAAACATAATCTAGATTTGTTCCAAGAACCAGTTCTTAGGCTGGCAATACTGATTTTGTTTTAAATGTATATATTATATAGGTGGTTTTGGTGGATTTGGGACAAGTAACACCAGTGGAAGCCTTTTCGGCAACACGAGTACAACAGGAACCGGCATGTTTTCCGGAACACAGAGCACGTTTGGAAATGCAAATAAATCTGTGTTTGGTGCCTCAACAAACCCTGCAGGTCAGTATATGTGTATATACATGGTAGTGTAATTCATTTATGTTGCATACATGCAGAGATTATCAGGGTTAGATTTCACTGTTATATTATTATATTATATTATTTTACAATTGCCACTTTATTGTTATTTGGCCTTGTGCAACGGAAATGTTCATTGTGAACAGAACTATTTATGTTGATGTAACAACATAGTTACAGTACACTGATATATACATAAATGAATTGTCACCAGCGTGGATCACATGCATGTACAGTACTTCTCAGTCCATGAGTTTACCTTGACTTGTGGCTTACCTATACTAGCACTTCAGTTCGCATACTCTTGAATGTTGTTTTAGCATCCATATTTGGCACTCCTGCAGCTAGCACTGGATCTAGCTTATTTGGAGCTAAACCAACAACGACTGGAAGTCTTTTCAATTCTTCAACAACAACAGGAGGAATGTTTGGAGTCACTCCAACAGGTACTAGTTGTTCATCCGTCAGTTGTGTCCACTCCTATTAAAATGCATGTACACATCTTTTTTTGTTATGTTCTACTGTTCTAGCATTTTTCATGAGTAATGTACAGCAGATTATTCAAAGAGTGCACTTTGTCATTTGTGACTGCTTGTAACCTCTACCTCTATACGTGGTATTAATTACACACATAGGCACACCATTAAACTGAAGTCTAAAATTTCAAAAAAAAATTATATGAAAAGTCATACTTTAAAGCAAAAACTAAAGTTTTTTGTGATATGTCCAACAGTATTGCTGCACACGAAGAACAAACACCAAAAAATTGATGACTATAATACTGTCATCGTTGAGCGAACTGTCAATCACCGGTCTCGCGTCATCGTGTGTGACATCACAACATCTTGTGACCGCATCGATTATTATGTCCTGTGCATATGTTGGACATTACTTTTAAAATAATTTTCAGGTCGATATTTGAATAAAACCGAAGAAATGAAAACTGAGAATTGATAGTTAACGAAATGAAAACTGAAAAGTAGTACTACGAGGGCGAGTTGTCTAATTGACGGTACCGAAAAAGATGGCGACTGATACATTTAACCATAATTCCTTGCGCGCAGTAAACATTGAATCTCGTAGAAATAGCAGAAGATTGAGTTTCAAAAGATTAAGTTTGGTAAAAAGGAAGCTTTTACGTATTTAGTTCATGTGTACAAGGTAAACAATGTTTAGCTGTTATTACAGGTGATTTAAGGTCGCAAAGCATTCTGGTAAAATGTACAGCCGCCATCTTTTTCGGTACCGTCAATTGTTTTAGTAAATATTTTTTACTAAGAGTGGTAGTGGTAGTAAAGCATTTATTTCAACACAGTAAAATTACAGCATAGCTGATGTAGTTGTGCAATATTTGATGAACTAAACAAGTCAAACCACTGTGGTCAACGTTAAACTAAAGTCCCAACAGAACGAACCACGTGTGTGACTCGCAAGATCGAGCATACAAGTTTCGCAAAGCCTTATGGGAAATATTGCGCAAATTTGCAGATTTGTGACACCTGGGAAAACACAGCTGAAACCTAGACTCGCGCTACCACGGTAGCCCGAGTAATTATCTTGTCCTGTGTTCAAACAATCTATTTCTATCCAGTTGATGTAAAATTATTGAAGAATGTCGAAAGGAACATTAGTTTTACAGCGTAGTGAACTTTGCTCGTAACGAGCTTCGAAAGTTAAGCAAGCGAAATTTTGAAATGTGTTTTGTTTCCATTTATTTCGTTTAAACGAACCCAGATAAACAATATAAACGTCTTACCGTTAAACGTTTAATTCCATTTATTTGCTTGCTGTTTCTGTTCTCTCTAGGACAGCAATTTTCCTTAAATCTTAGCTCATTTCCACCATCACGGCAAATCTAAAGACGCCATTGTTGACGTTTGAACTCTGGCTCTTTCCAACCATCAACTATCGCCTCATATCACCTCTTAGTAAATATCAATCATCACCTATAATCAATCTACAATTATGATTGGTTAATATATGTATATAATAGTGATATATAACTAGGGCGAAGAGTTACTGTAACTCATGGAAATTAATACTGTATCGAATAATCTAGTTGTTTTTGTGTAGAAACTAACTTATGTTCGTTATTTCTTCAATAATTATTTTGAAAAACGAGACATTTTTTTCTAAAAAATCTCGGCCTTACCGTCACTCGCCGCTACTCAATGTGACTCCATCTGACCTGAAGAAGGACACATCGTCCGAAACGTCGTTTATGGAAATACGTAATTATTCTTACAAAGTATATTTCGACATATTGAAGTTCTCTTATTTCTCTTTTTCATATTATACATGTAGTGCTTAGGCTAATGCTTAGCAGCTTTCATATTTGAAATCTGTCGACAATTAGATAGCACGTAGCGTCGCCAATCAGATTACAGCATTTGTATTAGACTAGTAGTAAGTTTCTATACTAATTGTGATTAGTAGAATCACTAGTAGTCTAATGAAAAATGCTGCAATCTGATTGGCTACGCTACGTGCTATCTAAGTAACAATTATACAACATAAAACAATTAGATTAATCGTTCTTTTTATTAGGCTGAGACGCTTGCCATTGTTGAATTATTATTATTGTTGACATCGTAGTTTTAAAGTGCTTATCTCACGTTTGGGGATTTTACATATCCGTAATATTTGGGGCTTCCTTTGCAAAATCATAATATATATTGTCAGATGAAAATTTCATCTTCATAGAGTTTTTCGCTTTCAACGTTACCGGATGTGATGTCACAAGAGGCATTCTAAACCAGTTTTCATTTTGTTACTTGCCACAAAAATGCCTCTTGTGACATCACGTCCGATATCGTTAACAGCAAAAAAGTCCATGAAAATGAAATTTTCGGCTTACAAGATATATTATGATTTTGCTCAGGAAGACCCAAATATTACGAATATGTAAAATCTCCAAAGGTGAGATAGACACTTTAAGGCATCTCGTTTATCTTTGTAGGTTTAACAGCTGGCCAGAATACTGCAGGAACGCCTCATAAGTTTACTGTAAGTCTACGAACAGTACTTGTTTGAGTACATTCCATTTATTAAAGTGCTACTGTGATGAAAATTGTGTGTTTTGAAAAATTAAATTTGCCACTTGAAATTTTTAAATGTTCTAAATTTGAAAACATTTTGGAAATTGAATGAAGTAATGTGGAGAAATTTTCATGAGACAAGAGACGAAAATGTCCTTCGTCATTATTAAGTTTCGGCCCGCAAATTCTAACCAGCATTCTGCTTTCGTGATGTCATCCAATCAACCTTGTTCTTGTTGCATGCTAGCTAAATTTGCTTCGCTTTCTTTGACCTTTGTACGCTGCAAGACTACAAATGTCATCAAGTGACAGTGATAATATCTACAATATCTAAAACCGTATCTAGAAGTCCATCTGTTGATTGGATGAAGTCACAACTCGTACTCGACCCATTACTTTCCGAGTACTAGCTGGCGACGAGCACTCAATGGCAAACGTAGAAATAATTGCAAAAATATAGTACTTCCAATTCGAATTGGGAAAAATATTTTGAGTTGGGCATTAAAAATTTCAAGTTTTCACATATTTTCATCGCAGTAGCACTTTAAGGCTTATTCATATCAGCCTGGTAAGCGGGGTTTGATTTTCTCCAAATGAACTCCTCAGGAAGCAGTGAGATTTAATTCCCTCAATTCTCGTGAATTAAATCTCATTGTTTCCTGAAGGACCAGTGGTTAAATTTTAATTGTGAAACGCATACAGTAAAAAACACGCATGTAAGAAAGTGAAAGACTTTTCAAAGAAGAACCTATATATCAAATATCAGGATGAACAAGTTCTTATAAATTGAAGGTCTAAATGCCAGAAATCAATGTCTAAATTTCAGTCTGTAGGTTCTTAATCCACTAGGTTCGTCATGCTTGAAATCATTCATGAAAACGCACCGATCATCGTGACAGGTAAGAAACGAAGTTTGCCAGTCAAACAGTATTTTTTGCCGATCAAAATCGTACCAGTGTGGGGGAAAATACGCACTTCTTCAAAAACGAATTGGAAAATGTTTATTATATACAAATCTCATACAGGTACTAATCTTGTTGAGTAATAAAACGTGTTGTGCTGCGTAGGGAGTGTAGAAATACAAATCAAATATCTAAAAAGGTTGGTTTACTGCAGAAATAGGGTGTAAGTAACGTTTTGAGCGAAGGCCCTTACACGCTATTTCGACAGTACACCAACCTTTTTGGATATTTGATTTGTACTAATCTTGTTGCCATATTCAATGGAGAGGTACAGTATGATCTGGCAACTCGACGAAAGTCTTTGTTCTATGTTTTTGTTCATGTTTCTACAAATTTGTGCACGATGACGGCATGAACACATTGTTTATTGGTATACTGAAGCAATTATCCAATAGCAACGTTTGGGTTCAATCGTTCAACCGGGATTTGTGCACCGTGAGGTAACCACTTTGAAGTTCGCCGAGTTTCTAGACCATATCTTCCATGAATTCCAGACTATACGATGTTTCAAAGTGCATGGTTATTGTTAGAAAAATAACCTAATAAACCTTATTCAAAAATGGCCGCCAAATTAATATTCTTTTATATGCATATATGCATATACAATATTTACATATATTTACATATATGCATATACAATATAAGCATGTATGCATATACGCCCTTATGAACTCGCTTTCGTGTACGGAATTGAAAAGGATTCATACTTTAAAACCAGGTCATAAGGGCCAACTTATGTATATAAAATAATTTCAAATTGTCGGCCATTTATGAATAAGGTCTATAATCTGAAGTGAGAGTTACTGCAGGTTGCACAAAAAATTACGGTATGCGATGATAATAAAATCATTGACAAAACCCTTCGGACACTTCTCCTAAATATAGCATATATTCCCCCACCCGATTTTTCAATGTTGAATGCGAAAGTATCGCTGACTACATTACATGCACTACCTTCCTAACTACATGGTCTTATAGTGCACCAACATTGTTGAATGCGAAAGTATCGCTGACTACATTACATACACTACCTTCCTAACTACATGGTTTTGTTGTACACAAACGTTGAAAAGGGGGGAGGGGGTCGAACGATTATATTTATCTGATTTTCTAGAAAACAAATTATTTTTTAAGGTGTCCGAAGAGGTTTTGTTACTGATTGTAGCCGGACAAATTATCCGGTCACCGGCATTTATTTTGAGCCCTGTTCGTGTATGTGGGTTTTTGCTGTAGAGCAAGCAAGTCACTTTGTCAGAGAATGAGTAATATTACTGCGCTCAACGCCAAAGGTCTGTCAAAAATAAGAAGAATTGCTAGCTCTGGCATCTTTACCTTTTCCAATATTCCGGTTATTCTGATTCTAGAAGACCGTGTACCAAGATGTAAGCACGGTGGAAGCATGCCACTGTTGATTGTATTATAGACGGATGACGTTGATTTTCACCCCCTCTTGACTAGCCATCGAATTTTCTTATCGAATTTTTTCATCGAATTTTCCCACAGAAAAAAGAATGACGTAATCAGGGAACTACAAGGTCAAACTATGCACCGTGTTACATTAATGAAATTATTATGTATCTAAGTTCACAATGGTTTAAAATTCAATGTGCAAGTGTCCAAAATCTGTAAGAAAATCAGTAAACAACTTGGTGTAATGGGTAGGATGAAAACCAACTAACACAAAGATAATTCTATATTAGGCTTTCATATTCCCGCATTTCATCTATTGTTCTGGCAATTTTGCGGGAAAAGAAATGAAGCTAAATTGGAAAAATTGAATGAACGTGTATTAAGATTTGTTTTCAATGACAAAATGTCCTCTTACCAAACCCTCCTCCAAAAACTAAATATACCAGACCTTGTAAAGACAAGAAAGCAAGATTCATGTATTGTGGTATACAAGGCCCTCAACAATCAATCTCCAAATAAGGAAACCGGTACCAAAATGGTCCAATCTAAAGAATTTAAGAAGCAATGAGAAACTATAGTGGTACCTAAAGTAAATACAACAACTTATGGTTTGCACTCCTTTAGATATGAGGCCACGAATTTATGGAATTCTTTGATCGACATAATGAGAACTGCTGAATCATTTAAAGCCTTTAAAACAATAATAAGAAATGTTGACTTTAAGTAAATAACTAGTTTTAAAAAGTAATTTAGCTTAATTTAGGATGATTATATAGTCATAGTCTTATTTGTTTTTTCTTTTTGAATTGCGTAGCAATACTATATTTTTTAATGTAAATTTAATATACGGGGAATTAGCTGTATTTAGCTAGGGCTTTAGTCGGCCTGTAACTGTATTGAATTAAAGTGTTGTTGTTGTTGTTGTTGTTGCAGGCACAAGCTAGTACGGACACTATGATGAAAAGTGGAATTCAAACCACCATCAATACAAAGCACCAATGTATCACACTTATGAAAGAGTATCAGGAGAAAAGTATTGAGGTGACGACCAAACATTTATGTTGTAGATAGGCGTTACTTTGTAGCCTTGTATTCAGATTTCTTCGTGGGTTTATTAATCTTCACGAAGCATCACTATACTTGAGCACATTCATTATTCATTTTTAAATTTCTTAAAGGGATACTCCAGCCAAAATACAGTTGGAGAATTTTGTCCAATTTCGACGCCGTATTTGTTTCTCAAATATAATAATAATAATAATATAATAATACTTTATTCAATCAATAAATGATAGAAAAGGTGAACTTGAGGTTATCCCTATATACAGATCACCTAAAAAAAAAAATCAAAGTATAGTAATCCTAAATGTACTCATTAAAATAGTTAAAAACTTATCCTATATAAATGTTCTGTGTATAATGTTTATCTTATAAAGTCCTAGTACTAATGATTATTCATATGGTTCATATGACGTCACTGAGTGATTCTATCTCGTATTATGCCTCAGATGCTCCTATACTTACCTGCATGAGGAACTAAATAGTTTATTTCGACTAATTTTCGTCCAAAGACCATTCACAACAGCTACCACTATGTGATCGCCATCAAAACAACTCCACTACCGATAAAGAATCACTCACTGACGTCATATTTTCAAAACCAATATAGCGTCAAAATCCTCTAATTTTCAACTTCAACTAGCCATATTTTCTTAACCAGTAAGATCTTTTATATGAACTACATTTGTATTTTGGCTGCAGTATCCCTTTAAATGCTTCAGGGTGACGGTTTTTCTCTCATCATTCACGTGATCTGACCGTGAGAAAATGAAATGCAGGGACTAATAAAAAATGAACTAGAATCACACTTCAGTTCATCTTTAAAAATAGATGTGAATGCATGTATTTGTTTTGAAACTTTTTGAATAAAGGAATACCAAATGGTTATCTGTGCTGGATATTGTGATCCAAACACGCGGGATGTTGTGAGACTTTCGAAAAGCGTAAAAAATACGAACGGATACTACATGGCGAGTGTTTTTTAGCTTTTCGAACGTCGAGCAACATCTCAAGTGTTTGGATCATAGTATCCTGCACGGAAAACCATTTAGTATTAGTTTTATAAAATAACGAAAGAGAAATAGTCCGAAATTTACCAAGAATTTTCAGAATTATTAGACCACGTTTATGTTTCACTTGGGTCAAATCCATTGAAATACACTTTCTTCTTCGAACTATAAAATACTCTCTAAGGAGTCGAAGGAACCCCTTCTCGCGTGGGCTTATGGGTCTACATGGAGTTTGGCACAGGTGCCCTAACTATTTACATGGATTACATTTACACTGAGCAAAAGTTTCCGGATTCGTAAATGTTTCCGGATTCACCACAAACCGAGTATTTGGATTGGTAGGCTGTGTACACTCGGGAGTATTCGGATTCATATCGTTTAAACACCCGATGAATCCAGAATATATATAGTTCAATGATCCGAAAACATTTTTGTTTTGTTTTGTTTTGTTTTGTTTTGTTTTTTGTTTTGTTTTGTTGATTTTCTCTCCAGTAGGAGTCTAAGATCTTCGCAAAGCTTCAAAAAGGTAGCGCGAGACATTCGGAAGTTTCCTTTCTACTCGATGCCGACGATAACGTTGTTGATCAAGTTGTCCCACCAGGAACATGTTCTGCCAGTTTAACCCAAAAACACCAAGGTCTTCGTTGTTGCCATCGTTTCCGTCGCCCATTTTCAATTCAATAACTTATTTTTTCTTAGGAATACATCAGTGCCTATAATAAAACGGATAATGTGTGCCTTGCAACAAAATCAGACAACCAACTATTATCTGCACCGCAACCTCACGGGCAGAAAAGTATTCGGTTTCATTAGAATACCCGTTTACACTACAAAAGATTCCGGATTCACATGTTTCCACTTTAGATTGCGGATTCAAAATATTAGGAGACGCGACCAAACCTTGACGTTTTATTCAGAATTCATCTGGTAAATACGTAGCTTCTTGAACAACAGATTTGATTGGTCGTTTTCCGACCTTTTTATCCAATCAGACACAAGAACCTAGTAAACACGTCCCGCTGGTTAGGATCTTGTTAATAGATGGTTAGTAACCAACAGCCATTAAAAAATTAGCTTCTACTAGCTACGTGATGACGCGATTCATCCTCTTGTGTGTAAAAGGTAAAACGAATCCAAAACGTTCCGGATTCGTCACGAATACGGAAACGTTTCATCCAGTGTAAACGTGGTCTTAGTATTAGTCATTTTTTTGTAATATTCACGAGTCTTGTCATATTACTTGTATATAATGTACCCAAAATCTTATCCCGGCATTACCACCACGAAATATACAGAACTCGTGACTAGGCTCTCGGCAACGGCTTCCGTAGCTCAGTGGTCAGAGCACTGCATTAACATCGCAGGGTCGCGGGTTCAATTCCAGCCGAAAGGCCTTGATGTTGCATTTTTCGCAACTGGTCCCGGTTTGGTCTTAAAATGTATATATTCCAACAGTCGAAGTTTTCCTTCACCATAAATCCTTAGAACCTACATGGTCATGGTCGGTTAATACCCCTAATGAAATTTGTGTTAATCGTTCAAAGCACGAACATGCTGAGGCTGGGAACTCGGCTTCGGCCAGAAGCAAGATTTATTGGAATATGAGAGCGACATAGAATTGAGATATTCTTCTCTTATTTTGGAAAACCACTTTAATGTTTTTGTTAATTTGTTTTGTTTCAGGAATTGCGTATGGAAGATTACCAGGTGGGTCGCAAGGGTCCTCAAGCTGCAGGAACGACTGCAATTGGTGTCGGCAGCAGTTTGTTTAGCGGAAGTAGCTTTGGTACATCCACCGGTGGACTACAAACAGGATTTGGAACTGCAGGTACAGGTAGGCGGGATGCTATCATTTATAATTGCTTCCGTACGCCACCATTGTTACTAACACCAAACTGCAATTTCCCATATCATAACAAGTTGCCAGGCCCGTATGAGTGGTGTTCGAAGGGTTAATCCCCCCCCCCCCCCCCAACTGTGGAACTGAAAATCATTGTTTCTGTTTCTGGCCAACAGTTTTTCAACTATAGGTGTTACTGTTAAAGGGGAACTGTAGTTAAAAAACAAATAATATTTAAATCAAAGACATTGAAGTGTTATGTTTGAATATATGTAAATAGTTTTACTGTATCTGACTTTTGTTTAATTAAAAAACAACTACGATAAAGAACATTGTTGTTCCTCACCGAAACTCTGATTAACTTTCACCAAAATTGGAACTGCTTCAAAATTGATGAAAGTTCGTGGTCAAACGAGAGAGAGAGATTTGCAACTTTCATCTTCGCCTTGATCGGGACTCAAGAAGGATGACCTGTTTTTTTGTTTATATGATGAGTTTTATTTAACGTGGTGTCTGTGCTCTTCCTCCTAGGGGCTTTTGGTACTAACACTGGGACTAGCTTATTTGGACAGACTGCGGGTGCATCCAGTCTATTTGGCGCCAAAACGACGACAAGTGGACTATTCGGTACAAGTACCACCCTTAGCACGCCATCAGCATTTTCAAATACATCTACTGGTCTTTTTGGCAGCAAACCGGTAAGTATATTCATCACGTATTGTCGGTGCGGGGTACCCACCATTTACCAGCTCGGGTTGTTGGACTTTTTAATAAAAAAACACCTTTTTAGCCTTGGCAGCGTTTTTTAAGGTTTTGACCAGTTTTGGCACATAAAAATGCGTATTATTAATGTAACATAAAACGTAATATGTACCAGTCTATAGACCTCTTTCATAATGGCACCCAAATTAAATATTCTTTTATATTCATTTAAATTAGCCTTTCTGACCTCGTTCGTGTGTCAAAATTCCAAAGAATCTTCGCTTTGTAACGAGGCCAGCAAGGCTAATTTACATGCATATAAAAGAATATTTAGACTGGCCGCCATTATGAAAGAGGTCTATGGAGTGTATGGTCATGGCTGTACAATATTTTATCAATAAGATAATCAATTGAACTACAAAGAACTGACCATGATATGGGTTGTCAATTGCATTTTTGGTATATACTCGCCTAGCGGCTCGTATTTTTTCACGCTTTTCGAAGGTCAAGCAACTTCCCGCGTGTTTGGATCACAGTATCCAAACACTGAAACCATTAGGTATTTCTTTAAGGGTAAATACCGAGATAAATTAAATCCATTTTATCCATCGCCGCCATCGTAGATCTTATGGTCCGACATTTCTATTGTGAAAATTGAATAGATCGGTAATTAGTTCCAGTCTAGCGCTTATTATAGACAATAGAAAAAGTCGCTTCATCTGGAATTCTCGACAACACTGTTGAAGCACTCTCGACAACATTGTTGAAGAAATTCTCGACAACTTTTGTGACTCTTAGCTGTGTAGCATTACCATTACCATTTTATATTGGCCAATCGAGTAGCCGGTCGAGATACCAACGTAGGTTGCGATTTTCACCGGTAGCAGCCTACTTTTCCTATAACCCTTAGCTGCTCTATATAATTTTGTTTAGCATTCTGTATTGCAGAAATAGTGTTGTACAAACATGTACCTCTATAGCGAAGCCCAGATTCTATTTATAAACCCAAAATGCGGACAAACAAACTGCAATTATGGTAAACCTTGATGATTAAAATGTTATTTTGTGCTGAAAAGTTTTTAAATTACTTTAGGCAGGGTTGTTTGGTACCACGACCACGCAACAGGGAACAGGGTTATTTGGGACTACACCGGCATTTGGAACAGCTTCGTCAGGGACTGGTCTATTTGGGACATCGACGTTTGGTCAGAACACACAACAGGTTCGTCAAATGCCTGTGCTAACGTACAGTATCAGTGATAAAACAGCAGGGCTTCCAGCCTCCTACATTCATGGAATTAATAACTTTATAACAAGGACTGATCTAGGAATTTTAACCGATTGCCTAATTTCAAATCGCGCGGGTACTAGCGATCCGGTAGTGCTAGTTGCCCGCGCAGTTATAATTTCATGTTCCGAGGTTCCAAATATATTAGCATATATTAGCAACAGAACGATAGATATGTTATGTATTACCTCGTTCTTTTAAAAACCCACGCTTAACTTTCTGAATAAAAAACAGAAATTTAAAGCGTTTTTTTTTTTAAAAACGAGGTAATACATAACATATCTATCGTTCTGTTGCTAATATATATATCGTTCTGTTGCTAATATATGCTAATATATTTGGAACCTCGTGACATGAAATTATAACCGCCCGCTCGACTTAATTATCAATGTATGGCTCTTTTAAATGTCTTACATTTCCTCAATTTTTTCGCAATTTTTTAAAACTTTTCAGTTGTTTTGTAATGAGCGGTCTTTACCGGTTTGTAAATACCGCTCATCACAATCAGATTACAGAAAACCGCGTTAAGACCGCACATGAGCCAAGCAATATAATAATATTGGTTATATAGCCACGACAGTAATTGGCGGCAATTTTTAAATAAGGTCCATTTATATGATTAAAAAATGACTTCCAAACTTTAAAAAATGACTTCTGATATCGAAAACAATATATACAGTACACTAACGGTAAGGGTTAAAACGATCACCCTTCTCCTGAAGGAGCGTCCTGCTCGAATTTATCGTCGCCCTAGAGACCGAATAAAAATATCACCTCAGAGATGATGAATGGTAATATGTTGGTTGTTTCAAAGTACGTAAAGTACAACGTGTGCATCGTCATGGTAAAATGGATTAAAATGAACTAAATCCGCTGCCAAAAATGATATACAACTAAAATACGCAAATTTACAAGTAAATAGATAAAACCAATTGAGAATATTTCCTGACAAGTGGTTTATATGCTTCTTGGAGTATTCTTCCATTATCTCTGTTCCCCAATTAATAGCATTTTTCGACCGGTCTTTTAGCCACGCTTCTTGCCATTTTCTTGTGACCATATGTTCTCGTTACACAAGATTTTAACATCATTATGGAGGCTATGGAATGATCATTATCACAAACATACTCCGCAAGCGCTGAGTTTCCCGTCTTTGCTAACCTTATACTTCAATGGTGT
This sequence comes from Chrysogorgia sp. JL179-B06, assembly GCA_035772405.1. NCBI lineage: Eukaryota > Metazoa > Cnidaria > Anthozoa > Scleralcyonacea > Chrysogorgiidae > Chrysogorgia > Chrysogorgia sp. JL179-B06. Next base: position 86,675 of record JAYKKM010000147.1, read on the forward strand.
TCCTTCTCTTGTGTTCCAAAAGCACGACCCGTTTATCCAATGTACTCCACATTACAGGTTGAAAAATACTACAGTATTGCAAACAGGGATAATATGAGAATACTCCCAGAAGCATACAAACCACTTATTAATTGTATGTTTACTGCCCGTTTAGCTGTCCATTTTACCTTGACGTTGGACACGTAGTCCGAAAGCTTGGTCTAATTTAAAAAATAATGCTAGAGTAACATACTTTGTATTATATTATGAAACTACCTAGCAACATAACCATTCTTGATCTTTGCTCATTACTTCTGTAGCAATACCTGGGACGATAAATTTATTCGGTCTCTCTTGTGGCAATAGAAGATTTTGAACAACTATCTGCTTTCATTTGATTGGTTTTTGACCAACCAATAGGATTATGAGTCAAAAACCAAAACCCAATTAAATGCAAAGCAGGAAGTTGTTCAACGAATTTCATGAGATATATAAAATGGCGTTGCACTTGCAGCTTTTAGGTATATTTGACTCGACGAGTTTGAATTCAGAATTTTTTCATTCCATTCTCCTTGTTGACAGGGAGGATTGTTTGGTGCAACCGCGCAGCCAACCACGGGGGGTCTTTTTGGCACAACACCCGCATTTGGTACTGCCACTTCTGGGACGGGGACTAGTCTGTTTGGTAATTCCGCATTTGGGCAAACTGGTCAGGTAATTTGGCATTATCATTATTGTAGTTTTTTGTTTGTCATTGCCTTGTCCCTTCGTCTAGAAAGGTCTTTCTTATATTCAACTCACGAAAAAGATGATGTAGCTGTACATTTGTACATAATTCATTGCGAACCTTAGTCAGTTCTAATAGCAGCTAGAAATTAACACGAATTTAGTCAGCGAGCGAAGATTACAATGATACACTGGTTCGATTGACATATGTACTGCCTATATGCGGTATTCACTATATATCAGTAATGGTTGGGTGTGTTATATACGATACGTATTTGTAGTGAATGGGGGAGGTTGGAGTAGAGACAAAGCTTAAATCCTCAGAAAAGGATCACAGGACATCGGTCAAACTTGTAACCTTCTGATTGTCGGGCGACGCTCTAACCATTGAGCTATCGAGACTCAGATCGATTGCGACTGCCGCATATACACATAGGCAGTACAATAGTACATATATCAATCGAACCAGTACATTATTGTAACCAGTACATTATTGTAACCAGTGCATCATTGTGAAAGTTGATTCGATCCCTGTCCGTAACTCAGAAACATTTTCTACATTTGAGCTTGACAATCGTCCATGTATCGTCTGTCTACTTCAAGCTCTCATATTAACTACATCAATGTATATAACACATTCAAGCATTACTGGTATATAGTGACTCACTGCTACTTAGGCAGTATATCATTGAGTCTCGGTAGCTCAATGGTTAGAGCATCTCACCGGCATTCAGAAGATTACAGGTTCTATCGCTGTCTGACGATCGTCTAAGTGATTAACTAAAGAGAATATAAACATCGAAAATTTGACATCGTGTATAGGAAATTACTTACACGATATTGGTTTTCGTTTTTCAAAAGACAAAATCATAATTTCAAATTTTGGACTTTATGATTAACAAACAGGCTTACGAGGAAACCAAGTGAACAAAACTACTCTTGTACAAAACAACAGCACTAATTTAGACCAAACAAATTCCTGTCATCCGCCATTTTATTGTAATACTTTGCTTAATTAACTGCTACATATCCTTTGTGTTGGAGGTAGGTGCCATAGGCGGCCAAGGCTAAGCAATCTAGCCAATTGAGCTGAGCAATAGCGTAAGCAATAGAGCAAGTAATATGCAATAGAGCAAGCAATGGAGCCATCGCGGGCAAGCAAAGATTAGAGAGCAACAGGGACTGCTGAATGGCATGCAAGCAAAGATCGCGGAATAGGCTGAAATTCACGCTGCACATAGATGTCGAACGTACTAGCCCCTTGGCTTTGCCTAAATTCATTTAACCACATTTAACTGGGAAGTTGGTGAAGTCACAGGCAGGGTAAACCTGATGAAACTATTCTGTGGCTGGCCGAGTTTCTGCGGAATGCTTTATAAGACATGAGGATGACTAGATACAAATTTCGCTTTACCCTGCTTGTGACGTCACACGCATATCGAATATAGATCCAAGATGGCGGATGACGGGATTGTCTTTGGTCAAAATTAGTGCTGTTGTCTTGTACAAGAATAGTTTTGTTTACTTGGATTACCTTTGTTAGCTCATTCGTAAGCCTGTTTGTTAATCAGAAAGTCAAAAATTAAATTACGATTTTTGTTGCCAATGTCCCTAAAAGGAATAGTTTAAAAAAACTTTTTACCGCAGTCTATTATTAATTTACTACTTGCATCTTATCTCCATGTTATGGCACTTTACTGAACTTTTTTTCTTTGCAGACTTCCTTGTTTGGCGCTAAACCAAGTGCAAGTAAGCAAAATCCTTACACCCCTCCACCCATCTTCTATTTTAAGGCTTCTAATTGACAGTTATATCAAGGAAACTAGTACATACACTTCACGTATAGCTCTTGCGGTTTTCTCCTCTGTGATGTTATCAACAAAAAAACACTTTCGAGAAACGTGTGAATGTGTCTTTAGATACACATCACAACTCTACATGTGCTAAGAATGTTTACTAGAATGCTCATTTGCAAATATTTATGAAGAATCGTACAGTTACAATACCAGCAAGACTGATAGCATTTACCAAAGTATCCAAATTGACAAAGAAACCATTCAACAGTAATTATTGCCACTTTGTTGCTCAAACTTTCCCAGTGTTAAAGTGAAAAATAATAGCTCTCCAGCCACTCCGTTGGACCTTATAGGTTTTGTCTAGAACTCTTCTTTTACGTTTGTTTCATAAATGTCCCTACTGTACTCGATCGTTGGCTGCTTTCGAAACTTTGCTGTTGACAGCCTGCTTTTTTTTAATTGAATTTCCCCAATTTTATAATCTTTTCTTTTAAATGGGAACGTAACTATAGTCAAAAAACAAATAATGTTTAAATCAAGACTTTCAAGTGTTCATGTTTAGAAATGTTAAAGTGCCCCTGAAATCAAATTTTTGGTGTTCTGTATTTTTACGCACTTGTGCGGTATGGTATAGTAAACTTTATTTTGACAGTGTAGCCCATTCAGCCGAAGCTGGTATCCAGAAGGGCAAGATATCATACACAATTACAAAAAATATATTAACTAATTGATAGAGGTCCTTATATTATACTTAAAAATCATGCTCTCTAATAAGGCTCTTAAAATATAACAATGAAGTAGATGTTTTAATTTTTGACGGTTGAGAGTTAAACAATGATGTTCTAGAGTATCTAAAAGTACATTTCCCAAGACTTAGGTTTGTGGAGATGGATATCATTTCTCCGTCTAGTACTATATGAATGGATACTACTGTTTCTAATAAAATATTCACTAAGATATTTAGGAACCAGGTCATGCAAACACTTAAAGACTAGAACATATTTCTTCCTTCCTCTGATTGTCTTTAAATCAGACCATCCCAAAATGTTCAAAGCCTCACGTGAACTGTCTCGTCTCACTATAATACGAGCTGCTCGATTTTGCATTTTCTGTAAGTTGTCACTACACGCGACTGAGAGTTCACCTCATGCAGTATCTGTATAAGTGAGAGTCGGAAGAATCAAACAATCATAAACACACTTGGATGCCGCAAGTATAAGACATGACCTGATTCGAGCGATAATTAATAAACAAATTTGATAAATGATCATAAACTTTCGTATTAAAACGTTTTATATCAGTAATTTGTTTGATATAATTTGGTAGATCGTTAAGACTTTGTACCTCGAAAGGTGAAGGATCATTGACCTGCTTTTAGTCTACATTTTGGCAGATTACTACCTATTGTCCGCCGATGTCAAGAAACGAGACCTGCAAAATTCGACAGGCGCCATTACTAAGGGACCAAAGTCGCAATAAATATGTAGGCAGGTCATGAATCGTTGTGCCCAGTAATTTGAAAAATGTCTTCTGGTCCTCTTTATAGCAAATTTAAGAGCACATAATCCAACAAAAAACCTCATAGGAACCTCAGTTGGTCCCTTAGTAATGGCGGACTTCCGGCTTCATTTTCTGAACAATAGTTGCTCGATCCAGTCTTCTTTCGTGATCAGTGTACATGGCTCATCAAAGGATGTTTAGGGAAACTACTAACCTTACAAATAGTCATATATAACTCAATAAAAACCACGGGAAATAATCCGTACAATACCAAATTTGTTACTCTGTTGAATCTTTGACGTCACAGATTCTTTTAAAATCGCGGGCTCGTTAGGAACATGTTTTGAGCAATGGCGGACAAAGTTTCAGAAAATAAACTGAAAATCTGGTATCCTTAAATTTATTATTTCACTTCAATATCAAGTGAATGTAATTGTTTGGTGCCGTTCTTCGATTCTATGAAAAAAACGCAACCGACTTTTCATCGTAGTAGTACTTTCAATAATTTGACGATATCAGCTCTTGTACTCCAGAAATAAGTTCATCAAGTATTTTTGAAAATTTATTTGACTGCCACAATGGTCTCTGGCTTAACGTACTACTGCTCTTACCACTGAGCTATAAGCCAGTTCGTAATGTCGACTGCGCATCAGAATGACGCGTTCTGCGTCGGGATAAAACTTATTTCAATCCATAACATCAGGCTGGGGAATTCAGTATAACGAATTTGCAAGTGTAAATAGAAATGCAATTGTGGTTTTAGCCTGATGTTATGAATTGAAATAAGTTTTATCCCGACGCAGAATACGTCATTTTGATGCGCAGTCGACATTACGAACTGGCTTATTGAGACACAGTAGAACAGTCAGACCATTTTCGGATGCCTAAAATAGAAATGACGCATTCATTCTCGTATTTTATGCTTTTGGACACCGCCATATTATAGAATTTGCTCGAGGGATTTCTCTTCAATTTTGAAAAGAAAATGTTGGGTGCAAGGAACAAAAGACAATCACTAAACAACTGCATGACAAAATTTGATCTGCCATTTTGTTTGTTTTGGGAAAATCCTTAATTGTACTGCAGTACAATTAATAAAATAATTGTACTCTTCTCAACCAATCAGAATGCAGTAATTTTGTCATGCATATAATAAATCCGGTTACGTTGTTCGGGTGTATAGGTTTCTCGTGAAAACGTAAGGCCTATCCGAACGAATTAAACATTTAAAGACGAATTAAACGGTTAAACATTCGTCCAGTACCTTACAACCGGAGCCTCAGTTTATAACAAATATCATTGTTTTAATACAATGATTAGGATATATATCTTATCCTAAGGGGGCTTCGAGATCGCTTTGCACTGTATATTTGTCGAGTGATCATAACAATTTATCTTTGTTTCATTGATTTTAAAGCTGGACTTGGAAGTACTTTTGGGACCACCAACACAGGAGGTATCTTCGGCAACCAGAATAAGCCCGCGTTCGGTTTTGGCACAACGAATGCCTTTGGCACATCCACTGGAAGCACCGGGCTGTTTGGTAACACGCCTGGTACAGGGCTGTTTGGAAATACTAGTGGTAGTCTCGGGTTTGGAGCAGGTGTATCTGCTCTTCAAGGTCGCACGCTTGGTGGCACTCTTGGTGGCACGTTTGGCTCAAGTAAGCTTGCTATAAACTGTTGGTGTATTACATGGAACAAATTAATAAGAGCATGAACTATCGTTTTTATTAAAAAGAACTGTGAAGAAACCTTTCGTTGTTTGTCACTTTGTTTATCACTCTTCGTTACTTTATTATCACGTTCATAATTCAGTTCTTTAACCCATTTTCCACTTCAACATTTCGTTTGCCGTGCCATAGAAAAAAAATTCAAACATGAATCTTCAGCTATCCTTGGTATACATGCATGTAACTACTTACGAGTCCGATATATTTGTATAGATACCGCTGTAAACGGTCCATGGGTATAGAAATACATTTTTGGTTTGGATCTGAATCTTTTTTTAATCTGAGTGCTTTGCTGTGGAATTGTATAGTGATGGTGGTTGCTAGCGTGTTGTTGAGCGGGTTTTATGTTGCATGTGTTATGCTCTATCCTCGTTCACTTTGATCGTCTGTTGTATCTTTAGGCCTCGGAAACACTGGAACTGGCTTGCTAAACATGTGAGTATCAACAAGTTGCTTAAATTAGCAAACAGCAGGGAGGCTAGTTCGTGATTTATAAACCTGGTTTCTGTTGTGCTTTAGGGGACAAACCAACGTTGGTGTATTGCAACAACAACAGCAACTCCAACAACAGCTGCAGCAGCAAGTACTTGCTTTGACAAGTTCACCTTTTGGTGATTCTCCTCTTTTTCGAAACCTCACGGTAAGTATAGGTTAACCACAGAACGTCTCTTGGAAAAGGCTTTGTTTTTATTGCTGTGCAACCACTTTTGTGTCTCAGTGTGAATTTGTGCATTAGGTGAAATGTAAAGTCTAGTTTTCACTAGCGACGTAAGCATAACGACATAACGCAAGCGCAGTTCGCACTTCATGGTCAATTTAACACTTTCTTCCGCTAAATTGTAGAATATCCGTCCACTTTCGCCATTTGTATCTGTTGACAGTTAGTAAAAGGGTCAAATTACGGAAAGTTCATCATATACAATTGCTTAGTTCTATTTTAAAACCCCATTTAATTTGATAACAATCAACAACTACACACTATAAACCGTCGACATTATATTTAAAGACATTTTAGAGCATCCTGGTTTGTATTTCTGCTTTTAAATGTGGTTTCAAAAGTGGACGGGTATTCTACAATTGCTCCATTTAAAGGACATTGGCAACAAAAATTAAGTTTGTCTAATGTGAAAGAACTCGTAAAATGATAGAGTAACACCTTTTACAACTTTTCCGTATTTTACTTCGTTTTTGAAATATTTCAGTTTGTTTGATATGTAAATGAGATGGTCTCTGACGTCAGGTGTGGGGTAGAGATTTTTCACTCATTAAAAAATGTATTATATCTCAGTGATTGCTAAGTTTACAACGTTCATTAACATGGGGAGTTGTTATACGCACATTTTCAAGTAAATTTTAATGAGTGAAAATTCTCCACCCCACACCTGACGTCAGAGACCATCTCATTTACATATCAAACAAACTGAAATATTTCAAAAACGAAGTAAAATACGGGAAAGTTGTAAAAGGTGTTACTCTATCATTTTACGAGTTCTTTCATATTAGACAAACTTAATTTTTGTTGCCAATGTCCTTTAATTGATACCTTGTGCTTAACAGTTCCATGTAACAATCTCTCATTTCGTCCAACCTCTCGCGGATACCAAAAAAGATCGTCCAGAAGACGACTCAGACCTAGTATTTCACGGTCCCCTCAACTGCGAGTGTATCGACAGACTACAAATACAAATACGCGGTCTGGGCACTGGGGACCATGACTGGGTAAAGGCAAGCGAGGGGATTATTGCGGAATTAGTATTTCTAGTATAAGTGGGATAAACCTCGTAGCTCCCACCTAATTCATGAAGAAAAGACAAAGGAAACCAGTGGCATGACGGAGGTTTTAGATGTGATAAAGATTTTCCTAATTTACATAAACTTTTCCTTCGATTTTCTTGGCGAAAATGGCTTGAATCACTGAAATAGTTGGTAAATATGGTTATTTAGATATGGTTATTTTGAAGCCGTTAAAAACACTCGGCTATCTCCTCGTGTTTTAAACCCTTATAAAACACTGCTGCTCATGTTTTAAACTATACTTTAAAACAGAGAAGAAAATAAGAAAATTTACCAAAAACCATATAAGTATAAGAGTTAAATAATTACCGAGAACGAGGGATGTATGCTATCGTGTACATCCCGACGTTCGAGGTAATTAACTGACTTATTTCATGATTGAGGAGGTTTGCCGACAAAGTTTTGTCTATTTTTAACCTTGGACAAAGATTTTCCTAGCTTTTTCTTCATTTCTTATCTAATTAGTATTCATAGGGCTGTATGCTATATACAGCCCGCGGTATATCAAAGAAAACAGACTCAATTATGGAATAAGTATAGGTAATCGTATGATAGCGAGTGCAATTAAGGATTTACACCACGAGTAAGATTTGGCACAATTTTCAAATGTGACGAGTAGTGTAAATCCTTAATTGCCCGAGCAAAATCATATGATTACTCATTTATTATATGCATGACAAAATTACGACACGTATACGCTTCATCTTCTTCCAAGTCTTTAAAAACGTCTTGTTTCATTAGTTGACAACAAACCTTTTCACTCGTGGTGTTCTTTGTACTCATTTCAAAATATTTACATGGAATTTTCAATTCATAGTATATTGTGAGTCGTTGGAAAAGTGAAAACTTTCCATTGCAGAATAGGCCACCATTTTGAATTTTATTGTCAAACTTGTTCCCAGTGTCTTCTCTCTTTTCATTTATTGCACTCGAGTGCAATAAATGATTTTAATGCACTTCTCTCAGCCAATAAGAATCCAGTGATTCTGTCAGGTATATAATAATACTCGTTATTAACCTTGTTTGCTCTGTCTGTACGGGAAAGTACTTGGCTTCTTCGTCGCTCCTTCGGTATAGGAAAGCCTCAGGCGAATACTTAACCTCTTGGTTAATAAGTCTTTATTATATGTCACAACGTTTTAGGTATTGACAAGCAATATCTACAATAGTACATGTGCGTACAGATTAGAGGTGTGCGTCGAAGGTTTGTCTGAGTTCCGAATCCGATCCGATCCGAAGCTAAAAAGTGTAATCCGATCCAATCCGAAAACAGTTTATTAAATCCGATGCGATTCGATGCTAAAAAATCGTAATTCCGAAAAAAACTCCGTAAAACTCGATCCGAAGTCCGAACATTATGTTATATATAACTTGCAATATCTGCGACCATGCTTAAAACAAAACCAAAACAAATAAATTGGAGAATAGTGAAAAACCTCATTGACAGTGTTTCATGAATCATAAACCTAACAAAATAAACTAACACAATATTCCTATTATCCTAATTGCTAAATCTAATTATTTAAGAATAATCCATACAACACTAGTGTATTTTTTTGTCAACAATACGTCAAAACACTGTTTATAATACAGTAAAATAATGTAGAGTGGGGGCATTCTTTGAGCGAAACGTAAGTCGAATGGAGTAATAATTCTTGTTTTGTCGTAGCTTCTAAGTTCTGAGCCATTGTGAAGCCATTTGTAAACGGAAAAAGCCGAAATAAAGTTGAAATAAAGAATATAGAACTTAATATAGCAATTAAATGTTTGCTTGCGAGTTGCAATTTGCGAGTTTAATGATATTTTAATAACAAAATCTGACCCAATGCCAGGAAAAAATAAATCCGATCCGACAAAAAACTACAAAATCCGATCCGCCAGAAAAACAACAAAATCCGATCCGATACGGGCGCGTGAATTTTTGTCCGGATTCGGATTCGGATCGGATTCGCACACCTCTAGTACAAATTGACAATATACTACAATTAATGAAATACTATAATAACACCATGTGTCCTCAGTTTGACATTATTTGATTGACATTAAATCTTGTGTTTTTTTAGAGTCGTTCCAAAAGTGACAAACCCGTAGCCGTAGTATCACAGCCACGGCAGCGAGCACCAAATACTCCTTCACACTACAAGGTCAGTTGAGTAAAAACAACGTTGTATATAAAGTATTATGCTAGTTCATTTACCACAAAAACTATTAAAATTCGAAAAAAGTAAATCTTAAGTTTTTGTGACCGCGTAGGGGCCTGAATCTAACGTTCAATATCCGCCATTTCCGGCTTCTCATTTTGTGTGGTCAGTCGGTTATAGTTCAGTGATTTACAACTACTAATTAAACAGCCATTTCTTTTGTTTTTTTTGTCATGAAATTATTTTAAAGATTGCTTTATCATCCAGGTATCACCGCGTCCTTCTGCTCGCGTAAAGCCAAGGTCCATTGGAAAAAATGGTTTTTCACAGGTAACTATACCTAGTTCAATAGTGTAATGAAGCCAAGGGTTAGATTACTAAAAAGGTTACGACAGAGACTCACATAATTATGGTCGCTACAGCAGTCATTAAAAGTATTTTGAATATTTCGTATATTTTTCTTTTTTATATTCCCCTTGTACGGTTGAATCTTTCCATTTAATAAGCCAATGGCAAAATGCCAATAAAACAAAAATGTGTTTATATTACATAAATGGTTGGAGCATAAGCAATTATAGCATATCTGTTTTAGGATGAAGCACAAACATGAATAGATTAATGAGACTTGGCTTGCCTCGTGAGTGGTCTTAACACAGCTTTTATGCAAACTGATTGGTTCCTGAGCGGTCTTTACAAACTGTAAAAACCTGTAATTACGCAACCGCTGAAAAGATTTAAAAAATTACGAAAACATTGAGGAAATGTGAGAAATTTAAAAGAGCCATATAATAAAAACCTTCTGTCTTTTCGGCAAAATAAATCTGCCCTTAGTCTTTTTGCACAGACCTTGCTCCTTCGTCGCTTGGTCTGCATGCACTGTTAGACCGCGGGCAGAATTATATTGCGGTAATATTTTGCTCGGTCAATAAGTGTTTATTATTATATGGCTGAGCTCGTTTTCAAGTCTGTACGCCAAATAACGCACGATGATTGGTTAATGAGAGGTCCGGAAAAAAGCGTATTGCCTTTCCAGCCTATATACAGTAGTCTGAGAGGGCAATACGCTTTTTCCGGATCGGTACGTTTAGCGGTAAAATTTCTGAGTTTATTTGAATGAAATTAAAAGAGAGGTAAGGCATCTTCATTTAAAATACCGAGCAATAAAATGCTCCGTTTTCAATCATCTAAAAGTACGGAAAATCAATGCCTAACTGATGTAAAATGAAGCGAAACATATTAGTGAAGAAGTAAGGTAAACGACAGCATCTGAAGAAGTTGAAGACGAAAACAATGTTAACACAGCGAAGAAAATTAACCAAAAGCCATATAATAAATACTTTATTAACCTCGTTTGCTCGGTCTGTACTGGAAATTATTTGCCTTCGGTTTATCGCACAAACATCGCTCCTTCTCACACTCGGTTAATAAGTCTTTAATATTTTCAGTGTACATTGTGTAAAACCTTTATTCTAAGTCTGGAAAACTAGTCCACGACTGTAAAAGTATAAAGGTACGTTTACACACTGCCGTTAATCATGTTACTCATGAGAATATAGGTAATTTTCACGTGACGTCATGTTGGTGTGCCTCAACAATATAGAATTTAACGACATACCGTAAACTTCCGAGAATAAGCTCTGAATTTATTAATGTTCAAAGGACTTTCATGGACCGGTTTTTCGGGGAGGGGGGGGGGGGTGTTATTATTGGAGGGAATTTTGCGTAGAAAATATCCAACAGCTGTTCAATACTATAAATACTAAATAATAACAATGATAATAATAAATAATAACAATGATAATACTAAATACTAAATAATAACAAAATCTAACAAAATACAAATGAATCAATGATTTTAGATGTGTTACATAAAACAATAAAAAATACATAATCCTAATTATTAAAATAACAAATAACACAAATAGACCGAGGTTGACCGAAAGTTTACATTCTCTATTCTGCATAAGCATTCTACCGCTAAAGCTTGCATACTCAACCTCGTTCCCAGGGCATTTTGCCTCCACGGTGGAAGGTCGGCGAAAATGGCCCTTCTGGTCACATGATACCCAGAAATTCTGGGTGTTTAGATATGATAAATTTTGTGATCTTTGTTCCATTGCCTTTGTCTATTTTGTTAACCTGGATAATTGAGAAATATTCAATGCTCTTCAGAGTTGTTCATGTCAGTATTCGTCGGCATAAAAGCAGCTAACAAGCTTAATAATCCACCATATGAAGAAGCATATATACAATTTAGCGAAAGCTATCACTTCTAATTTGCTGTAAAATTTGAAGACAGCATTCAGATTTAGATGGATAAATTATACTCGGCTGAATTAATTGAGTTTTATGACAAGCCAATCGCATTATAGAATGGACCAGCCGATCCCAGGGCCATTTTCGCCGACCTAGGTTGTTGCATACTGTATTTGTTGTGTTTGAGGTCTATTCCTTCGTATAAGACCATGGCTTTATATTAGGGGGGGGCGGTTATTGGAATGAGTTTTGCGTCTAAGGGCTTATTTCCGCAGGGGGTTGTTAGGTACACCAATATGGCCGCCGTTCCTTTTTTCGTTTGGATCATTGTTATGCGACTGAAAACAATCTGTTGGGATTGCTCAGTTTGTCCGAATGTTTATATTCGTGATTATATAACATGTACCAGAATAAGAAATCAGTTTGATTAATTGCAGTGTGTAAATGTATCTTTAATATAATAAACTCTGAATGAGGATCTGAGGCGGGCGCTTGAATACTTTTGGATTTTTTGAACACACGTAATTGATTCTTGTTAATTCCTTTCATGAACAGTTTTAAATGCATTTCTGGAATTTTATTATTGAAGACAACTGAATGGATTTTTTCAGGCCTTCATCATAAAATGACTATTTCTTTTTTTAAATCAGACAAGACTGTTTGATGGATTAGACGATGAAAATGAATACAGCACTGCAGAGACGTTTGTCCCACGACGAAACATCAAAAAGCTGGTCATAAACAAATCTCAGGTTTGGTCTATACTTTAGTATTGTCTTTGCAACACAAAGTGTTTATATTTAAGAAATGGCAGTGTATGCTCTTGTGGATGAAAGTTAAAGGAGCCCGCAAAATATTCGTATTAATTTGGTTCTCATATTTAATTTGATTTTCTTTAGACGTTATTCATCAATATCGCGCTAGTTTAGTATTCTTTTAAACTCGTCTCTCTAGCCTCGTTCTTGCGATTACAATAGATAATGCCCATGAAACGATGGCTCTAAGTTGAGGTTGGCAATGAGATCGTAATGTATTTACTGTGATTTTCCACATCCGACCTCGGTTTCAAGCCGCTGTTCGTGCCCAGTGAAGCAACGTTTACTCGGTCTTACACCGGTATACGCCTGGCATCATGCTTCCCGTAGCATATCGATGGCAGGTTACCAGTCCAGGACCTTCGTCAGGATTCTTGCCGTTCGTAGTAATCCGATCTTTTGGAGATTCCCTGCCTTACTGTCTATTTTCAAATTGTCCAGGTTAAATTGCACATTATAGGCCATCGTTCCCAAGGCACCTATGATGACAAGCAGGATAAATACCTTGGTCACTTCCCCTTTCCACATCTTTGGTAACTCGTACTTAAGTTGTTTCTCTCTCTTTAACCCTTGTGTCAAACGGGCAACGTACGTCCACTATATAGGCTCTCTTCTCCTTCTTGGTCAGTATAAATACATCTGGTTTGTTGTACTCTAGCTTTTTTACAGTCTGGATGGTGAAATATTATTATTATTATTATTATTATTATTATTATTATTATTATTATTATTATTATTATTATTATTGTGCTTTATTTCTGCAGGGCTCAAGAAGTATTTCCAGTGAGCTAACCAATGGATCACAAGTGAACGACAGAGCTTCCGAATCTGACGGTGCTTCTGAAACTCACGTTAGAAGAGAGAGCAATACTAGTGCAGAGTTGCAGGGTGAAAAGTCCTACTCGTCACCAAAAGTTAATGGTTTCAGTGGTACTGGTGATCAAGATACAGAAAGCCCCCTCCTGGGAGTTAGACTGTCGAAAAGGGGAACAACTGGAGGTAGTGCCGCTGTCACGGGGCATGCAGAGACGGAGAGCCCGGTTGTGAGAGTTACGCAATCAAAGATGACGACCCCTGATGTCACGACATTAGAGTTAAACTCTAAAATTGAAGTTGCTCGTGATAACAGTGATGATGAACAAGGTCCAGAACCCATAGAGGGTGATACTCTCGAAAACGAAGCAGGGAGAGGTTGCGATGCACGTGCGTGTGGCGTGAGACTCAAAAGGTTAGATGTTTAGTTAGGCTAAAATTGTGGGTCGCGGGACTAGCCTCCTTCGCAGGCAATTATGTGGCCTCTTAGTTGTGCTGGCAGTTGTTTCAAGTCAAATAGCTTCCAAGGCTGCGAGCAATGTTTCGGCTGGGATTGCAGGGAAGTATAGGGATTGTTGGGATATGTGAAGGGATTCCCTCTACCCATGTTATTGTTAATTTCTCTTCCTCGGCCAAAACATCCTTGGAAGCTATTTGACTCGGAAAAAATGAACAATAATGAGATTGTGATGCAAAGGACTATGGAATGTTTAGGCCTGGTTACCAAGCCTTTTGGACACTTTTTTCAAGTGGTAACATCGAGATTCGTAATCAGCAGGCTTCAAGCTTTAAAATGATACCAAGAAACCTTGGCCACCCATGGGGTGCAGCCAACTTGCCAAAATCAGGATTTGGCTTGCAGACTAGAAGCCACAGAGTTGCCTGCGGAGGAGGCTATCGCGGGACGCACCGAGAGGATTACGTTGGTCGTGCAAGCTAAAACGGACAACCCAATCTTAACTCTGATCCTAACCATGATATAACACTCACCCTATTTATTGTTCTACGTAGTTCTCTGCGCTGCTATAACATCCTGCATATATTCACATCAATATCCTTGTCGTCTTTAAAATTCGTCTTTAAAGTCAAAATCTTTAAAAATCTCAGTCTTGAATATTATAATATCATGCTCATTCTCACGGATAAGCTTTTAGTTATCGCGAAATTTTCTTGTGCAGTTGCAAGTATGTTTGTCCAACTTTTCACTCGCACATGTGAAAATGTGATACATCTAATCAAGATCCCGTGCAAGTTTCTTAATTACATATATCACAAAAATGTTTGTACCAAATGATTTTACCGACTAGACAGCGGTTTTATGTAAATTCTCCATAAAAATCATACGATATAGTTGATGTTCACTGGGTTAAAGGACATTGGCAACAAAAATTAAGTTTATCTAATATGAAAGAACTCGTAAAATGATAGAGTAACACCTTTTACAACTTTTCCGTATTTTACTTCGTTTTTGAAATATTTCGGTTTGTTTGACGTCAGGTGCTGGGTAGAGAATTTTCACTGTGCGTGTAAATAACTCCTCATGATAATAATGAACGTTGTAAACGTAGCAATCACTGGGATATAAGACATTTTTTAATGTGTGAAAATTCTCTACCCTGCACCTGACGTCAGAGATCATCTCATTTACATATCAAACAAACTGAAATATTTCAAGAACGAAGTAAAACACGGAAAAGTTGTAAAAGGTGTTACTCTATCATTTTACAAGTTCTTTCATATTAGACAAACTTAATTTTTGTTGCCAATGACTTAAATATAACTTAAATCATTAATTATATATGTAGCAAAGTGAAAAGGTGGTAAATTGCCAAGAATTTAGTGACGAAATACTGACGCTTCGAGCGGAGCCATTAAATATTCAAAACACTGTCTACGCAGCACTCTACTTTTTTACTACTCTCGGAAATTATATATGTATATGTATATGTATATGTATATGTATATGTATATGTATATGTATATGTATATATCATATGTGTGTGTTTATAACAGTGTGGTATATTCCACATCCCGATTTCCAGACTGTTATGCTATGATCTCGTGCCCAAGGTCACGGCAACGGCCTCGATGTTGTATTTCGCAACTGCTCCGGTTGGGTATTGAAAATATAAATTCTAGCACTTTTCTCCAGCACACACAACTTTCCTCAACAACTTTTGCTTAGCATCAAACTATGCCTGATATTCTACATGGTTGCGTTGGGAAACTATTTCTTGATTTATTAACCCATTTTGTATTTGACATGTTAGGCCTGAGTACTATTGTAACCCTTCTGTCGCTGAACTCGATGAGATGATGAACGAGAATGGGGATGTTATTGTTGGCGACTTTGTCATTGGTAGAGAAGGTTTTGGAATGGTTAAGTTCTTCGGGGAAAGCAACGTTACCGGATTAAATTTGGATGAGATTGGTAAGTCATGCATGTCAATCACGATTATCTCTTTATGCCGGCTAGGAGTAATAAGCGCCCACCTTCTCTAATCTAAATCATGAGAAATTGCATTTTTTCCCCATAAAACGTTTCGTATAATGCAGAGCATTATTTTAGTTCATTGCATAGCTCTAGCGGTGGTCTTGATTATTGAAACGTTTCACACTTATATATCTAGAGAAATTGTGTTCATGATAAGCGGCAGATTTTATGCAAATTATTTTTCTGGATATATTGGAAACACGATTTTTCCACTTAGGTAAACTTTGAGGGTATAAAACTTTTCAGGCTAAACACGACCACCACTAGAGCTATGCAATGAACTACGATGAAGCTCAGATCTGCATTAAAAGCATTTTTATGCGGAAAAATGCAATTTCTCACGATTTAGACTATATACTACCTTAATAATTCGATTAACCAAGCATACAGATAACAAGAATAGAGGAAATGAGATCACCAAAGATAAATTGACATGTTTTTAAAACAACTTCTCCCAACCAGTACTATAAGAAATGTTTGGAGACCAATAATGAGAATTTGTATGCTAATACTGCGGCTTTGATATTAAGCCTGGTTCTCACTTGTCCTAAAAATCGGGGATTTTTGCGGTCCCCGATCGTCTGGGATGTCCCAGACTGTCGCCGATCTGATCGGAAGCATCGGAAGAATCGAAATCATTTCTATTTGGAAAACGCATCTCAGACGATGATCGGGGATTGTTACGACGAGTTTCGACTAGTGTGAACAAAAATTTACTCCTCTGGGACAATCGATAATATCCGGATGCTTTTCGATAATGCAAAATGGCATCCAACGAAAGCTACCTGGACGCTCTGGAAAGTACTCCCGGTCGTGGAGTCTTAGTTCGTGGAGAAGAGTGTGAAATTGCCTCAAATATGGACGAACCCAAAATCATCTCTTTCTTCGCTTTTTTGTACTTTGTTGCTTCTGTAGAATTGTCGCCCTAACTATTGCAATAAGCAGGAGAAACCGCCATTTTCAAACTTTGGCGCGAATAAATATCGGGGATTCTTACGACGAGTCACGACAAGTGTGAACGTGGCTGTCGTAAGAATCACCGACAATCGGGGATGGAACTGTCCCTGATTCGTACGATTCTTACGACAAGTGAGAACCAGGCTATAAGGAACCATACACAAAATTCCTAAAGCTATAAAGCTGTATTATCTATTTGAGCTGTTTTTGTTACACCATTTTTGATGGATATCAGTCACAAAAAATAAATAAATAAATTGATATCGTCATTTGTTGGTGACGTCATCGAGAAAGGAGAGGTTGGACACCACCTTCTCATCAGGGTTTCTTTCAGAAAATATAACAAGGGGGAAAACACCCCATAATGAAAAATTTTTTTTGGGGGGGCGGATCGGGCGCCCGGCGTGGAGCATCGAAGGCACCACAAACTGCTGGTCCGGGGCATGGTCCTTCGGAAAATTTAGAATTTTAGAGTCTCTGAAATAGACATATCAGTTGTATGGTATTACTATACTTTCAGAATTCAAATTATATAATATTGAATTACTGTTTTAAAATTGGGGTCTCAAATTTACAAGGGGGGGGGGGGGGGGGCACAAATATTTTTCAAGCCCTAAATGAAACCCTGGGAACTTCCCATGTTGATAATGCTGGTAGTAGAGATTCAATAATAGTACAAGTGTATTTGTCATTTTATCCAGACCTTGTTTTTATCGATTATGGTTACATTTTAGTGTATTTCCGTCGACGTGAAATCGAGGTTTATCCCGACAGCTACCCTGATAAACCACCAGTAGGGAAAGGATTGAATAGAAAAGCTGAAGTAACGCTGTATAAAGTATGGCCAACCGACAAGACAACACGAACATGTGTTAAGGTAACTGTTACATTCAATTAAATAGTGTATACTGTTGTCATGGTGAACCTGCCTTTAATTTGTTTAAGGCAAAGCTCAATAAAATAAGATAAAACCAAGTAAATGTTCATCCAATCAATTATTTTATTAGTAAAGAAGAAAATATGTTAGAAATGTACCATATATGTCATGTGATAGAGCTGCTAGACGTTTGGAAACTCAATCGGTTAGTCTTTATCGCGAGTTAAATATTGGATTAGAATGAGAAATATTCTCTAGATGGTTTTCATTCACGTGACAAAGACAAACAAAACAAAAGGTATATATGGCAGCCATGTTGGTGTACCTAACAAAAGAAGCGGTCATAAAACAATAGGGAACCACCTTAAGCGATATTGCGATTAGAGAAATTGGAGTTTCGAGATGTAAATATGAGCTCGACATGCTACTTTGGAAAACTCCGAAGATTTCCCAGTCCATCGTGACACTCGAACTCGATCTGTTTGGATTCTCCAACTACTTAGCAACACGAACTGAGATTAAATTAAACACTTTACAGTGACTTAGCTTAGTGTGTCTTACTGGTTTTCAGAAGGCTACGGGCTCGATTTCTCAATGGTGTACAGTAAACACCATCTAATAAAAACCTACATTTTACCAACTAGTCTGCCATAGGTTCTTATTTATTTGATATCTAATGAAAATTCAGAGTGTTCTTAAAATGTTCTTAATTATTTTATAAAGCAAAAGCAATGAAACCTGTCAGGCTTAAATAACTGGTTCCTGAATGTGTGTCTGAAATGTACACTACCGTAGAGAATTTCTATTTCGTTTGATGCTTTTGGTCCATACCCTGTATATACGTGTTTTAGTATTTGTACAATGGTGCACAAATTGTGCAATGGTGTATACGTGTTTTAGTATTTGTGCAATTTCTGCGTTTTACTTTTTCACTTTGAATTTTTGTGATAGGACCCTGAACGCCATAAAATGATGGGGTGGCTTGATACAGTTGAAAATGCTACAGCAAGACTGGGAGCAACGTTTTTGGATTATCAAGCAGAAACTGGCACCTGGATTTTCATTGTAAGTGTTGTATAAAACCATGTTGTGTTTTTATTTTGAATAAACCATTAAAACGTTCGGTTGGATATTAGCCTATAATTTGTATTTTTGATTTTAGTTTCTTATTATATTGATATTTGTTGCGAGTGGTTTTGAGTGAGTGGGTATGTGAGGAAAGAGAATATGTGAGAGAAATTACTACGAGTGTGTAGAGTCTGTGTCTTCTGTGTCCATCTGAACTGAAACATTCTACTCTTCTAATCATATTTTTTCTGCAGGTTGATCACTTTACCAAATATGGTTTAAAAGAAGTTCAGATCGAAACGGAAGATGGGAATGTGTCTCGACGAACGTTGAGTTCTTTTGTTGAGGTATAGTTTTGCAGTTTTGAGATGACACCCACCCACCTGACCAGTGATGACCTTGCTGTTGGGGCGAGCCTCATGGAATCAAGCGCGGCGCTACCAACCGTACGTCCATGTATTTGATCCTACCCACGTTTAATTCCGGCGGAATATTAATACCCATTTCTTGCGGCAGCGCTATTGCACTACGTGTAATGGATAGTTTTGAATATTTACTATCCATGGTTTCACTATTTCCACAATTAAAAAATATGGGCGAAGCAGAGGAAGCAAGAAGGTTTTAGCATTTTGGCACCCAACCTCTTCTCCTGTCGGTATTAATTCACTCGCTCTTTGCGGCTGTGCTCGTGGCTCAATTTGGACGATCGTCAAGCTCAAATACTCAGAAAATGTTTCTAAATGTTCCGAGACAGGAATCGAACCTGTAACCTTCTGATTGCCGGTGAGACGCTCTAACCATTGAGCCACCGAGATGGAGAGCGAAAGTTACAATGATGTATTGGTTCGAGTGATGTATGTACTGTCTATGTGGCAGTCACTATATATCAGTAATGTTTGGGTGTGTTGTATATATACACTGATGTAGTGAATGTGGGAGAGCTTGAAGTAGACAACAGACGATACATGGATGATCGTCAAGCTAAAATCGTTCGATATAACCTAAGACATGGGCGAAGGAACGGAAGGAAGAAGACTGAAGAAATGAACGAGAACGATAGCGACGATCAGAAGCATAAGAAATGGAAGTGAGATTAGGAAAAATGGAAGTGAGATTAGGGGAAGGCAAGGAGACCGCACAGCCAATTCTCTAATCTGAAATTTTGCAACCATTAAGTTTATAAATATTCCTCATATGAACAGACACTCGCACTCGCCCCATGATGATTTGCGTCTTTCTAGTAACTGGTTGTTATGCAGTATTTACAAATACTTAACGACAATCCCAGAAATATGTATAGTGGGAGTGCTTGAAGTTTTTTGTAAATTGTAGGAAAAGGAAAAGCAGCAGGAGATGGAGAGAATTGAAAAAGAGGATGCGATTGCCCTGAAACTGCGGCTGGAAAGAATGTACGACCAAGAATCCTCTGTTATGGGAGCTCAAGATGATAGTCCGATGACTGACATCAGTAAAGAAACATTTCCGGGTATGAAACTTTTCTCGTCGACGTCGTCTTTGTTGTTGCCATTCTTCTCGTCGCTTACCTTTAGCCTTAAAGCTAGATTTCCACTTTTGGGTCGCATGAAAGTAATTATTAAATTTCCCAAAACAATTATGATGACATACTTTTCTCAATTTGTTCCAACTAATTTTGTCAATGATTGTAGTCGTTGCAAATTTAGTTTCCTCTAGGTTTATTGTAGATATCGTTGCCAGGGGCGTCGCTGTTGGGGGAAGGGTGTGGTGTGACACCCCTAAATGTTTAAAACCAAATAATTCGGGTAAAATGGACAGTGAAAATATTAAATTTAGGCAAAATGTGATCTGGGAAAGCAGGACTGTGAATAAAAATTTGCAAGCTATTATTTTTGTTAATTCAAAAATGAGTATATGACTATATGTACATTGTGAGATTATAACAAAACAAACGATGCTAGACATATGTTGCGGAACTATACGTACTTGCAAAGCTAGCTACAGAGGTAACCGCAACATTGAAAGGGCAGCGGGGCAGTCTTCCCTTTCGTAAACGGTCTTTTCCATTCCGAACCCCCTGAAGCCTAACCCCCCGGAATTTTTTGCAACACTGCCACAGCTTGACCCAGTTTTTCCGTACATATTAGTAAAAATTCCGGGGTTAGGATTCAGGGGGTTGGAGTCATTGTTTAGGATGGCAAATACGGTTCGGGATGGCAATGACCGTTTATACGAAAGGGACGACTGAGGCGGCGGGATTCGCGTTATGAACAAGTAGCTTAGTGTCGCAACACTTTTGTCCAGGATTATAGGTCGAGATGGCTGTGTGACATCAAACCGGGGACCAGATTTTGTTTACCACATGAGTGATTGACATAGGATTTAACATTTGTGTTCCTACATCATATACTGTGGGTTTTCGGAGACGAGTTCCCGATATGACGTTATAAGTCAGCTAGACCCATTCTCCTCTCCGCTATGTCATGGGACACAGAAGTGAATTTTCGCAACTTTAGCAGCGCATAGAAAATCGAAGAAAAGTCCTAAAAGAAAACTTTGTGTGCTTGGATGCTATAAACGACAAGAACTTTTAGAATCGCGAAAAACATGTCGGGCGTTAACGTGAGGTAATACGTGCAATAAATTTCTGCAACTTGTTTTACAACAATGTTGCGTTTAAACATATAGGCAATGGATATATGGTCTGGAAACTCAATCTTTTTCAATATTTAAAGTTCTATCTTTTTGTTCGCTCTGATTTTAATGCAAATTTATGCACGGTCATGCAATTTGGTATAATGAAGTAATCATCCAATAGCAACGCAGCTCATTTGTTTAACAATGTTAACCGCTTTGACGTTTGCTCAGTTTCCAGACCATATCTTTTTTGACTATGGTTTAAATTACTAGCGATATTGCACGTAATCCACATGAAACTCCCGGTTTCAACAGAATGTTGCGAAAACTAGAAGTCACTTCAACTTTTCGCAACATTTGACTGCAACTTAGTAAAGATAATAGTAATACGGCAACTTTACGTTACAACCTACTTGTTGCTCGTATTACCTCGCCTTTAGTGGCACTTTAATAGCATCCAGTTACTTCGTAATACCTGCTTGTTTTAACATTCGTGAATTTCTAGAGTTACAAGAACCTCTGGAAGCAGAAGATGATGACCAATCTTCTCCAGCATCGCATCATCTTGCAACCGCAATGGGCGTAAAGTCTCATCGCATGCAAGTCATGAAAGCTTCTTTCTTCGGAGAACCTGAGACTGAGGAACTTCGTGATCATCCAATGGGCAGCTACAAATACAAAACGAGGGAGTTTCCCTTGAGCACTAGATCTATTCTAAGTTCAACAGGCATCGACGAGTTTGATGGCACATCTGTTAACAAGCGTCAAGTTTATTCTCCGATGACTTCGAAAGGGATTTATCCCGCCTCCCCTGCATCTCGCGATGTTGTAAGATATCCTAAGGAAAGGAAGATAGGTAAGTTTGGTTTATTAGATTTATCACTCTTAGGTGAATGGAATACCCAACGGCAACAGGCTAGAAGCCCAATTATAGGAGTTCCGAGGACCTACGATTTAAGGTCGTTATCCGAGAAGACACGAAAGTCTTACCATTTGCTGATATATTGCAAAGGCAGCACTTTCTCCTCAATTATTTTAAAACCCTGAGTGGAGGTCTGACCCAGGATTTGAACCTGTGTACATGTGTGGTAACCACTAGACCACAACAGCTGGTTGTGAGGAAATTTAGGCTTCTACGATAGAGGTACTCGGAATCATGCACGTTCTTTCGTTTGCTAAAGATGAAGTAATATCTACAATGTTGCGTTTACGTTACTCGCAATGTTGCACGCAATACTATAGCACGTCATAAACATTTCCCGATTATCAGTACATTTCCCGCCAACTTAGGCTGCGTTGGGGAACAATTATTAAGGCTGCGTTTACTCAGATGCGATCTCAAAATAATTCGTTTTCGTTTGGCGGGAAACAAATCACAGATTGATAAATAAGCGAACGATCGATTATAAATATGTATATATAATCCAATGCATGCGGTATATATAAAATCCGATACGGGTAATGATTTTCCTTATATTCGAGAGCATTTCATCTCCCATTGATCACGCTTCTATATTGTTCTTTTATATCGATTTAAGTTTTAAAACAATTACACAAGAACGAGGCTTGAAAGGATTAATAATCTTAAATTGGCGGCCATTGTGAAAATGGTCTAACGGGGTTCTACTTCTGGACTTCCGTTAAACCTTTCTTTCTGCTTCTTTCCACAGACTATCGCGACAGCTCGCAGTGGTACAGTCTTCCGCAACCGATTTTACTCCCAAGTGTAATTGGATGCCCTTCTGAATCTTCTCTGAAAGCTGTTGGAATTAAAACTCAACCAGCACTAGTTCCTCTCTCTCACTCGGTGACCGCTGATAAGCATAATCTGATCGCAGATATTGGTCTGACCATGGGACGGTCGTTTCGCGTTGGTTGGGGTCCAGGCTGGACCTTAGTTTATTCTAACAACGCCAATGTATTACCTATGTCGACCAATGAAAACTTTGGGCGGGAGGTTGTTAGAGGCAGTCCACTGTTGTCCAACCAAAGCTCAGTAAACTACAAGCAATCTAGCTCTTTCGCTGTGAGTTGTGCCCGAGTAAACGCGAGTCCAACCATGCCTTGGGACTCTGATGTCAGCCAGGTAAAGGGCCACAAGTTTATTAGTGTTTTACACTATTTTTAGTATTTACCCTGTCGAAATAAAAGCTTTAATTACATACTTACATAACAACATTGGCCCTTGGTATGATAAAATTGGTGAGATGGAAAGAATTCCGGAAACTGCAGCACTTTGTTGTTGCAATTGGGCCCCATTTTCCTTCAATGAGCATGAATAGCGGCTTGAAATCGAGGTTGAATATGACAGATAACGCTAAATGTATTACGAACTCATTTCCAACATTGCATGAAGCCATTGTTTCGTGGATAGTGAGAAACTAGGGAAGTGCCACATTGTTTTGCATCCTCGTGGGAATAAAAAACAATACGAATCTGGTTACTTTTGCTCTAGTGTAAACGCAGCCTAAGACTGACTTCAAAAAAGACACTATAATCATTTTAGCAATGTACTGAAACGTTTTGGAAGCCCAAAACATTGTTCAAGTTGCAAATACGATAGTCGATTATAATCGTGGCTTCTTTTAAATGCTATTATTTTGTGCAATGATGTAAATAGTTCTTGTTACGTTAGATTAGATACTGTAAAGCGCTTTTGGATAACTAGTAGAATTAGCGCAATATAAATAAATTATTATTATTATGAGAAGTTCGCACAGCGTAGATGTTATCGCTGATACCTCAGAGCGGGTCTTATTATTATTATTATTATTATTATTATTGTTATTGTTATTGTTATTGTTATTGTTATTGTTATTATTATTATTATTATTATTTAACTGCTGTTGCCATCCTACATCTTATTGTTCCTAATATATTCTGTGTAACGTTTTTCGTGAAAATACAATGCCAAAAAAACAACAATTAAAACCGTTTACTGCTGCTTTGTGTTAGAATATCTGCATGAGAAATTTGGATCGTGCAATAGGTTGCTAAGTTAGTCGCTTCAGTTGCGAACAGCTCGCTTCGACGGGTCAGTATTAGATCTATCTCAAACTCATTAATAATTCATGAGGGTTTGTATATCGGAGGATGAAATTATATAAATTAATCCAACTTTCACCTCGATATTCTCTTAAAATACTGATTTGTTTGAGATGTAATATGAAACACTCGGAAGAGTGTTTCATCCGGATATCGAAACACCTCGAAGTTTGTTAAAAAACGTCACGGTGTTTGGATGTAATATATGTTTGGATGTTTCAACAAACGTCTCGGTGTTTGGATGTAATATATGAAACAGCAGGAAGAGTGTTTCATCAGGTTATCCAAACACCGAGACGTTTGTTGAAAACCTAGGCGAAGCCGAGGTTTTTTAACAAACTTCGAGGTGTTTGGATATTCTGATGAAACACTCTTCCTCGTGTTTCATATATTACATCTAAGTTCCAAAATCAAGATAGTCCTGAGATAATCTTCTGTTACTTGTGCTCATACCTCTCGATTTTGGAGCTTAGATGGATGGGATCTAATGCTGACCCTCTCACTTCGAGCAAGTTATTCGGATGATTGGAGTAGAGGCTTAAGACTGGTTGCTGTCCGCACAATATTCTGATACGAGGGGAAAAGGACGTATTTTATCTGCCGATTACATGTCAGCTCGTAAGGTGAAGCTGGAAAAAATGCTGAAGAAGTTTCTGGTGTTCATAAAACTGAGCAAAGACCTATAGTTGCCTTTCCTCCTTTGGTTACTAGCTAACAGTACATTCGTGTCCTAAATACTTAAACTGTTTGCTTTTATTAGAGCCAGCTTTCTGAAAGACTTCAAATTTGTTTGGCTCACTGCGAGCGAAACGAGGATGACAGCTCTCCATATTTTAGCCCAGCCTCTGGAGTGAAAGCTCTTCACGAGTATGCAAAGGTAGCCTCTAAAAGTAAAGAAACGCTAGGTATTGTTGTCCTCCTTGTTTTTTGTTTTCATGTTTAATACATAGCGATTAAAATAATGCCAACTTAATCAACATTGAGATAATTATCTCGTTTTATTTCATGCCATTTCAGAGAAACTGAATCTGTCGAGCCCATTCAGAGAATCTGCCGAAATGTTTTCTTCCGTTTTGGATTTAGTTGTTGCATTATGGGGCAGTTTGTCGACAATGAAGGACTCCATGGAAACTGGTAAATAGTAAATGAAATATTTTATATTGAAAGTTTTGACATATGCTAGTGCAGTTGTAATGTGGTGTGCTATGTAGTGTAGTTGCAGTGGCAATATAGTGCAATACAGTATCGTATCTTATAGATGACGACGATATGAACACTAACGATTACGAGTGTAGACTTGCAAGAAAAGAAGCGTTGTCAAATTGGTTGTCCAAAACTTCCCAAAGTACCATAAACCAAGAGATCGAAGAAATAAAGGCAAAGGTTTGTAATGCTGTTCTTTAGCCAAGCTTTTAACACTATGGTTCACTGCAGGCGCTTGCAGTTAACCTTTTCATTCCCATTGTTGCAATTTGGAAAAGTTTTTTTTCCCTTCAAAATTGATAATTTATTGAAAGTAAAAACAATCTTTCTTTAAACCCAATTTATTTTTCCTCCGCAGGCAACTCTGTGGCTTCTTAGTTGTGTGGGCAATGTTTTGGCTGAGATTGCAGGGAAGTACAGGGATTGTTGGGATTTGTGAAGAGATTAGCCGACGCCCCAATCCCCTCAACTGGCACATTTAATTTCCCTCTCCCCATGCTCTTGTTAATTTCTCTGGCTCGGCCAAAACATCCTTGGTATCTATTTGACTCGGAAGAAACATTGCCCACACAACTAAGAAGCCACAGAGTTGCCTGCGGAGGAGGCTACTCTGTATATCATCCGAGCAAAGTAAAATGTGCATTGCGCGCTCTGCAGGAGGTGCAAGGTATTATGCACTTATGTATTATAGTATACCATACCATACCATACCATACCATACCATACCATACCATATACCATACCATACCATACCATACCATACCATACTATACTATGCATAAAAACGATTCTGTCTTGGTAACAAACTTAAATATATCTTAGAAAAACTTATTAGCCATGGTAAATGGCGATTTTCGATAGTTTTTAAAAGAACTTTAAAAGCACAGTGCACAAGGCAGACAACTATAATCTGCTAACTATAGTCTGCTAACTATAGTCTGCTAACTATAGTCTGCTAACTAAATAATAGTCGAAATTGGACGTATATTTATAGTCGGCTAAAGTAACTCACATCATCTCCGCGAGGGCAAGGATGACAGGTTAAAATAAAGACATATTGAAAAAAAATATCTTTTGTCTGCATAAATCATCGGATTGGAAAGCTTAATGTAGAGAGATTCTATCACTTTTAATTGAAAAGAAGAGTGGTATTTTGAAAGGATTCTAAAGTTAGTGTAACAATAGGTTTCAGTGCATTGTTAATTAGACAAAAGATGCATGGCGATGGATGAGTCACAATTAATTACCGAGTCGGAACGGAATTGTCGCTTAGGTTGTTGACGCGATGGGATAGTTTTGTTGCAAATGACGCTAGGCACATGTTGCTTGATGCTATCACTCAGTCTTTGGGTTGTAATTCAGTCATTCAGTCATCGACTGCCAAATGTTGTGTTTTTAATAAACGATCTATCTATAACGGTAATAGTAGTGGTATGCATGACCAAGTATATCAGCAAACAACATGAGAGAAAGTGAGCTATATCGTGATATATAATTTCTCCTCCATATCACCCGTGCCCTCTATTCGACGTTTGTGACTATGTGGACTGTGGACACCTCGCTGTTTTGGACACCTAGCCGTCTGATCCATGTTGATGTAACCGACATTGGACAGGGAGGGAGGGAAGAATTGACTCTATTTTTAAAGGGGAACTGTACACAATATAGTTTTACGGTATCTAATTTACGGCATTTTTCACTCTTGTATGTTATGCAGGCTTCTGGACGCCGCATTTTAGAGTTTGCGCGAAGGCTCATACTCGATGTACAGCGTGAATTTATTTTCAATTTTGTCGTCATAATGTCGTCATAATGTCGTCAAACATGACGTCAAAATTGAAAATAAATCCCCGTTGGACATGAGAGTTAACTCCAGAATGATACAAAATGGCGGCATCCAGAAGCATAAAATACGAGAATGCAAACGTTATTTCTCGAGTACAAGAGCAGATACCGTAAAACTATTAACATTTCTAAAATTATACTTGAAGGCCTTTTATTTAAAAGTAATTTATTTTTCGCGGACAGTCAGTCAGTCCCCTTTAAACGACAAGTTCAAGTGACAAAATATATTAGAATTCTAACATACCGGCCCCAAGGTTTTTTGTCACTGATTGTAGTTAGTCAGTGCTATATAATGCGTGCCATTGATCTACTGTCTTTATTTCAGGACAATAATCACCTTCGCATCATATTTTCGCTGCTATCTGGAAAGCAGATTAGCGCAGCGTGTCAGGTCGCTCAGGCGAATGGTGACTCCAAACTATCCTTGTTGTTGGCGCAAGCATCTGGTAACATGAATGTAAGGCATTGGTTACTGAAACAACTTGATGATTGGCTTGAACATAAGGTACGCTATAAAAGATGTGTGTTTTTTACGAGGTGTTTCGTATTATCCCAGTCCGCAGTCGTCCCATATCTGTACGAAACACATGTGGTTTACCCATTCAAACCGGGCTTTTTTGTTTTTTCCTGGACGGGAAAGATGGAAGTGCCCGCTGTCAATATCTCCGAAGTTATTCGATGTATGGCAACGCAATTTTGATGGTATACTAAATAGGTTATAAAAAATAAGGACGTGTTTTAGCGTTGTCATACAAATTCGAATAAGTAAACATATCATAAGTAAACCTTTCGAGGGCCACAGGTTTGTCAATCTTTGTAAGGTGTTACCCTCTTGAAATAAAGTTGTTATCTTATCTTATCTTATCTTTCCCAAAAAAATTCCGTAAATTTAGTGTGAGTAGGTGTTTAGAAATATTCTGTATCTTTTTTACAATTCAATATTTTCACGATTTTTTCCACCAATAAAGCCAATGGAATTTTAGAAATAGGCCAACAATTTCTGAGCCATAGCTATAATGGTTATTAAGAAATAAACATGCTGCGTCATGCGTTAAGCATGGGCCAATATTGTTCCTCATCGGTTGTTTGTGTCATAATCAATGTGTTGGTATACCTACTTGGAACATAAACCACTTAAGGGGGAGCTACAGTACAAGCCAGAAAATGAGAACAAATTTACAAGATCGATTTTTTTTAAGAACACTGCAACTTTTTCTAAGAACACTGCAACTTCATCAAAGAAGAAAAAGAAATAAAGAACTACCCTCCAGAAGTCAGGAATTGATGAAGTAAAACGTAAACCGAAATACTTGAACTTTAAACACTTTTTCTCGAAATATGGTAATTTCCGAGTATTTTTGCACCCCCCACTTTAACTTTGTGGCATTATGATGGATTTTCATATATGAATTGAAATGAGTGTTGAGAAATGTTGGGGGGCATGTTGGAACCCCACAAAGGGTAACTCCAACATCATGTAATTTATTCCGGCTTTCTACCATGTCTTATATCACCGTTGGTTCATATATGTTCAAACATAGAAAAATATTGTGAATTATTGAATGTAGTTTCTAAAATATATGGTTTTATAGGGTTTCTTTCAATATATCTTCCATAATATGCAGTTACATTTGCCCATGAGTTTAGTGAATATCTGCTTGTAGCTCTCCCTTAACAGATCACAACAATTACACACCAACGAACAATAGACCTACCGACAAACAATACACCCACGCTTAACGCATGACGCAACACCCACTCACATTGATTATGACACAAACAACCGACGCTTAACGCATGACGCAGCACCCACTCACACTAATTATGACACAAACAAACTATGACGTAATGAACCAGACGTATATATAGGCAAACCTGACAAACACGCTTTACTTGACTCTGAAGATGACCGCCGCCGGTGAGGCCGTCGAAACGTCAGTCACCAACAATAGTCTTTCTCAAGACTACAACAACCAGGACGATCAACTTCACACATCTAATGATACTCCTAGGTTCAAACCATTTACTTTAGTGAACTGTATACTTGTGCAAAGTTTCAAGCAATTTCATTCAATAGTTGTGAAGATATACTTCATTTTTGTGGGTACCGCGGTCAGCGGTACCCATATAGTCACGGCCTTGAGGTATCTATCTAGGGGTTCAACATCGAAATTACAACTGCGCAACTCAGATGCTAATTCGGAATTTGTCGGAAAATGTCGTCTCCATCGTTAGGGTATAAATATCGATCATCGAAGGATTCTTGTGTGTACAAACTACGGTAGAAAATCTCGAAAAACCTTAACTTGTCGACAAGTACAACGTACGTAAGTCGGGAATGCTCATGATCTATTGATCTTCGTGGTGTCGTCTGATCGAGTGCGTTATGGTTTTTGGCTTAATAATTCCCGGCGTGTCTTCTGTCAGTTGTGATCGAGACTGTGCGTTTTTGGCTTTTCGGAGAAGTTTTCGACAAATTATCCTCAAAACGTCTTGTCTTTCTTGAACTGGTGTAGTTTACATTAAAGGTAAGTTGTATCTTTCTCGTTTTCAGGTATTTCTGTAGGTATTTCTTTGATCATGTGCTTAGCTTCGCTCCTGACTGAGTAGCTATGTTTATACTGTCTGTGGCTGTTTTTGTTTTATATTTATTCGTCAAATTCAAATGTTGTACAGTACAGTATATCCATCTGTTTCAGGTGAAGAAGTCAGTCTAAGTTAGGCGACAATGCTGGTAAACAGTGTATAGCAAAGTCATTGATCGTTAAATACATTACCCGTAAACATATTTATAATTGGAATTCGTCTGGCTTGAACAATACAATTAAAGGTTCAGTAAATAAATATTTTTTGTTGTTAACTATGCTGCTGGCCCTTATGTTTGTCTATAAAAGTGCATTTACAAACTTATTTTTTGGTTTAGAAACCAACTATGAATGTTGCTTGTTAACAATTGATTGTTTCAGTGTTCACAATGTCAGACAATAATATTTCAAGATGGTCAAAGCTCTCAAGTAATAATTTGTGCCAAGATTATGAACATCATTAAGATAATTTCAGCATTATAGAATGGTTCTTCTCTGCAGCAATTGTATTCAAGCTTTTGTGAAAAAATGTTTTGTTGTTGACAGATGTTCCTAACATTGTATTATAAATGAGAAAACTTGTGTCTTAACCTACAGTGAATCATTAACCGATGAATTATGCATGACATGTAATAATGAAACCTATGTTTGTATTAAAAATGGATTTTACAAATGTATTAATTAATTCTCTGCTGATTTAGTTAAATCTGCTGTTAGCTTACCAACAATAATAATGAAAAATAGCTTTTACACAACTATCGTATCTTATGCCATTCTCGAGTTATTACATACATTTCATGTAACTCGAGCTGTGACGTAACAAGATGGACACAGCATTACATCAAAACTCAAAATCAGGCATATCTTCGGATTGGTTTGACTAAACCGGCTCAAACCAAATAAAATAAAATGAAACCAAAATAAACCAAACCATGCAGACTTACTGAGTCAACAAGACTCTGCATTGAGATTGTTGTTATTAGGTTCCCATGGTAACAGATTTTGTTCCCAGGCCACTACTTTGGGGCCGTACACAAAATACGTGACACTTGAGCGGGTGGGTGGGTGTTTGAGCAAGAGTCACGTAATGTCACAAGGGGGGAGGGGGTATCACAAGCACTGTCATGTGACGGAAAGACGGAATTAAGGCTGAATCAAATAATGAGAATTCATAGTGGAGATGTAAATCCTCGTTCGCATGAAGTATTTACCGTGAAAGTCGAGTGATTGTTGGCACCAGATTCTGAAGGCTCAGTGCTAAAAAATGGCGGAAAACTACTGTAGAATACGGAACTCCTATCTACAGGCGGGCGAGAGCATACCCCGGGCCCTAGGTTCCTAATTTTGTGGCATTTCTGGCACACGCTCTCGAATTACTGCAAAATTGTAATGTTTGGGGTTCATTGTTGAATGTGTGTGTGTGTGTGTGTGTGTGTGTGTGGGGGGGGGGGGGGGTGGTTCAGAGTCACGTATTTTTCGAAGGGGGGTAGTGATACCTGTCACAGAGCGTCACCTGGGGGAGGGGGGGGTGTGTTAAAAATCAGCAAAAAGAGCGTCACGTATTTTGTGTATGGCCCCTTTGTATAGAAACAAAGTTTTCTACTTTTTGTCGTTGCAGTTACTGTTTTATTGTTTTAAACAGTATTGTTACATTGGAAATCATGAGAAAAGGATGTGAACTTCCTAAAACTAAATAAGTTGCTGTAAATGTGGTTGAAAACAAAGAATTGTTATAAAGGAAGAGAGTAATCTGGAAACTAATCCGTTACCATAGCAACCACATTAGAACCATGACAATGTTTAGTTTTTTTGACTGAGCAAGTCAGCAAGGTTTGAATCTATTTAGTTAAACCAGTCTGAAACATAAAAAGCGATTTTTCATTATTTTAAGTGTTCTTTCAAATACAGTAAAAAACAAAACTGGAGCAAATTTTCATTTCATAGAGACTTTAAAGGCACCACATCAATATAATGAAAGAGCCTCCATGGCAGTGATTCCATAGTGGAGATAAATGTCCCAGTCGAATAATATTAATATTTCAGTTAATATTACAGATTTGGATATTTCAGTTTTGGTCACACCCCAATCCCATGCTCATTACTCATTCACAAGGCTGACCCTACATTAATGTTCCATGCGGCGGTACCCACATGTTCGCATTGCGGACCTATTTTCAGATTCGTCATCATAGTGAATACAACGTGTGACGTCATAGGTCATATTACACAACCTTGAAGAGATACGATATGAAAGAACTACAAATGCAATTCTATATCGTTTTAGGATTTATTGCAAATAAATCAATAAAAAGATCATCTCAATTTTCGTTTCGTAGGCACTTTAACCGAAACCCTAGAATGACCTAAACCATAATCTCTTAGATTATTCAAGTCCGTGTATGTAGCCGTTGACGCGCTAAGGCAGAATCGTTTGTAGACAGTTTATCTGAAGGCGCTCCGGGACAGTGGAGGGCCCTGATGACTGGTAGGACAACTACAGCCAGGCGAGTTTTGATCTTGAAGGACTTATCCACTGTTGCTACGGCATCTAAGATATGAGCATATTCTTTAAAATAAGCTTTAAACTGCTTAGTCGCGGTGTGCAACTTCTCCCGCAATGTATACATGCTATCACATCGTACGTGAGGGTCTTGACTATGGGTTTTACACTAGGCAATGTTTCTTACAACTTGATAGGTTGAGAATTGATCTGCTACTATATTTCAGAATGTTCCTTTTCAATTAGTTAGTTTAGTGTAGAATAAAACCCAACCTTTCTGGCTATTAGTAAATTGAGTTGAAATCCCCTACATGATCTTCTAATTTCTAGGTCGACAAATTTATTACCAAAGATAGGTTGAAAATCTTCGCTTTACTGGCTGGCGACATGGTGTGGCGGGATATTAAGGTGTGTGAAGATCTGGACTGGAAGAGAGCGTTCTCTCTGCACTTGTGGTACCACCGGCCTTCGAGCGCCCTACTATCTGATGCCCTGATATCCTACGAGAATTCCTTTAAAGGTAGAACAAGTGCTGGTGTGTATGCTGCCGAGCCTCGTCCGTCATACCTCGATGGTGAAGAAGAGTGCCCGGTCGATGCAGACTCCGATGAGCAGATGGAACCTCGGTCGAAGGCCTGCAGGGACACGTGTTATCATCTCATCAAATTATTCTGTAAACGATCTCACAGACTTGAGAGAACGCTAGCACCGGCATCGTACACACGCTATCAACTTGATGTCAGTCTCAGGTATAGTGAATAATGAATGATTTCAGTATACTGAGTCTTTCAGAATGGTGATTCAAGTGCGTTGTAGTGACTGAGCTATGTTGCCTGGAGCACGAGTTCTGTATATGTCCGACGTTAACTCAATTTGGATTGGAAATAATTTGCACGCACAGTGTCAAGCTGCTTTTTATGTACTTTGCACTTTCCTACTTTTTGCAGAGGGCCAAAGGAGGCATTATAGTAGTCCCCGCGTATAATAGATTTGGTAATATGATATACAGTATATATTGGTTATACCAGAAAAAATCTCGATTTGTTCAGTCTAAACCCGCAATGCGCTTTCGGGTAATAACCGCAAGTTTAATCGGGAATGATTTTGAGGTTACTATGGAATCGTGGGATGCTCACAGCTTCACTGTTAACAGTAAGTAAGTTTCAATAAAAATAAAATAAGCGAGTGTCGTTTATCAAGGTGAGGGATTTTAAAACAATCTATAAACGATATAAACGTTAAAGGTTAAACAGTATCATGAGATTCAAAGACTCGATCCAACAACTACGATTTGCCAGTCATAAATCATCACAGGAATTGAAAGACTTTATAGTCCACAGTCAAGACGCAGTTTAATCGAAAGTTAATAAACACAGATCGCATCAAAACGAAGCTAAATCAATAAAGATTTTCAAGACGCAGCCTAATTCAAAGTGAATAACACAGCTGGTGACATTTACTTACAACAACTATTAAAACTGAATCTTACTGCAACGCACTGCCGTGGTTCTATCATTGATATCATTTTAATCGAAAGTTAATAAACACATGCAGATCGTATCAAGACGAAGCTCAATCAATAAAGATTTGCAAGACGCAGTCTAATCCAAAGTGAATAAATTAACACAGATGACATTTATTATTAACAACTAAACTGAATCGCTTCTCGTGTGTTCTGTTGTGTCAATCTTACTGTAACGCACTGCCAAGATTCTATGACTGATATAATTTCTTATTCACTGATATTAGAAACAGTAATTGCATGCATTTAAAAAACGTTAAAACAGAGAAATTCAGAATTCTTGGCTAAACGTTTCACCGTATTTTTCTCCACAGGTCGTAGCGGGGGCAGTTTTAGTGTTAACTATTCCTAGTTATTAAAGTGCCTATAACCCCTATTTTTTAGTTTTCCAAGTAGTAGAGCCAAAATTAGCTGAATAGTTCTTTTACGGTTTTTGATTTGGTCCATTGGTTTCGAAGATATAGACACTTTAAGTATGTTGTTAGTAAGAAAAAACGCAAATTAAAGGGAACTGGGACGAGCAACGCGATGACGTAGCTTAAGGGACGCCATTTTCCAAAATAGCCATATGGACTTATAGTACGTATTCCATATAAGGTCATATCGGACGGGACTGGGAAGAGCAAATACGTTGCCCTAACGAGCATATACGTTGCCCTGACGAGCAAATACATTGCCCTCGTACCAGCCCACTGGATGCGGATAATTAACACGTTACGATATGTTCGATTATCCGCTCTTTTTAAGAAAACTACGTTCGCTAGCCGGATAAGCTGTACGCATATTGTAAACAGATAATTTACCTTTGTTTTGATATATATTGTAGCTTTGGGAGTTGATTATTTCTCAAGAAAACGTTCGTCGAAGACAGGCGAAAGCTCGTTTACAAGATGGTATCCGTAATACGAAAATTATATTTTTGTGCATGTTCGATTATCCGCTTTCAAAGAGAACTAAGTTAACTACCAGGATAAGCTGTATGTATGTTGTAAATAGATCATTTAACTTTAAAAGAATATATTCTATAGCTTTGTGGGAGGGTTAGGACCTTTGTTGTTTTGGGGTCGGTTATACAATCCAATTAACTTGGAGGCTGGTACGAGGGCAATGTATTTGCTCGTCAGGGCAACGTATATGCTCGTTAGGGCAATGTATTTGCTCTTCCCAGTCCCGTCCGATATGACCTTATATGGAATACGTACTATAAGTACCTATCAAAATAGCATGCGATGAAGTGAAATTCCTTTCGTCAAGTCTGATTCGTTAGCACACCCAAAAACAACACATCTATCTGGAATTTTTCGCTTCGATGACAGTGTTGGTTTCTGTTGTAGTGTTGTATACGGTGAAGGCTAAAAGGGATGACTCAAAAGGACCTTTACATTTTTTAGAACTACTAATCCTAACCCTAATCTCAATCATAATCCTAACCATAACCTTGATCCTAACCTTGATCCTAACCTTAAACTTAGCCCTAACTGTAACTATCCATAACCTAACGAAAAATAAAAAACAGAAAAAAACAGAAAGGTCCTTTTGAGTCATCCCTTTTAGCCTTCCCCGTTGTATACACTGTCACTGAGAAAATCCCGTCCCTTAAGCTACGTCACATCATGTGGGTACCAGGCTCTTTGCGATTTGCAGAAATTTCTTGTGGAATATTCAAAATAGCGATTTCTTGCAATATTGGGAGAAAGATATCTTCGAAAGCAATGGACCAATTAAATCAAAAACCGTAAAAGAACTATTAATAATAGTAATAGTTGGTTTTAATTCTTAATTTGTAGCATTAGCTAAATTATATTACGATACAATATTAAAGGAGGAAATATCATAAACTATTTACAGCGTCCTAATTACCTAAATTTACAACGTCAAAAACTCATTACAACGTAAAATAAGCATTAAAAACTTAATTAAAACAACACACACTTGGAAATAGAAATGGCATAGACGATCGGACTATTTCTAAGACGTTCTGTCTTAAATTGATAGTTGTAAATTTGATTATCTGATCTTGTATTACATGAACCATGATGTAAATCTTGTAAACGTGGTGGCAATAGATGGTGCAACTTATGCCCTGGGTCTCACATTTTTTTATAAGTTTCACACACAAGTCTTCCCTGCGTTGAGATAAAGTACTAAGGTTGGCTTTTTCCAGGGCACTGACATAGTCATGTTCATGGTAAATTATTTTCAGTGCACGCTTTTGGATCCTTTCAATGTCGTTACTCATCTGGGTTGTAAGATTTCCATGCCATATTACCGATCCGTACTCAAGGGTAGATCTAATTACTGCACAGTAGAAGGCTTTAAGGTCATCTGGAGTAGCTTCATAACTCTTGAACACTTTCAATAAATATAGTCTCTTCCTCACTTTTTTAATAATGTAAGTCGTGTTAGTGACCCACATTAAATCAGCATCAATCCAAACGCCCAACAGCTTATAGGTAGTAACCTCGTCAACTTCTTTATTCCCAATACAAATAGGAGGTAAAGCAGTTACCTTTTCCTTTGGTCAATTCTCATTTCTTTGCACTTCTTTATATTCAGTTCCATTCTTTCATCTTTAGTGAAATTTAGAGCATTATTTACTCTTGTTTGCATATTTCCGAATTGATTTCCTGAAGTTTATAACTTCTGATAACGTTGTGTCATCCATAAACATGGTCGTATCACTTTCGTTTTTATCCAGTCCACACTGAACTATGGATGGAAGTTTATTAATCATAATGGCAAAAGTCACAGTAACTCCAATATCGACACAATTACTCAATAACCTGTTGTGGTCAATCATATCAAAAGCCTTCCGAAAGTCGAGGAAAATGACACGTACTATATTTCCCGGAGAATCCATAGCTATGTACCACTTATGAAGCAATTGAACCAAGGCCAACACTGCTGACGACGAAGGCAACCCACCAAATTGGGAATCGGAAATTTAGGGGTTATGGGCACTTTAAAGGGACACTCCGGCCCAAATACAAATGTAGTTCATATGAAAGATCTTACTGACTTTAGATTATTTCCAAAGTTTCAGCATTCCTATCAATTTAGTTAAGAAGATGTGGCTAGTTGAAGTTGGAGAGTTTGTCCAATTTCGACGCCATTTTGTTTCTCAAATATGACGTCACTGAGTGACGTGATCTCGTATTATGCCTATGAAGCTCCTCTACTTTCCTGCATGATGAACTAAATAGTTTATTTCGACTAATTTTCGTCCAAAGACCATTCACAATAACTATCACTATGTGATCGCCATCAAAACAACTCCACTGACGATAAAGAATCACTCAATGACGTCATATTTTCAAAACCAATATGGCGTCAAAATCCACAAATTTTCAACTTCAACTAGCAATATCTTCTCAACTAAATTGATAGGAATGCTGAAACTTTGGAAATAAACTAAAGTCAGTAAGATCTTTCATATGAACAGCATTTGTATTTGGGCCGGAGTGTCCCTTTAAGAATGCCTTGATTTTCCTACTTTTTCTCATAAATTCTTTGTTTCGTGAAATCAATTTCCTTTTGTTTACCTTGATGCTGGGGATAATAAACCACTGAATTTATTATTATTATTTTTTTTAATTGTTTCAACCATACACAGTTATTAGTTATATATTGATTAAAGGTGAAGTAAGATAGAGCCTGTAGGGGAGGCCACTTTTGTCCATTTTCATTATGAACAAATGAGGTTAAGATGTATATTTTTCATTTCATAGTCATTCCTACTTTTCCTAAAATCTAACATTTTAGTCCTACTTTTATCGTATTGTTTGACATAAACCTGTCCGAAAGCCTTTTAATATATATACTTAAATATATATATTTTTAAAGAATTAAATACTTATATATATATATATATTGAAAGGATTTATGGTGAAGGAAAATTTCGAGTGTTGGAATACTTCTGTAGCTCAGTGGACAGAGTACTGCACTAGCATTGCAGGGTCGCGGGTTGAATTCCATTCGCAAGGCCTTGCTGTTGCATTTTTCGCAACTGGTCCCGTTTTGGTCTTAAATGTATATATTCCAACACTCGAAATTTTCCTTCACCACAAATCCTAGAACGTGCAGTGTAATCGTGTGAAATGCCACATATTACTTAAATATTATTTTCTTAACCTGATTGACCACGTACATCATCACTAACATAACCCTAACCCTAACCGTAATGCCAAATATTGATTTAATATACCTAAAACTTATTGCTTTTTATTTTTGTCTGTCCACGGTAACTCTCCAGCTCCTGAAGCACTCCACGATTTTGTCGTTTGTTGGAGGTATACCCTGAATATTGTTCTGTTCACCTTTCAACTCATGTAATATTTAACGTTTCAGCTGGCATTTACATCAGATTCTCCAGTCCGTCGGCTATAACCATTTGTCAGAGTACTACACGAGCTTTTTGAGTACCAGCTACGCTGCCCAACTAGAATCCCTTGGTCTGTGGCATTGGGCAATATTTGTCTTGCTACACATCAAAGACCCTGTCAGGTAACTATAAATCTAGCAACCATCGTATAGTATTTTCTAGTTCATGTTGAGACTCGCAGACTTGCAATACACTTGTCACCACGAACCAGTACATCATTGTAACCTTTGCTCTCCATCTGAATTCGTGTAGCTCAATGGTTAGAGCGTCTCACTGACAATCAGAAGGTTATGGGTTCGATTCGCGACAGGGACTCGGAAAGTTTCTGAGCTTAAAATCTCGAGGAGCTTGCGCATACAAACAAATACAAATATGAGAACAATTTAAATGGAGTTAAAGGTTCTACCGTTTAGTACAAAACAGTAAATGCTTAACTTTATTTATATAACTATATTTTATGCATTGTATTAAACGGTAGGATTTTTAGTGCCATGTATATTATTCTTACATATTTACATAATTTACCTAAGCAGTGCTATATATAAAGCTCAGATAATTTTAATTAGCTCTTTTTTACTTTTAATGTTGTTAAGATATCATCGAAACGTCGTAATAACTAGTTTTATCGCAATTCCTCATGTGAGTTTTTCGTACGTGCCAATTGGATACACCAGGAAGACAATCGTCTTAGATGCATGCAGGCCTTGATTTATTCGTTAAAGTGCCCCTAACATTTTTTTCATTAAATAAATTGTTGTGTTGTCCTGATTATTTCTGCGAAATTTTGATTTAGTTAAACGCTCGATTTTTTGTGTCCTGTTAAAATACGGAAAATCGAGATAAAAGCGTCGCCATTTTGGACCATGGCCGAGTTCAAGGGGATTAGGTCTACTAACTACTGTGACGTAATTCCATAACTCAGGTTATCAGTTCTACAATGTTCAATGTTTATTTACTTATTTCATTGAGAAACTTTGTTGCTGTGTAACTCAATAAATGCGAAGAAATGTCAGATACATGCGTTGTATAGCAGTATAGGCGCAT
The DNA here is from genome assembly GCA_035772405.1 of Chrysogorgia sp. JL179-B06. Lineage (NCBI taxonomy): Eukaryota > Metazoa > Cnidaria > Anthozoa > Scleralcyonacea > Chrysogorgiidae > Chrysogorgia > Chrysogorgia sp. JL179-B06. The sequence continues at coordinate 126,361 of JAYKKM010000147.1, forward strand.
GTAACTATACACTCGGAATATACACACTTGCGCTTCGTTCTAGAGTTACGTCACAACTCTCTCTCCCGAGATCTCCTTTACGCTGTTTAACAGGGCGCATAAAATTGACCGGATTTAGCCAAATAAAAACATTTTACGCATGAGAATACTTTCTAATCATTATTTTTTCCTTTGTTGACGAGGTTTCTAAATACGAAAAGTTGCTTCAACTAAAAATTTAATTTTCTACATAAAACACGTTTCAAGTTGCTGAGTTTTATGATTTCTTTTATTCAAGGCGTGAACAAGTTATTCGAAATGTATTGGTTCGATACTGCCTTTTAAATGGCGACACAAATTATTTGCAAAAGGAAGCATTCCTCACCGATGACCTCAACGTTACTGTAAGGTGGATACACGAAGCCAAGGTAAGAAACGATGCTTGATGGTTATATATTATAGCATACTTGTATAACGTAATAATATAGCATATTTGCTTAACCTACTTGATATTTGTATAACCTATAGTATACTTGATATTTGTATAACCTATAGTATACTTGATATTTGTATAACCTATACTTGATATTTGTATAACATACTTGATATTTGTATAACCTACTGTATACTTGATATTTGTATAACCTACTTGATATTTGTATAACCTATACTTGATATTTGTATAACATACTTGATATTTGTATAACCCACTTGATATTTGTATAACCTACTTGATATTTGTGTATATAACCTACTTGGTATTTGTATAACCTAACTTGTCATTACATGCAGGACACGCCCCGAGATACATGGAAAGTCGCTCTTCTTGCGCCTCTCCTGAAAAAAGTTGGCCTTGATGTAGTTTTCGAAAACTTTAGACCAGTTAGTAATTTATCATTTGTGTCCAAGTCTACCGAAAAAGCGGTTGTTAGTCAGTTATTTAAGTAATGCACTGATAATGCCCCTCTTCCTACCTAAGTACCAATCGTCATATCGCCGATTCTATTCCACCGAAACTGTTCTTAGTTTCGTATACAGTAAGGAAATACTGACTATAACATCGTGACTTTCACTGTTTTTAATTTTAATTTTTTTTGTTAAAACTGCACCCAAAATGCAGGAAATAGCGTTTCAGAGGCTTAGAAAATCAAAAATTCTCCCCCTGTCAGGGACCTTAGCCCCTGCGTCGGGGAATTCCTGATGCCACCCCTGATGAGTAACGAACTTATAAATACGTGTATCTAACATTCTGTACCATTTTCTTCCAAGGTGATTCGCGCCCGGATAGAAAATCGACCCAAGGAGGAAGCTTATCATCTTCTCAAGTCGGGTCATTTTAACATGTGTCACGAAGTCATCTTAAATCGCTTGGCTTCTTCGGCTATTATCAATGGTAAATATCCAACATTGTATTTTACATGCGTTTTGTCTTCATTCCTGTTTCGCATGCATGGGCGATTGGGCGATTGGGCGTTTGGGTTGTAAAGTCGCCCCACTGCTTGATTTTCACCAGCGATATAAACTCTAGTATAAACGTGGTCGGGATGGCTTAAACCATAAATATAACAACATCGAGCGTGTTCTTTCTTTTTGTGCGTGTGCTGGTTATGTTGCGGCTTTCACATTTGAGAATATACACGTCATATACATATAGTGAGGATTTTTTTAAAGTTTTCTATGTAAGCAACGACTTAATAAAATATCAAGCTGCAAATTCTTGACATCAATTTATATCAATTGACGTCCGCAATGATAATCAGTGTATGGAATTCAGCGTTTATATTTAATAAATAGAAAACATTTTCCATGTTTCCATAGAGTTATAGAAACACGAGTGGAAGTTTGGGAGAACGAGAAATGGCAGTGGGAACACAAGCCCGCAAGGCGAGTGTTTCCACGCTATTTCGAGTTCTCCCAAACTTTGACGAGTGTTTCTATAACGTATGGGAACACGGAAAGATGTTTTCTATTTCTTTTATAAAATAACACTGAAGAAATAAGTAATAAGACTCTTTTATTAAGATGATGAAAATATACATTCTCCTTTAATACTCACGCTAGACAGCGTCGTCGGCTGCTCAAATGAACATAAACGCTCTCAACTGTGAAGAAAAGCATCCAATCTTCTCGTTTTTCTTCTTGTTGGCTGTCACAGAACATATTTATCGACATTTTAGCTGTTTGTGAACAAAGGTTCGTCTTACAGTCCATTTTATAAAAATGGCGAGAAAAATCCATGTTTTCCATCGAGTTATAGAAACACGGCTTTCAGCCAATCAGCGCGTGCTTTTTCAATTTGTTATTTTATAAATAAATATAGTAAATAACGATCTTTTATATGAACCTTATATGCACTTGTCTTTTTACTGGAGTTGCCCTTTAACATTCGACATCATGTCGCTTTGTATTGCAACAACTAGTTATCAGCAGTTAAATTGATAAACTTTCTTTGTTGTTTAGAGGAGTATGATTCAATAAAAGATTTACTTGTTGAGATGGTCCCAAGAGAAAATTCGTCGTTGGTTAACAACTGGAACACAGGCGGTCAAGTTTACCTCGATTATATAAAACTTTGTGAAAAGTTTAACGATATCAAGGCGAGTGTACCACTACACTTATTGTTACCTGTTTACCTACTGTTGGAGCTAGCATCTCATTGGAGATCATAAAGATACGGGCTTAAAGTGCCTATATGAAATAAAAATTAAGTTTATCTTATTTAAATGCACTCCAAAAATTATTAGGAATACTAATTTAGAGTTCTTTCATATCTCGCGTTGTTTTTGAGATATTTAGACTTTTGAGATATGCAAATGATAACCATATGACGTCAAGATGTTTCTACATTTTTAGAAAATCAAGTATATCATTGTGATTATTCAACGAAATCTCTTGAAGTTTTGCAATGATACCTAACATCATTACATTGAAATAGCGATGCGAAATTAATTTACTATTTCTACTATTTATTATTTTCTAAAAATGCAGAAACCTCTTGACGTCATAGGTTTCATTTGCATATCACACTAATCTAAATATCTCAAGAACAACGTGAGATTGAAGAAGCTCTAAATTCATTCCTAATCATTTTCGTTGTTCATTTAAATAAGACACTTAATTTTCATTTCACAGACACTTTAATTCCCGTATGCAATGAATTGTAATATTGTTTAATCATAAATCTCACAAAGTTCTCGAAAGTTTGCCTGCATATCTTGCTGTCTCTCATATACACAGCTCGTGCTTTTTGTATCGTTTTGGTAGAACCGGTGTCTAAATCGTGAGTTCGTTCACATAAGAAGATGCACTAAAGTCAAAACTATAGAGTTCCCTCATAGCCAACTATTTTTATTGCACTATTTAGAGTGGACTCCTGGTGCCAAATGTTTACCAACTTGAAAAGATGCAGAGCAAAGTAGCGTCTCTATGTCATCGCATCAGTCAACTTCCCAGCATGACAGCGACCGACAAGTTAGTATATACATTTTATACAATTTTGCCATTGGAGAAGGCCTTTATTGATGTACGGCAGTTTGGTAACGTGCTTTTGTATTCCATAGACTTTGTCAATCTGATATGGGAACGATGTGTGCGAATTTTCTAAAGATTATCGCCAAAGAACTGGTTAGTTAGTACTCAATATTTTCAATTAATATACGACCAACAGAGCGGCCAGCCTGGCATTTAAAGAAGTGCGATAGGGGGAAATGTAAAAGAAGAAATGAGATGGGTGAAAATGGAAAGAAAGAAGTGGTGGGAAAATGGAAAGAAGGTATGATGGAAAGGGAAGAGAATCAGGAAAGGTCGATGAGGGAGGGAGGGAAAGGTCGACAAACAGACACACGAGATGGGAGGAGAATGGAGAAGGAAAGGGAAGAGAGAGGTTATTTTAAAGGTCTATTTGTTGTATTTTATTTATCAAGTTCTTTTTGGACTCTTGTGTAATGATACACGTCGTGCAGGACTATTGTGATTTCTAAAAAAATGTCATTTATTTTATGTCGTAAGACATAAGTATACTGCACATCTATAAATATTGTTTTATCTTGCAGGTCCTGCAGTCAGATTCTTCTTCTGTATACACGACACGAACAAGTGTACTTGCACCTCATATTCAAAAACTACCCTTGCCAGAAGACTGTTGCCTTACTGAGTTACGCGAACTCACGAGTAATTATGTCGACGAACTAGCAGTTCTCTAATCAAAATGGTATATCCTTTATCGCTGTACTATCGTTAGTCTCTTTTGAAACCTGTTTAAAATAAACAAAATATGGATAAACATTTTTTACTCCTGTACTATCATCTAATTTACGTATTACTGATAGCAACAGTCGAACCTGTATTAAGTGACCACCCTTAGGAACTGGCTATGTGGCTGCTTAATACAGTGACACCACTTAATATACTGTAGCAAACTATATTGGCTTAAAATAGTCCTCCATTCAAGTGAAATGCGTTGAATGAAATACTGACAATACCCAACCATTCTACCGTCTCTAATTCAGTTCAAGGATTAGTTTCGTTTCCCTCGCGATACAAATTGTGCCAAAGATAATTTAAACTGGCCGTTAAAAACAGGTAAAAAAAACATTAGGAAATGTAAGTTAGGACCGCTCGCAGGTGACTGCGGCCGCTTAATAGAGGTGGCCGTTTGATAGAGGTTCAATCTACCGTAAATTACTTAGAATATTTTTAAAACTTTTGACAAGTGGCCGCTAATAGAGGTGGCCGTTTATAGAGGGTGGCCGCTTAATACAGGTTCGTCTGTATAGCGTAGTGAAATGTCTTTTTCACGAATTACCACATAAATACTTACAAATAAAGATTATACGCTGTAGTTTGTAAATCTCACTGTAAATCGTTGATGTTTATACAACCTAATAAAAAGATCCTGGGAACGATGTTGATTAATTCGCATGCAGCATGATTGTTTCGGGAGTGGCGTTAACTAAACATCTTTAATTGGGAATAAATTGGGAATCCCAACAAAATACAATAATAGTAAAAATTAGGATGAAAGTAACCATAAAGTAAATGGTTTGAACCTAGGAGAATCATTATATGTGTGAAGTTGATCGTCCAGGTTGTTGTAGTCTTGAGAAAGACTGTTGTTGGTGACTGACGTTTCGAGGGCCTCAGCGGCGGTCATCTTCAGAGTCAAGTAAAGTACGATATATTAATCAGGCCGATATCTTATCCAGATGGATCCAGTGATTTCTAAATAAAGACTGGATCAAGCAACTATTATTCAGAAAATGAAGCCGGAAGTAGCTAGTGGCGGCCATTTTGTTGGTACCACGTTCTATAGTTTTACTATATTTACTATCTGTCTCTGATCTTTTAAGATGCTAAAATGAATTAGTTGTCCAAGGTTTTCGTTAATATAGAACACAAACTACGGCTCCATAACAGTAACTATGAAGCCGGGATTAGCGCGTGGCGGCCATATGGGAGTGACCACCGCTGCCCCAAGACAATTCTGGGTGAAAAAAGCTAAGCGAGTGGTAAAAGTAAGCGAGTGGTACTGCGAACCCTGGCCAAGGTTTACGATCCGTTAGGACTAGCTGCACCTATCTTACTTACTGCTAAAGTTATCTTCCGCGACATCTGTGACAATATGCTCGGATGTGGGAACGATGGTTGAATTGCCACCCTGGCGTGTTAACCGTGCCAAGATTCATTCCTCAAGAAAGAGAAACCACCACAGAAATAGTTCTTCACGGTTTTGCAGATGCAAGTATTATCGGGTGTTGTGCCGTGGTTTATGCCGTAGTCAAACTATATAGGTGCCCAAGTAAGCCAGGGAATTTTGGTGGCGAAGGAGAGATTAGCCAAACGCTATTTAGCGATACCATGCAAGACTGCCACATGGTCAGTAATCTACTTCACAACACAAGCAAAGTCTTTAGCCATTTTCCAGTTACAAACGTCCATGCCTGGACCGAACCGTGTGCCTTCAGTAGATCAATGGTCAAGGTATAAAACAAGCATTTAATCGTAAATCGCGTGAGAAAGATCGAGAAGGAAGCATTGCGGAAGTATGTCCCGACTGATCAAAATTCTGCGGATGTATAGGCAGCCGAGATACAACACGAGAGTTACAAACCATAATTTCTTGGGTGAGAGGTCCAACTTGGTTGAGTCAACAAAACGATTGACCAAAGCAAATCAACGCCAAACCAACTGACGTATCTGAATCTGAAAGTCGATTGGTGAAAGAAGTGATGCAGGCGACCGTTCAGATGGAACCAAATTTTATCGAGAATCTTCTAACAAAGTTTAAGCTGGGGAGAGTTGCCGCATCTTAGCATGGTTTCACAGATTTATTGGCAACTACTTGCTTGGTGAGCAAGTCAACGGCCCGTTGGTGACAGACGAAATGCAGAAGCAGTTGTAATTCCTGATCCAACGCGTACAAACAGAGAGCGAAGAGCTGGCGATCAAACAGGACTCTGCCCGACTGAATCTGAAAAACAATGACGAGGGAACCTTTGTCTGTAAGGGACGAATCCCTGTTTATCTTCCAGCAAAATATCTTTAGTCTGAAAGAATCGTCGACCATGCCCACCTGAAGACCTTGCATGGGTGAGTTGGATTGACAATGAGTAGTAAGGTTCGCGAAGACTATATTGGATCTCACGTGCAGCTACGAGCCATCACCAAGAGAGTCTTTAGTCAATGCTATATGGATTTCATACCGTGCCACTACCTGCTCCTCAAGGAGAGAGAACCGAAGGTACAACGCCATTCGAAGGAATTGGTGTGGATTACGCTGGACCCATCTATTACCGACACAAGACGAAGACAGAGCTCAAATCGTATATTATTATTATCTACGCCTGCAGCTTGACTCGAGGGGTCCATCTAGAGCTTTTACCAGATATGAGTTGTGAAGAATTTCTGGCGAGTTTGAAGCGATTCATTGCAGCAAGAGGTCGACCCAAGAAGATTATTTCTAACAATGGAAAGACGTGTTCCATGCGGCTGCAAGATGGGTATCAAGAAAGTTACCCGAGATGAGAGGTTTCTTGGAGGAATTAAGGAGTTAAGTGGAAGTTCAACCTAATTGCAGCGAGTTGGTGGGGAGGCATGTTCGAGAGAATGCTGGGATTGGTAAGAATGTTCTCTACAAAGTCGTAGGTGCCAAGCTCACCTACAAGGAACTGCAAGATGTGTGACACGACGTGCAAATTCTAACCTATTGCGAGGATGACGTGCAGTTACCTGTCCTCACGCCAAACGTGATGATATTTGGGAAAGACAAGTACCTCCTGGAGTTACCGCATTCAATAATCGAAGAAAAGGATCTGCGAAAGAGAGCGAGGTATTTTGAAGTGTAAAGAGACGGCGATGGAAGAATGAATACATGAGAGCACTTCGGGAAAAGTATGACTTACAACACGATGGGAAACAAGGGTGTAGCTAAAGGAAGGAGATGTAGTTTTAATCAAGGCAGAGGAAAAGAACCGTGGAAACTGGAGAATAGGAATCGTCCACAAGTTAATTCCAGGGAGATACGGAATCGTCATCTGGGCGGTCCGACTTCGGGCTGGAAAGTCGTACTGGGAGAGACCAATACAGTTCCTTGACCGATGGAGCTGCACTGTGACTTCGAGAAACCGACAGAAAAAGAAAAGCTAAACCCAGAGGCAAGAGAATTCACACCCAAACGAAGTGATGCGTCAACAAACATATAAGGGTATACGATCGTTTGAAGATGAGGAAAATGAACTTTAAATAAGCTTAAACTACGATCGATAGTTGTTGAGTTAGTTGAAACATTGACATTAAACATAGCGTAATTTGTGTCTTATTGTGGGAATCCTTGATCTAATTCACCACACGGGTCTGCACGTAGCCAAGCCCATAGGCGAACGAGGACACTTTTGTAGTGAGGGGGGGGGGGGGGGGGGTATGAAATAAGATCTAACAGTGTTATCTAATAGTCAATATCACCAAATTTAATTTGCAAAATTTGTCAGATATAATTTTTTGAAAAAATAGAATTATAAAGTTATATATGCGTTTTTATTTTCGGGCTTTTATTACACGTGTGACGTCATAAAATGTCCTATAAGTAATTAATTACGGCCAAAATAACGTCATTTGTGCGCTTTACTAAAGCGTTGCTGCCATATTTTGTCATATATTGACAAACCATAGACAAACTCAAAGATTCGTTTCACTGATTTCTTATTACGCATTCCTTGAGAGTTTGACTTGTGTATGTTTAATTCTGACTCGTACCCAGTCGTCTCTACAGGCTGGGATAACTATACAGGGGGGCCAAGAGGTACCATCCCAGAGATAGAGAGACGACTGGGTACGAGTCAGTGTTTAATTTACAAAAATATCCATTTGTATGGAATGATGGTAACTTGACAAATATATGCTTCATGCACAAAACTTCATTCACAAACAAACATGCAAAATTTCTCCATGAACCCTTCACATCTCAATCGTTAATAATGTTACTCATAAAACAAAGAAAATCAGTGGCATGAAGCATATATTTGGATATGTAATGAACAATTGCATAAATTAACCCAACTTTACTCTCGATGTGGAAATGTCAACATCCCCCCGGCATACCCCCGGACAATGAACATTTCAGTGAACACTAGAAAAGTTTCTTATCTTCAAACACTTGTCTTAGCCTGACTAGGCCATTTTCTTCCATCCTGTGTAAATCTTACAAATCCGTCGCCATTTTAAACAGAATCTGTTCAAATTACCCACCCTCCACTGGGTTAGAATGTCAAATTCCCGCCACTCAGAAATGTTGAACGATCAAGGGGGGGGATGTTGACATTTCGATTTGATTCGCGCATAATACTATATCAAATACTTGAAATCCAAACGGTGATCGCTGGAAAGACTGAAAACTGGTTCTGTACGACCTTAAAATTGCCCCAAATCAATTCCCCTTACATGATGAGATTTCGTAGACAGACGTGTCTCGTGTGTGAATTTGATTCACTTCCTGTTTAAATTATTTTTTGAATAATTATTAAATCCAAAGCTGGTTGGCCTGTTGTGATTGGTTAGCAAAAAAATTGGCGCCATGCAAATCAGTATTCGGGAATTTGACGACAAACGAGTTGTTGTATCAGACTATCATCAAGGATTGCTTTCGCAGCGCTACCTCTTCATTTATAAGAAAATTCTCATCCAGTCTTTTGTTGTGATCACTACAATGTCGCTTGAAACTACCAGCAAGATGTTTGTCGTGAAGCGGGGTGAGTACAGAGAATTAAACACTAGTCACTTAGTACACGATATATATCATAGCCTTGCCTGTATATTAATTCATTATATAGACGGACGAAAGGAGAAAGTAATGTTTGATAAGATAACGTCCAGAATCAGTAAGCTGTGCTACGGACTGAAAGAGGACTTCGTCGATCCGGTAAGCTAAATTTTCATTTATGGCTCCTGCTTAGCCACGTTTTATTCTTGGCGCCAAAATAATATAAACGCAAATAAAGGTTAAAATAACGAGGTATTGTTCAGCCTTTTTACCTTAGTTTAATCCTGGTTAACTTACTGTATTTTCCTGAAGACATCGGCACCAAATGACTTCGTATTCAATGTTCCTTGCAATAATATGCTTGTTGTGTTTGGCGCCATAATAATTCCAATACACCGGGACAAGGTATACGTATTTTCTTGTTTATGAGTATTAAATCAATGACTGGACTGGTAAACCTAGAGGGTTGGGAAGGATATGTTCTGTTTGATAAGCTATAAATCTCTGGTCAGGGTAACCAAGGGAGCATGTATTTTATTGTATGTACAGTATAAGTATGCACAGAGGGGGTGCAAGGGGGTATAGTTTCAACAAGTATTTTCCTACATATGAATTATGAACATGATATTTAATAAGAAAAATATCTTTGTTGAAGGTTTGAATATTGGAAAATATTATTTTATTCTCATTCTCAAGGTTTCTAAAGGGATCATCCGAAGGGATCTCCCTATCTTGTATGCCAAGCCGAGGGGGGGCCAAGAAAGTGTATTTAGCATCTCCCTGTTTCCTAGTCATGTATTTTCTTTCATTCTCTTATATAAAATAACAATCACATGATAAAGTAAATTTGGAAAAGTCTGTGTGCCTTTAGAAATCATGAACATGCTAGACTGCTTCTGTGGTGCTCCTTTTTTACAAACACATTGGCTGCATCAATCACAGAATAACTTCTGTGCTTGTAGCAACATAAGATGATTTAGGTATTAGATTTAGGCCCACGTGCAAAGTGCCTGACCAAAACGATGGTCATTGGCAGGGCAGCTAGTGTAAACACAATGGTTCTGGTAATTTTAGCAGTGAACTCACAACCAGACCTGAAAGAAACAAAGAAAATGCCTTTGCCAAAGCTTAAAAAGAGACATACTTTAGTTTTAGTTCAGTTTATTAACTTTGCCAAAACAAAAAAATACAATATAATAAGTACAGATACATGCCGAACAAAAAAAAGAAAAATACACTATACATGGCAGGGTATCCACAACAGCAGCGCCAAGGCCACATAACAAAATTACTTGTTTAGTGTCCCCGCCCAACCTGGGAAATGTCATGACCTCGATTTTCTTTTTTATTTTGCTCAAAACTATCATTTTTCCACCTTAGAAATACCCTACTCGAATGTACCGGTACTTACAGTAGCTTGAAAGTCAAGAAAAACTATACATGCTTTTGCATAAACAAAAATGTGTTGGTCATCCACAATTCTTGGCACTTGAATATAGGGAAATGTCAGAAAAATGTGCATGCAGTTATTACTCAAATATACTAGTAAACAGCTGCCCTCATTACAAAAAGTCAGATTCAATATTTCAGCAATAAATTTATTTTGGAAAAATTTTAATGTAAAAATGTGTAATTTAGGTGAAATGAGAAACCTGTCAAATGTGCCATATCAAGAAAAATTAAACAGTCTAGTTGTCATCCATCTGATAAACAAGTTGATGTTTTCTTGATAAATCAAAGCTAAAAACAAATAAAAAACATGCTAGTGTATTTATTGGTATAATGCCTTTAATAATAATTTAAATTGGCTGATAATTAACCAGATAAAAAGTTGTCGATTATTATCTGTTATACAAATTAATTTCCAATTATCAGCTCATCCCAATGGATTGCTACTGATGGTTTTTGGACTGATGGACTGTGATTGTAGGGTATCAAGCTTCTGGGAAGGCTGATTAGGGTTGTTGCAGCTATCTAGTGCAACTTATACACTTGTGTTGGTCTCAGTTTCATAAAAATGAATTACATTCACATATATCGGATATAAAATACATTTCTGTATCGTTTTTGAATTTTCAGGTACAGTAAAATAATGACCTGTTTTAACATTTAAATTTTCCAAAATAAATTGATTACTGAATTGAATCTTCAACTTTTTGTAATAATTAGGCTTACTAACCAAAATAAGATTACTGTATTTTCCGGGCTATTACGCGCGTGTTATCTATTGATTTTTCTTTTTTTAAAGTTGCTGCGCATTATAGGATGGTGTGCGTGATGCATTAGCAAAAAAATGTTTACAGTTTCAAAAAATAAGTTAAATACCGTAGGTTTCACAAGAAACTGAATGGGTTTTGCCAAAGGGAAGATATAGTGTTCAATGATGTAAAATTGCATAAAATTCGCCCACCACTTAGAAATAGTACTTTTATCTGAGTTAGTCGGAAATATGAAACTCGAAGCGTATTGTACTGCTAAACGTCAGTCAGTTCACGCGGATGGCTACTGAATACTTCGCACTGGTGTTTTGCAACATTGCTCTTGAAATACCACAGCAAAAAAGAAGTCAAAGATTTTGGAGGCTTCGAAGAAGACGACTTCTAAAAGATTTTCACCAAAAAACGGCTCTTTTTAGAGCCACCAAATTTACGAAAGAATCAAACCATAATACTTCGAAACGTATAATAAAACAACTATTTTTATTAAGTCACACTGACTGGTTTAACAATTTTTATACTTTCAAAATATAAAACTGCTATGCGCGTTATCTTCCGGTGCGTAATACGCGGTGCGCGTAATCGCCCGGAAAATACGGTAACCCTTTCTCTCCCAGACTGGCCAAAACCATCCCCTTTGTTATTTTACTCTGTCCAATGCCAGACTATTTTACTCACTAAGGGAGAGCCTCTGGGTGGGATTATAATTATACAAACAAACATTGACATAATTAACCAGACATCACATAGCAAACCTGACAAAAACCCTCTTTAATTGATGCTGATTGAGCTTACATGTAGTCACCAACAACAGTTCTTCTCAAGACTACAATGACCTGGACGATCAACTTCACACTTCTAATATGATACTCCTCAGTTCAAACCATTTACTTTATTACTTTCTAGATTGACATTACAATGAAAGTAGTGGCTGGTGTCTATTCTGGAGTAACCACATCTGAACTTGATAACCTCGCTGCAGAGACTGCTGGATCCATGACCACCAAACATCCAGATTATGCCACCCTGGCAGCCAGAGTTGCTGTATCCAACTTGCACAAGGAAACCACAAAAACCTTCACTGGTACTGTTTGTTACATTATTTTACAAATATTGCCCATTAGACTTTAGATTGTGTAGTTCCAGAAAAAATCCATAACCCCCCAATGAAAGGCACTGTAATTTCCGAGGGGGATGGGGGGTGTTGGACACTGAAATTTCCGAAGAGGGGGGGGGGGGGTCAGAGTCGTCTTAATTTTCCAGATGGTCATCGAAGTAGTCACATTTGATAAAATATCTTTGGTTTGATTGTCGATTTAACACAGTGTAACACGATAGAACGTGTTTGTGTTTTGGTGTATCGTAGTCTTTATATTTTAGATATTACGGCCTGTAATTGCTACCGATAATAGTCAATGCGACTATTAAATCTTTGTCCTTGGCACAAATATATTTATGCCGAAAGTCTCTGCGTTTGCGCCACGTTAGCGACTGGAAGGAATTAAAAGATTCAAGGTGATCAACAATTGCTTTTGTCTTGTACTTGCTCTGAGAAATATGAATAAAATCAGTTGATTAAGTTGGTTTACTTTCCAAGTTAGTGTCGACTTCAAACCGCGACTCATCGCATTGTTGATGCCATTAATGGCGGTTTATACAAGTACAAACCGTGGGAGCATTAATTTTCAGAACAAACGCGAACTTATTCTTGCTGTAAAGTGGCAGGCTTTTTCGCGTTTGTATTATTTAAGGCTGACTTTGAATTCTATTTAAATTCGAAGTGGCGTTGAACAGTGTTTCTCTCCATAGTTTTTGTGGACGACCGAAATTTCGCAACTATATAGCAGGACAATGTTTGCCAGTATCACACGGGTTAGTTTCTCTGCCTCTTGGGTGATTCGTTTTCTCGAGAGTCCAAGCAACATTGATAGCACCTTGAATTTCGCCAGATTTGAATGTTTTCAACGCGTTGCTACTACAAATCTCCGCTTGGCGCTTTCTTGTTCCAGAATGGTGTGTTGCATTATGCCTGTACTCTCGTTAATTTCGCTTGCACTGAATATCTTGATCTTTGTGTATTCTGTGTCTTAGTGTCTATACAGAAAGAACCCTATTCGGTTACATTGCACTGCATTTTAAGACGTTTTTCTGCAATTCCGTGCTATGCTATTCACATTTTAAACTTCGGAAATTCCAGGGGGTAGGGGGGGTCAATGTTTGACTGGAAAAAGGAAATTCCAGGGGGTATGGGGGGTACTAGACAAATTGCCTTCCGTGGGGGCGGGTTATGGATTTTTTCTGGAACTACACATTGTCTAAAGCAATTATTACTGTAAGTACCTGGATTTTAGTGATACAGGTGTTTGTAGTTATGCAAATAACTAACAGACTGTAAACACCTGCTCATGAGAACCTACGTTTTACCAAACTACATGTATTACTTGTAATACTGTATATAGGTTCTTATATATTCAAAATCTACTGGTAATATGAGAACTTTATTCCCTATAGGATTTCCTATAGGAATTCCAATAGGAAATTGAAAATCCTATAGGAAATTGAAAATCCTATAGGAATTCCTATAGGATCCTATAGGATTTGGACCAAAATCTCATAGGAATTCCTATAGGAAATTCACAACATACATGTACTGTAGTAGTTGACATCCAAGTTATACATTTAACAAGTCAGCAAAGGCAATAAAAAGGTCCACAACACTGGAAGCTTGGTTTGCTTCCTATGATGATGAGGTCTTCTCCAAAATGAAATGGTTTGATATCCAAGTGTTAGCAAGTCATTTTCAACAGCCACTGTCACTTGTATCTTTCAAGACCTCCCATGCCCTGAAGGACTTTCGTCAAAAGCCACTTCTCTAAATTGTCCAAAGCAAAGTCTTGTAAATCTTGAAATCAGTTTTGTTCTATCGTAGCCAATAGTTCCCAAATCTCTGCAAATTAGTGAGCCTTATCAGCATTTCAGGCTGTAATTCTTCCATTGAAAAGGGTATTCTGGCCACTCCAGAAGCAAAGACCATGAACTAAGAAAGATCTGACAATGTAAAGAATCTTGTGAGAGAATTTTATTATGATGATGAAAACAGCAGACTGCTTCCTGGAAAAAAGGACTATGTGAGTATAGGCAACAAGCATCATATGCAGAAGAGATTAATTCTGTCAAACTTAAAAGAACTTTATACTCATCATTTAAAAAGAAAAATCCAGATATAAAGGTTGGATTTTCCAAATTTTGTATGCTTAGACCAAAATGGTGTATTACAGTTGGTGCTTCTGGGACACATTCTGTTTGTGGTGCACTGCTCACCAAAATGTTAGTCTTTTACTAAACGCAGTAAATCTAGATAAGACAATATATATACCACAAGTTGATTGAGATGATTGTATGTGACAGGGATTCAAAAGAATGTATGGTACATGGTGCGCTGACTGTCCTGGCATTGAACCATTGAAATTGTACCTGGCAAATGCTCTTGGGAATGAATGTGATGGTAGTTTTGATGAGGATGACAGTGATGAAGGTGATGAACCACAAATCACTTTTAACCAATGGAGCAGTACAGACAGGGCAGAGCTAACGAAACAGTCTGCCAGTGTTTCCAGATTTGTTGAAGTGCTTTGTGAGAAACTTGACAAAATTACTTCCCACTCGTACATTGCAAAGACCCAGGGACAATATCTCAAACAAGAAAAAGAGAATATTAAAGAAAATGAGGCCATCATACAGTACTTATAGTTCTCATACTAGAACTATAAGTTTTTGGTTCAAGATAAAATTCAGGGGTATCATTGGAACAAAACACAGTGCACTTTACATCCAGTAGTTGTTTACAACAAAAGAGATGGTAAGCTAGTTGAGGAATCGCTTTGTTTTATTTCTGATGATCTTGATCATGATGTAAACATATGATGTACAGAATACTTAAAGAAACAGTCAGCTATATCATTGAACATGTGAATCAAGAATGTACGTCAGTTCAATATTTTTCTGATGGCTGTGCTGGACAGTGTAAACATTGCAAAAAAATTTCTTAACCTTTGCTGTCACAAAAAGAGATGCTAAAATAAAGTTTATGCACCCAAAGTGTGGTGCACGATCATATTTTGGCCTGTTCGTGATGATGTTTGTAATTGGGTTCCAGATGAGAACATTCGGTACAATATAAGTGTGCCAACCACTGTCACTGGAAGGCAGTACAAACTGCAACCTAAAGATGGAGAAATTTTAAGCAAAATTGCCAAAAATTAACTTACATTAACATTTTTGACAAGGTTTCACCCAATATATGCAAAAAGCCTTGCTTGAAAAATGTTAAGTTTCAAAAGCCTCTAACTTTTTAAGTAGACAACTTACCATCTCCACATTTAAGCTCAAACTAAAGTGATATATGAAGCAGATGTGGAAAACGTTTCAGACAGGTATCTTGACTGCTTCCTAAAAAAACTCGGCAACAATGACAGTAGATTTTGCCGTTTAAAGGGAAATGGCAATAAAATATTTTTTTGTCTCATTTGAAAGAACATTTAAAATAATATATGAAGACCTTTTAAAATTTCCCCGTAACTTCCTTAATTTTTGAAATATGTGTGAACAAAAATATCTGCAATCCGCCATCTTGTTTTATAATTAGATCTAATTAAGTGATAAACATTGTAAAAGTTGTAAATAATTGCCCAAATATCAGTGGAATGCGTTCAAATGGATTGCTAGTTCACTTAAAAGTATACAACACCCAAAACAACTACGATTTAGCATCTATAATGACTCGATAATTGCTGATATAAAAAACATTTCTACCCTGGTTGTGACGTCACGCATATCCAAGGATGGTTATGCATATCCAAGATGGCGGAATGTTCAATGTTCTTTGTTAAAAAGAAGTGAAATATTTACAGAACCAAGAACGATATGAAAAATCTGTAAAAGGTCTTCATATATCATTTTTAATGTTCTTTCAAATGAGACAAAAAAAATTTTTATTGCCATTTCCCTTTAACAGAATAACGTTGCTCTGCTTTTGGTACGCAATATCACATCTCAGACTTTAGTAGCAGCCATGAAAGTATGTATCTGTGCAAATTTATAGGATAATACCGTTTATGGCCTTGATAATATTGACTAAAATGTGAATGCGAAGATGGCCAAATTTAATGCCGACCACGCCCATTTTGTGTTTTTAGCCATATTTCAAATTACGATATCTCAAAAACGATTTAGGATAGAAAGCTGAAATTTTGAATGTTTATCATTCTTATGGATAAGCTTCATGCAAAATTTCAATAAATTTGAAAACGGTTGGTGTAATTTTATTTTTTTCTGTGTTGAAATGACATGGAATTACTCATAATGTATATACAGTAGGTATATTTATAAGTTATGGTGATAAACTCATACATTGATATTTCGGTCTTTTGTAGATGTAATGACAGCATTGTATCAACATGTTAACCCCAAGAATAGAAAACACTCTCCATTGATTTCAAAGCAAACGTTTGACATTATAATGAAGAATGCAGATGTAAGTGTAGCAGTGAATGAGATGGATGTATATCCAACCCACTATACATTTTTCAACTTATAGTCTTAGACTGTATTATATTCTGTTTTAGGTGTTGAACTCGGCTATTATCTATGATAGAGACTTCAATTACACTTACTTTGGATTCAAGGTACTATTTTCAGTAAACCATTGCCCACCTGTTCTATATCAGACAACATTTTGTATTAATTATTTCAAAGAATATATTATATCTCAATAAGAGTTGGTGCAGCTACCTTGTTTCTAAGATTTTATTAGCTAATAAAAGATTGTTTTACAGTAGCTATAACAAAATAGTGTATTAGCTACTAAAATATTTTTATGTAAGAGACAAATCCCAAGAACGAGGGATGTATGCAACGCTTGCGGTAACGGAAGCTAACGCTTGCGGCAACGGAAGCTAACGCTTGCGGTAACGGAAGCTAACGCTTGCGGTAACGGAAGCTAACGCTTGCGGTAACGGAAGCTAACGCTTGCGGCAACGGAAGCTACCGCTTGCGGCAACGGAAGCTAACGCTTGCGGCAACGGAAGCTACCGCTTGGGGTAACGGAAGCTAACGCTTGCGGTAACGGAAGCTAACGCTTGCGGTAACGGAAGCGTACGCTTGCGGTAACGGAAGCGTAAACGCGTTTCCCTAAAAACAGATCCGCCAACGTAATCTGGCGGTAACGCAATTATTGTACGTTACCGCCCCCCGTAAATCTTACACAAAAACATACAGTACATAAATCTTTAGTAGTATAGAGAGTGGGGGTACGAGGACAGTCTCTACACATTCAATGTTGAACGCGAATATAATCGCCAAAACATCGCCAAATTTCACCAAATCCCAAACCCCCAAAAGTTCGATGTCATTTCGGTAATTCTAAATTTACGATGTACATCAAATAAGACCACAAACTCGATTTATATGCTAATAA
The DNA here is from genome assembly GCA_035772405.1 of Chrysogorgia sp. JL179-B06. Lineage (NCBI taxonomy): Eukaryota > Metazoa > Cnidaria > Anthozoa > Scleralcyonacea > Chrysogorgiidae > Chrysogorgia > Chrysogorgia sp. JL179-B06. The sequence goes on from JAYKKM010000147.1 coordinate 144,284, forward strand.
TGTGACATTTCAATATTTTTGCATGTTTTTTAAAAAATAGAATGTGTCGTTTCACATTTTTCACATATTTAAAAAAGAAAGTGTCGTTTCAACATTTTCACATTTTTTTTCAACAAGCTACTACTGTCTCAACTCACGCGCGAAAAAAACCACTAGATTATGATTCTAGTGGTGATGTTTATCCAAATGGATAGCAAAATGGTGCTCTTTTGATTGACAACATTGACTAACAAATAGCCAACTACTCTACGAATTAGTCCGTTTGCTCACTACTCTCAGTGTTCACCACCTCGCTCCTAAAATGGTGATCGTACACGTGTTTCGACGTTATAATTCCTCCAGACAACAAGCCCAAGAAAGGCACGTATGGTGTCACAATCGCGACAATACTCTCAACGTCTTTCTTTAGTAACGGATCTTTTTGTAGTTCGTCGTTTAGTTCCTCAGGGTTCTCGATAGCGTTCAACCCATCTAGTAAGCTGGTGAATTTGCTGATTAGCAAGTCGGTGAGAAAAGCGTTTGCGATCTCCATTCTCTTCAACTCGTGTTGGCGCCATATCTTATCAATAACTTTTGCGGACGCTTTTTTAATGTACGCTTCAGACTGACTTACCACACCGTCACCGGACAGTCTAATTAGTTCGGATCTCCTAACGTCAATGTTGTCTTCCACAGTCGAAGTGTCGGCGGTCTCCTCAACTAATTCCTCAATCGTGGGATTTTCTTCACTTTTGCGTTTTACCATCACGCTATTACTTATACCCATATTTTATTGCGGAATAACAACTTCATGACTGTATGGATAGCGCAGTGAGATTTCGAGTCTAGCGTACTTGTTATTTTTTAATGCGGTCACAATCGTCGATGCTTCTTCTTTGCTAATGTCTCCAAGGTAATCATCAATAACAACCTTCATATCACTCTTACTCGGACAGTAAAAGCAAACGAGCTTACTAATGTTCTCTCTATACGGTTTTGCGATCGACGTCAGTTGTTGTGTGATGACAATAACGCTCAACATAAAATGTCGCGCACTAAAAGCTAAGTTGACCAATTGACTAGTCCTATTCTTGACGTCCTGTCCACTCGCACAGTCGTCTAACACAATTAGAGTGTTAGTACCTTTAAAAACGTTAGTCACACACTTGAGAACAGCGTCGACATTGTCCTGCGCGCAGTCTATCGCTAACACGTCGGGGTCGCGTACATATTTCCAATCTTGATACGCTTTGTTCCACTCAAAAGTGGGGCAAATCAACACAATGTAGTCAAATTTACTAAAGTACTCAGACTCTAATGTTTCCAGCAAATAATGCGTCTTACCACAAGCTGTCATACCAACAATTAACATATTAAACGGAGTCTCCATTAACTCACGTTTGATTTAATACTGGATTGACTGCAACCCATTGTTCATGAAGTTGACCAGCCCATCACTCATCACAAACACCCTACACATGACATTTGCAGTCGTCGCTTTCTTAGTGATTTCAAGAAGCACGCCGGATTGTGTGTTCACAATTTTCTTGCCAGTGGCGACGTTGTAATTATCTTGAACGCTCCTCAAGTCAATGACCAACGCAAAACCATCTTTGTAGAATTTCTGTATGGTCATGAACTGAGCGTGTTCCTCACCTAGCCCAAACAATCGTTTCGCCTCTGCATAGAACTTCGACTTCGGAATGCCTTGTGAGTACACACTATTTGGCACACCTTCGATTGTGACTCTAATATTCTCAATATTTGGGTAAAGAAACTCCTCGCTATCTGTTCGCACCTTATTCGTGAATAGCAACACAATTGCCTTCATGCTTTTTCTTGGAAGATTAACATTTTCATTCACAATAGTCGTGCCTTTGTCCCATTCGGTGGTTTTCATCAACGTGATGTGCTCATATGACAAACTACGACCACTTGCATAGCCCGACGCTATTTCGTCAGCGAGCTCCTGGTTATCAATCGTTTCGTACTCAAGCTCGAGGTTCTCCAGAGTGTACCCGCCTACAGTCTCATTGGCTTGCGCCACCATAATGTCTGTGGCCTTTGGAAGTGTGATCACATATTGTAAGTTATTGTTCATGCTAAAAGGAGCGTACAACCCGTGGTCATTCATGATCTTACCAAGCTTAATCCGCAGTTTCGTTCCAATCACACCAAACATCAACGCGTCACTAACTTTAGCAACGTTCCCACTTGTCGCACCACTGTCATCCTTAGAAATTAGCTTTCTCAAGTTTTCAGAGCCAACACCATAGTCAATCATTTGGTCTCGCGCAGTAACACTTTCCCAAAGGTCGCGATAAACACCAGTGTAATTTTCCCCACTGTTGTCATACACAGTCTCCCCAGCTAGTCTCACAACAAGTTTCTCACAAAGTGACTTGCTCACATTGTTCAAGAACCAACTTTTGTCGTTCGCATTCTTAAAGTCGAACACTAGACCCAACGACCCAGGCACCAAACAGCTACTAACCTTGAGCTTCGGTATATCAATGTAAAGTTCCTCACCAGGACTGACTTTATTAGGGTTCAACGTGATCACGTGCTGTGTTCTCACCCCTTTTATGACACCCATGGTCGCTCGTCTAAAACCGGGGCTCAACTCTGCTGACGTGACGTTCATATACTTTACATATGTTTTATCGCTACCGTTTTAGCTTGTAATAATCATAAGCAAACCACGCAAGTACCACCGCGAGTACCCACAGATTTTGAGCCAACCATGCGAGACCCTTCGCACCCAACGTCAACATATTGTAAACTAAATTAGCCAACCCAACAGCCCATGGACCCATCTTCATTATCGCGTTCTTAACAGCCTGTGCGAATGACTTTGTGGCTTTAGCGCCTTTCATAACAGCGGACCTCCCAGCGATAATAACAGTTGTCACAATTCCAGCTATCGTAATCGCTAAAGCGCTCAACCCAACCATATTTTCTCTAGCCCATTTCTTGAATCTCTCTAACCTAGACAAGTCATTGTTTCTAACCTCATCAACAATAATTTTATTAGCTTCTTCGTGTTCTGGTTTGAGACCCTCATGAAGTCGTATGTTATCCGCTTTCAACTCGGCTGTCTCACTAATGTTTTTATACTGCCGTTCTTTCACTGGGTCAGTCTCATTTAAAGCTTTCAAGCGGTAGCTATCAGCTATGATCTCTAAGGAATTTATCTTCACGTCGTTTGGACCACTTGGATTCAATATGCCTGCGAGTTCTCTTATTCCCTCTTCGCTAGCGACCGTTGCGTTTAGCTCACTCTCTCGTGACTCTACTTCGGCTTCAACCTTATCACTAGCGGTAGAGACTATAGCGTCTGTTAAATCTTCTGTTGGTGTTATATCCTCAGACCTCAACTGTGCATCAACCACACCACTTGGCGTGTTTTTGTGTTCCTTTCCAGCCCGATTGATGAGTTGTTTGAACTCTTTAACGACTTTAACAGCTTCTTTTGCGTTACTATACTGAAACGTCTTACCTTGGTTCCTTGAGATGACAACTTTTACATCTCTAAACACAATACCGCTTTGCTTACCCCTCTTATCGAAAGTTATGGTTGACCCATCAATGAGTTCCTTTGAGTTCGGTCCATCTGCCTTTCTAATGTCTAATCTTAGAGCATTTTTGAAGAAGTATTTTTTATCCCTCGTTATTGCCGAGTTTATGGTTGGTCCAAGTCTCTCCGTGTTTGGTATGTCGTCTAAACCTATTTTGGAGCCCTCTGTTGGCGCTGCGGGGACTTCTATAGTCACCGTCGTACCATCATCAATAAACTGCGTCTCTTTCTCTTGAACCCCTCTTTTATCCTGTTCGTCCTGAAATTTATTCATTCTCTCATACAATTTGTCAAACTTGACACGCACGATGTCTGGCATGCCACCGCTGACGTATTTGTCGTTAATTAAATTATAATCTCGAGTGAGTTTTTCGAGTTCGTCATTTATTTGGTCATCAGTGTACCTATCAAGTCTATCGAAGTTGTCCATCTCAATCTCGTCGAAATCTCCCCCACCTTCAGCCATATTACATTAGCTCACGTTTTGAATATCGCTTTCTAACTCCCACGAGTCACGTTTGCTTTTAGTTTAGATAATTGTACGCAAGCCACGCAAATGCCACCGCAAACACCCACAGATTTTGAGCCAACCAAGCGAGACCCTTCGCGCCTGTCACCAACGCGTCATAAACTAAGTTAGCCAATCCAACAGCCCATGGACCCATCTTCATTATCACGTTTTTAACAGCCTGCGCGAACGACCTCGTAGTCATAGCGCCTTTCATAACATTAGTCCTCCCAGCGATAATAACAGTTGTTACAATTGCGGCTACTGAAATCGCTAAAGCACTCATCCCAACCATATTTTCTCTAGCCCATTTCTTGAAATTCTGCAATCTGCTAATGTCGAGTTCCTGTTGCTTTCTAACTTCTTCCATTTCTCGCCGCTCAATAACCATGTCTCTAGCTTTTTTAAGTCCAATCACTCTTTCATCTAGATCGACGAACTCTTCGTTCCCTGCGGTCGTGAAGTCTTTCACTGCAAGCTCTGCTAATCTTTTGTTCGCCTCATTTATCAAGTCTCGATAGTGATCTACCTCTATTTGTAACGTACCAGTGTCGCCTATTCTTGACTCAGACATCACACTCTCACTTGGGTTAAGTAGCGCGCTCAACTCGCGATTCTCGATTGGTGTTAGTCCAGGTATGTTGACGTACTCCACGCGTGTGATGTCTAACAATGGCGCACTCCCCACGATGTCTTCGTAGTTTTTTGCGTTGTTGTTAATCCGCGTCTCAATATCGCTAAAGACCTCATCCATATGTTGACGATCTCTTCTACCACGTTCACGAACCAGCCCACTCCTCACTTTAGTTAGTCTAACTTTCTCGCCGATTGTAACGTTTGAGTCGTCCCAAGCTAGCTCGCTGTCTTGGGTGGCTCTCTCAAGACTGCGATCTAGTTCATCGTTAGTGACATCTTTGTATTCATCAGAGCCCTCCGTCTCAAGGTCGTCGAAACCGCCCTCAGCCATATTACATTAGATCACATTTTGAATATCGTTTTCTGGTGCCCACGAATCACGTTTGCTTTTAGTTTAAGTAATTGTACGCAAGCCACGCGAATGTCACCGCGAACACCCACAGATTTTGAGCTAGCCAAGCGAGACCCTTTGCACCTGTCATCAGCGCGTCATAAACTAAGTTAGCCAATCCAACAGCCCATGGACCCATCTTCATTATCGCGTTTTTAACAGCCTGTGCGAACGATCTCGTGGTCATAGCGCCTTTCATAACGTTAGTCCTCCCAGCGATAATAATGGTTGTCATAATCGCAGCTACTGAGATCGCTAAAGTGCTCAACCCAACCATATTTTCTCTAGCCCATTTCTTAAACTTCTGCAATCTGTTAATGTCGAGTTCCTGTTGCTCTCTAACCTCTCTCACTTCTCGCTGTTCAATAATCATGTCTCTAGCCCGTCTAAGTCCAACCATTCTTTCAGCTAAATCAATATACTCTTCGTTCTCTGCAATCGTGAGGTCCTCTCCACCAAGCTCTGCTATTCCTTCGTTCGCTTCATTTATCAAGTGTTGAAAATGGTCAGCTTGTATTTGCAATGTATCAGTGTTGCCTACTCTTGACTCAGACGTCACACTCTCGCTTGGATTGAGTGCGCTATTCAACTCACGGTTCTCGATTGGTGTTAGTCCAGGTATGTCGACGTACCCCGCGTGTGTGGTGTCTAGCAATGACGCACTCCTCGCGATGTCCTCACGATCTCTCGCGCTGTCATTAGCCCACGTTTTAAGATCACCAAGAATCACCCCTAGCTTTTGATGAAATCTTCTATTATCTTCGCGCGCCAGTCCATGCACCACTTTAAGTAATCTAAGTCTCTCAACGCGTGTGACTTTTGGATTGTCCCAAGCTAGTTTGTGATCTTGAGCAGCTTTTTCGAGACTATACTTTAGTTCATCGTCACTCATATCTTTGTATTCATTAGAGCTCTCCATCTCAAGGTCGTCGAAACCGCCCTCAGCCATATTACATTAGATCACATTTTGAATATCGCTTTCTGGTATCCACGAATTATGTTTGCTCTCGTAACCTAACCACTTGACCAGCGCCATCTTCTTCCCTCTGACTTTCTTTCTTTTCAACACCTTTTCTACTCTGTACACATCGTCACCATGTTTCTTATTGACCAGCGATAATTCCTGTTCATAAAATTTACCAATAATCTGTTCACCGGTGTGGTCCTCAATTTCGTACACATTAGGATCACCACGAGTAACCTTTACCACTTTAAACAGCTCCTCAGTGAAGTTGGCCTCATAGCCCTTTGTGAACACACTCTTGTATTTACTAATTCGAATTGATTCACCAACTCTAAACTTTGGCAATGGATTGTCTGCAAATTGGTGACCAAACAAAGTGGTCCAAACTTCATTTTCATTTGACTTATTGACATCCTTCGGCTTCATCATAATGCTTCGATTCACATTGCTATTGTAATTGCTCACAAACTGGTCCAAAACGTCAATCCATTTGTACGTTCCACGAGTGTAAAAGTACTTCCACATAATGCTCTTCAGACTTCTATTAAAACGCTCGACAACAGCGGCCTTTTTATCACTCTTTGTGCTGAAATATTCAACACCATGTTCTTTCAACAAACTTTTCACCCCAACGTTGTAGAACTCAAGCCCATCATCAAATTGCGCTAACTTAGGTGTGGCTCCAAACCGATCTTTAAAGTCAACCAACAATTTTCCAACAGCCTCAGTCATGTTCTTAGTGTCTTTTCTATAAACTGCAATACCAAAAGCGTATCTACTCAATATTTCAATGCCTGTCAATATCCAATAGTACCCTTTATTCTGTTTTGAGTACTTACTCATGTCCACTAAGTCCATTTGGAGCTCTTCACCAAGAAACCCAACAAAAGTCGCGCGGAACTTATGTCTTCTCACAATGGGTTTGTACCTAGTGTAGGTGTCCTGCGCTGTCAACCATTCTTTCACTGTTTTTCTAGTCACTTTCAATCCGTCTCCCAATGCGCTTTGATACAATTTCTCTACACCACTGTACCCTGTCTTAGGATTGTAGTAAATGTCTCTCAACCCTTGCTCTGTTTCCACACCAAGCTCCATATAATTCACACAATATACAGTTCCAATAGCACCGCACCAATTTTGAGACCACCGTTATTTGGTTTGACGCGAAATGTCATACTTGAGTAAACACCTTTTTTAATACCCACCTTGGACTCAATGTCCACATGACGTTGTACTGACCCCTTCAAAGACTGCTCGGTGGGTATTGGTAATGTTGTGATCACATCGCTGCGCTTTCCATCAATACCTACATTGCTCTCGGTTTCAACAACATCACACGAAACTTCTATGTACTTCAGACCTCTGTACATGTCGACCTCGTTTGGGCTAGTGTGCCACTGTGAGTCATTCTGAATCACCTCACCCTTCGCGAAACCAAGTAGAGGCCCAATGGTGTCTAACACAGCTGAACTACTAACCTTAACCCTACATTTGCCTGTGGGCACCAGTTTCTCTATCTCGAGACTCACCTTAAGCTCGCTAGACTCGTGTTTTAAAACTTTGACCAGTGCGTCGAAGCTATAGTACCCTTCACCCACTTTAATCTTCTTAAAAGAGCCTACTTTAGAGTCGTCCAGCGTGAAGACCTGAATGCTGTCGTCATTTGTTGTGTTATGGTAGTCCCAAAACACAGTAGCTGTCTTGACCACAATGTATGGATTATCGTGTATGACCATCATCGCGTTGTCAAAGGACACCACTTTCTCCACACCTTCAATGAATACCGTCAACTTTCGCATTCTGTATAACATACGGTATATTATATGCAGAAAGCCCTTCATGATTACTATGGAAAGTACTACAAACGTGCGATGGCTAACACATCGAAGGCTACACACGACGCAAAGGCAGACCTCATCAAAAAGTACCCTCACGCTACTTTAAGCAAATTCGAGTTCTATCCAAATATCTCGCAAGATGGTAAAATCATGAGTGTCGACATATATTTCAGAAACAATGACATCCTCAGCACAGACATAACCAGCACAACCTTCAAAAATGATAAAAACATGCAGAAGTGGCTACACAATAGTAAGTTCCCAATAATATGGCAAGGTGGTGGAACTATCCAACCACTGTCAAAAGGTCATAAAAACCACTGGGGGCTTTGGGACGGCTATCCAACAGAAAACGTGTTGAATTATCCAGTGAATAATTTCAAAGTCTTCGTTAACCAAAATAGTTACTTCATGTCAAAGCTGCCAGTCTTGCGAGTCACCACGTCAAAGACAAAATCAGAGTGGGACGACAACGAATCTTACTACCGCATTGTGTTTGCGACGTATTGTGCAAGTTTCTGTTGTGGGGTGTCACTGCAACATTTATCAGTGTCACAAGAAGTTCACCCTGTGGTCACAAGTGTGATGAGATTTCATTTGTACTTCACCATCAGAAGACTTCTCAGAAGAATGGAGGGTGGTGAGACCATGAAATCAATAAGTAGAGAATTCAACGCTTCCGAATTGTATGGTAAGACTTCTAAGATCCCCAAAAGGCACTACTACCAGAGCAAAGTCCTGAGTGATGGTACAACAGGTGAGACCAGAGTTTTCACACTCAACGACGTCCATAACGATTACAGACGATACGTCGCGCGACTCTCAGACGGCTTTACCAACATTGGGTTGCAATATCTAAACCAAAGCATAGAAGCCTTTGTGTACTCCACACTTGGTGCGCAAGCGAGAACACGTGTGTCAGTCGTTGGTGGCTCTGCAGGAAGTCTAGAGACCCAACAAGAATTCCGCAAGTTGTTTTCTGACAGTGTTATACAGTATGACGTGTCAACATGGATCCTGAACATGAATAAATCGATTAGAGACACCAACGTTGTCCAAAATCTTGCGTTGTCGCCAAGTACGTGGTTGATGCCAAGTAACGTAGTGATTCTCAAGGATAAAATCGCTGGGTACAACAACTTATTAAAGATCGCCACAGAGTCCATGAAATTTGGAGTGAACACTCGCTTGAATGCAACAACACCAACAATCGCAGCTAAAAAAGTCCACCAAGAAAACGTGGTGACTAACTTAGTAACGCCAGCGAGTCTTGCGGCTAAAAAAGTTCACCAAGAAAACGTGGTGGCTAAAAAAGTTTACCAAGAAAATGTGACACCACTTCCTGTGAAAAAAACAGTGGTCACTACCACCACAAGCGAGTCAGACACGACAACGCTGGCGATAATCTTAGTGTTCTCAGCGGTGTCTGGCTATTTAGTAACCAAATACACCTTGAAGTAGTAATGAGTCTAAACTATGGGTATGAGTCTGACGACCCTCATGATAAAATACTAAAGAGAACGAAAAGGCATCTGAACGAAGATCCTAAATTAAGCGCGACCGGTGGAAGGATGTCTGGGATAATAGACATGCAAGGCTCAGCGATAAAAAACGTAGCAGACCCAGTTGATGACTCAGATGCTACCAATAAAAGAACTCTAGAGCAATTGTTAGCAGGTTACCTCAAGAGTCAGTCCTATAACATTGTGCTCGACTTCAACGTTAGCACACACGCCTTGAAAAATGTGGAATTTCACACCAATGGTTCAAACAACGTGAAAGCTATTGGTGAGACAAACAAATTAGTGCAAAACAACCTAGCTTATGGCCCTATTGTTGGCATCAGCGGTGTAAGTCAAAGTTTTCTATCCCCCGTGTTAACACCAATCCCACTTGAGTCAGGTCTCCATTTTAATTGCCCCAGTATGCAATGGTGTGATCTTTCCATTTTTGTTGTGGTGAGGTTACCCATGAGAACCGCTGGGTCAAATTGGGAGACAATTATATCGAACGACGATGGTAGTTGGGACAAGTTCATAGGGTACAAGACTGGTGTGACCAATAAACTCGCGTATGGTGGTAGCATCCCAGCGATGGAGAAAGTATGCACTATTCCGAGTATTATTGACATAAGTAAAACGCATATGATATCAATACACTGGCAAATGTACAATTCACACGTCAGGGTCAACAACGTTAAGTCAACCGACTCAGACTTCGTAGCGAATATGGGAAAGATAGGCGCACCCTATGGAACAATTTTTGGAATACATCGACCAAGAACACCACTCGCACCTTACGCGCACCCATCGTTGATAGAATTCTACGGTGTGAAAATTGTGAGTGGTTACATGACGAACCGAGACATCATAATCATGGGTGGAGAGATGATGAAGGAATATGGTATAAAGTAAATGGGAGCATGTATTTCGAGACCTCATGAAATATATAAGATAAATAAGACGACTGATCACATGTTCAAAGCTGGTGGGTCGTTTGGCCGCGGTGACGTTACTCTCGAGCTCCACGCTGAGATTGGTATGAGGTCTAAAAAGACTTACGGCAAACCTATTATGTTACCAGAGTCAGACACTGTAGGAGTGGTAGGAGACGTGACTTAAGTTATGTAATGGGTTGGTTTAGAAAACTGGTTCATAACATTAGAAACTTTTTCAGACGACGTAGAAAACTGAGGACTAATAAAACGTATTTACTGCATTGGTACACAACAAACCAGATCTATAAAAACCCCGACACCTATGTCGAGTAGTTTTTTTGTAGGAGACTATAATATAGTGATGACTTCCACGGTACCTCAATTATTCGATTTCGATGGTCATCAAATCATGATGGCTAATCACAACGGTGAAATATGGTTCAAAGCAAGAGAAGTCGCAAGTGCTCTAGGTTACGCTCGACCAAAAGATGCAGTCAACGACCACGTCGAACCTGATTGTAAAATGAAGATAGAGCAGGCCTCGTTTATCAACGAACTTGGGGTCTACTCGTTAGTGTTCTCAAGTAAAATGGAGCGTGCGAAACACTTTGGAAGGTGGGTGCACTCAGAAGTCTTGCCAAGCGTTAGAAAAAGTTTGGCTGACGTTGGTCTCAAACACAATCAATTCGTAATGATCACTGAGTTCGATCTTCACACGAAAGTCGTCGGTTTTCTTAGGAAATATTATCCAGAGGCTATTTTGATAGCCGCTTGTGGTGAAAATCAAGACACTTCGAGTAAAAGAATAAATTCGTGGAAAAAAGGTTACCAACGTGGAACACCTGACTTGATTATTGCCAATGCAAACCGACAGCATAGCGGGCTTGTGATTGAGTTCAAGAATCCAGGTGGCACAGGTAAGACGTCCAAAGAGCAGGAGTCTCTGTTGCTTAGATATAAATCCGCTGGTTATCTAACACTCTTGTGTGACTCGTACGACGACGCTATTACCACGGTAGTAAAATATTTCTTTGACGTTGGGTTTCAGTGCTCTCAGTGTTTTCGTAAATTTAAAAATAAATCAGCGTTGAGTAACCATGAGACACTACTGTAAAGAGACTTTTTAGACAGCGAGTAATGAGTCGTTGAGACAACTGCTCTAGCATTTTTTAAAGACGTTTTTAACTTGGTAAAAAATATCTGCGAAACTTTCTCTCTTTATTTCACAAACCTTCTGACCACTGTGTGAAAAAATGTTTCTATGACATTGGACGCTTCGTGTGACCAATGTATAAATTTAAAAAGTGGGGTATCCGAGAACACCCTTAATTTTGTGTGGAAGGATGGTGACGTCTGCACACTGCGCGATATTGCTCAGCGCCACCAACGAATGATGGTCCTGGGTTGTATCTCCAATTGAATGGTGCGTCAACAGTTGTTCCGTAAGTGTCGCGACAAACGGCGCAATACGCTTTTAGAAAGGTGATGTCGTCTGCTACTGAGAACAACGTGTCGAGCTCACCAAGTCTTTTTAAGTGCTCTGTTGTTATGAGACCACAAATAACGACGTGAATGCCAGCTTTAACGTATTCGCGAATAATTGGGAGTAGCCCAGAGTACCAATGACCTTCGTCAATTCCGATGACGTCGTAATCAGCTATCTCGGAAGAACTCGGAAGGTTGGTGATTAACTTCGCAGGTAAACTGTCTGATCCAACAACAATGGTCTGACGATGTGTGGAGAACGCGTGGTCAGTTCGCCTAGTGTCGCCTGTGTTGTTCATGTAAAGGACTTTGAGCCCTGATTTACTTAACGTGATTAACCTACGAAGAGTCTCTGTTGTTTTTCCTGCGAACATGGGACCAATCACGATTTCTAGTCTACCGAATTTCTTCATGATTACTATACCTCCAGAGAAATGTTCTCTCCTGTTGCGGCAACTGTTGTTCGTTGTTAAATATCCGCTGAAGCTCTAAGTTTTTAAGATGAGACTGCGAGCTCTCGTGTCTCAAGCGATGCAGTGGGTCGTTGGTGACCACACCGCATGGGTAACAGGTGTACACGTTCTCATCTCTCGCAAAGTGTCTGTGGGCGGGCGAGAGTACGTGGTCCCTGATATCGTCCACACCTAGTATCTCATTACACCCGACCTTGCAAACGTGAACGTCGCGGTTTGCGGCGAGATCTAGCCACGCTTTGGCTTTGGTTGGGCATGGTTTCCACATAAGGGTCGCTAAGAACACTTGGAGGAAATTACCGAGTAACGTAGCTGTGGACTTACAAGGGTTGCTCAAGTAGACATCACTCGCTAACATAAGGTATTTGAATGGTGAGTAACACCACACAGGGATTATGTCAGATAACATACCAGCTAGCTCGTTGGCTCTATCTTCTCGAAGACTGATCCAAGCGTCTAGAAGATACCTCGTATGGCGGACCTGAGAGCCAAGCCGTTTTGGTTGCCCTTCAGGGTCGGGGTCGAACAGTGTGTATGTTGAGAAGTACTTGTTTAAGACGTTGGGTCCATTGTCGACTCGTGGGGTAGACACACTGACAAAGGCTGTTCTCAGCAAGCGGTCGGTGTCTTCTTCACTAATTTCTCGGGCTTGAGTCATTATGTTATACTCCCAGAAAAAAACCCTAATTTTTAGTGCGTTTGGTCTGGAACTGTGAGATACCTGTGAGGTCAACTGTGAGACATCTGTGAGGTCATCTGTGAGTAAGATAACACGTGATAGTGTATTAGATGGCTGAAGACTCACAGACAGCTGTTGAAGCTAAGATCACAGCTGATGTGAAAAGTGTTAAGGTGAAGGACCCAAAGCGTGTCGCCGCTGGTAAAAAGTTGGCTGAGATATCGAAAGCTGCGAAAGAAAAGAAAATGCGTGAAATGATAGTTAACGAAGAACAGGGTAGTGAGTGGAGCTATGGTTATATTGTTGGAACATTTGGTGTTATCATTGCCGCTGCTTCATTGTGGTACACAATTAACAGTAAAAAAGAGACACAATTAGAACCTGTGAGTACTACAGCGGCTAGTGTGTCAGAAAATCGTAGAACTTGTCGTCCAGCGTTAGACACATTTGATTCTTAAACAAAACACACGACAATGTATATATGGCTGCGATTGATCGAAAAGAACTCATGAACGAATTGTATGATGCGCTACTTGTCACGACCGGTGCTGTGGCAGTGAGTATGATTTCGAAAAAGGCTTTGGGGGAACCATTAGGAACACCAGAGACAGTTAAAGGTACAGTGAAACTTGCTGCAGCTGTTGGTGCAGGAACGCTGTTAGTAAAATGGATGCAATCGAAAAAGTGGATACCGACAGACCCATTCAAATCAACGTAAGTTAATGGTGAGTGTTGTGGCTGGAGGGATATTTAATGCAGTGGCTTTTGCAGGCGCTGGCTTTATGTTTTCAAAGTTTAATCATTCAGGTTACGAAGCCGAGATGAAAAGACATAACCACGCGTTGGAGCAGTTAGCCAGCGCAAAAGAAGTGTGGTATGAGAATGAAGTCGCTAAAAAAGATAAGATCCAGCGTTTACGACAACGGCTCTCTGATGCTAATGCTGACATCAATGACACAAACCACGCGTTGGAAGAACTTAGAAGCGTAATGACCATACAGCACAGCGGACGAGTGTTCACTGACCTCCCGAAGATTGCGGATTACTACCAACCGAGTGCGGAGATGAAGGAATACCAATTATTGTTTGTTAGCGCGCTAGGTTTGGGTAGTGGAATAGCGGTGTGGGTGTTAACTCAGTAAAAAAAGTGTTGGAGTAGTATAAGAGTGATGGACAAACTTATGAGGCAGATGAGTTATGGTTTGACAATCGACGAGATTGCGAATGAAACACAAATTGAGTGTGGAGACACCTTCAGGTTTTATCACTGCTCAGATTGTGACGTTGTGAAAAATGTGACTGGATGTGGTGGGTATGCGTGTCCAAAGTGTGGTGACACCGAGTGGGGTTACACTCAGAGTTACAGCGACATGAGACTCACACGACTAAAAAGCGTTCACAAACGGTCTTGGTGGATGGGGAGGAGACTACGGAACGTCGTGAGGGGTGAGCACCTTGAGTTGATAAAAGAGGACTTCTTGAAAGTTGTCAATGCGTTGTACTCGTGCAATTTGGTAAAGGGTAGAAATGTCAGCAGATACGGGTACTACATTATTAGGTTATGTCACAGAAGACGAGTTGAGACACTCAAGAAGGTGTCAGACCTTAAAGACGGTAAGGTGAAAGACTTGTTTGACTACAATCTGTTTGGGGTGGTGTATCCAAAGTTGGGATGGTGCGAAAGTGGTGATAATTATTACAACGAGTGGCTTAGGAAAAAAAAACAAGTGTAGTATATAGAAGCCATGGATGACGTCACAGAAAACTCACTTGTTAGAAATGGTGCGGCCGTTGTAAATCCACTAACAGGTAGAGCAATCAACGTCCACGGGCGAGTCTACAATCAACTTGTTAGAGATGGTGTTTTTAGTGACACGACAAATGTCAATATTGTTAATCCGCTGACAAACAGACGAGTTAACGCTGGCAGTCGGACACACAACCGTCTTGTTAGAGATCAGGAAGCGCGACCCGCAGTTGAAGACCATAGCCCACGGCTGTTGAGTCAAGCGCTGAGAGGGTTCACCAGGTCCTATGGAGTCGAGGTAATTGACGATAGAGACATCAATCAGGTAAACGGCAGTAGAAGCGCTGTCATTAATCTTTTGAGACGTGAACTAGGTGAGACCAACGGAATGAAAGTGGTAGAGACAGTTAAGGTCACTTTTGAGAAGGCTTTAGAACTCAATAAGACCACATACAAAACTGCTTACTTTAACAGCGAAACGTTTGTCGTTATTAATGAACACGACATTGAAGGTGTTGCCAACCGTGGATCGGAACAAATCTTGACGCGGATAGCTGGGTGGTTATCTGAGGGGTCTGGGTGGACTATCGACAAAATAGATGCGCACTACGTCAACGTCGCTATTTACAGACCTTTGCACGGGAGTAGCTACATTGTGTTGCCAAAGGAGCTGCGTAATAGTATGAAGGGCTTGATAAACGTAAATAACGATGATGACAACGAGTGTTTTAGATGGTGCCACCTAGCACATAAGTTTCCTGTTGAAGAACACTCCGAAAGAACGTCAAAGTACGACAGACATGTCAGTGAGCTGAATTATGATGGAATTGACTTCCCAGTCACACTCAAAGACTACAACAAGATCGAAAAGGCAAACGATATTAGCGTAAACGTTTTTGGGTATGAAGATAAGCAGCCATTCCCTGTGTACGTTTCTAAGGAGGCGTACCCTGACCATATGGACCTACTCTTGATAACTAATGACATAGGCAACAAGCACTATGTGTACATTCGCGATTTCAACAAGTTTATGTATCGCCAGACAAAGCACAAGGCTAGAAAACACTTTTGTAGATATTGCTTACAGTGTTTTAGTCGAGCGGGCGTGCTTAAAAGCCATGTTGAAGTATGTTTGGTCATCAATGGGAAGCAAGCTATTAAAATGCCGCAAAAAGGTGCGAAAGTGAAATACGAGAATTTTAGTAGGCAGCTAAACGTACCATTTGTGGTGTATGCAGACTTTGAGGCTATCACACAGAAGGTGCACACAACAAGGCTATCAAGCGAGTGTAGCTACACAAACGCTTATCAGAGACACGTTGACTGCGGTTATGGGTACAAACTGGTTTGTTGCTACGACAACGAGTACAGTAAGCCAGTAAAAGTGTATCGCGGTGAAAACGCAGTTAATAAGTTCATTAGGGAGATGTTAGAAATTGTTAAATATTGTAAAGAAACATCTGAGAGCCACTTTAACAAAGAAATGGTGTTGACTGATGACGATAAACAAAACTTTGACGAGGCTGAGAGTTGCCATATTTGCAGTGTTGAGTACACTGATGATGACGTTAGAGTGAGAGACCACTGTCACGTGTCAGGTAAGTACAGAGGGTCTGCGCATCGTGAGTGTAACGTGAACTTTAAGTTGACTGATAAAATACCTGTGATCTTTCATAACTTGCGCGGCTACGATAGCCATTTCATCATGCAGGAGATTGGTAAGTTTGGTCAAGACATAAATGTGATACCAAACAACATGGAGAAGTACATGGCGTTCATGCTTGGAAAAAACTTGGTGTTCTTGGACAGCTTTCAGTTCATGGGTAGCTCTTTGGGCAACTTGGTGAAGAACCTACCAAGAGACGCTTTCAAATACACGTCAGAAGTGTTTCATGAAACAGGGTTAGCACTCATGACAAGAAAGGGGGTCTACCCCTATGACTACATGGACTCCTTTGAGAAATTCGATGAATGCGAGCTACCCTCCAAAAAGGACTTTTACAATATTCTGAATGATGAGCACATCACGGAAGAAATGCATGAGCGCGCCATTGACGTGTGGGACTACTTCGACGTTGAAAATATGGGTGGGTATCACGACCTGTATTTGAAAAGTGATGTGCTCTTGCTCGCCGACGTTTTTGAAAACTTTAGAAAGACATGCCATCGTGAGTACAAACTAGACCCGTGTCACTATTTCACATCACCTGGATTGGCTTGGGATGCTATGTTAAAGATGACTGGAGTGGAACTTGAATTATTGTCTGACATTGACATGTTCCAGTTCGTAGAAATGGGTATGCGTGGTGGTGTGAGCTACATATGCAACAGACATGGCGTGGCGAATAATAAATACATGGAAGGGTATGACAAAGAGCAAGAGTCGAAGTATTTGATGTACCTTGATGCCAACAATTTGTATGGATGGGCAATGAGTCAGAGTTTACCTACGGGTGGCTTCAAGTGGTTGACTAAGAAAGAAATAAAAAAAGTTAATCTATGTGACTATCACAACGATAGTAAAAAGGGTTTACTACTTGAAGTCGACTTGGAGTATCCAGACCATTTGCACGACCTACACAACGATTACCCGGTGGCTCCTGAGAAGATGGAGATAACTGTCAACATGTTGTCGGAGTACTGCACGAAAATTAAAAATAAGTTTAATGTGAGTGTTGGCGGTGTGAAGAAGCTGGTGACTAATTTGATGAACAAAAAAAAGTATGTGTGTCACTATAGAAATCTGCAGTTGTATGTAGATCTTGGATTGAAAATCAAAAAGGTGCATAGGGTCCTACAGTTTGACCAGTCCAAGTGGTTGGGTAAGTACATTGACTTTAACACAGTCAAAAGAACTGCGGCTAAGAACGCTTTTGAGAAGGACTTTTTCAAGTTGATGAACAATAGTGTGTTCGGAAAAACGATGGAAAACTTGAGGAAGCGTGTGGACGTAAGATTAGTGACCACTGGGAGGGAATTTAAAAAGCTTGTCTCAAAGCCAACGTTTGTGTCTTGCAAGATATTTAGCGAGAACTTAGTCGCTGTCCACAAAGCTAAAGAAACGCTGACATTGAATAGGCCTGCATATGTGGGTATGTGCATACTAGACTTGAGTAAAACGCTGATGTATGATTTTCACTATAATTACATTATGAAAAAGTACTCTAGCGACACCTGTAGATTACACTTCACCGACACTGACAGTCTGCTGTACACAATAAAAACTGGTGACGTCTACTCTGACTTCATGGAGGAGCGTGAAAAGTTTGATAATAGCGACTATCCTACAGACAGCCCATTCTTTTTTAGAGAGAATAAGAAAGTTATTGGGAAGATGAAAGACGAGTGCGCTGGAACGCCAATTGTCGAGTTCGTCGGGTTGCGCAGTAAAATGTACAGCTATTTGAAAGAGGGTGGAGGTGGCGGGAAAACCGCTAAAGGTATTAGAAAAAATATAATTAAAAAGGTAATCAGACACGAAGATTACAAAAGCGTGCTACTAGAGCAGAAACAATTGCGACACATAATGAAGACCATTAGAAGTGTCAAACATCAGCTAGGTAGTTACGAAATTAATAAAGTATCGCTGTCCTGCTTTGACGACAAACGATACCTTTTAGAGAATGGTATTGACTCCTACGCGTATGGCCACAAAAACATTGTAGTGAACAAACAGACTAATTCGTAGAGTAGTTGGCTATTTGTTAGTCAATGTTGTCAATCAAAAGAGCACCATTTTGCTATCCATTTGGATAAACATCACCACTAGACTTGAAAATCTAGTGGTTTTTTTCGCGCGTGAATTGAGACAGCAGTAGTTTGTTGAAAAAAAATGTG
Organism: Chrysogorgia sp. JL179-B06; assembly: GCA_035772405.1. Taxonomy (NCBI): domain Eukaryota; kingdom Metazoa; phylum Cnidaria; class Anthozoa; order Scleralcyonacea; family Chrysogorgiidae; genus Chrysogorgia; species Chrysogorgia sp. JL179-B06. The sequence goes on from JAYKKM010000147.1 coordinate 162,835, forward strand.
AAAATGTTGAAACGACACTTTTTTTTTAAATATGTGAAAAATGTGAAACGACACATTCTATTTTTTAAAAAACATGCAAAAATATTGAAATGTCACATTATTAGCATATAAATCGAGTTTGTGGTCTTATTTGATGTACATCGTAAATTTAGAATTACCGAAATGACATCGAACTTTTGGGGGTTTGGGATTTGGTGAAATTTGGCGATGTTTTGGCGATTATATTCGCGTTCAACATTGAATGTGTAGAGACTGTCCTCGTACCCCCACTCTCTATACTACTATCTTTTTATGTACTTAGAAATTAATCGGCCTGTTTGAACTTACCGGAACATGTTGGAACTTTTGGTGAGAAATGGGTCCATGCCGCGTGGCCGGGATTATTGTCTTCGGCGTCGCTGAAGGGATTTACATTACATACAGCTCTATATGGTAATCTGCATTTTCTATTGTTTTTGTGTTGTTATAGACATTAGAAAGGTCATACTTGTTAAAACTAAATGGAAAGGTTGCAGAAAGACCTCAACATATGTTGATGAGAGTATCTGTGGGAATACATGGCGAAGATACCGAAGCTGCCATTGCAACGTATAACTTGATGTCTGAAAGGTGGTTCACCCATGCCTCTCCTACCCTGTTCAATGCTGGCACCATCAGACCACAACTATCAAGTTGTTTTCTCTTGGCCATGAAGGATGATAGCATAGAAGGCATCTACGAGACGCTCACAAGGTGTGCTCTCATTTCGAAAAATGCTGGTGGAATTGGGTTGAGTATTCACTGCATCCGGGCGTTTGGAAGCTACATTGCTGGGGTATGCCAAACAGTTTATCACCATATTAGACTGTCAATTTAGACTGTCATATCAGACTGTCAATTTAGCATATACATGTAAAATAATTTTTATACATATTTTTATACATAATTACATAATAAAATATAAATACATAATTTTGTTCATAATTTAATATTATTGCCAATAAACCTTGCTTCCAAAGTACCGTTATTGTAATATTGTTAGAATTTTCTTTTTAAATTTCGTTTTGCTTGGTTCCCCATCGTCATGTCTTTTTTCTCGGGGACCACGAGGTGCAAGTTATTGTCTGTAGATTATGTCAACAAAAACTATTAACTTGAATTATCCGTATGCTAAACAATCAATCAAAATTGAAATGTTTGGAAAATACATGGTGACGTATGTTCTTCACACCAAATTTATTTATTCCAAACTATTCTTTGCTAGACCAATGGTGTATCCAATGGATTAGTGCCTATGCTGAGAGTGTTCAATGCAACTGCGAGATATGTTGATCAAGGTGGAAACAAACGTCCTGGAGCATTTGCCATGTACCTTGAACCATGGCATGCAGACATCTATGAATTCCTTGATCTGCGGAAAAATACAGGCAAGGAAGAGCAGGTGAGTAGAAGACTAGAAGAGGGTACTGTAGAAAACATAACGCGAACATGTGTTTGCAATAGAATTTTTCTTCCAAAATAAAATATTTTCGTTCCTTGACTGTATTCAAGGTATTCAGGACATCGTCCTTATTTTACACACCAGTCGTTATTGAGATTATTGTTGCAGCGTAGGCAGTGTAGAAACTCAAATCCAATACTCTAAAAAGGTTGCAGTGTACTGCCGAAATAGTGTGTAGGAGGTCTTAACCCTAGTTTTCACTAGCGACATAAGCATAACGGCAAACGCATGCGCAGTTCGCACTTCATGGTCATTTTAACACTTTGTTCTTCCTTAGTACAAAGGGGTTAACCTACAGTACCATGAAGTACTTACTAACCACGCTTGCGTATGTCGTTATGCTTATGTCGCTAGTGAAAACCAGGTTTAACGTTTCGAGCGAAGGCCCTTCGGCAGAAAGCTTTCGTTTGTACATAACGTTATAGTGACTAGAATTACTTAGAAACGTTTAAGAGAACGAGAAAGGACAAACCGTTATTCTTGATCTATTGTTTCAGGACGTAAAATTCAATTGACTTAGACGCGGTCCGCGTCGCAATTTTCTTAAACCCCCTTTCGCGCTGGAGATCTGTTCATAACCAGTTTACATTGCAATGTGAACTGTTATGAGGGACGGATAAAACTAGTCCCATGCAAAGGATCTCGTTTTCTTTTTTAAATGTAAACAAGGCCTCTTCGACCTAGACATCTCCTCTTTCGTCACTTTTTCTTCTCAAAGCACGTCTCGCACCCGTTCAAATAAGGACAACTTGCTTCAAGTCAACCATTGCAGGACGTCTCTCTATAGGAACTCTTTTTTCAACCGAATTGTCCTTCTCTGGAACAATCTCTCTCCCACCATTCGTAATAGTTCATCCGTTTCCTCCTTCAAACACAGACTAACTGTTTACTACTCTTCTCTACTACACTCATCTTTCGATGTTAACAGAATGCGCACTTGGAAAACCTTCTGTTCTAAGTGCCGCTCTTTCAACTTAAGCTGTTGTTCCTAATTCGTCATGTCTTCTGTAAACTGTATATTTGTTCTGGTCTTTATTTTATGTATGTTATGTTTGTTTTCATTAAGGTCGGTCTTCACATGGGACTACTCATGTCCTGTTGACCTTACCTTCAACCATATATTTAGTTATTCAAAGTTTTTTCTCTAATTTAATAGTTTTAATTCTTTCGCATTTATATATGGTTGTAAAGTTAATAAATAAATAAATAAATAAAAAAGCCAACCTTTAAGACCGAGACCATGACATGTTGTAAAAAATAGGTACGCATTGCGTACATGCGTCTAACTGGTGTTTGGGTTACACTATCACAATTTAAATTATTTAATCATCTGGGAACACATCACACTGGAAACATTGTAACACTAAATGGCACATTTTATTTGTTGACTTAAAGTGAAATGCTGACCGTCAATATTAGTTTATTTGTAAAACAGTTCGATTCACTGTCCATGCATAGATTTATCAATGTAAATGCCAAATGCAAAATTCGGCTTCCTTTCGTCTGCTCCCGTAATGGTCCTAACAAGCGTTAACCAAAGTCAGAAACGTCGCAGCCAACGACATAATCCTACGTTGTTATGCAACAGTAAACTGGTATATTGTCTACAGTGTTGCGGTCAGCTCGTGAAAATTGCGTGGGAAAATGACTCCTTCCAAGGCAGACGCGCAAAAACTGGCGTCTACGAGGGATTTGTTTCGCCTAATCTAGATAGAAATTGCGCGGCTGTGGGAAATTCTAGCGAAAATTGAACAACGGAAATATACGTTGCGCGATAAAAAAACTTTGCAGTCCACGGGACAATGCTCGCAGATCCACCTATGGGACAGGGCCTTTATATGGCTCCATGAAGATGGTGTTACCGAGAAACCTGTTTTTACCTGTTGCACTCATTGGGAGAACCCTGACTGAACTTGTGGCTCAGCAGGTCGATTAGATCGCTGATCGAATTCCGACGAATTTCAGGTTTGATATCTAGGCTGATGCGGTATTGAAAAAACAAACGAATACCGATACCGAAAAAACAATACCGGTAATATCGAATATACCGGTATTTTTACATCAAAATTTCGCGAAACTCGAACGTTTTTTCTTGAAATAACTCCAAACGGGCATTAGGCATGATGAACACTGAACAGAACAGAGATAATAAAATAATGGACTCAAGAGAACGTGTTGACTAATTGACTTCAGTATGGCATTGTCGACTGGCAACTGCAATGAGCTGTGTAAATTCTGACACAGTGACACATTGCTTTTAACCGAAGTCCAAGGTGTGATATCTATTCAAATCCATTTCAAAGTATTTTGACAGTTGAGAAGACATCCTTTGTCTTGCGATTTGTCATTCTCTCACAGATCTCACTTGTTTTTATGTTGTCGCGCGTCTTGTTTTACATCAGCACTTGTTTTACATCACAAGAAAACATTTAAAGTTGATACATGTAATAGGTTCAGCTTACGTTTTTTTCTATGAATATGCGAAAATGGTGTAACACACAACCGATAATATCGAAAGTTTCGATATTACTGTATCTGAGAATTAGAATATCGAATATTCGGTATTTTTAAAATACCGGTATTTACCGAAATATCGATATACCGCATCAGCCTATTGATATCCAGCCGGAAGGCCTTTTGCAACCGGTTGGAAATCCGGATATTTCCTATAATCAATATTAAAATCCAGGTATTTACTATAAACAATGTGAATTATGAATTCAAATTTTAAAAATCAATAAATGTAGAACTTCACTGAAACGTTTGAAACGCAACCCGATCACTCAATTTATTTATCAAATCTGCTCAAAAGTTGCTCTGGTAGTGAACGATCCATTGCAAGATAGTCCTCCTAGGAGTTACCTGGCGCACCAATTAGAAAGCGAAGTCCTCAATGAAATTCGATAGTAACCACAAATTTAACCCATGTTTAATAATTTCCGAAAGAGCCGAAAATTATTATTCCCTTGCATAAAATTTTAAGTGTTGACTTACAATATTAGGCACGATTTAAATATCTTGCCATTTTGGGCTAAGATGAATCCCATAATTTATAATAAGTAGTGGACTCCAATTTCATCGATTAAAATGCTCCCAGAAAAAAAGAACTACTCACATGAATGGTTAATTTCATTAGATCATGCACAAGTCTGAAAAACGTCGGTTAGCTACGATTAACTGTGTTGTGTGTGTCTTTAATCAAAATACTCGTTGATTCCACAACCCTCTCTTTCAGCGAGCTCGAGACTTGTTCTTTGCTTTATGGATTCCTGATTTGTTCATGGAACGTGTTGAGAACGACGCTGAGTGGTGTCTCATGTGTCCTGATGAATGTCCCGGTCTTCATGAAGTTATTGGGGAAAAGTTTAAAGAACTATATGAAAAGTAAGCTCATCTTATCTGAAGATAAACTGATTTTCGCACACTACTTAATCCGAAAACATTTTTAGTTGACTACCAGTTGAATGAACTATCGCGTTAATGACATCTATCAAAATTTGTTCCATAAAACTCGATTGTCAAAATTAATGCTCTGTAAGTGTGATACGTTCAATCAAAATCCCGTGTAGCCTTTGTCTACATGTGAGAATATAACCAATGCATAAAAACAAGAGAATAATATACGAGAGCCAAGCAGGAAACCTTTGGAAAAAAATCGCTGCTGTAAAATGTATCCTGGTGCCAAGCAGTTGTACAGTGGTAGTCAATTTATCCTGGGCGTTCTGTGACCCCCTCCCACAAGCAATCGTCTTCTGGACGATCTTTTTTAGTATCCGCGAGAGGTCGGACGAAATGAGAGATTGTACTGCTATCATACGATCGGACATGCCTGTATGATGAAATACATCATATATAGAATTGCTAACCCCAAAACAACTTAGATCCTAACCCCCCGCCTAATGGTTTTCTAACCACCCGCCTAATGGTTTTCTAATACTAACCTTAATTTTTAAAACGATCAAATTTTTACCTATCGATATTTTTACGTATTTATAAAGCAGAGCTTCTAAATATTACTCCGTCAACATCGTTTTGCGATTCGACGATGGCAAGTATTATTTTTCTGACTCCGAATCTGGAGTGGTTATGTCCGCCATTAATCGTCCATGTTCCTGACCAGCGTAACGAAGTGACGTCAGATTCTCAACGCGAAGACTCCACGTGGCTAATTCTTCAAGTAAATCAAGGTCGTTTTTTCAAATTCTTCGTCTGAAAGGCTGAACATTTCATCTACTTCTCGAAGAAAACAAGAAAACAAGTAACCTCGACTGAAATTCAGGCGTAGCATTGAGAATCTGACGTCACAAACAATATTACTTTTGAAATTGCGGGCTCACTTGGAACACGTTTTTAGTAATGGTGGCCTAAATAATAGTGATTTCAGAGCTCAAAATACTTACTTCAAAATACCATTTTTTTAGTGTTTTTTTACATCGATGATAACTTTCGACCCTGAAATACTATTCTATGCTAAAGATCTAAAAGACGGGGGTGAATTTTCATCGTAGTGCCACTTTAATACTAATAAAAAGATCGTCCAGAAGATGATTGCTTGCGCGAGAGGGTCACATAACGCCCGGCATAAATTGACTTGGTGTACAGTAGTTGAGTACTGTTCTTCTACATCTATATGTTATCATTTGAACCATTTATATAACTAAGGGGTGTATTTAAGGGTACAATTTTTTTTAATGAAAGTTTGATCTTTATATACAGGTAAAACGTAGTCCTGTAGCTAAATACGTTTGATTTGTAATTTGGTACTTTTTGTCAACGTTAAAAATCGTCAAAATACTCTTGTGATGCAACACGTAAAGTATTTTGCTCCATGCATGTTGTATTATGCACTCGTTGCTTTGTCGTTAACATTCTTGTTAATACCTCGCTTGTTCGTTGTACAACATAAACAACTCGGCCGGAACGTAAAACTGTACATCTCTCTTTCCCATGCAGATTACTCTTACTATTTCAGAATCCTCGTTAGAAAAACATAAAGATAAATTTTTATAACTATTCCACATAATTATAGGTATGAACAAGAAGGACGATTCAAAAAAAGAATAAAAGCTCAAAAGTTGTGGTTTGCTATTCTTGACTCTCAAATTGAAACTGGTACACCTTACATGTTGTACAAGGATGCGTGCAACAGGAAAAGCAATCAGAAGGTACAGTAACGATAGAGAGTGAAGTACAGGTATAGATAACTAAAATGGATAATGGCGATGATAGTTTCAAAAGGTTCCTATAAATGGGTTCTGGTAGGTACACCAAATTGTCATGTGAATATATGGGGATTGATTTAAAACACTATATATATTATGGGATATCAATGCATTTTCCTAGTGAGCTGTTGTATTGGCGTTCTGGTGCAATCTTTCAACTAAAATACAATAGTTACATGCTGTTGAAAAATTGTTATCTGTTTTAGAACCTGGGAACAATCAAATGCAGTAACTTGTGCACGGAAATTGTGGAGTACACAAGTGCAGATGAGGTATGAACAAAATATCAGTTTTGCATTTTATGCAGATCAGTATAGACTGATAATTTTCGTTATCCTTTTAATATCTTCTCAATGGTTGAAACATCTTACAAAACATATGTGTGTGTGTGAATTTATGTATGGGAAAGTTTTGCTAATCGAGCTAATATGCACTCAGAAAATTCGAGTCTCTGACAAAAAAACATTGTATGGGTACTTACAATACGATTGATTGAAATGAAATGAATTATTTTGTTGCAGTTTTTTATCATTTAGTATCTATAAACTAACATGAAAATAAAAGAAAGTTGCCAAGAAAATCCGTTAAGCTGCGTTTTCGCTTCACAAAGTGATCATGTACCGGGAATATGGTTCAGGAGACTGGGGCGATTAAACAGGGCGATGACGTAGAACCTTGACACATTCGACACTCCTTGTTTACTTCACGTGTCTTGGTACAGCTCTTGTTATTGGCGAAATAATACCACCATAAAATCGAGTCAGATGAACGAAATCTCACTTTCGGAATTCTGACTTTGACAACTTAATTGAGAATATCATAAAGTTGGGCGGTATACTGGTATTTTTAGTTATTCACGATATTTAGTTGATACCGGTATGGTATCTGAAGCTATACCGGTATAGCGTTGTTAAGTAAGATAAACCGGTATCATGACTATCATCAGTTTATCTTTTTATTTAAACTGCAAACAAAGTTTACAAATGAGAAACAAACATAATGTGATTAGATTTTTACTTTTAAACCATCGCTAAGATGGATAATGTTGGTTTCTGTTTGATCGCTACGATCGCGGAGCTCATTTTTGACTTTTGAGCAATCGTGGCGATCGTACTCATCGTAGCGATCATATATGAAGACCAGGCTATTTGAATATGGAGTTGAAATATGTAATAAAAGTAAAACACTGGGTTATTGGGTGTCAACTATACTTACTGTAGATCACACATTTGCTAAAAAATTGTAACGGTATACCGGTATACCGTGACATTTTTCGAATATTTATAATATGAGTTTTTATTTCATATAAACTTTAATTTGGGTTTTTTGTTCTTCCGCGAGATTTATCCCACGAGTGAGAAACCTCTGGAATTTCCGAAGAAAACTTCCTTAATCGTGATGTTTCTATAAGTCTGTTATATGTCACCTCGAACGTCCATGAAAAGTAAGGCGTCCGAGGGCTTTATATATAGCATAAAGCCCGACACTCGAGGGATCTATCTGATTTAGTTCATGATTGAGGATGTTTTTCCAACAAAGTTTTGTCCATTTTATCCACGTTGGACAAATATTTCCCTAGTTTTTTCCTTCATTTCTTATCTAATTAGTATTCATGGTCTTTATGCTAGATAAAGCCCGCGGTAACTAAGTAAGAGACACCGAGAACGAGGGATTTATGCGGCATACAGCCCCGTCCGAGGGCTGTGTATATCGCATAAATCCCGACGTTGGAGGTGTTTATCTGACTTATTATTACATTGAGGAGGTTTCCAACAAAGTTTTGTCGATTTTGTCCACCGTGGACAAAGATTTTCCTAGTTTTTTCTTCGTTTCTTATCTTATTAGTATTCATAGGGATGTATGGCGCATACATCCCGCGGTATATCAAAGGAAACCGACTCAATGTAATAATAATACGTGTTAAGACCTTGGTAGTACCTTAAGACTCGCAGCCCAGGTAGTACATATGTTACATTGCTAGTGATCGGAAGGTTTCGGGTTAGATTCAGGGACTCGGAAATTTTCTCATTTTACATATGCTTGAGTAGCACGACTAATCAGTCAACGCGTTACTATTTATTATACTATGCTGTTTTTCCAGGTTGCTGTCTGCAATTTGGCTTCAGTAGCTCTCAACCAGTTTGTAAAAACAGAGAAAAACCCACCTCAGTACGATTTTCAGAAACTGTTTGAAGTTACCAAGGTACGTGTCTTGAAACTTTCTTGTCTCTATTTCATACCTGATCCTGTAAGTGTGTGTTTATATATAGATGCCTTGCAAATATGTTTGTTAAAAAAGTCTATTGTAAACCACATTGACTTGCAGAAATCGACATCGGTACGTCATATTTAATTGACAAGCGACCTAAACTGCTTTTAAAGTAAAGTCAACATACAATAGCAATGGCTTGATTAAAAAGTCATTTGGATTTCTAATATTATTAGTTAAATGTGAAGTTGTACCAACAGTATTTTGTACCCGTACATATTTTATTGTCTCTTTGCATGTGTCTTGCCTCGCCTGACTTCTGTATTTACTGCTTCTCTTTTTTAAGGTTGTCACTAGAAATTTAAATAAAATTATTGATGTCAACTATTACCCTGTACCGGAGGTATAACATTTTGTTTTTTCAACTTTATATCGTCTTTTATATTGAGTTTTATTTTATTTTAATCCAGCATTTTTTACTGATTATTTTGGCGAGTTTACTTCATTAAATTTTCTCTGTAATAATACTGAAAAAGGCTCTAAAATCAAAACCGCTTAGTATTTGATTTTTAATATTATTTTAGGCACGAAACTCAAATATGAGGCACAGGCCTATTGGCGTTGGTGTTCAGGTAACATGATGTGTATATTATTTTAGATATAACATTTTCTGAGGATTTTGGCTTGACAATCGTCCACCATGTATATCGTCTGCCCAGTACAGCCAGACATTTTTGGGCGCCGTTCGTTCCCCCAATCACTTCCGGGAGATATCGCATCTTCACGTAGAGCTGAGCCTCTCACTTCGAACGACTTCCATCTGTAGCGGAGTTATACACAACTCGTGTATACAGAAGCGCGGCTTAAATCAATATTAAAGGACATTGGCAAGTATATGACTTAGCTAGTCTGAATATGGTAATACTTTTGTGCTAACCTATCGTGGGACCATGTATTGCCCAGTTTGTTGCAACAGCGATTACTAAAATAACGTTGAGAAGAAGCTTAATTTCTTTACATGTTTACCCAGCACACGTCACAGGTCATGTGACCGAAAACCCTAATGCACCTTTAATTCGCGTTACTAGCATATTTACAACCTCAAATTACGATATTTCGCTTATTTAGGTCACATACTTTGATCTAAAAGGTACTTATTTTTTGTTGCCAATGTCCTTTAAGAGAGAGAGGGTTTAATATATTCATAAAAATCTATAACAATTCATAATATTTATTAATATCATTAAAATGGATAGACATACTCTTTGCAATGTTACATACTGCTAAAAGTGGTTCCTTGCAGTATGTGATGCTAAGATAGCGAGGAAGGCCAAAAGTAAACACTAAATCTAGCGTTTGTTTTGTTCCTAGGGCTTAGCCGATGCCTTCATCCTTATGAGGTATCCATTTGAAAGCGACGAAGCTCGTCAGCTGAACATTGAGATATTCGAAACCCTTTATTTTGCCGCGTTAACGGTAAGTATCGCTTCGGATATACATTAGGTTAGTACCGTATAACTCTGGTTTAGCTGATCTACTCCCATCTCTATTAAATTGTTAAAGCGGAACTATAGTCAAAAAATGAATTACTTTTAAATAAAAGGCGTTTAAATATAATGTTTAGAAATGTTAATAGTTTTGCGATATCTGTTCTTGTATTTTGTGCTTCTGGACGCCGCATTTTAGAATTAGCTCGACGGCTCAAACTCGATGTACAGCGGTGGTTTTCTTTTTAATTTTGACGTCATTGAGTGCTTGTCTTTTGTTCCTAGCACTTAAAGTGCATATAACGTCTATGGGGGATTTAACATATTTGTAATCTATGGATTCTCCTGAGATAAATTGTAATATATCTTGTCAACTGAAAATTTCATCTTCATAGACTTTTTTTGCTGTTAAAGTTGACGGAAATGATGTCATAGCGGGCATCTGTCTATATGAAAACCTCTTTACAGATTCCCGCTATGACGTCATTTCCGTCAACTTTAACAGCAAAAAAGTCAATGAAGATGAAATTTTCAGCTGACAAGATATATTACAATTTTTCTCAGGAGAATCGATAGATTACATACAGTATATGTTAAATTCCCACAGACGTTATATGCACTTTAATGACGCCAAAATTGAAAAGAAATTCCCGCTGTAAATCGAGTCCGAGCCGTGGAGCAAACTCTAAAATGGCGGTGTTCAGAAGCATAAAATACGAGAAATAAAGAACAAGAGCAGATACCGTAAAACTATTAACGTTTCTAAACATTATACTCAAAGACCTTTTATTTAAAAGTAATTTTTTTTTGACTACAATACCCCTTTAATTTAGTTTTCTTTTTGTTACTCTGTAATATTTTGTAATAATAATAATAATAGACGTATTAGGAGCATTATACAATAGTCTCAATGCTCTTACAACAATATATTCTTAAATTTACTTATAAAACTTATTACAGTTTCATTATAAGATAAAGCCTACTACATATATTACCACTATGAACAAAAAAACAAAAAACTATTAATTTTAAAAAAGAAAAGTCTTAACTGCTGACTTAAAATTACCCAACATATCAAAGCTTCTAATTTCCTGTGGTAATGAATTCCACAGTTTTGGTGCCGAGAACGCTCTGTCTCCATGAGTCATCGTTTTGGATTTTGGCTCAAGTAGCAGATTACGGTCTGATGATCTCAAAGCACGAGTAGGTTTATATTTATTTAACAAATCAGTAATATAAACAGGCGCCTGGCCATGCAAAGCCTTAAAAGTAATTATTAGTATCTTAAATACAATCCTTGATCTCACCGGCAACCAGTGAAGATTACGAAGCACAGGGGAGATATGCTCCGATTTTTTAACCCCTGTTACAAGTCTTGCAGCTGTATTTTGAATTCGCTGTAACTTGCTCAATTCAGCTTCTGGTAAGCCATATAGGATGCTATTACAGCTGTCAAGTTTTGATGTTATGAATGCATGCACCAACTTCTCACAGTCCTTTTCACTCAAATATTTCCTGATCTTGCCGATATTTCTGATAGCAAAAGTGGCCGATTTACAGATGTTATTTACATGAGTATTTAATTTTAGATGTCTATCTACAGCAACACCGAGATCACGTGCAACCGGAGCCGTTTGGATTTTCACATCATTGACACATTTCTGGTATTGGTTCACAATGCATAAAACGTGATGATAGATGGGCAATCTCGGTTTTACTCGGATTGCATATAAGACCATTCATAGTACACCAGTTGGTGATGTCCTTAATACATAACTCAAGTTTAGCTATAGAGCAGCAGGTCGATCACATGGAGATTTTATGGGCATATACAGCTGTGTGTCATCAGCGGACATTATGCAATCAAGGCCATGGGCTTTGATCACATCTTCCAATGGCGCAAAGAAGAGTGAAAAGAGAAGTGGACCCAGTACAGAACCCTGAGGTACACCATATTGCAATGGTTTGTTTGAGGAATGCGTATTCTTCACCATAACTGACTGTACCCGATCAGAAAGGTATGAGTGATACCAGGCTAGTACAGTTCCACTAAACCCATAACGATGCTGAAGTCTCTCCAATAGAACGGTGTGGTCAATGGTGTCGAACGCAGATGATAAGTCCAACAGTACCAACACTACTTCCTGATTTTCATCGAGTGCATTATTGTCATTGAAAACACGCAGAACTGCTGTCTCTGTGCTATGAAATAGTCTATTCGCAGATTGCATTTTTGCAAGGAGGTTATTCTCAATAAGATAGTCTGTTGTCTGTCTGGCAGCAATCCTTAATTGTTTGTAACTCTTTGTTGTAAACCTGCTGAATCCAGGAGTTCCATAAACCTAGTAGCATCGTCATCATTAACAACATCCATATGGAAATTGAAATCCCCAGCAATTAACAAATAACCCGGAACACCGAACAACAACTAACTCTTCTAAAAGCGTAGAAAATTCATTGAAGAACATGGATGTCGTAAGCTTGTTCTTACGAGATGGGGGAGGTCTATAAACTGTGATGAGGCGAATATGCGTTTGAAACGATGATATGGAAAGATCCATATATTCCATTGACTCAAACGTTAAGACCATCATTTTCATTTACGGTGAAACCCTTGCGAAGGAATACCCCAACTCCACCTCCTTTCGTATGGGATCTTGGCAAATGTAGAAACTTGTAATCTTGTAAGGTATTGATAATTTCAGCTATGGTAGTATCAGCTGCATTCTTGTTAGAAAGCCAGGTTTCAGTAACCGCAAGAACATCAATTCGCTTTGAAATTATAAAGTCACAAATGGAGGCAGATTTCTTGTTGATTGAATGTGCGTTCCATATACCTGTAGCAAAACGTAGACGTGGAAGACATTTCCAAGTGGCTGGTTTACCAGTAGCATATTTTTCGACCCCAGCCTGGTAACTCACTGAGGGACGTGCTCCTTGTTTACCCGCGCGACGAGCAAGGCGGTATTTATTATTGTTAAGTTGTATCATCATGAATTTGAAGCAAAGTTTTACTGCTGGATGCCATTCCTAACACAAACCTGTTTTGGGGAGCAGGAACCCAGGTGTTTTATCGTGATACCATCACTAGGAAGATTATCAACCAAGACTAAGAGCTCTTCCTACCCTTTCCCACAATCATAATGGAGGTTTATATTCAGAGTTTTCCTTCTCCTAGAAAGGTTGCCTTCACCACAGCTATAGGTTCCTTCCTACCCTTTAACTGAAACCGATTTGATGAAGCCATTAAATGCAATAGTCTGATGGGTAAGTCCCGGACAAGCTTCAAGTTTAAAAAATCATATGAAATCAAAATATAATGGCCTAACACAGCGAAGGTTCGCCAAGATATGTATAAAGGTCGAGCGATCGATTTCAAATTATTGAGGAATCAGAAAACTTGCGGCAAAACGCTATCTAATGCAAAAAAAAGAGGCAGCGAGTTAACGTCACACGAAGATCAACAAATCATTAATAATATTCGCGAGACGTCTTATACAAAAAACAAAATAACTAAAAAACAAGAACTATCTAGCTTTGCAAATAGAGGAAGACCAGGTGATTCCAATTATATATGATTAACAATGAAAGAGGCAATATTTACAGAGAAAATATCAATAAGGTTGCTAGGATACACAAAACAAAAGATATACAAAACAACTGCCAATATAATAAATGTTTAATTATTTAAAAATTTACCCTACGAATAAATGAAAAACTTGTATGGTAGAACTAAAAAACAAATCCCCGCAAAAGGGTATAAAATGAAACAACTTAGCTTGTCAATAGGCGACGAAATAACGGCTAATACTCTACGGGTGGCGTATCAGTACCAAACCCGCGAAAAACGGTTCTTGCATTCTCGGCGCGACACAACAACTCACAGTTTCAACCATTATATTGAGCTCTTCCTTTATGGTGAAGCATAAATGTAAGGCGCATTCGAAAACTTATGTTGATTTGTGCGGTATCACACGGTATAAATGTACCGCGAAATTCCGAAGAGTGGTACCTATAAACGAAAGCCACGAACGGTTTTTTAGTTATTTGTAGTATATCGTCTCAGACGACGTTAACGTCAAATTGGTAAATGCGAAGTGCAGAAAGAAAACCGTGCATTTAATTATTCACCGTCCAACTTTATGCGTTCCGCATTTCAGTATTAGTCGTTAAAGTCAAAAGACGTTAAATGCGTCAGACGACATTAATGTGTTGTAGTTACAAAGTATACACCATTAACTAATTTTCTTGCTGATTTTTTTAGACATCTTGTGAACTTGCTGAAAAGGAAGGTCCCTACTCAACTTATGAGGGTTCACCGATCAGTCAAGGCGTAGGTTTCCCTTATTAGACTACTTTGGTATTAATTATTATAAAAACAAACCAGTGATCCCTGTTTACACGAGTACGGCAAAAACCGATGATAAAGTTGCCGCAGTTTTTTTGTATACTTTGCGTACATGTCAGGCCGTGAGACGCGTATACTATATCCTCTTTTTATTCGCTTTGGATGCGATGAAGGGTCTTGATAATACTCGGGTTTCGTCGATTATCTTTCGATTTTACGGTCTATAAATAATATGAGGGTGATTCACGATCGGAGACACGCTGATCAAATGACAGCGAATTTCACCAACTGTGCTTTAAGAAATATTATATAAAGTTTATTAATTCTTTGTATGATATTTGAATCTATTCCAACGAACATGCATAAGATATATAGAGCGATTATGACACGTCGCCTTTTGGTAGTGCGGAACTCGCCGACAGTTTGACCTTTCGTGAAAACATTGACAGTTCTTATTTGTCGGTGACGAGAAACTCAAGCAATATACCTTCATATCATAAAACGTTTTTCTTTTGGTATTTACATTTTCTTGCTCCGCTAAACGACCTAATGTCTTCGTTCGTCACTTTCACAAACCTCGCCATTTTTGACTGCGAAATGACAACTTGTAAACACAATGCAATTGGCGGGAAATGATCACGTGATCGATATCTTCACTAGTGAAGATATGGAAAATATCTTACTGTGTATTTTTCAGTATCTCACTGTCTACTATATAATAAAATACATGTTATTAAAGTGCCCCTGTGATCAAATTTTTGGTATCCCGAATTTTTACATATTTCTAAAGAGCATGGTGTTCTTCCTTAACTTGCCAAATTTCAAGCAATTGCGAGCATGGGAAGTCGTCTTTTCAGACTGTTTTTATACGAGATTATACGGCCGCCATTACTCGAATATGTTCCGGACGCTTAGAGGAAGTGACGTCATAGACTCAACACGTGGCTAGTTGTGTATGAATTTAAAGCTACTTGGGGAAAACGTTCTTGTAGTTTTTGTAATTTCTTGGAGGTCCCTCATGAAAAGCACCTATGGTGATGAGGTTTCCTCATTAAATATTTTTTTTAAAAAAAAAAAATATATTGTAACTTGTCGTATAATTTCCATAAAGCTTTATCACGTGTTGAGTATTGAGCAATGGCCACCCATTCCGTACGTTGTAACCAATAAATTATTGACATTATTTTAGCATTGTAAACAATAAGTTATTGGATTTGTAATACGTTATGATTGTAAGCGCATGCGTGTAACAGTCAGTTACTAGTCCCACATTCATAGTCTCTCTCACTGGTCTACTAATTTAGGACCCCATATGTAGGAGTGGATGCCGGGGGGTTAAGGTTAGAAAACTCGCTAGCTGGGCGGTTAGGACCTTTGTTGTTTTGGGGTTGGTTACAATCCAATAACTTATTGGTTACAATGATAAAATAATGCCAATAATTTATTGGTTACAACGTTCGGAACGGCTGCAATGGCGGACAAAATTTGGGCTACTTTGGAGGTTAAATTTCTTGTGATAGAATGTTTGTTCATTTTTTTGGCAAATGCAATCATTTATTAAAGGGGCAGCGTCATGACTTACGCATGCGCAAGTCTGTTTTTCTTCGAGGGGTCCTTCGACCTTTGGCACGCATGGAATCCACGGTATGTGAAACAAATGGGTGTTGTAGCACTTCTTGTAAGAGTGAATCTGATTGGCTCCATTAGCTTAACAATATACTGAGCAAAGTTACTGTCACTGCAGGAATCACATCCAGCCAAGCATTTCGCATCAATCCATGACTGGCATATCGTTTCGGTCAAGTAGATCCTTTTATGGGAATCGTTCCATCTTTTCTTGGCTTCTTTACATTGATTCTGTAACTTCTTCTTGCGACAGGAGTTCTCTCGCTTTCCGTCATGCTTTCCGTCAAGTTCGCACACATGCGCAAGTCATGACGCTGCCCCTTTAAAGTGCACCTGACATCAAAAAAATTTTATTGTCTTATTTGGAAGAACTTTTAAAACGATAAAGGAACTTCTTTTGACGATTTTCGTTTCTTCACGTTCTTTTTGAGATATAACAGTTTGTTTGATATGCAAATGCCCGGAATTTACGTCATACATGCATAATGACTTATTGGAGAAATGTGTGTATCTCTTTCATTCTCGAACGAAATCCTTTAAAATTGAGAGGATTGGTGTTGTGGGAGAAACACGCACACGTG
Organism: Chrysogorgia sp. JL179-B06; assembly: GCA_035772405.1. Classification (NCBI taxonomy): domain Eukaryota; kingdom Metazoa; phylum Cnidaria; class Anthozoa; order Scleralcyonacea; family Chrysogorgiidae; genus Chrysogorgia; species Chrysogorgia sp. JL179-B06. Next base: position 179,788 of record JAYKKM010000147.1, read on the forward strand.
TTATTCACACTTTAGTATTTTTATTTGATGAACGCAAATATATATAACATTCTCTGATAACTCATTATGCATGTTTGACGTAAATTCCGGACATTTGCATATCAAACAAACTGATATATCTCAAAAAGGAAGCGAAGAAACAAAAATCTTCAAAATAAGTTACTTTATCATTTCAAAAGTTCTTCCAAATAAGACAATAAAAAATGTTGATGTCAGGTGCACTTTAACCTAAAATGATGTTCTGTAACAAAAAATGACAGGAAACGTAAGAGGGGCACTTTAACTACTTAGGACTACTTCCAGTACGCAATATGATTGGTTGAGGTACGGATTTTGCCGCAATGCCCGTGGGCGATTATGTACTTTCTGGCGGTTTGGGCGGGAAAACGTCTGTGTTGATTTGAACACAAATAGAAGAGAACTAGGTATCTTCATTGAAAAATGCTGCGAACAATGAAACATGCTGGAACATTGGTGTTGCTATTTATTATTTATTTAATGCTGTTTACGCAAAAGCACGACGAATATTTCATTTGGTATAGCGATATGCGATGAACACCGCTAAAACATACTGAAGAAATGAACTAAAAGCCATATAATAAACTACTTAACATCGTTTGCTCAGTCTGTACGGGAAATACATGGACATCGTATCCGCGCTAGTCTTCTCACGCAAGTGACGCTACTATAGTTTCAGGCCACTTGCGAAACGTTTTCAGTTTAAACTCATTTTGCACAACATCTTACACTTCATTATCACTTTTTAATTTATACTATTATCTCCGCTTTAACGAGAGTTACCATTGTTTCTTTTAGATATTACAATACGATATGTGGGATGTGACTCCGACCAACAGATGGAACTGGACCGAACTAAAGGCGGAAATCGCCAAGTAAGTGTCACAGGTTGATTTTCCCATTATTTTCTCGCTGTTTCCCCATGTTGATTTTCCCCTTTTCGCTGTCTTCCGTTTCTTATTTTCTCGCTGTTTTCCCTCTCCCCTTTCTTATTTTATTGCTGTTTCCCTAGGTTCGGTGTTCGAAATAGTCTACTGCTGGCACCCATGCCAACGGCGTCCACTGCCCAGATTTTGGGAAACAATGAGTCTTTCGAACCTTACACAAGCAACATTTACACGAGGCGCGTTTTATCTGGGGAATTTCAGGTTTGTATTTTAGATCAAAACTGCGATCATATTACAGCTTCTTAATTTTATTTGAGCTTCTTAATTTTATTTGAGCTTATACACGAGGAATGCACCTTCTGCGACTGGAATAATTTACAAGTGCCAAATATTTCGCTAGACTTCCAGCTGATTTTTTCAACCTCAAACAACTTATAAAATGAATAATCACTTCAAAATCTCGCTCTCTTTGAGCAAACTTCACTTCCTAAACCTAAGGCTAAAATTAAATATAGTTATAGAAACACGGCTTTTAATAGCGCACAATTTCAAAATGTTATGTTATAAATTTTTACCATATAGAATGCAGCAACTGCTACTCGATCTGCATCATAGGTTAGTTAATCGGAAGCAAATAATTGAACGAAGATCCTGCATGTTTCTTAAAGCAAACAGGGCCGCATCTAGATGTATAAAAAAGGAATAAGTACCGCGTCTTCTAAAAATCTAATGTGGACAGCTTATTTGGAAAAGATAAGTCGCAACAAAGATAATAATAATGGTCTTATTAACAGACACAACATGAGACGTGTGTCTTTACAAATCGTTTAGCTCGAACGTGGCCGAGTCGAAGGTAAGTCAAAGGCGCTGCAGGCTTGATACCATACGACCCATATCTGACCACGGAGCAACGATAAGGGAGGAAAACCGGAGACCCCGGAGGAAAACCCTCAAAGCACGGAAGAGGTCTTTGATAAATCACGTTCAGCATCTACATTGGTACTCTAAATGTGCGACTCCGAGTGCACAACACAAGGCTAGAGAATGTCCGCCAGCACAACAGCATGCTACCAGGAAATTTTTCTGGTCTCATAGGAAATTTTTAAGGAAAAGCAAGTCTGCAAGAAATCAATTTATTTATTTTTATTTTAAACGTTTTTATTGCCCTTTCAAATTCGACCTTTCCTTAGAGTAGACCTAGTAGTTTGGTTTGCAGTACGTAAGTCGTTAAAATCTTCGTCTGGATGTTTCAATTTCAAATGATCTCTGTAGTTGTTCCTTAGGAGGACTAGCCGACAGACTGCATGAAACTTTCAAAGTTTTACTTAAAAACCCGGCCATTTCCTCATTTTCCTGTATGTTGATGGTGTCAAACAAGTCAAACAACAAAAGGATCTCGTAAACAAGAGCCTGCGTTCCTTGTGCCCTGTCACTCAGAAGTACTTCAAGTAAACGTAATATTATGTATCCTGATATTTTCTGAGGTTCGACCGTAGATACATTTAAACTTGTTGGAAATTACTCTCAGAAGTCAGAAAATCCTATTGCAGAGATTCTAACTTCATTTTCTGCGGGGCAAACCCCCCCCCCCCCCCCCAAATTGACTTTCTCTTGCTACGGTCCTGTGGTTTGTTGAAAGCATACACTGTTGGAAGTTGAAATTTGGCAGGAAATTGTTTGGGTCTGGAAGCCTCACGCTGCCAGGAAGAAAAATATTTTATCGAGGCCTGGTATAACATCTTTGCAAGCCTATAATTTCCTCATCATTTCTTCTCATTCATTTAGCTACTTTAAAATAAATTCTCTATAATTTTAATGAAACATAGTTACTTGCAACACTGATTACGCTTATTAAATTTTTCCGGGTTTTTTGCAATCTATTCAATACCTGGATAAATAATGTTTATGTATAGACTAGTAGAGCTGAATAGTATATGTATAAATGGAAATGCCATTATGCCTCCTTCACTAGGTTGTTAACCACCACCTTTTGAAAGATCTAGTTGAAGCTGGGCTGTGGAATGAACAACTAAAGAACAAACTTATTGCGCACAATGGTTCAATTCAGGTAAAGTGTAGTTTCAGAATAAACGGAGCGCGAGCTATATATATCAATGAATTGCCTCAAAACATCAGGTCACTATCCGAACTTAGTCAATTTAAAATCAAATGTAAGGTATACCTAAAACATAAAATCTTCACACAATTGTTTTTTATAGAATATGATATACACGTAGTCTTTAATTAGTTTAAATAGTACAGTAAGGCCGGCGCCATAAATAAAGTTTTACATTACATTACATACATTGATGTTTTGATCTCATACGACGGTTGTTCTATAGTTCTAAGGCGGGAAAGCACAGGAAAACCCCTGGGTACGAGGTTGACCCATTGAACTATATATATAACAGCAAAACAAAAAGTGAAGTCGAAAATGGCGGACATTGAACGTTAGTTTCAGGCCCCTACGCGGTCACGAAAACTGAAACTGACGTCCAAGTTAACCGCGTAGCGCCTGAAACTGACGTCTCCACGACGGCCATCTTTGGCTTCACTTTTTGAGCCACAGATTGACTGGAGTCATCGTTCCAGTTATGTATAGAGTTCAGTCAGGTGGTTTTTACTTGAGCTACAGTGGTGTACATCGGATATAGTTTGACGCTACTCTGGGTTTAAAAGGTTTTTTGAACGTAACTTTAAAAGTTACTGTCCGTGCCCCAACATTTCGACACCCTGATAAAGACACTAGATTGGAGTGTCGAAACGTTGGGTCATGGACAGTAACTTTTAAAGTTACGTTCAAAAAACTTTTTAAATTCAGAGTAGCGTCTGACTATGTCTGATTTATCACCTGGTTGCGTTGGGAAATTATTTGTTAATGGTGTACATGTCGACTTTCTTAATTGTGGTAGAAATTAACAAAAACGTAGTGGCGATTCGGCTCTAGTGTCATCATTATTTTATTTGTCATACCTTAGGACATTGCCGAAATCCCAAGTGATCTAAAGATGCTGTACAAGACAGTTTGGGAGATCTCTCAGAAACGATTGATTGATATGGCCGCCGACAGAGGAGCATATATTGACCAGAGTCAGTCGTTCAATGTGCACATGGCGGAAGTGGATTACGGAAAGTTGACCAGCATGCACTTCTACGGCTGGAAGAAGGTACGAAATCTTGCATTCAAATAATTTAATGAAATTTGTTTATTATTTACAGTATTTCTTCATATCAAGTATTTACTTCAAGACTGTGTACTTTGAAGAGGTAGTTAGTGTGAGGTCAATAAATAGTTATCTCAATGTTAAGGTGGCTAGTTTAGCTTTTCCTTGTTATTTATGTTCATGAAATTCGCCATTAACATTAGTGACATTCTCGCAATAAGCCGGTTCGTAATGTCGACTGCGCATCAAAATGACGTTCTGCGTCGGGATAAAACTTATTTCAATTCATAACATCAGTCTAAAACCACAATAGACATTTGCATTTCTATTTACACTTGCAAATTCGTTATACTGAATTCCCAAGCCTGATGTTATGAATGGTGAAGGCTAAAAGGGATGACTCAAAAGGACCTTCTCATTTTCAAAAACTAGTCTAACCCTTATCCCAATAACAATCCTAACCATAATCCTAATCCTAACCTTAAACCTTACCCTAACCGTAGCTAACCCTAACCTAACCAAAAATAAAGACAAGACAAAAACAGAAAGGTCCTTTTGAGTCATCCCTTTTAGCCTAAACCGTTATGAATTGAATAAGTTTTATCCCGACGCAGAACGCGTCATTTTGATGTGCTGTCGACATTGCGAACTGGCTTATTACTTTTGTGTTATTTAATTTTCAAGATCATTGCTGTGACAACAACATGTGTAAAATATAACATTTTTTCATCTTTTCTCTGTCATTTCTCGCGTTTTCTTCGGTGAAATTTCTTCAAACTTCACAGTCTTGTGGGAATCGCTTCGAGAAACATTTTAGTGAAAAATAAATGTTGGTGGGTTGTGTATGGTTTTGTCAATATGCCCAAACCTCCTATTGTTAAAATCGTATTGTTTGTAACAGTTATAATTAGCAACCTTTACGTATAGGTTACGACCGTTTGGTGTTCTCGAGAGAGGAGTCACACCAAATGTATTGAACCAGCAAAATCGTTCGATTTTAGTCGAGCAGGAAATGTTATACTGTACATCTTTATTTAATCACGGAGTCATCAACTCGCATACAGTCGTGCTCTTCCTTGGATCCCTTAGGCCAACAAATTATATATGTTTCTCATCGCCGTGCGGGTAATCTCGAAACCTGCGGGAAACTCGTTTTTTCCAATTTTCCCCAAACATCTAGCAATTTTTCAGCTTTTATATACTCTTGATGAATCGAATATGTATTTCCGCTGACCATTGGTTGTGTGGTCTAACAAACCAGAGTAATTTATAAACTGAAAATATTTTTCTATCCCCACCCTTCACACTATTAAATAAATAATATTCTTAAAAATATATTTCCAATATATTTCCTTGTCATTTTAAACCTGTTGATGTGATGATTTTTTTGGCTTTATATACAAGATATATCAATTGCATTCCAAGCATTCTTTTGTGTGAACCTCACAAACGAAAAACGCCGCACATGCGCAGTAGGGACTGTTGTTCACCTTTATTGCCATGAAATTATTAAAATTGGATTGCTTTATTGACAAACTGTAATTTATAGATTTATTTATTTACCGTAAGATATGTGAAATTACAATAGCAATAAAACGTGTTGTGCTGCGTAGGCAATTATAACAAATAATAATGAGATGTAAAAATAGGAAAGTCATTTGCTATGTTTACCGACAATCAGCAACAAACCATACAAAGGACTTTCGCTCGAAACGTTAGACTACTTACACGCTATTTCGGCAGTAAACCAACCTTTTTATTTGAAATTACAATAGGGCTCTAAAAATCTACGAGGTGATTTTTCTATAATTTGAGTTTATTTGTAGCAAGTGATGTCATTATGCACAAAACTGATAGCTAATAAAAACTTATTGAAAACGTTCGGGAGATTTATTCCACGAATGCTAATCTTTCTCTTCAGGGTTTAAAGACTGGAATGTACTATCTTCGCACACGACCAGCAGCTCAACCCATTCAGTTTACAGTTGACCAAGAAGCTTTAAAGAAGAAAAAGACCCCAGATGAAGTACACCATGACGAAGAAGTCCTCGCATGTTCACTGCAAAACAAGGAAGCTTGTATTATGTGCAGTGGTTGAACACGTAACTTAGTTCGTTCCGTTTTTGCGAACACAATAACTGAATTTTCTGTATTATTTAGACAGTGCTTAGGTTGCCTCAATGAAGTGACAACTTTACACCTTGATTCACTTTCCCCTACCGGTTATGGCAATCTACACTACATGTACAATGTTGTAAGTATGTAATTATTAATTGAAGAATTAGGTTGCTGGGTTTCTCTTGGGAAAATAGGGTTATTAAATTATCTGCAGGTTAGATGTAAAAACAAATAAAAATAGAAACTTTTTTATTCAATCTTATTATTTCACTTTTTATATGGTCATACCTATAGATTTAATTATGTTAACAAATCTGTTGTATACCTTTTTCTATACTCTGAGAATCCGAATAAAATTTTTTTATCAACTTTGTCTATTTTTATTCCCGTTTTTTTCTAAAATGATATCCGTGCTCGTAAACTGACTTCTTGAATTGCCACGGCTACTTCAAGTAACCCAGCAAAATGTATAAATTAGGGTTTTGAGAACAGTTGAGCACGCCATTTATCCCGGTCAGCGGCAAGCAATTGTCTTCTGGACGATCTTTTTTAGTATCCGCGAGAGATGCCTATATTACGATAATATGATATACATCATAGAACTGCATGCTAACCCCCCGCCCAATGGGTTTTCTAACCCCTGCGACACAGGAAAGCTAAGTAAAAATCCAATTACTAACCTTAATAGCAATCGTCCAGAAGACGATTATAGCAATCGTCCAGAAGACGATTGCTTGCCGCTGACCAGGATAAATGGCGTGCTCACCCTCTTCGCCCGGGGGGGACGCGGAATACAGCCCGAATATAACACTTGCCAGTAAACTAGAAATACGTGTACGCAACAACCCCTCGCTCGATGTATGATAATACTGCTACAATGCACGCAATTTGGCGCATCCTAATTAATTGGGCCTATGTACGAGAAAGCCTGGTCAAAATAAATAGGATATCGTAATAAATATTTTTTTCAGTAAAGAGAAAAGAAAAACTCGAAATTTGGAAAAAGGAGAAAAGCCACAGCCGCTCGAAACCTCGGGTCTTCACTCTTAGTTACATTTTATAAATAAACCAACTAATTTTTCCTGTGATCAATTATTTGAGCTTTTATATCTTCATATATAGACGCCTTCGAAGCGACAAAGCGTCCCCAGTTCGGAAAGTTTCTACGAGATTCATTTAAATCTCTTTCATTTGAACAACGTTCGACTTGCCAATGTGATGAATAAAATGATTTTAAGTTCACTTTGTAAATAGCAAAAACAAATATCAAACTTTTGAAGTCCGAGAGGTGAAAACGAGTAGAGGTTTCCGATTGCCAGCCACCCAGGGGTTGTTTCATACACGTATTTATAGTTTCTTGTGCACATGTTAAGAAGTTGTACTGGAAAAAACATTATTTTTTCACTTTTTTATCGCTTTCGGCTTTTCTTTCGAAATATATTTAGCGAAGAATGACGCAATTGTTACCATGGTAAGTAACTGATTTTTCATTTATCAAATACAAACTGATTATAACATGTTCCAGCGACAATATCTTTTGAAATACTAACTCTACGAACTCATGAGATACATCAAATGAAAGCTTGAATAACAGACTCGGATATACGTACGAAAATATATTTGTAAATAATTGTTAACATCTTTAAAAAAGCGAAAACACTTACAGGTTTGCCATTGAACGGCTTTTAAATTTATACGAACTGTCAAATTTTCCAGACATCTTCCAGCTTCCAATGACGATATATTTCGAACTACAGAAAGCTTGACTAACTGACTCGGACATACGTACACAATATCTTCGTATTAACTTGAAATTGCTAACCGATAAAACACTGAAAAGGAATTAAAGGAGTTGGCGTTCGGACGCTATACTATACATCAAATGAAAGCTTGAATAAATCACTTGAACAGAATCAATACGTACAAAATATCTTTATAACCGATTACTAACATCTTTAAAAAAGCGAAAACACTTACAGGTTTGTCCTTGAACGGCTTTTGAATTTAATACGAACTGTCAAATTTCACATCTTCCAACTGAAAGCTTGACTAAAGTTACGTACACAAAATAAACAGTGAAAACAAGATGCCTTCGGACGCTATAAACTTACTTGAAAGCAATATTAAGTTAGGCTGTGTATGCGGGTTTATTACAGTACTGTAATAAGCAAACAATTATGTTTTGTGTTTTACTGTCAGAATAAATAATGATGAAAGGCTGGATAAAATATAACTCATTATTAGCACGATGTAAAAGCTAAAAATGAAATTTCTAGCCATCGTCTGGTGGCCTAATTTCGCAAAAAATCATGTTAGAAATTGCTGTAAAAGCACTTCTGGACCTTTGCGGCGAACATATAGCTACGACTTCCTTCATTCTCCAAAGGGCTCCCCCTTCTCCAAAGGGGTCCCCCTTTGTCTCCAAAGGGCTACCTTCCTGTTTGGCATGCTCTAAATTATAACCCTAAAACGAGTCCCACTGCGCCGAATCTTGTCCAAAATTAAAACTCGATCGATTCAATATTTGATAACTGAAGATTCCAAATAACACTTACACAGGGACGTACTCAGAAATTTTTACAGGGGTGGTGTAAGCTCACTTCAACCGACTGACGCACGAGCTTGTACCGACTACATCCTATCAATCGAAGCATAGTCGAAGCTTGTTAAAATATTGAAAATATTTTTAAACGGAATGAAAACATGACATTTTAATAAATTTATGTCTTTGGTGTTCTCTCGTTGATTACATTTACATATAAACAAAACATTTAGCATCAACATTAGATTTGTGAGTCTTAAATTTGGTAATAATGATGTAAATGGCTACTCCGAGTAACGAACCATACCGGACAAGTAGAGAAAACTCTACTTGACCCGGCTGAGATTCGAACCCGCCCGCGACCTTCGGTTGCTAGTCCGACGCTCTACCGACTGAGCTACAGGTCAAGTTGGGAGCAGGTGGTCGAATGATATGGTACGCCATTTACATCATTCACCACCCGAGTTCATAATTCTCATAACATTAAAAATTAAATTTGGTACAGTTGACTCTCTCTGTGCGGACACTCTCGTAAGCGGACAGCTCCAGATACGGACACCTTTCCAAAACCCCGTTTGAACTCTCAGTAAAACTCTGTATTTATACGTTCCCGTAGCCGGACACTCCCATAAGCGGACGCGGACACTTTTGGTGATTATAATTTGGATTTTGCTTTTGTTTTTACACTCCCGTAAGCGGACACCCCGGAAAAATAATCCAATTACTAAAACCCGTCAGACATTATTCATTGCGAAACGCGCTCAGGGTATTTTGACCACTTCAAATGTCAGCTGGCAAAGATATTAGGATGCGGTAAATCGTAAATAGCTACGATTCTTTCGAAGAAAGACAAGATTATGTCTCAAGCCATTGCACATGATGACATACCAATGACATCTTATTGGACATGCACCTGAAGTCAATGAAGCAGTCGTCCATTCATAAATATTTTGTGTAATGACTGACTTAATTGTAAACATTAATTGATATCAAATCAATCGACATTGGTGTGCTGCACTTTATTGTAAAGATGTTTAGTTCTGTTAAAGTTTTTTTAGATTAAATCGTTTTTGGCTATTTAAGCCTTGAGTAACTAAATAAAACAAGCAATCATTTTAAGACATTCTAGTTTCATTTTGTGCGAGTACCATTGAAGTCACCAGTAGAAGCACCTGTAGGCGGACAAAACTCATATATTTTCAAGTATAAGTATCTGCTTACGAGAACTATTACCATAAGCGGACAACTCCACTTACGGACACTTTTTCAGATTCCCGAGGGTGTCCGCTTACGGGAGAGTTAACTTCGAACTAATTTTCTTAAAAATGTTTCTAGTTCTAAAAGTTCCTGAATATTATATAGAACGGATGTATATAGTTACGTTTAAAACATCTAGTTAAGAATCGTTGCACTGTGTTTAAATCAGAGTTAGAAGATCCATATAGAGAGTCCACTGATATAATACTTTCGATAAAGCATTAAAAAGAGTGTCAATTTTGTCAGCTGACTATTGCCTTCCTATGTAAAGGCATTTATTATATGACAATGACGTAATTCTTCCATATAAGGGCACGAGAACAACAAATACCAGGCCGTATTGCATGGTAAAATCCGTATTTCTCCTCTTCTATACCAGTTAAACCGGTTTGAACAGAACAAAAATACGGATTTTTTTGCGGCTTTAAACCAAAGCCTAAAATGGCGGATGCGAACTGTCTTTTTAATTTTGAAAATGTAAGTACAGACATGAACGACGCCTTATTATTTTTACGCCTTATTATTACGCCTCGTTTCTTACTTGAGAAACTCGTAAAATACCCGGCCGTATTATATGCCAAACCATTCAATAAGATATAATTATTACCCTCATGTCCATGTGTTCTGTAAACTTACAATTTGACTGAAACGTAATACAGTAAAAACCCGCGAGTAAGAACCTGCGTTTTCCCAAGTTAGCCTAAACAGGTTCTTATATAAATGGTACTTAGCACAAATTGAGGCTATCTAGGTTCTTAAATAGGTTCTTACTTTCTAAAGAAAAAAATACATTGTAGCTAATAGAATTTAGTGGTATTCAGCCTGTATTCCTTATAATATAACATCTGCATACCATGTAAGTATTTATAAAGAAATTCATGAAAAAAACAGACTCTTCCATATGCTGATGTGTAGCCATGGAGATACTGTATACAGTTACAGTATTTATGTGTAATTACAACAATAACAATTCTATTTGATTTTCAACATTGGCATTTACATTGTATTAAATTGGAGTAATAAGGTACCTGTGTCTCCAAAAATGTTGATCAGGGGTCGGTTGTTCAAAGCCTGGATAACTCGCTATCCAGTGGATAACTTTTATCCACTGGATAAATGCGGTTGTTCAAAGCTTGGATAACGTTATCCACTCGCTATCCGGTGGATAAAGTTATCCATGCTAGATAGGTCGTATAACTTTTTATCCACTGGATAAAAACGTAGAAAAACAAACAGAAATGCCCGCCAATTTCATCTTGTGCATAATAATTGTGTTAAATCGACCTGAGAAAACCTTGAATTTATCACCGAAGAACAAAAACGGGTTAACAGCAAGATATCACTTTGGCAAAGAGAAAAATCCTCGCTTTATCAGCCACAATTCAAGTGGTAATGTCAGACCAAGGCTAATTTATGGCTTCGGGTAGCTATAAAGTATTAGCTTCCATCTTTTGAATCTCGTTTGAATATTTTGGTACCGTTTTCTGCAGCTGTTTTGAAGTGTCCATCATGCATGCAGTAAAACATTCATGATTGACTGAACCCAAAGCGTTAAACAAGTAAATTCAAGCAAATAGGAAATGTTTGAGCTTCTCATGTCAGGTTTTGTACCGACAAAACATTTTGAAATTCACAGCACAATCCAAAAATAGCTTTATATTATTTCATTTTGGCAAACAAGTTAAACTTTCTGTATACTGTATCCGTGAAGAAAAAGGATAAAATTGTTGCAGCATCACAAAATAGCTATGAAATTATTAGCCGAGCAACAAACTATTTCGTTTGTATTCAAATCAAAAATCATTCAAGAAATTTACAGGCTTCGGGTCGTTTTCTACAGCCGTTTTGAAGTGTCCATGCATGCAGTAAAACATGATTGACTGAACCCAAAGCGTTGAAGTATTCAAGCGAATAGGAAATGTCCTTCTTGCTTTGTCAGATTTTGTACTGACAAAACATTTTGAAATTTACAGCGCAACACCAAAAACAGCTTTATATTTTTTCATTTTCAAACAAGATAAAATTTCTGTTTTATTTATTAGGCTACTATCCGTATTCCGTGAAAAAAAGGATAACATGTCATTGTTGAATCATCAGCACAAAACAGCTATGAAATTATTAGCCGAGCAACAAACTATTTCGTTTGTATTCAAATCGAAAATCATTAATAAAAAACACTGGATAAACAACTGCAAACTGATTAACATTTATTACAAAAAATTGGAAATACAACGACAACAAAATCACTAGAGGCATCGACAAGATTAATACACTAACTTGAAAAACGAAACTTGTCCTTCATTGGAAGCACTTTTCCAAGTAAAATAATTTAGCAGAGTGAACGTATATTCAGTTTTCATCTCAAATAGAATCTTTGCTAGCCATTTGTTTTTCTCTGTGTGCAAACTCAGAGTCAGAAATAAGATTGCATCACCGGCCGAATATTAAGCAACTTAATATTCTCTTGCTTTTTTAGTTTGGGCGGTTGGTATAATGGAAAAATTTATAAATTTACATAGCAACGAGCAGTTATCCAGTGGATAAATCTGTTATCCGTCGGATAGTTATCCACCCCGCTATCCACGCTTTGAACAACCACTTTTTATCCGCTGGATAACTATCCACTGAATAGAAGAGTTATCCGCTGGATAGGACTTATCCACCGGATAACTTATCCAGGCTTTGAACAACCGACCCCTGTATCTTATTCACCCAAGTGTACACATCTTTTTATATAGATTTTAGAAAATAAGAACCTGTTTCAAATTTTAGGCTAAACAGGTTTGTTTTAGCATTATATACTTTTTGTCTACTTAAAGGTGCCGTCCAGTCCGTTCTGCGCATGTTTCACATATCAAAAGTGGGGTCCCGACCTTTGGAATGTTAATTAATGTTGACTGCGAGCGAACGAATCGGAACGATCAATTCAAATGAATCATAACGGTAAACTTGCGCGAACTACTTTACGGAATAGATTTGCGACAGTTCGAAAGCGAGTATTCGTTAAAGTTGGTGAAGTCACGAGTGGTAGTTTGATATATTAACAACATTTAGGAGCCAAACAGCTTCTTATTACACGCTTTTTAGGCGGAAAAGCTCAAGCCTGTGAACAAAATCCGCAATACTTCATGTTCAATGTTTATATAATGCAATGTAAACAAACCATGTAAACAGAAACGTGGACATGCGCAGAACGGATTGGACGGCACCTTTAATACCTAATACGTAATCTTATACTAGTGCGCTTACGTCAATATTAATCGGATATAATACTTAGGGAAATTATGTTGATATATGAGACGACACCAGGACGAGAGAGAGAACGGCTGGCCTGGAGATTATTTTTGATTAAAGATTGTTTACGAATATTACGACTTTTCTGGTACTTTTTTATTCCTCGTTTGGTGATCAACCTGACGGTTCTATTCGAGAACATAGTGGTCCTTCGGAGTCGGATCTACAAAGATGAATAAGAAAGATTCAAGCTAGAAATTGGACTTCGCCTTTGCTTTACAATCTTTAAGGCGGACATGGCCAGCAAAGAAGACAATGTCTCGATTGAAGAGATTCAAAACCAAAAAAGCGCCGGAGACAGACACGAGAGCAAAATTGGTTTTGCGCGACAACAAGAAGAGCGGAAAAGACATGGAGCAAGACGAAAACACAAGTACAGCGAGAAAACGTTGTCAGACCCTTAAAGCTCGAAAGAAGTCGGGTAAAACGCGGCTCACCAAAGCAAGGAACTTACTTGGAGATCTTTTAATAGCCTCTGACGAAGGAATTCGGCCGCGAGTTACTAAGACGGACTTGAGGAGGGCAATGAACAAGGTCAAATCAGAATTTGCCATAATTGAAAAAGTAATCGCCGCACTAAAAGAGGCCATTGTACTTAGCGACGACGCAGACGATGTCGACGACGTTATCGATAATTTGGACAAGGAATTGGACGAAATAACCAATCAAGTTGACAATTCCATAAATACGGCCAACGACAATTTGAAAGAGAGACTGATTAACGGGGAAAAAGAATCCGAAACCCTTTCGAGAAATTCAAGCGACGATGACGGTTCGATAGTAACATCCAGTTCGAAAAGATCTCTGGCGGCTAAGACACAACAGGAAGCACGCGAAGCGCAAGAGAGACTTGATAAGTTTGAAGAAGAACAACAGAGATTGGAGCAGAATCTCCAGAAACAGATGGCCGCAGTTCAGCTTGGCAAGCAACTGACAGAAGACGCGCGACGAGTGGCAATCCTCAACAAGAAGCGGGCAAAACAAGCGACAGAGATGGATAATGCTTCATTAAGCTCGAGGCTAAACGCTATCAACATCGACACGCCACGGGAGATCGAGCAGCAATCGAGAAAAGATTATCGCCCACACATTGATGTGTTTCCGTCGAAGCTGTCATCGGTCAAGCTAAAAGGTGTTGAATTGCCCGTCTTTTCAGGAGATGATAAAACCGAGTACGAGCCATGGAAAGCGGCGTTCATGTCTGTAGTAGATGAGACTAACATCACAGTCAAAGAGAAAATGTTACGACTACAAAGTAGCTTAAAAGGCAAAGCCCTCAAGATGGTAAAAGACCTCGGATATTCAATCAACGCGTATAAACGAGCCATTAAGAAATTAGAGAAGAAATTTGGTGGTGTACGACGACTCACCATAAAACATTTAACAACTCTCCGTGGGTGGCCAAAGCTACGTCGTCGAAACCTCGACGACATGGAAGAATTCTTGATGGTTTTAGACAAAATACTCGTCGCTGTGCAAGATAGTGAGGAATTGAGAAGCCAACATCTCAACCTGACGGCAAAAGAAAAGCTTCCCGAAGAGGATATTCAAGCGTACAAGTATATTGGGTGTTCGAACACAGTAAAGAGGATAATTTCGAAGCGTTGGTAGAGTGGATAGAGACGAGAGTCCAGATAATGGAAGAAACTAAAGAGGAAATCGGAGATTTCGGTAAGAGAGAAGACACGAGGCACGACCATAAAAGGCATAACCGAGGATTTAACACAGACAAGAAATCCAGACGATGCGTGATGGAAAAATGCCAAGAAAACCACCCGCCGTGGGTATGCAAAATGTTCAAGAGTCTTTCCGTACCACAACGAAAAGACCGAATAGCCCAAAGTGGACGTTGTTTTCGCTGTCTGGCGGCTGGTCATCAAAGTAAAAACTGTTCCAGAAGCAGACAATGTGGTATCGACGGGTGTTAGAGTAGCAATCACAGCAGATACTTGCACGAATATAGTCGACACGGTCCAGCCGACGACCACGAAAACGGACCTAGAAGGGCTTTAAATCCTCTAAACGTGCACGCCGCCGCTTGGGAGGAAACAACGCCATCAATACCAGAGAACACCGCCAATACAAGAACCCATACCACCAGTCAAATCGAGCAAGTATCGTTGATGATATTACCTGCCTTTATTGCCAACCAGAACAAGCAGATTAGAGTCAACATCATGCTAGACCCGTGTTCAACTGGTACTTACGTGACAGAGAATGCAGCAGAGGAGCTTAGACTTCGAGGGAGAACCCAAAATCTGACCATATCTGGAACCTGCGGTACAGAAGTTAAGCAAGTTTCCCGTCGAGTTAATTTGACCGTGTCCAGCATCGACGAGACTTTCTCATCTAACGTGGAAGCCAACGTTTTGGACAACATCACAGGCAGTACACCAGCCATACAATGGAGCGATTTGAAAGAAAATTGGCCCCATCTCCAAAAGATTCCCTTCAAGAAGGTTGCAAAACGACGCCAAATCGACGTGTTAATCGGAAGTGACCATCCTCTGTTCCACCACGTCCTCGAAGAAATCCATGGCGCACAAGCAAGTGACCAATCGCCCGACGGACAAACCTGGGATGGGTTTGTTTTGGACCGACATCCACGATTGATCCTCAACGTACTTCCCGTACACACTCGACCCGCACGTACCGCTCCAGTAATGTCAAGGCTGAAGAGGGAGAATCCACGAATGCCATTCTACGACGGTTTTGGGAACTAGAATCCCTGGGAATAAAAGACGAGAACATACAGCCATTAACCCCGACGAAACTACAGCAAAGAAACTGGTGGAGAACACCGTACATTTGAATGATGGACGGTACGAGATTGGGATCCCTTGGAAGGAGGGCGAGCCCAAGTTTAAAAGTAACTATGACATGGCATTTTCAAGATTGAAGAGTCTGAAAAGATCCTTGGCAAAGAAAGGGTCCGACGTACTGCCATCGTACAACACTATCATAGAGGATTATGTCGAGAAGGGCTACGTGAGAAAGGTACCCCTCAGCCAAGAAGACCAATGGTTCCTTCCTCATTTCCCGGTAATCCGAGACGACAAAGTCACCTCGAAAGTTCGTATAGTGTTCGACGCTGCCGCGAAACATAATGGAAGATGTTTGAACGATGCCATCCTTCCAGGACCTAAATTACAAAGAGAACTGGTCGATGTCCTTATTCGCTTTCGCCGTGCCCCTGTAGCTATTTCTGCAGACATCTCCCAGATGTTCCTCCAGGTTTCCCTTCGAGATGAAGACCGTCCATATCACATTTTCAGTCCATATCACATTTTCTCCAGACTATGGAGAAATTCGGATGATACGAAAGAGCCTGATGTGTACGAATTCCTTCGCCTACCTTTTGGAAATGCAGCGTCTCCATTCTGTGCTCAACATGTTCTGCACACGCATGCCCAAGCTAATCGTGAAGAGAAACCAAAAGCTGCTGACACCGTCGATAATTCGATGTACGTGGATGACGTCTTGGATTCCTGCGAGACAGTCCAGGAAGCTAGTAACTTGCGACGCGACATGTCAGAACTGCTTCTGGAGCAGGATTCCAACAGAAAATGGCTTTCGAACGAAGAGTCGGTGATCGAAGATGTGCCTGTTGAAGATCGGTTACACGGCGTAGAGATTGGTGAAGCAAAAAACCTACCGACACTAAAGACCTTGGGTGTAATGTGGAACGCAGACGCTGACACGTTTACCTTTCATGTCGAGCCGCCACAGAAATCCAAAGCGTCAACAAAGAGAAACGTGTTGAGCTGTATTGCCTCACTGTTCGATCCTCTCCAATTCTTGTCTCCGTTCACCATACGAGGCAAGCTATTGATGCAAGAAATTTGGGCAGCAGGTTTGGATTGGGATGACTCTACCAGCCAATCTCGAGTGGAAGGAATGGATCGACGAGCTGCCAGAATTATCAACGGTGTGCATCCCACGTTGTCTACGCATCGCAAATCCGACAAACATTCAACTGCATATTTTTTCAGATGCCTCCAACGTTGCCTACGCCGTAGCTGCCTACTTGGTATGTCGATACTCCGACCACACACCGACTTCACGTCTAATTGTCTCGAAAAGCCGCGTATCACCAGTCAAGGCAGTGACAAACCACGACATGAGTTGATGGGCGCTGTGCTTGCTACTCGGTTGGCAAAGAGCCTCTCAAGTGTACTTAAAGTCGAGAAGGTCACATTCTGGACAGATTCGACAAACGTTCTCTATTGGGTACGTAACCAAAGTCGAAACTTCAAACCGTTTGTTGCTAACCGAATTGGAGAGATCCAAAGGAGCACAAATCCAGACCAGTGGCGACACATTCCTGGGGAGATCAATCCAGCAGATTTACCCACCAGGGGTCTTTCGGCCTCACAGCTGTCTCAGAGCAAGATGTGGATGGAGGGACCCGAGATCCTGAAGAACGACGAGTCATCTTGGCCTGAAAGGTTACCCGGTAACCCAAAGGACGAGACAGAGAAGTGCGAGCAACGAAAGAAGAACCTTACGTTCGTGACAGAACAACCTTCCGACCAAGACGAACGCCTCCGACCAGAATCGTTTTCAAGCCTCTCTCGTTTAATCCGTGTCACAGCTTGGTCAAAACGTTTTGTGATGAACTGTCGAACACCTAAGAAACAAAGAAAAGGAAGCAACGTACTCGAACCCAACGAGATCACAGATGCTGAGACGTTCTGGATACGTCGAGTCCAAACCGAAGCCTTTCCCGACGGAGAAAAAGAGAAGAGTCTGACTAGATTTACCCCTCAACGAGATAACAATGGACTAGTTCGAGTGAATGGGCGCCTTCGCTACGCTAACGACCTTCCCTACGATGTCAGACACCCGATACTCCTGCCTAAGGACAATCCGCTAACTCGACTTATCATCGTGGACCGACATGAGAAGCTTGGTCATAACTCTGGCGTAGAACACCTTTTGACAGAAATGCGTTCAAGATTTTGGGTGATCAAAGGGAGACGACAAGTCCGAAATGTAGTCGAAACATGCCGTGAATGTCGCAGAAGATTCAAAGCAAAACCGGCAGGTTAAATGATGGCTCCACTTCCAAGACCTAGACTACAGCTGCCCCTTCGAGCATTTGCACGTATTGGAACTGATTACTGTGGGCCATTTCATACGAAGCAAGGTCGCTCCAGATCAAGAGCCAAAAGATACATGTGCCTGTTCACCTGTCTTGCTACACGAGCCGTGCATCTAGAGATGACATACTCGTTGGACACGGAAGCATTCCTTAACGCCTTCACCCGAATAACATCAAGGAGGGGGACCCCAGCTTACGTCGTATCTGACAATGGATCAAACTTCGTGGCAGCAGAAAAAGAACTACGTCAGCTACAGTACTGCTCAGAAATAACCTAACGAAAACCTAGGTCGAACCTAGGTCGAACCTAGGTCGAACCTAGGTCGATCCTCGGTCGAACCTAGGTCGAACCTAGGTCGATCTTCGGTTGATCCTCGGTCGAACCTAGGTCAAACCTAGGTCGATCCTCGGTCGAACCTAGGTCGTAGTCTGGCGTGACCGCAACCGCTCTTCAAGTTTCACACGATAGGAAATACGATCATTTCCGAAGTTTCCCTTTTCAGTTACGCGACGGCGTTGTTTGGTAAAATGAGAAAACTGTCTATTTACTCATGGAATCGAATTATTTCACGCAAATATATCGACGATAAGATGACATGAACGACGAGTTAACATCTGCCAAATTGAAAACTAAACTAATGGAAGAATGCGGTGTGAATGTTTTGAATTCTACTATTCGTCGGATCAGACGAGAGCAGCTTGGTTGGAAGCACGAGAAAGCATGCTACTGTCAATTATTCGTGCAGAAGGCAAACAAGCTTAAAACATAACCTAATCATAACCCTAATCATAACCCAAATCCTAACCCTAACCAAAATACTAACCAAAATACTAACCCTAACCAAAAACTATGCAGAAAAGGCAAACTATACCAAACTATATTTTTATCAAACTCGACCGGAAATCGCACATTGTAAACGAACGTCTCTATATATTGTTGTTATATTCTGCCGGACGAATAGACACTTCGTTATAAAATTCCGTCGCCGTGTAAACGAGACATGAAAAAGCTTCACCTGTGTGAACTACTTCGCCCGAAACAGCACTAGAATACAATTATTATTCAATATATTCATACGTTCCTCGTGTTGTGGCCAATTCTATTCAAACCTGTCAAGCGATATTTTGATTTACGTCGCTTTTAGTTTCTTCAGCAAAGGCATTCGAACCGTTCAAATCTAATTTTGTTAATGATGATTTTTTGACTTCCTATTAACTTAAAATATTTTCACTAGCAGATACAGTATTCAATGACGTGGGATCGAAGTTTCAATCCCATTGGAACACTCAATCCCGTCAAAAGAAATAGTGTCGATTTCTTTTGTTTTGAAAAGTCGAGTCGATCCGGCATTGTAAGCCGATCGAATTTTCGATTCGCTTTATGTAAACACAGAAATGGTTGAAACTTCATGCCAATCCACTTTTCGACACGTGAATTATCAGTTAGGAATCGAAAATGCTAAAAGGTTTGGTGTAGTGCCGAAATCGTGAATAATAGGTCTAACAATTTCGAGAGAAGGCCTTCATCAGAGATATAGGCTCTTTCTAGTTTGTGCCATGCTATACGCGGCTGACGCACTGCAATAAATAATAATGATCGGGGAAAACGGCTTAGGAATTAAAACGGATACGCGCTCTGCCGCAATCATGATATTTTCGTAATACTATCACATTCATTAGGTTCGACGAGGATTCACTGCAAACGGTGCCACGAGTGCAGTATAAGTCGAACATTACTTGATTTAGGTTTTGGACGGCGAAAGCACAACGTTTCACTTTCAACTGCGAATCTCTTGCGCGAGTGTATTCTTGTCAATAGAACATGAAACAGACAAAGAATGACGCCAAACATGAAGATCTATTTTGCTTTTGGTGCCATCTCTACATTTTAAACTGTTTAGTTTCCATATCGGAAATAGTCGGAACCCAAGCCGTTTTCACACACGCTAATGTGTATCGACCGCAAACCGAACCGCAAACCGAACCGTAACCGAACCGCAACCTAACCCGAACCCCAACCTAACCCCAACCGAACCCCAACCTAACCCGAACCGCAACCGAACCCCAACCTAACCCGAACCGCAACCGAACCGCAACCGCAGTGTTAGGTTATTTCTGAGCAGTACTGTAGTTCAAGCACTTGACAAAGAGAAAATCATCTCTTCAACCTCTGCTCAGCAGCCTATAGAATGGAAATTCAATCCACCGTCAGCACCTCACTTTGGAGGAGTGTTCGAGGCTATGATCACGAGTGCGAAGAAAGCATTGACGGCGATTCTTGGAAACGCAGAAGTCACCGATGAAGAGCTGCATACAGCGATTTGTGGAGCCGAAGGCTTGATGAATTATCAGCCTATAACGTACGTTAGTGCCGATCCAGACGATATGGTGCCTTTAACACCAAATCATTTTATCATTGGCCAACTAGGAGGGCAATTCGCCCCCGAAGCCCTCGACAACGAGCAGCAAATTGATCCCAAGAAACGATGGCGACGCATTCAACAGCTCTTGGGGCAGTTCTGGAAAAGGTGGAGAAACGAATTCCTACCAAAACTAAATGTACGAGGAAAATGGTTTCATCCAAAACGCAATCTCAAAGCAGGAGATGTGGTTCTAGTCATCGATCCGAAAGCCAAGCGTGGAGAGTGGCCTCTTGGACGAATACTTGAAGCGTATCCAGGAGAAGATGGACTAGTGCGTGTGGTTGACGTGAAAGTTGGAAAGAACACATACCGACGTCCAGTACACCGCCTCTGTCCCCTTGAGATCGATGATAAAGTTAATTAAATACAAGACATTGCCAAAGATTTTTAGATATACCTTGAAATAGATAGAACGGATAAATATATTGGTTGATTTAGACGAATATTTTCACATTCGAGAGGGGGGATGTTTTAGCATTATATACTTTTTGTCTACTTAATACTTAATACGTAATCTTATACTAGTGCGCTTACGTCAATATTAATCGGATATAATACTTAGGGAAATTATGTTGATATATGAGACGACACCAGGACGAGAGAGAGAACGGCTGGCCTGGAGAGTATTTTTGATTAAAGATTGTTTACGAATATTACGACTTTTCTGGTACTTTTTTATTCCTCGTTTGGTGATCAACCTGACGGTTCTATTCGAGAACAAGGTTCTTGTATAGAGGGGTATAACTGGCAAATTTTAGCCTAACAGGATCTTAAAAACTAGGTTCTTACTCGCGGGTTTCTACTGTACGCCTAAGATCTTGAGCTTATTACATTGCTCAATATTCATGATCGGAGGGAGACTTCGGCTGACCTAATTTGTTCATGACTAGTTCCTTACATTTGGATGAGTTACATATCATTTAGTTATTTTCCGTCCATATGTGATTCATCTGCGGAGTTCTTCCACACTGCTACTTGTATCGTAGAGTCGTCAGGATACTTATCCAGAACCACCTTTTGTTCATGAAAGTTTAAGTCGTTTATAAAAAATATTGAATACATGAGGTCCGCTAACACCCCCTGTGTAGTTCCCTTGTTTACCGCGATCCATTCACATACTTTGCCGTCATGGCCGACTACCCTGTGCTTTCGGTTTTTCAAAAAGCTTAAGTACCAATTGACGTCAATGTATGAATTGAGCGATGTAGCTTTCAGCTTGTCTCCTTACAACTTGTGATTGACACTACCAAAGGCTTTAGCGAAATCCATTGCAAATAATCTTACCTCTTTTCTTTTACAATAATCAAGAGTTTCCAATGAGAAATGTAGGACCTTGAGAAGCATGTCAACGCAGCTACCGCCTTGGCGCCTTTACGATAAGAAAATTGTGAGTTGTTCTTCAAAGGCTTCCTGTGAAAATATTAAAATAATTTGCATAAATAGTTAGCATAAGCGATGTTGAGGGAAGAACCGCAACATGTTGAACGTGGATGTTTTTCAATCATGGCTGTTTCCTGATTGGCCGAGCTAATACAATTGGAATGGAATGTCGCGCTACAGTAAGCAGCCGTTAGTGGGGAGGGAGAATACGACCGACACTTAAGCTTGGTTTTCATTTGGTCGCCACGATCGCAACGGTGTCATAGTGGTCGATGTAATACAGGGTGTATAAAAAAAAGCGCAACCTCGGAATTTCCCAAGAAATCCACCTTTTTTTTTATTAGCACAAAAGATTTTAGGCCTCTGGGAATTTAACTGTTGTTGATACTTGTAAACTAAACAACTTTCATTAAATAAATAAATGCATAAATTTCGATTCAATTCTGCTTTACGTGCTCGAGTTTGTAGTAATTAGACAGTTATACCCCTGGAATACGATTACAAGCTATTTTAAATTCCCAGGGGCGAAAATATTTTGTGTTTAAGAACACAGTGGATTTCTTGGGAAATTCCGAGGTTGCGCTTTTTTTTATACACCCTGTATATCGGAAATTCAGCCAACACCACCTTTATAGATTAAGACTCTCAGAGTTAGTGTCCACTGGGAACTCGTGGTGATTATCTACACTATAAAAAGCTTCAAACAGTAAGCGGGCGAGGGGTTGTTGTATACACGTATTTCTAATTATTGTGCAAATCAGGTTGCATACGTAGACCCTTCAGTCCCGGGGGTGATTCAATATAAGTGCCATGCAGGCGTGATGGGCTGCATTCACATGCATGCATGAGGCTATACCATTACTATCTTTTAGATATACTGGTCTATTTCATTTTGTTCTTATACTAACCTTATACAATGGCGGGAAAACGAGACAAATTTAAAAAGGTTGTTAAAGATAACAGATTACTTTTGGGTATCCTTGCTGGAGTAATAATTGGTTGTATTATTGGTGTTGTCAGCCATGATGCTGTGCAGTCCTCTCATAATCCTTCGCCTAAACGACTGACCATGTATATAAGTTTTCCAGGAGAACTCTTCATTCGAATGCTGAAGATGATTGTGATTCCTCTGATATGTTCCAGTATAATCGTGGCTTTGACTGATATTGACATTGGATCTGCTGGACGTTTGGGTACGAGAACACTTGTTTATTATCTAACTACCACTGTGTTGTCGGCAATATTTGGCTTGATCCTAGCCAGTATTATTAAACCTGGCGATGGTGTGAACCAAAGCAGTGGGCCTCCTATAGACATTTACCGTAATACAGTGGATTCGTTCCTAGATCTCCTCAGGTAAGTACCAGATAATTTTATATTTTATTACGGTTTCATTTTGTATTGTTTTTTGTTTCTTATATCAGAAACACTGATCACTGAACACTGATGACCCTGCATGGGGTAAGCAGAGGATATTTTAAAATTTTGAAAATATTTCATTAGTAATAATTCTATAGTCAACATGAAAAAATCTAACGCCTTTTATACCATTAATTATGTTCTATTAGAATTGTAGAAAATCCCTCTGCTCATCCCAGACAGCTACTAGGTCCTATGACTGATTTAAACTGTATCATTGAAAATTGCACGTAGTGCGGTTTATAGAATCAACGATTTTAATATTTAGAGCGGTCCTATATTTTGGTGGTGTAAACATGCTTTGTACGGGGTTTGGTTCGTCCTCTTTGGCACAAATTAGGCATTACGGTAAGTTGACACTCATTGTGTCGGGGGAAAATCTTGTATATTAAAGTGGTGTTCGCTCGCTGGCAAGAAGCAGGGAAGGTTATATTATCTTGAAGGGGCTATATTTGTTGCCGTAGGCAGCACACTAATCTTTACTTGGATCGCTGTGTCACGTGCCAAGACCTCTTCGGAGTTTTGTTTAGTCGATCGACGGTAAATTACGCTCAATTTTTTCAATAATATACGTCCACGGATTTAGGACGAAACTCGTAGATGTTCGTTTAATCGCGGAAACTATCCGAATAAATGTTCAGAACTCGCCAACGGCATCAGGGCCATGATACTTCGTTCGTCCGCGGTTTTTGTCAAAACCTCTGGCAGCTGTGCTTTAGCCTGGTTGTGCTTACGCATTTAAACTTTGATTTCAGAGGCAACTAGTATAGATATGCCTATTGTCATCTTCGATTTATTGCTGACACCACGGTTTATATGCTGACACTGTCATGACTTGGGCCAAGCCGGCCAACTCGTCATGGTTCTCACAATTATCAAATTACTTCTTTGTGAATAACATTTACGTTCTATTTTAATAGGTGTATACTGGTCTGAGTTCATTGTTTCTCACAATATTAAGTATACAGAAGAATGCGAATCCGTGTCCCTGGTGCTGCTATTATACATCAACTTTTGTGTTCATATTGATCTGCATTTTATGCAAGCCTTGTACAGAGAACTATGTTATACAACTGTTTTATATTTATGTTCAACTGCATTTTTATGCAACTGTTCAAACTTACGTCTGTTTAATATTACACATGTCAAGAGCGGTTATAACACAACGGGATGAACAAGGGAGGGGGGCCCACACCCCATCTTAGACCATGCGCGAACGAACCAATTAGGAGAGATCCACGTGTGATTGACAGGTCTGCTGGGGTGAAAATGTAATGAGGAGCGAACGGAGTGTGCGTCGAATATATATTTCAGGTAAACACGCAATAAAAGAGAGAGTTAATGTTGGTTTCCCGATCAGTGATTTTACGCAGATACGTTCCCTGCTATAGGCTGATAATTTACGATCGGTATGTGTTAATTTTGTGGGGAAATATAAGTCTTCCGGTAGTTCTTGTTATACAACATTGCGGGAATGGGAAGGCTTTGTACATTAAGTCTTTTGGTACAGGTATCTGTCTGTTGACAATTGAATGTGGAGTATGCAGTTTGCATATTAGTATTAGAGTAGGGCATGTTCAGCGTCAGTATTATGGGATCATTCGTGGGTTGTGCGGCATCGTATTTTGGGTGTATAGTGTGTAAGTACCATTAAACTTGTGCCGATTGTTTGTTGTGGGGCTATAACTGACATTAATTGCTGGGTTAATTGTTGTTTTCAATCGTTGGTATGGTGCACAGCTTGGTTTTGGCCCTCTCTGTGGGGGGTGATGATGAGGGCGCCAGTGAACTTTCCCACTGTTCGGCGCAGTGCAGCTATTGCGCACGAAAATTAATTAGTTTGGGGCTATTCACATGTTGTTATTTTGTCTTATAATGCGTGACTAGGACATTCAGACAAGGCAAGCTTTGTGGTTTGAGGGCTCTCGGAGACGACGTCCACCGATGGAATAGTCGGATTGGCAAATCGAGCAGTAGGCGGGCCGGGGGTTTTGCGTACACGCCTTTCAGTAATAGGTTTATTGAAATGTGGCAGATGCTGAGTTACGTATATGACTACAACGCAATAAGACTTCGACTATACTTGCATACCGTAAGCCTACAACGTAATTATGACCTAAGCTGGGATTGGGTGCTCCTGAGTTGGGGGAGGGTTCGCGTCCTCAAATCCCTCGCTCCAGATAGCTGGAGGTGTCGCATGGGTGAGGGTTTTCTCGGCCGCGCAAGAAACACTATAAAGTAACCTAACCTGGCAGTACAGATTATTGACCAGGGCCACATGGAAAGGCCAGGCCTTGGCGTCTCGTAGGACTGCCATGCCCCGGCGGAAACCAACCCCTGAGACCCAGACCCCAACCGCGCTGCACCATCTGTTTTAATATTATTTATTGCATAAATCAAATTAATAACAATCCGGTGTGTACGCCACTTCACGAATCGGCAAAGCACACTACAAATTTGGAGGGTCGCAGTCCCCCAGGAATCTCTTGAGCCGTGCATACCTTACATCACCCCTCTAGTGAGCTCATCAGCCAATCATTAGCCAGCTTACCTGTTTGACGTAATAGGGTGCCGCTCCTAACTTGCTAACCTCGAGGGTTTTCGCCCAGTGTAACTCATCGACTCGTGTGCTCAAGTTCTCCTTCTCCCGCCCTGGTTACTTTGGGGTTAGTGGGGTCACAGCCGTCGGGCTACTGCATCATGGTCTAGGTTACATCGGCGAGGTCCTAATATCCGACGAGGGAATCTCGTCCCTCGGCGTAGCAATAGTCAGCAAACAATCTACAGAGGGAGTAAGGTTACGGCTAGACGAAAAGATGGACTCAACCTGCCGAGGGAACCTTGTCCCCGGAAAACATAAAAACTGGTGACCGGATACATGCAATAAAAAGGAGTGACCCTGTAGTGAATAAGTGAATGGCAGAAGGAACTTCAACAGCTAAATCACTGAGTTGCTTTCTAATTAACCACTTAATTTTTAATTTCCTTGTTTTTCGATAAAGACTTCTATATATTTGGCGAAACTGAACGAAACCAACAACTACCAACAAGTTGAATACATGAACCATCAATGCAAAAAAGTAATTTCGATTTTTTCCCGTGTCAATTAGAAAACAGCAGGGGAGGTCTAGAATTTTGATATCTTAGGGAAAGGTGAATCAAACGAAACATAATGGTCTTAAATAACGTTTTTTTATAGTGCGGTTAATGCCCATCACTGCTGCCCCAATTCATAAACAATTTTCTTTTCTTACAGTATATTGATTTCTTATTATCAGCTATTTTTTCAACAGCTCCGAACATGTTCTATATCTGTCAAGTTAATGCCTATCATCCGCCGATATTATGCGGACAAAAATTAGACAAAAATCAACTGCATTTGTAAAGAATAAAAAAAGCTGTCTAGCGCCAAACTAGACACATATTTATATAGCTTTTTCCAGAGCGATACTTTGTATGGTTGTTCTAGTAATCTGCAGGATTTTCTAAACAATTTGTCAAATTAACAATTAATCGAAGTATGGTTTGAAAACTCAGCGAAAGTCTTATTTCTACATTTTTGAGTTTCAAATTTGTATTTTTTCCATTTTCTAGAAACTGCATTGAACCACCTTAAAAACATTTATTTTTAATTTAGGAATATAATCCCAGACAACGTGATGGAATCCTTTATCAGCTCAGTAAGTAAAATTGAATGATTTTGATATTTGATTATAACTTATATGAATATTATAGTATTTCCGTAATAATTAATCAAATTAAAGCAGTCCTTTTTCACAATAGAAATATTAAATATATATATATTTAATGTATATAACTTGTATAACATTTACATTTTACAGACACTGATGTTTTATTAAATTTAACAGTTCTGTCGATACATGGACGATCGTCATGAAGCTCATATCATAGAGTCCCAGACAGAAATGGAACCTGTAACTTTCTCATTGCCGGTGATTTTCTGAGGATATGAACTCAGAACGTCCATGTATCGTCTGTCTAATATTCCAAGCTTTCCCATGCATTCACTACAAGAATAGTGTATATATTAACACAATCAGTTCTGTATCACTTTACAGACACTGATGTTTTATGAATCAGTTCTGTATCAGTTTTACAGACACTTTGCCCTCAAACAGCTAGAGAGGGAAGATTTTTTTGCATAACGAATGTTTATCAATTCTCAGAAATTTATTGCAGTTTGCCTATAAAATGTGGAGAATTACCATTAACTCATTCCAGACTTCTCTTTTTTTACTATTTTCACTTTTTAAACGTGTTTCGCTGTATCACAGCTCATTAGCTACACTAGCTTGGTACAATCTGGAGTTTAACCATGTACTTATATATGCACATGCGATCGTTTGTGACAACCGCATGTGGGACAGCACCGCCAATTAGCACATCCGGAAAGCGTGAAGTAAAAGCAAATATTTCTCTAAGTTAATTTGTAAAGTTCTCATCAAGACGGAAAGACCCACCAGCTTCGTTTCCAAGTTGGCCACCATATTTTTTAAAAGCTCAATAACATATCTTTGCATGTAATATAATATAATATAATTATAATATATACCTAGGTTCATACAGAATACGAGGAAAAATCCAATTACAGTTATAAGTCAAGAAACATCAGCCTCACCAACATATCAGCAGAAGCCCTGGCTGAACTACTCAAGAATAACCAAGTGGTCACGTGGCTTTCCAAAGATGGAAATGTCACTATCATCGGAAACGATATCACGCGCGATTTTGGTAGAGTTGTGAAAGGTGGTGGAACCAATATGATTGGTTTAGTTGCATTTTCTATCGCTTTGGGTATTGTCTTAAATATTATTGAAGAAGAAGGAAATGCAATGACAAACGTTATTAAATCTTTGTACAATGCAACTATGAAATTGGTGGAAATAATTATGTGGTGAGTAAAAAATTATCATCTTTAGTTATATTTAATTACCCCATTTCCTTCCTTGTCTCCTGTGTGTATATATATATATATATATATATATATATATATATATAGGGCCTCTACAGTTCATGAAGATGGTCACCAAAAATTCAGAAAAAAGTCTAGTTGGTCCCCTACTATTTCGGAGTCAGCCCTTTATTTATATCTCAGTGAACTTGAAACGCGCTTATTGTCTGTTGATGAGAGAGGCCACAACTATGATAACGTACCGTATTCGGAAAAGGAAACCTTAAAAACTTTACAGAATTGTACAGATATTGTCATTAAACAAGCCGACAAAGGATCGGCTGTGGTAGTGTTGGATTTATTAGATTACTGTGAGGAGGCTTTTCAGCAACTTTATGACGTTTCCGTTTATGATTGTATTTCATGTGACCCTACCATGGATGTTGCCTCTCTTGTCAATGATAAGATTGTTTTTTTGAAAGATTCTGGATATATTGATGGTAAATGTGCTGAATATCTCAAAGTTGAGAATCCTAGGCTGGGCAAATTTTATTTATTGCCCAAGATTCATAAAAGTCTTATCAAAGGGGAAGTTCCCGGGAGACCTATTGTTTCTAATTGTGGTATGTCCACTGAGAATATTTCAGCCTTTTGGTTAGAGTGGACATCGATATAGGTGTCCCTCAAGGCTCTATTCTTGGCCCGTTATTGTTTTCGATTTTCGTTAATATTTGCCGGATGTTCTTCATTTCATGGATATTACCTTGTATGCAGATGACACAATACTCTACTATTCCTCCAAGAATATAAGCAGTTTGCGTCAAGTGGCTAATGCTGATTTTGAGAATGTTTCTAATTGGCTGGCTATGAATAAACTTACGTTAAACGTTGGTAAATCCAAATCTATGATCATTGGTAGCTCGCAGAAGCTCAAGAATGTGGACACCACATTGCACCATATTCTGGATCCTGTTGAATCCTTTATATACCTTGGGGTCATGATTAATAAAAGTTTGTGCTGGGATGATCACCACCATTATATATATACCAAAGTCATCAAGAAACTGTCTTTATTTCGTCGAATTAAAGTGTTTCTCCCATTTCAAGCAAGGAAGTTATTCTATTATACAATGATGATATTACCATTGTTTGACTATTGTGACTTAGTCTGGGGGGACCGTGGTAACTCAACCCTGATGCAGAATCTTCAAGTTCTGCAGAATAAAATTGCGAAGGAGATCCTGGACCGTCCTTATTACAGCTCAAGCACAGAAGCCCTAGACATGCTTCAATGGAAGAAGCTTGAACACAGACGCAAAGTCCATCGTTGCATCTTTTTGCATAAGTGTTTGAATAATAACATTGACTGTGATTTTAATATCAAATTTAATAGAGACTATCATAGTTATGACACAAGGTCTAAGAATGATATTCGCAAGCTTAAGAGTAACCGTAAATGGGGCCAAGTTAGCATGGTCTCAAGAGCAGCTGATGACTGGAATAAGCTCAACGAAAGCATTAGGAATATTAAGAATTTGAAACTCTTTGTGAAAGCTCTTCTTATGGAGTTTCAATGACTTTATCTTTAGGGAATCATTTTTGTTTAATAAGACCAAAATAGCTTTTAACATATTTTATAATTACTAGGAATTTATATTTTGTATCTATCGTAGATTAGGACCCTAGTGAAAACCACTTTGTGATCTAGGCTTCCTGGTTGAAGATTAAATTTACTTAAATACCATCGTATATTAAAGATACCTCGCATTTTTTATGTAAACTTAACGAGATAGGTAGTTTACCCGATAATGCCATGATCATCGTCACTATTGACGTTGTTGGTCTATATTCTCATATCCCTCATTCTGAGGGTTTATTAGCCCTTTCTAAAGCTTTAGATTTACGTAATACTATTGTTATTCCTTCGTTTGAACTAGTGGAATTAGCTGCAATTGTATTACAAAATAATTATTTTGGTTTTGATGACAAGATTTTCCATCAGAAATTTGGCACTGCCATGGGCACAAAATTTGCGCCGGCATTCACTAATATTTTTATGGGTGATTTGGAGAATAAATTGCTCGATTCTATTCGTTTAAAACCTTGGCTTTGGTG
Source organism: Chrysogorgia sp. JL179-B06 (assembly GCA_035772405.1). Lineage (NCBI taxonomy): Eukaryota > Metazoa > Cnidaria > Anthozoa > Scleralcyonacea > Chrysogorgiidae > Chrysogorgia > Chrysogorgia sp. JL179-B06. Next base: position 210,421 of record JAYKKM010000147.1, read on the forward strand.
GCGTTATCTCGATGATATATTTTGTGTTTGGACCCATATGGCTGTGAATTACTTGCCGAATTTCTTGAATGTCTTAATAATTTCCAGCCGCGACCATTAAATTTACCTCTAGTGTTTCCGATACTTCACTCCCTTTTCTTGATGTCTTGATGAGTATCATCATGGTAGTTTTTCCACAGACTTATATTGTAAGTCTACTGATACTCACCAATATTTAGACAGTAAATCTTGTCATCCTTATCATATCAAAAAAGCTATACCATTTAGTCAGGCGTTACGATTAAAACGTATTTGTATGATCAGGATAATTTTGAGAGAAGAGCAGGGGAAATGAAGACTTGGTTTCGTAAGAGGGATTATAAGGATGAATTGTTAGACCGGCAAATTTTTCGAGCACAACAGAGAGTTGGGAAGAAGCCTTGAGACCTAAACTTGATAGGAATGATAGTAATGGTAATAATGTCATTCTCCTTGTCCTTGATTTTCATCCTGCACTTTCTAAAGTCCCCTCAATTTTAGAGGGTCTTCAGTCTATTCTCTCAAGTTGCTCTGCCACCAGGGAGATATTTCCTGATAAGCCATTTGTTTCATTTCGCCGACCACGAAATCTTAAAGATTCCTTGGTGAGTGCCAAATTGCCGTCTAGAAGGGGGGATTTAGACTGTACAGGTATGCATGCTTGTGGTAAAACAAGATGTTAAATCTGCTGGTATGTCTCTGGTGGTCGTGTCTTTAGTGATTCTACCTCTCAAAATAAGTTTTATATTAATTATCGTTTTGATTGCGATTCTGCGGGGGTTATTTACCTTCTATCTTGTAAAAGGTGTGCTAAACAATATGTGGGTAGTACTATTACCACATTTCGTAAACGTTTCAATAATCACAAAAGTAGTTTTAATAGATTTGGTAAAGGACAGAGAGGTATTCCAGGCGAACATTTATACGCCCATTTTTTCTCGCACGATGATAATTGATAAAACTATAATGTAACAAACCCAACACAGCGTGAGGGATTTTGGACTTATAAACTTAAAACTTTATCCCAATGGGACTAAATATTTGTGATTTTTTTTAATTAATTTATTTGAGATGTATTATATGTAAATTTATTCATTCTTAACTCATATAAACTCTGGTGCGGCTATAGTCTTGGTAAGAACGACTTGAAGAAGGGGCAGTACCCCGAAACGTTGTCTAAATAAAAAGTTTTTAATACGTATCCTTTTGATTTCTCTCTCTCTCTCTCTCTCTCTCTCTCTCTCTCTCTCTCTCTCTCTCTCTATATATATATATATATATATTTTATTTTTTAAAATATTATGAGGATTATGAACTCGGGTGGTGAATAATGATGATTAGAGAAAACTCTACTTGGCCCGGCTGGGATTCGAACCGCAACCTTCGGTTTGCTAGTCCGACGCTCTACCGACTGAGCTACAGGTCAAGTTGGGAGCAGGTGGTCGAATGATGGTACTTGGGCTATTTGATATTTCGAAACAGAGTAGCTCAGTCGGTAGAGCGTCGGACTAGCAAACCGAAGGTCGCGGGTTCGAATCCCAGCCGGGCCAAGTAGAGTTTTCTCTACTTGTCCGGTATGGTTCGTCACTCGGAGTAGCTATTTACATCATCATTTTATATATATATATATATATATATATATATATATATATATATATATATATATATATATATATATATATATATATATATATATATATATATATATATATATATATATATATGTTTGAAGAGCGATCAGTAGACATCATGATTTAATAACAATTTGAAGCTGATCTAGATAAAAAACTTTGTACAGAATTTTCGGCTGCAGACTGTCAGCCTTCCTCAGTGACTAAAAAGCGCTATATTTACATAAAACGTTAAAACTTAGTGCATTTATACATTCTAAAAGCTATTAGTGTACCTATGGGATTTGAGCAGCGGTGTATAGTTCGTTGGAAATTATTTTCTCTCGTTGATTGCGTCTTTGTCCAAAGTTGAGTGCCAAGACTCAAAAAATAATCGTTGTTCATAATTTGTTATTCCTCGTTCAAGAATTGTCGCGTACTTAGGGTGGATATCATGTCCTGTCGTCTCAGCGTGATGCTTGATAGCAGACTCATTATAGGTTCGTCTGCCGGGATTATGTTCTTTTCCTCGGGAATCTGTACAAAGTTTTTTTATCTAGATCAGCTTCAAATTATTATTAAATTATATATATATATATATATATATATATATATATATATATATATATATATATATATATATATATATATATATATATAATATATATATATATATATATATATATATATATATATATATATATATATATATATATATATATATATATATATATATATATAAATATATAAATATATATATACACACACTAATATATCATTTCCATTATTTAACACTTTATTTTCAGGGTCGCGCCACTAGGAATCTGCAGTGTGATTGTTGGAAATATTGTTGAAACCAAGAACATCAGTTTGTTGTTTCGCGCTACAGGTCTTTTTGTGTTGACCAACATGCTTGGTCATATCATCCAGGTTTTTGTATTTTATCCTGGTTTATACTTTCTTTTTATCCGACGCAATCCTTTCAGACATCTTAAACATATTCTGCCAGCAATACTAACAGCTATTGGAACTTCATCAAGGTACAGTTTATCTGTAGTTCCAGTTGTTTCTTTAATAAAACGCTATTATAGTTGTAACCACTCGTAATCGGTTTCGAGTCCCGTCCGGCGAGTATTTTGTATTATTCGTTATTTTTTTGTTTCTTTGTTCTTTTCCCCTTTATTTTAAGGTTAGTATTAAAATTACGGCTAGGGTTGATATTATAAAATTATGGTTAGTATTAATTAAAATTAGGGTTAGGGTTTACAATTAAAATTAGGGTTAGGGTCACTGATCTCTAAATAAAGACTGGATTGAGCTTTCTATTGTATCTGATGAGCTGATTTTGAAGCCTGCATATTTGCATAATGTAAATTAACGAGAGATCATTAGAAACTCCGAGTTTGCAAGCAAATCAAACTGTGACGCTAGCAAAATAGGTTTAGTGTCTGGCCAATATAGTTTCTTTGTTAACATTAAATGCATAAAATCTTCAACCTAATTTGACGTCTCATATCAGGCTTCTCTCACTGGATAATTAGAGCCAACGGCGGCCATTGCTAAGAGACCAAAGTCGCAGTAAATCTGTAGGTAGGCGATGAATCGTTTTACCCAGAAATTTGAAAAATGTTTTCTGGTCCTCTTTATAGTAATATTATTTTATTTTGTCGATGGTAAGAGCACATAAACCATCAAAAAACCTCATAGGATTCTCAGTTGGTACCTTAGTAATGGCGGACTTCCGGCTTCGTTTTCTGAACAATAGTTGCTCGATCCAGTCTTTATTTTGAGATCAGTGGTTAGGGTTAGTATTAAAATTAAGGTTAAGGTTGATATTAAAAATTTTATGAGGGTTACTGTAGTGTTACTGTAATAGACTTTCGACAGAAATTCGGTCCCAGGTTTTTTCTAGATTTTGAGGTTAACGATGAGAATACCCGTTTACAGAAAGGAAAATTGCCACAGCAATTATACACAATTATACGGCAGAAACGGCGCAAATGGTTTGTAATTTGGCGTGCTCTATCGCAAAAAACCTTTTTCGTATCTATTTGTTTCGCTATGCAGCCAACCTAAAAAGAAAATTAGCGAACGCTTATTGCCAGCACGTGCATAGGAATTAAAAAAATGGTTTGACGTGCTCCATCGAGTTAGGGATGCACGCGGGAAGTTGGGAGAGCACGCGAGAATTTGGAAGAGAACGCGGGGAAGTTGGAAGAGCACGCGGGAAATTGGAAGAGCACGCGGGAAATTGGAAGAGCACGCGGAAAATTGGAAGATCACGCGGGAAGTTGGAAGAGCACTGCGAAGAAAGCGTAAGAGTTGTTCGAGGTGATAACTGTAGTTTTTTTGTTCTCTCCTGACTTCCCAACTACGTTCATAAGTTGATGGAGCACGCCATACCATACTGTGACAGTCAACAAGAAGAAAAACGAGAAGATTGGATGCTTTTCTTCACAATTAAGAGCGTTTATGTTCATTTGAGCAGCCGACGACACTGTCTTGCGTGAGTAAGGAGAATGTATATTTTCATCATTTTAATAAAAGAGTCTTATAATTATTACTTATTTCCTCAGTGTTATTTTATAAAAGAAATAGAAAACATCTTTCCGTATTCCCATTAAACAATAGAATACGTTTGCCCGGGTCTCTATAACGTTATCGAAACCCGAGTGACGCAATAAAAACACGAGAGAAGTGTAGGGAGAAGCACGGTGCTTTCCCAACTTCTCGAGTATTTTTATTACTTCACAAGGGTTTCGATCACGTTATTGAGACCAAAACAAACGTATTCTATTATTTTTATAAAATAATTTAGAAACAATTTCTTATAATTACAATATATAACGCTTTTGATTTAATGCCAATTCTCATTAGTTACTGACGCGTCATTCTGGTCTCCGTAGCGTGATCGAGACCGGCAAGCTGACCAATCACAGCGTGCGTAGAGTAAAATTATTTTATAATACGTTATAGAAACACTCGTGAAAGTTTGGGAAAACTCGAAATAGCGTGGAAACACTCGCTGATGTTCATAACAGGCCTAGTCGCGATGGTGCTGTAAACCTTATTTGTCCTCGTTTTAATTGTGAAACTGAGGGGGGTAGCATCCAGGCCCTGGAATTCATTACCAAAAATATAGAACATTTCTCTGTTTGAATTTCAAAGTTTTTATAATCTTTAAATGGTTGATTATTTTTATTATTATTATTATTATTATTATATGTATTGAGCAGAGCCGTTCAGACGTTCTCTGTACATGTCTGTAGTTTTATTGCTGGTTTTTGTACTTGAATCACAATATAAGTCTTTGGGAAATCACACCAAATAAGTGGTAGAAAGGATTTAATCATGATTCGTTCAAGTTTTATAACTATGTTATTGATTTGCGTCGTTTGCTCATTTTGTGGTAAAGATTTCATTACACTGGGTCGACATACATGGCGATGTAAACAGCGAGTTTACGACCTCGCTCGTCTGGATTAACAGTTAATCCAGACGAGCGGGGTCGTTATGCGGATAATACACCAAGGCAAATGCCTGTCATAAACTCTCCTACTGTTGCTGTCGCAAGCCGTAGCGTGGTCAAGTGCTGCTGTGGTAAAATATGCAAAGGCATACGTGGTCTCAAAATGCATCAACGTAGTTGCAGAGTTATTCTTGGGTTGAACAGTGAGCTTTGTATAGATCTTGAGGAACAAATTGATGATAAATCCGCAAATATCCCTACTGATAATCAATCTAACATAAGTGTTGTTGTGGACAACGAAGAAAGTTCTCCAATTTTGAAAAATGGCGTAAATCTTCCTAAAAGCGATTTGGAATGGTCAACGGCAAATAATTTTTTCAAATCTGTTCTCCAGCTAAATGGTCCAATCACATCACACGATTTAAATCCAAACATAAAGCTTTTAAAAGACGTTATCTACAACTATTTCGCAGATAATTTTGGTCATGTTAAAACAGTAGCTGACGAAAACCTAGTGAATAAATACAAAGATCATTCAGTCAAGGACTTAAAGAAAGCGTTAAAAAATTTAAAATCTACAAACAGTGACTCTAAAGAAATTCAATATGTGTCACACACCTTGCGCGATAAGCTCCGCCGTAATAACAACATCTGCAACCAGTCAACTCCATATAACAACGAATCTTTCAGTCATGATCAATACATCGGTAGAAATTTCTGGGGTTATGTCAAAAACGTCCTAAATCGAAAAGACGCCGTGTTTCCTTCATTCAACATGAGAGAATGCCTATCTTATTTCAGTAAAACTCTCGCCAAAATTAATTCAAATAAACTATTTCAAATTCCAAGCTGGATTCCAAGGTTATCAGAAATAATACGTAATGTTTGGTTGTCTGGAACTATGCCGGCTGAATGGAAACAAGCGTGCACTATACTTATCCATAAAAAAGGCAACACAGATGACCCCTCGAATTTTCGTCCCATCACTCTTGAAACAGTACCATTAAAAGTATTTACATCATGTCTTCGCATTCCTCGTTACTAATAACTTTATCGAACATAATATACAGAAAGGCTTAATTCACACCTAATCTGTCTGGTACTTTAGAACACACGGCTCAGATGACTCCATTTTTCATAATATTAAATCATTAAAGTTCCTGTTTGTATATTAAATTACTGCTTTTTATGCATGATTGAATCATTGACACTTAAAAATGCTGGCAATTTAGTAATTAGTACTGAGGGTAGAAAAATACCGTACATAAGACAGTAAGGTTTTTATTAACCTGACGGCTGACACCGTGACACGATTACTTCCAATTTGCAAAATATTGCAATTTTAGCCCTTCGATAACCGTTGACAGTTAAAGCGGTATTCTGGGGTATTATATGGCCCGATCACTCAAAAATATATGGCCGAGATGGACAATTTGGACACCCAAGTTTCAGATCCTGGCTAAGACCCTGCTCAGATGACCAATATTATCAACAAAGCTAGGATAAAACAACGTTCTCTTATCATCGGGTAAGGATAAAACGCGGATGCGGATGACGGATGGCGGATACGGATGGCGGATGAGAAAAGGCGGATAGAGGATAAAACGCGGATGGGAAAAGGCGGATAGAGGATAAAACGCGGATGAGAAAAGGCGGATAGAGGATAAAATGCGGATGGGAAAAGGCGGATAGAGGATAAAACGCGGATGAGAAAAGGAAAGTAGGTCTGTGTGTAGAAATTTAGAATTAATAGTCTCTCGCAGACTCTCCACTGCGGGCGAAAGACTATAATATTATTCAAACAGCGCTAATGTAATTGTTGGGAGTTTATACAGATATCAATTATATTCCAGGCGTCATTCTATAAGCAAGAAAATCTGCAATAAAATTAAAATCTGAAGTAAATTAAGATTGAAGCTTCACCACGAGTAACTTGATTCAGGTACGCTCAGCGTGTCGTAAATATACTGTCAGAGCTCTGCTGTCAGAGAGTCGGGATATTACAGCGTGACAGGGAAAACAGTGTTTAATTGAACAGGAAACGACAAAACAACAGCCGTGGCCGGAGAAAAATTATTGTTGAGTTGTAACTCTTCGTGGGAAAAGTGTTATTGAGATATGTATTATAAAAATGTCACAAAAAGGGCAAGCAGTTGTTATCTCTGGTTAAGATATATTCGGACTCAAACTAATTCTATACGCGGACAGCACTTTGTGACCAGCTGCACGTTGTTCTTTTCCGAGCACTTTGTGACCAGCTGCACGGTATGTTATTTTTGTTCTTTTCCGACCACGAGTAGGTGAAAGCAGTGACATCGTAGTCGTGTTATATGATGTAAGTTTGTTTGGTTGTTAATATGGCTTTTAAGTTAAGGTTAAAGTACCTTATTAATTTTCTTTTATTAAAGTGCCTAATTAAGTTTTAGTTATTTACTGAACTCCGAAAATGATTAGGAATGGTAACTTAGAGCTCCTTCAAGTTATTCATATAGAGCAGCATACTAGCATAGTCCTGGAACGAATTGTCAGATGAAATAAGAGATTTTAACAATTTTTTAGTTTTAACGCATCAGTCAAGAGACGTTTTTACGCGCGTTTAATTTGAATATCATTAGATAATCCATATATAGTATAATAATGTATATATTTTACGTCTGTCTCTCATTTGCAAAATATATCATCTTATACGCTCGAAAGGCCATCGTGTTTGAAGAATTTTAATTAAAGATTACAGAATAACTAAAAAATTTCTGTTTCGGTCAGCGCGCGCGTTTGATATTGCGCATTTATCATAATTTTATGGTGTTTGTAAAATATACTTTTTATATTTTTCTTTGGATATTTCATTCTATTATAGTTCCGATTCTATCATTCTATTTTCGTCCATCGTTCTATTTATCATTCTATTGTAGTTCCGATTGCATGTTTCAAAGCCTGGACATTTTGAGATATAATAGTCACCATATTTCTGTACCATGAAGGTTTATAGGAATATTTAGAAAAAGAAGCACGTCACCACGTCAACTTTGAAGTTAACCAGAAACAGAAGACTTTATTTTTTGGCCTAATGCTCTATACCGATTAAATATACACAACTCATGACAGTTTTTTCGCACACTTGTGTTGGTCTGTAAAATAAGCCGCCTAAATCTACAATAAGCCGCCTAAATCTTTCGCCCGCGCAGTGGAGAGTCTGCGAGAGACTATGTACTATTTAAAGCACGCGTAGGAGTGTTTTATCAGATATAAAACACGAGGCGCAGCCGAGTGTTTTATATCTGATAAAACACTCCTACAAGTGCTTTAAATGGCTTAAAAAACGACCAGCATTTGGTAAGTTCGTTGGCGTAGTAATTTTGAAAAATAACGTTGTCTAAGCCGAGAAAATCAAAGCTAAAGTTTATGTAAATTAGGATGAATCTTTGTCACATATAAAGATACGACACGGTGGTGATTTTGCTTTGTGTTTTCCTCATGAATTATTAATGAGTTTTTAAATTCTAGACACAGACCTACTTTCCTTTTCTCATCCGCGTTTTATCCTCTATCCGCCTTTTCTCATCCGCGTTTTATCCTCTATCGGCCTTTTCCCATCCGCGTTTTATCCTCTATCCGCCTTTTCTCATCCGCCATCCGTATCCGCCATCCGTCATCCGCATCCGCGTTTTATCCTTACCCCTTATCATCACTCTACTTGACCTCAAGAATGCCTTTGGTGAAGTTCATCATAATTTAATTCAGTCCATCCTTGATTATCATCACATTCCTAATCACATCAAAACTGTTATAAAAAGTTTATACATGGATTTTAAGACTTCAATAATAACATCTGAATTTCGTACTCCTTTTATATCTGTTGGTCGTGGTGTACTGCAAGGTGATTGTCTTAGTCCTCTACTATTTAATATGTGCTTCAACACTTTCATTCAACACATAAAGGCCGATAAGTACCGTCAATTTGGTTTCTCCTCCCATTTTCTAAACCCGATACACTGGTTTCAGTTTGCTGATGATGCCGCGATCATTAGTGGCCAAGAATCAGAAAACCAGCATCTTCTAAATCGTTTCTGTATCTGGTGCCAATGGTCCAGTATGACTTATCCGGATTGACAAATGTAGTACATTTGGTATCAAGAAAGCTTTAACAAAATCAATCCAATATTTACCTAAACTCTTAATTAACAGTGACCTAATTCCAACCATTAAAATTGGAGAATCTTTCCGATATTTAGGAAGATACTTTGATTTTGATATGTCCAACCAAGATCACAAGTCTGGGTTGACCTCCCTCATCACAGAACTGATGTCTGATATTGACCTTAAACCACTACATCCGAAAAATAAACTTCTCCTTTACAGTCGCTACGTCTTATCCAAAATATCCTGGCATTTTACTTTCGCTACCTTGTCCAAAACTTGGGTCTCTGGAAACATCGATTCCGTTGCAAACAAATATATCCGTAAATGGCTGGAAATACCAGTATCGGGAACATTGAGTAACGTCTATCTAACCCGTAACAAATTTGGTCTAAGTATTTTCCCACCATCTATCAAATTCACTCAGTGTCAAACAGTTCTTAGAAATGCCTTAAAAACATCTCCCAATGAATCAATAAAAGAACTTTGGAAATCAACTAATAACAGCACTAACATTCAGTATGATATTTACAACTCTACCAAGGAAGTTATCAAAGATTTCCGTTCTGGACAAGAGGATAAACTTCAAAACCAACTAACCTGTCAAGGCTCATTTTTCTCTAATGTTACAAAATTCTCCTTGCCAAAGCTAAACAAATTCTGGTCTTCTTCTCAATCTAAACTACCAAAAAACATCTATAATTTTACTATGCGTTATATCAATAACTCTCTCCCTACCCGCAAAAACCTTTCAAGATGGGGTATATCATCAAGTTCTGACTGTTCCTTTTGCTTACACCCAGAAACTCTCCTACACGTGGTTGCAGGATGTCAATCATACCTTGAACGTTTTACGTGGAGACACGACTCTATTCTAAACTTTCTTGCCAAGACCCTACAAACTGCCAATTGCTCCAACCTTTTTGTTGATCTTCCGGAATTCAAAAGCCCCTCAATAATAACTGGTGACAGATACCGTCCAGATTTACTCCTATCTACTTCAAAGGGATGTCTATATATAGTCGAACTTACCGTAGAGCGCAAAAAATCCAAATATACAGAACTAGTTAGACAACAAAGTGAACACTTTAGCACTGTTAAATTTGTCAATCTCTCGATTAGTTCACTCGGTGTTTTCGCAAATGAGTGTACGTCCTTTATTGAAATGTTAAACGATGTAGGAGTTGATGTGAAGCACCAAAATTGTTGTGTGAGAAAAATGATATATATTGCCATCAGAACAACTTATATCTTTTGCTGCAGAAATAAGGAATGGACGAATCCTGATTTACTGAACTTTTAATTATCTTTAAGTGACTTAGTTGTGATTCAAGTAGCCGATTGTAAATTACCTCTATGAGTGAGAATCACAATTGTTTGTTTAGAAAAAAAATTCATTTAATAAAGTTTCCATTATTATTATTATTATTATTATTATTATTATTATTATTATTATTATTATTGTTTATATTACGTCCTTTGAAGCGGACGTGTTTGAGTTCGCTCCCCGTTTTAAAAGTTTAATTAAATTTTTCTACTTCTGTCCGCCGCCTTCTGTCTGAAGATATTTACTTACTGAGTCACAATGGAGAAATCATCAAGACTAGTGGCTTAAATTACGAAACTACGAGGAAATATCATAACGGGTTCTGGCAACTACACAAGATACAAATTTACACGATGTCAAAGAAACCCAAAAAGATTAAATGGACGGAACAAATGAACATTGATGTGCTAGAATGCAAACGAAAAGCACAGGAGCTGACTACACTCAATAATGCCCCTTGTAATACAACGGCAGGAAGAAAGGTTACATTGAGGTTATGAACGAGCTATGGAACGAGAAAGGATACGGTCACCTTGGTCTTAAACGACAAAATCTGCGAGTCAAGCTTCAAGGCTGGAAAAGACTCAACGGAATTCAACGGTGAACTCGGACAGGATTCAGCCGATGTCAAATATTGTAAATAATATGACTTCTACCGAAGATATCGACGAGAATCGGAATCGAAATCAAAATAATATTGACCAGCAAAGCCAGAATGATAATCACCCGACACAAGGCCTAGATTTGCATACGTCTGCAGTACAACTCCCAGGGGAGTCATTAGTTCTGGAGCGTGATCACTCAACTTCTGAAAATGCGTTAGACGACGTGCAAGGAAACTTGCCTGAATACAAAGCCAACAACGCGCCATCTACATTTATTTGGGGCCGACATAGTGATGGAAGAACAATAACGGTCAGCACGTCGACCATTGAAAAACGCTTTTCTTGTCCCCTATGGAAAAATGGGAAAAAATTTCATTGACAAATTAACAAAACACATAAATGATTGGAACAATGGATCAGAAATGCAACACTGTGCTTTAAAAGCAGCCATTGTACTTCTGGCGTTATGTCTACAGAAACCAAGTAAGAAATCCAAGGCGAAGGAACACAAAGAATGTTTGGCTAAGCGGTTGGCACTATGGGAAGAGGGCGAAATAGATATTTTGCTGCGTGAAGGGCGAATGATCCAAAGGCGTATCACAAGCTCCCGGAGAACTGTTCCACCTGATAAAGCAAAAGTGTTTGCAAACCTAGTCATGAAAGGCCAAATTCATTCGGCTTTACGCTACCTCAGTGATAACGACGGCGGGGGCGTCCTGCCCCTAAGTGACGACGTCATGAGACAGCTTAGGGAAAAACACCCTATGGCACAGGAAGCCCACCCGGGATTTCTACTCTTCGGGCCAATTGAAAACGTCCCAGATGTAATCTTCCTGCCGATCAATGGAGAGATGGTCCGAGACGCCGCGTTGAGGACTAAAGGCTCTGGAGGGCCTTCGGGTGTAGATGCTGATGGCTTCAGGAGAATGCTTGCATGCAAATCCTTCAAGAAATCCGGCACAGACCTGTGCGCAGCGATAGCTACAATGACCAGACGTTTATGCACTGAACTGATTGATCCTCGAAGTATCGAGGTAATATTGGCAAATCGACTAATTCCACTCGACAAAGGAGAGGGCGCGGTTCGGCCGATCGGGGTTGGAGAGGTAATACGGAGGATAATTGGGAAATGTGTGATGAGAGTAACAAAACCTGATGTCGTCGACGCAAGTGGCTCGCTGCAGGTATGCGCTGGTCTTAAAAGTGGAAGTAAGGCAGCAATTCATGCAATGCGCAATGTATTTGACGCCGATGAAACAGATGCTGTTCTACTCATCGATGCCTCCAACGCATTTAATGCTCTGAACAGAGCTGCTGCGCTACACAATACCAGAGTGCTATGTCCAGCAATAGCGACCTACGCGATCAACACCTATAGACAACCTGCGAGACTCTTCGTTACAGGCGGAGAAGAACTGAGATCAGTAGAGGGCACCACACAGGGCGATCCTATCGCTATGAGCCTATACGCCATCAGTCTTCAGCCACTGATAACGCTTTTACACATCTCAAGCAAAGCTAAACAATGCTGGTTTGCTGATGAGGCAACTGGAAGCGGCTCGCTAAAGGATGTGAAGAAATGGTGGGATGAACTGTCAGAGAATGGTCCAGCACTAGGATATTTTCCTAATGCGAAAAAGTGCTGTTTGGTCGTCAAACCCGAGAAAGAGGACGCTGCCAAGGTGGTCTTCTGCGAGACAGCAATTAACATCACCACGGAGGGTCACAAGCATCTAGGTGCAGCTCTCGGATCAAGATCGTATCTCGAAGAATATGTCGGCGAGAAAGTAGAGGACTGGGTAAATCAGGTCACGAAACTTGCAGAGTTCGCCACATCACAACCTCAAGCGAGTTATGCAGCCTTTACCTTTGGTTTACGGCATCGTTGGACATATTTCGTAAGGACATTACCCGATATTACCGACCTACTGGAGCCATTGGAGCACGCGATAACTGATGCTTTAATACCAGCTATCACGGGGGATCATGTAGTCACGGAAGTTGAGCGCGACCTCCTCGCGCTCCCTGTGCGCATGGGGGGGGGGGGGGCTTGGGCTTACAGATCCAACGAGAACTGCATCCTTTGAATACGAGGCTTCTGTCAATGTCACAGCCCCCCTGGTAGAGAAAATTGTGGAGCAGGTACACCAGCCTCCGGATGCGTCTGAAATAATGACATTACAACTAAACGCACGGAAAGAGAAGGATAAATGTTTGAATGGAAGGCTACAACAAGTGAAAAGTTCCCTACCGTCAAGAACCAAACGAGCTGTCGAGCTGGCCACGGAAAAAGGAGCATCTAATTGGTTAACAGTAATCCCCATCGAAGACCTGAATTTCAATCTGAATAAGAGAGAATTCAAGGACGCGATAAAGTTAAGATATGATTGGGAAATCACTGATACTCCAACAGTGTGCGTATGTGGGGACCTGTTCAATGTGGACCATTGCTATGGTCTGCCGGCGAGGCGGCTTCATAATTCAACGCCATAATGAGCTTCGTGATTTGGAAGCCGAGCTGTTGAGCATGGTGTGTAATGATGTTGAAATAGAACCGGTCCTACAGGATATCACTGGAGAAGGCTTAAACAGAGGCGCCAACAGAGCCCCTGATGCTCGTTTAGATGTTCACGCTCGAGGCTTCTGGGAGAGGCAAAGATCTGCGTTTTTTGATGTTCGGGTTTGTCACCCAAACGCAGAGTCTTATAAAGATCTCAGTCCCAAGCAAATCTACCGGCAACATGAAAATGAGAAGAAGCGCCAATACGCGAGCAGAGTCATGGAGATAGAACAAGGTACTTTTACCCCGCTAGTATTTACCACGACAGGTGGAATGGCTGATGAATGCAAGAAATACCATAGTAGACTTGCTGAATTACTTGCCATTAAGAAGGGAGAAGACTATGCCAGCACAATGTCTTGGTTGAGAGCGAAAGTCTCTTTCGCCTTAGTACGTTCAGCTCTCCTATGCCTTAGAGGAACCAGAGCAAGAAGAAGAACTGCAAATATTACCTTAGACAATGACATTACCTTAGAGAATGTGGCGGGCCAGAATAGTTTGAAGAAACAAAGAATAAAGTTACTTGATATGTAACTTTTTTTTTTTATTATTTATATTATTATTATTATTGCTATGTAAAAAATTGTCATTAATTTGTAAAATATAGTATTATCTAATTTTTAATTAATTTCAGATGTAATTGAGATTTTATTGAATAAAGTTATTATTTTATTATAAATAAAAAATAAAAATAAAAAATAAAATTATTATTATTATTATTATTATTATTATTATTATTATTATTATTATTATTATTATTAGGAGGAGGTAGGGTAAGGGCTTCCACAAACTGGTTCGTGCTGCCACAATTGTAAATTCTAGTTCTATTTTTTCGCGATATAAAGTTGATGCAAGTAGAAAATGCATTTTTATTCTTTATATTCTTTTTATTAACGGCCGTAAAACGTCTGTTGTTGTTGTTGTTTGTTGTATATTCTTTTTATCTAAAGATCAGATTTTTCATAGGCAGTATATCGATCGGAAGACGAGTCTCGAAATTGTAAAAGTTAACCCATGTGGAAATGTTCTGAATGAATAGAAGCTTGAATGGCGACTTAAATGCCAACAATATGAATGTTCGGTTAATGTTTTTATATTTTTGTTTTGTCATTTATATATAGTACAGTTTTTTCATTTTTATTCAACCTTTTTAGCGCCGCTACTTTACCTACCACTATTGAATGTTGTGAATCGAGAGCAAAGATTGATAAGCGCGTCACTCGTTTTGTTCTTCCTATTGGAGCAACATGTAACATGGACGGTGTGGCATTGTATTTCGCAACCGTTGTTCTATTTATAGAGCAAATGGAGCCCAGTATGCAACTGGGGATTGGTGACAAAATTATGACCATGTAAGTTGAACCTAATTATATATATATGTATATAAAGCCGAAAATTGGATGTCAGTTTCAGTCGCCCACGCGGTTAGGGAGACCAAACTAACCACAGGTTCGTATCTCAGCTCCCCGCCCACCCACGCAGGTGCGTGGGATTAGAGGCATTAGACTACTAATACGTTTTTACTATATATAGAGAGTTAAGTAGTTACAGAGAGCACAGAGAATTCCTACACTGCATTCTCAATAGTAACACGAAATTGTTGTTTCTGTCTGGACTATTGAATTAACTTACCGGACAACTCGTGAAACATAGATCTGGTCAGTCACGGCGAAAAATGTTTCATATTAGGGGGTATGCAATTTACAAAACCATAGAAATTTCCATGATTGCGTATATATATATATATATATATATATATATATATATATATATATATATATATATATATTATATATATATATATATATATATATATATATATTATATATATATATATATATATATATATATATATATAATAATAAAGTGGTAAAAAGTTGGAAAAAGCTGGGGGAATATCAATAGTTTAACACCACTAACGTCTGGTACTGCCACCAGAATGCTGCGGATGGTACAAAACATCTCATGGAAATCACGCACCACTAACAAGGCACTGTATATGGGTCATATCCTCGCCTATCATCCATCATAAGGCGGAGGAAGCTCGCACTAGCTGGTCATGCAGCAAGACACAACGAACCAGCAGGAAGAGTGTTATTATGGAAACCGGGCGACCTAACACCACACTGACGAAAGTCCTTGAAGAAGACACTGGACTGACTTGAAGGTGATGACCTGCTTGCGATTATGTTGGACAGAGTGAGCTGGAGGAAGAATTATATCATGGCACCGACTGGCGTTGGCCATGAAGAAGAGACGTCTGACATCTTTTTTGCGACCGTTTACCGAATCTCTAGCCGACGTTTTCAGGAGTCGGTGCTCTGTTCTTTGCAGGTCCTTCTGTAGCTCAGTACATCTGGTATATCAGACCAAAATGTTACGGATTCGCGTTGCAGAAATTGCATTATATAAAAACATTTTGTAATTGTACGCTCATATTGGATAAAAGCCGTGTTTTTATTTAACAAATATAAAATAACAATTGTCTTACGCAGCTGGTACTAGTTTGTCGAGACTCATTCTATATCAGAGCACAGAGACACAACTGACGTCACTTTCATTTTGTATTATATTTCCTCTGTCGTAAGACACTCATATTTTAAATTACTTGCGTGTCTTCGTACTGTGATGGGAACATGATTAATGACGACATTTCAACCGGAAAAATACCTGGTGGAAACATGCGCGAGGCGAAGCCGAGTATTTTTATACGTATTGTTCCATTTGAAATGACGCCATTCATGTATACAGATACAAAGGTGAGTATCTATTTGTTTTAGCCAGTGTCTTGGTACAGAAACAATTAAATACAAAATGAAAATGACGACAGTCTGTGTCTCTGTACCGTGATCTTGATCAATCAGAGCCTGCATGCCTAAGACACTTGTTATTTTATAAAAATGTTTATAAACATGGCAATGTTCACACCCGATCACATACGCCATCTTGAAGAGTAAGGATAATTTAAGTTTTGATGACATTAATAAAGGACCCTACTTGTATTACTTATTTTCTGTGGGTTATTTTATAAAAGAAATAGAAAACAGAAGCATTATTTTCTATAATTGTATGGAAAGGTTTTCTATTCTAGTAAACTTAATAAGCTCGTCGGCCGCAAGAACTTAATGCTGTGAGACTGCTGCAAACACATCTTGGCAACAAGTCAGCCCGATTACTCACAGTGTATGGCATGGAAGAGTTCATAATTTTAAATTCGTAATAATATTAAGATTTTTTTCAAATCATAAAAAATATACGGCTGGTCACTTTCCACTTTATAACTCCCCTATTTTCTTAAATGTTTCTTCAGATTGATCAGTACATTTGTTTCAATCGGTACTGCTGGCATCCCCGGTCCAGGGATTACGAATCTTGTTATTGTTCTTGAGACTGTTGGACTTCCAGTTGATAAAATTGGTCCAATAATAGCTGTAAATCTGCTTATGTAAGTTGCATATATATTTAATTTTCATTGAATGAAGAGTAATGATTTGTTTTTTAGAAACCTAGGGTATGAGGATGGATGGAATGATGGACGGTTAGAAAGGACGTACATGTGTGCGGGTGACTGAACGTGTAGAAATGAGACGAATGTGTGGACATTAAGACAGATTTATTATATGGCTGGTGCTACGTCCGGTAAAATTACGCAATATGATTGGTCAACGTCAGGTCCGAATTTTGTCGTAATGACCTGCACAGAAATTGCGAAGGCATTACGCCCTAGGAGTTCAAAAACATTAAAATTCCGCGACAAAGCTAATTGTTTACTCTTGTTATTTGTTCGCTCAGTTAAATTCTTGAGTGACGAAATATATTTAAGTACGAACATCATGAAAATATATAAGTATACGAACATCATGAAGTAAACTGCAAGTGACATAAAATCTGTTCATCTTTACTTTGAAATTAAACTAAACAAGAAAACTAATAAAATAAATACATGCTAGCGAAGCCATAGGCATATGACTGCTAAAAAGTCCATATAATAAACAGCTTATTAACCTCACTTGTTCGGTACTTCGGTCTGTACAAAGAAATATCGGACCTCCGTTTTTTGCACGAATCTCGGCTCACTGCGCTCGCTCTGTCTGTACTAAAAATGTCGGTCCGATATTTCACTGTACAGACCTTACGTTTGGTCAATAAGCTGTTTATTACAAACGAAATATCTGTCGTCTTATTTCTCTAGTTTGGCAGCTCACTGTCTCTCTTGCCTCTAGCTCTCGTGTAAATAGATAAGCAGGCACCGCAAATATGAATGCTTCATTTTTTATTAGGGATCGTATTTCGACTTCTGTGAATGTGATGGGGGATACCTTCGCCGCCGCCATTGTTGAAAGACTTTCTCAGAATGATTTAAAAAAGTATGGAATGTCTGGAAATGTCGAATCCCAAAGTCAAGATATGGAAAAAAGTATCGAAAATTTGAGCAACGAGTTGCTTAAAGATATTGCCTTTTGAGAGTGTATATTTGTATTTCTTTGATCAGTTTGATCTTCCTTACATTGTTATAGAATAGAGGAATGGAGGAATATAATTTAAAATGAACACGAATGCTAAAAGAATTGTTATAGAAAAAAGTTAAAAAGTTAGAAAGAAATATAGAAAATTTTCATTAACATGAAGAATTGAAAGAAACAAAGTTTCTGGCTCTTACTTTATTTCACGGCAGGAAATTATTGTTGAAAATTGGGCCACCAGCCCCAGTTCCCTTTTTGCCTGAAATTGCTCGGTCTGACATATCCATGCCTTGTCGGGAAATTGTTTACAATGTTTTGGCTGTCCTTTCGGAAGACTGAATCTAAATTTTGCCACCTCGCGCTCATATCCAAAGTCTACTATCTGTTAGCTTTCGTCTCGTATATTGGTCGCGTTGTTTCATGCTTTAATTTATCACGCGTTCTCGCATTTCCAAGCAGCATATGACGCCAGACAACAGTGAAGTGGTTAAATATGTTGGTCCAAAGCGGAGTTAAATATATAGTCTTTAATTGATTTACTGAAGAAAGCGAAACCGTTGAACCACAGAAGTTGTGTTGTTCTTTCATTTGAGCGCTTGCGAAGAACGTTTGGTAATGCATCTCTTGGTGAAAATTTGTAACAAAATTTGGCAAATTTACGTCGCGGGTGAAACGTGATGCCTCTTTATCCAACAGCAAGAGACACAGGCTACAAAAAGAACATCAACCACTTGCCTCCTCTGTAGGCAACTCTATGACTACTGATGCCGCTAAACGCCATGTATAATTTCACCCAAAAGACTGCGCACATTGCTAGAAAGACACAGAGTTACCTACGAAGCAGGAGTAGCATAGTGGTAAACGTTCTTCTAGTAGCGTCTGTCTTCTTCGACCTTTCACCCGCGCCGCAAATTTGACAAATTTTGTTACAAATGTTCACCAAGAGATACATTACCAAACGTTATTCGCAAGCGCTCGAATGAAAGAACAACACATCTTCTGTGGTTCTATGGTTTCGCTTTTTTCAGTAAATCAAGTGAACAAAATATATATACGTCTGTTTAGACCAACTTATCAGTACCGCGATGTTGTCTGTGTCGTCAAATATAGGCATCGAAATGCATAGACAACGCATAAATTATAATGTGAAACAGCACCCTCAATATAGTAAACGAAAGCTAAGAGTTAGGAGATTTTAGATATGATCAGGGCGAAACAAGACTTTGACTCAGTCTTCCGAATGAACCCCCAAAAGTTTGTAAACATTTTCCAGATCAAGCATTATTCATGACCGCGCAACATCCGGTCAAAACAACTACTGGGAACTGGAGACATTTTCGTGGCCCAATTTGCGGTATTAATTTCCTAGCGTGTTTTCTTTCTTACTTTTAAGGCGGCAAATTAAGTGATGTCACCTTTCCATATGCCATTCCTGAGCATGACGTAGTGTATTTTAAGGTGGCTCCATATGGTTTTATGACCGCGCGCGACCTGGTTGCTAATTTGGCAGGAAATGTACTGATAATCGGAACATTTTATGATATGTTTATGAGCCGGTTGTATAGTGGTCAGCTGAACGCTGCTTGCCTTTCCAATGGTCAAGCACCGTACCTCTGATACTCTAACTGGATGGGTTACCATTATGCAATATCGCAATTGTAAAAATTACGAGACATCTCTGGTGCGCGTTGTTCAGATATTTCTCTTTTGAGACTGGAACCAGTGTTGCCATAATCGAACGAGCAGTGCTAATAGCGTAGCGTCGTCTGGCTGCTATTAATAGCTAAAAATGCGGACAAACAAGCCGAATTTGACTCACAAATTATTGCAAATGAGCATTTTTCTCGGAGCAATTCGCACAAGACCGTCAAGTTTGAAGAAATTTCATAGAAGGAAACACGGGAAATGGCAGAAAAAATGGAAAATATAAAAATTTTATATTTTAGACTCATCATTGTTGCCATGGCAACATCTTGAAAAGGTAAATGGTGAATTTCATGGACATAAGTCACAAGGGAAAAAAATGAAGCTTCGTCCTTAAGCATTTTAGTCCAATATATAGTTAAGCATTATGTAGAAATTATTGTAAATGTAATTATTTAATGATTGAATCTGTTTTTGTTTTCCATCCGCTTTTATCTTGCAAATTATACAAACCATCATTCAATGTACGTATAATAAAAAATGTACAATAAGTAATTAAAATTAATGTTTAATTTACAACTAATATACTTAAATCGTCTTAAAAACTAATCTG
The DNA here is from genome assembly GCA_035772405.1 of Chrysogorgia sp. JL179-B06. NCBI lineage: Eukaryota > Metazoa > Cnidaria > Anthozoa > Scleralcyonacea > Chrysogorgiidae > Chrysogorgia > Chrysogorgia sp. JL179-B06. The sequence goes on from JAYKKM010000147.1 coordinate 230,867, forward strand.
CCCTATACAACGTTTTTCGTTGGTCGTGTACTTCAAGTCAATTTTAAAACAATGACTATGTACAACATTATAGGGATAGTTTTCACATCCTTTGATGAGTTCACTTTGTTCTTGAACTGAACCACTGCAGATATCACAAATGGACTAGTGGTTGATATTCTATCATATAAAATAAATAAAACTAAATGAGATTTCATCTTTGAAAATGTAGTCTTTCTACCGACGCCTCACTCACCACTTAATTTGCGTCCTCTTCTGTCATGCTCGGCGTGCTTATAGTTTCATCTTGGTACAATGTTTTAGGACCCTTCTGTAAATCACCCTCGGGTGAAGTTGGTATCCTCATTAAAGATTATTCTCAGGCAATTTCTTGAACAAGAAATATCCAGCAAAAGCCGAACCAACAACTGCCGCTGCAATACAAATATTCTTCATGTATCGCATGTTGAAATATTTCCAAAATGAATTTTTCCCAAATTTATACTTTCCAGTGATAACACGTAATCACAATGTAACACACCAATGAAGTTAATTACCTTTTTCTTTGATGACATCATAAATTGGCTACATGAGTGACGTCACAATTTCGTTTGTATGCTATGTTACGCTACTGTTGCATAAATTAGTTGCCTGTTCAGAAAAGAGTAATCGTATTAATAGTAAAATTTTACAACGTACACTTATAAATCAGCTGAGCACTTTTTATTCTCATGTTTGGCAAACTTTTATTCTTGCTTTATAGAACATCAATTCTGCAGGATGTTTGTAGGTGGAGGCGGTTTCGCCTTGGTTGCACTGTAGATCAGAAGTTAAATGGTAGTCAATTTATCCCGGACGTACTGTGACCCCGTCCCGCAAGCAATCGTCTTCTGGACGATCTTTTTAGTATCCGCAAGAGGTCGGACGAAATGAGAGATTGTACTGCTATCATACGATCGGACATGCCTGTATTATGAAATACATCATAAAACTGCTAACCCCAAAACAACTTAGATCCTAACCCCCCGCCTAATGGTTTTCTAATAGTAACCTTAATACTAATAAAAAGATCGTGGAGAAGACGATTGCTTGTGGGAAGGGCTCACAGAACGCCCGGCATAAATTAACTTTAAAAGTTAAACGTGGGAACGGACTTTTTAATTAAAACGTTGTTAAATGTGCTGCCTGTATTTCTGTCCAAACTTTGAAAATGCAAATGTTCGCGACTCGCTGAGAAGGCGGGTGATGTTGTACATATTCCATAAAGGTTATATAGGAAGAGCCATCATTTCCCTGACGACCTAATACGTTTATATGATGGTGATCAAGTATAGGGTTTGTAAATGGGACCCTCGCTTGGGACTTCAAAATTACATTTCAAAATTACATTTGAAATTATATTATTTAACCCGCTTTTTGTGCCGAACATAATTTAGATTCATCGCCAAATTATATTCTGTCATCTGTATTAAAGTGCATTAAAATACTAGTCTACTATATGTAACATGCCCGTATATGTAACGTCACTTTACTACCCTCGCTGAGCTGCATCAGATGGCCAATGCTACTATAAATACGCAGCAACCTAAGGCGAACGGACAAAACCAACGAAGAGATGATATCAAGCTTCGGAACAAGAAGAAATGATTTAAACACGAAGGAAGACTTTACAGTCTGGGAGAACAGAGAGCCGAGCCATACGTTGTTGATATCCTGGTGAGAGAAGAAAGCCTGAAGATGGAAGTAGATACGAGTGCTGCAATGAGTGTGATAAGCGAGTATACGTACAAGTCACTGAAGACGAATCATCCAAACTTTGAGTTGAAAGAATCAAAGGTAAGACGTAATACCTATACAGGAGAGCAAGTTAAACTGGTGGGTCTGGTTGAGACTTCAGTGAAGTACGAAGATCAAGAAGTGGTACTGCCGTTACTATAGTTATCCAGGGGAAGTGCCCTAATTTAATTGGAAGAAATTGGCTCCAAAATATCAATTTGAAATAAATTGTTGGAATTTATTCCAGTTAAAAAAGGGTAATACAACTGCAACCTCAGCCAGAGTTGAATAATTACTTGATAAGTATGAGAAAGTGTTTCAAGATGGATTAGGAACATTTACCGGTCCCAAAGCCAAGATTCATGTTGCTGAAGACGCAAAGCCAAAGTTACTGCAAAGCAAGACCCGTCCCCTATTCATTGAGAGAGAAAGTAGAAAAAGAGCTGGAGAGATTGCAAGAGGAAGGAACTGTTGAGCCAGTTCAGTTGGCAGATTGGGCAGCACCAATCGTACCAATCGTAAAGGAAGACAAGTCGAAAAGAATTTGTTGGGACTATAAAGTAACTGTCAATCAAGCTGCGAAGTTAGACAATTACCCATTCCCAAGGCAGAAGATCTCTTTGCCACTTTAAGTGGTGGAAAAAGTTTACCATGCAAGCTTAATATGAGTCAAGCTTATCAGCAAATTGTATTGGAAGATGAATCCAAAAAGTATACTACAATCAACACGCACAAAGGACTTTTCCAGTTTTATCGATTGCCGTATGAACTGTCCTCTTCTCCTGGGATTTTCCAGCGTAGTATGGAAAACGTTTGTAGTCGTGCGAGTAGATGATATCCTGGTTTCTGGTTCCAATGATGAGGAACACTTAGCAAATTTAGAAGAGGTCATGAAAAGGTTGTCAGAGGCAGGGCTACGCCTAAAGAGAAAGAAATGCTCCTTCGTGGTCAACGAGGTAGTGTACATGTATTTAGGCCAGAAGGTAAATAGTCAAGGAACACAACCAATACAAGAGAAAGTTAGAGCCATCACCGAAGCACCTGCTCCGAAGAGTGTGTCAGAAGTTCGATCGTATCTGGGAATGATCAACTATTACCAGAAGTATTGACCTAGTTTGTCGACAATCCTGGCACCGTTACACAGCCTGCTGGAGAAAGGCAAAAGCTGGAAGTGGAGTGAAGAGCACCAATAGTCATTTAGAAAGACCAAAGAGCTATTGAAGTCTTCACATCTATTGGTGCATTATGATCCAAAAAAGGATTTAATACTGGCTTGCGACGCTTCACCATATGGTTTTGGGGCTGTTTTGTCTCATCGACTGGAAGATAACACAGAACAACCAATTGCATTTGCCTCAAGATCACTGTCTGCTGCAGAGAAAAAATATTCTCAAGGAGGCATTAGCCATAGTATAGACGACTTTCATAATGGCTGCCATTTTAAATATTCTTTTATGTGCATATAAATTAGTCTTTACTCTACTAACTGTGGTCTTTGCAACCTCGTTACGAAGCAAAATTCTTTTGAATTGCTGACATGCAAACGAGGCCATAAAGGCTAATTTAGATGCACATAAAGGAATATTTAAAATATTTAAATTAGCAGCCATTATGAAAGTCGTCTATTTGGTGCCAATAAGTTCCACCAATATCTGTATGGTCGACATTTTACCATACTGACAGATCACAAGCCACTCGAACGGGTATTCCATCTAGACAAGATGACACCACCAATGGCAGCAGCTCGAATTCAGCGGTGGGCATTAATTTTATCTACTTACGACTACGCCATCCATTACAAAGAAGGAAGTCAGAATGGAAATGCCGATGCTCTCAGTAGATACCATTGCCAGACACCCCTGGTTCAACACCAGTGCCTGGAGAAACAGTCTTACTGATGGAACTACTCGAGACTACTCCAATAAGAGCATAGCAAGTAAAGGATTGGATTGGACAAGGCGAACTACTGTACTGGCACGAGTGTTGAAATTCATTAAGCAGGGATGCTGATCTCCAGCCGAGACGAGACGAGCTGAGTGTCCAAGATGACTGTATCTGCTGGGGAAACAGAGTGGTTGTTCAAGCCAAGTTGTTGAAGAATTGCATGAAACCCATCCAGGAATTTACAAGATGAAAAGTCTAGCAAGGATCTGTGTGTGGTGGCCGAACATTGATAACGCACTGGAAAATATAAAGTCATAAATAATATCACAATATCCCGAGGCGCCACTATACATCATGGGAATGGCCAAGCCGACCATGGGAAAGAATTCACATCGACTATGCTGGTTCATTTATTGGTCGACGCATACTCAAAGTGGCTGGAAGTTCATCCTACGAGTGTGGCAACATCAAGAGCAACAATTGAAAAGCTTCGATCAACATTTGCAATCCATGGTCTTCCTACAACAATCGTCAGAGACAATGCTAGTAATTTTTGCAGTGAAGAATTCGAGGAATTCCTGAAGAAAAACGGGATTCACCACAGAAAGACTGCCCCATGCATATCATCCGGCATCTAACGGACTGGCGGAGAGGACCGTCCAGACGTTTAAAGAGGGATGAAGAAAATGTCGAATAAAGAACGTTTAGAAACCAGAGTGTCCCGGTTTCTATTCAAATATCGTATTACGCCGCACTCAACCACAGGGATAGCACCAGCTGAAATGCTTATGAGCAGGAAACCAAGATCTCGCTTAGACTTGTTATATCCGAATGTAAGAGAGAGTGCAGAACGAACAGAGAAAACAGAAAGAATTACACGATCAGCATGCAGTGGACCGAAGACTACAACCAGGTGACCAAGTCTACTCGAGAGAATTTGGAATTTCCAGTTTCCTACACATGATACGATCGCGAAGTTCGTCGTCATTGAGATCAAGTGATCCAGAAGGAAACTCCTGGCAAGCGAATGACAATGAACTTATTTATCCAGACCTCAACAGGCAACAGCCAACCGTCTCCAGACCAACAAGTTGTTTGCAGACCAACAAGTTGTTTATTTACAAGTTGTTTTATCTCCAGACCAACAAGTTGTTTATTCAAGATGTCGACAACATGCTCTAAGTCAAGCTCCGAAAAAAATGTAAGTTCTCATCCTCAAGAAGCAGAATTCGTTTCTCTAAACATGGTTAAAGAATTGTTAAAAGTACAAGAATCCACCATGAAGAATTTCTTCGATGTCTATGTCTAATTAAATACTAACAAACGAATTGATCAACTAATTCTGGTTATTCAAGATGTGAAGAATAGCCTTCAGTTTTTGCAAGGCCAAATTGATGATCTTGAGAAGTCAAATAGCAACGCAACTGAAGAAACTGAGAAACAATCGAACGAAATCTGTTCAAAATTAGCTGAAATCAACGTCAGTACTGGAAAAATTTCAAAGGAGCTAGAAAATCTCGATGACAAAGTCGATGATCTTGAAAATCGCTCGCGTCGTAATAACGTGTGCTGAAGACCAAAACGAATCTTGGATGGCCACTGAGAATGAAATCAAGCAAATGTTGTCTACTAAGCTACAACTTCAAATTGATATGAGCACATTGTGTTGGACGAGTTAGACAGTTTACACCTAGCAGACCTCGAGCTGTTATTGCGAAATTTTAAAATTACAAAACACGCCAATTGGTCTTGAGCAAGAAAAAAAGCCTTCAAGGAACAAATATCTACGTCAGAGAAGATTTCTCGGCCAATTAAGATTCAAGCGAAACGACGAGAATTATTGCCACAAATGCATGAGGCAAGACAGAATAATATGATTGCTTTCCTCCGATATGACAGATTGATCACCTGGTGAATCCCGTTTTTCTTCAGGTATTCCTCGAATTACTGCCATTGTCACTGACGATTGTTGTAGGAAGACCATGGATTGCAAATGTTGATCGAAGCTTTTCAATTGTTGCTCTTTCACACTCGTAGGATGAACTTCCAGCCACTTTGAGTATGCGTCGACCATAAGAGGAACATTTTCCCCATAAATGGACCAGCATAGTCGGCTTGGCCATTCCCACGGATGTAGTGGCGCCTCGGGAGAATTCTTTCTATTCATCTGGCATTGGTTTCAATTTCTGACTTTATTTTCCAGTGCGTTATCCATGTTCGGCCACCATAGGCGTAGTACGGGAAAAATTTTGTAGGGGAGGGGGGGGGGGGGGTTGAGGATAACTTGACCGAATAAAAGATGACGTCAATATTACTGAAGAACACGAATTGCCATCGTTTAGCCTAGTAAGCATTTTTGTGCGTGATTCGAAGCATTTAATTACCGTTAAAGTAACACAGATTTTCCAAATTTCGACCGCGTGGATATCTCTCCCGCAACGCGCATAGGGAATGCGTTGCACGACAGCAGAAGAGAAGGAAGGAAAAGCAATAATTAGCCACAAAACCAAATGTATTACTATAGGTATATTTAGACAACGCCCCCAGCCCCCCCCCCCCCCCCCCCCCGTCTCGTATGCCTATGTCGGCCACCAAACATAGATCCTTGCTAGACTTTTCATCTTGTAAATTCCTGGATGGGTTTCATGCAATTCTTCAACAACTTGGCTCCTTGGACACTCAGCTCGTCTCGTCTTTAAAAATATGGTTGGAGATCAGCATCGGGGCACTTGCTAGGCCATCCCTGCTTAATGAATTTCAACACTCGTGCCAGTACAGTAGTTCGCCTTGTCCAATCCTTTACTTGCTATGCTCAGTAGTCTCGAGTAGTTCCATCAGTAAGACTGTTTCTCCAGGAACTGGTGTTGAACCAGGGGTGTCTGGCAATGATAATCTACTGAGAGCATCGGCATTTGCATTCTGACTTCCTTCTTTGAACTGGATGGTGTAGTCGTAAGCAGATAAAATTAATGCCCACCGCTGAATTCGAGATGCTGCCATTGGTGGTGTCATCTTGTCTGGTTGGAATACCCGTTCAAGTGGCTTGTGATCTGTCAGTATGGTAAAATGTCGACCATACACATATTGGTGGAACTTATTGACACCAAATACTATGGCTAATGCCTCCTTGTCTAATTATTATCCACTCGCACGACCACAACGTTTTCCATATTACGCTGGAAATCCCAGGAGTAGGAAAAGTCCTTTGTGCGTTTTGATTGTAGTATACTTTGCTGGTAAGCTTGATTGCTGATATAAGCTTGACTCATATCAAGCTTGGTAAACTTTTCTCCACTTAAAGTGGCAAAGAGATCTTCTGCCTTGGGAATCGGGTAATTGTCTAACTTCGCAGCTTGATTGACAGTTGCTTTATACCAGAGGAACATTTACCGGTCCCAAAGCCAAGATTCATGTTGCTGAAGAAGCAAAGCCAAAGTACTGCAAAGCAAGACCCGTCCCCTATTCATTGAGAGAGAAAGTAGAAAAAGAGTTGGAGAGATTGCAAGAGGAAGGAACTGTATATAGCCAGTTCAGTTTGCAGATTGGGCAGCTGACCAATCGTACCAATCGTAAAGGAAGACAAGTCGATAAGAATTTGTGGGGACTTAATCCATCTTGAAACACTTTCTCATACTTGTCAAGTAATTCTTCAACTCTGGCTGAGGTTGTATTACCCTTTTTTAACTGGAATAAATTCCTCCAATTTATTTTGATCTTTTGGAGCCAATTTCGTGCAATTAAATTAGGGCCCTTCCCCTGGATAACTAGTAAAGGTATAATAGTACCACTTCTTGATCTTCGTATTTCACTGAAGTCTCAACCAGACCTACCACTTTAACTTGCTCGCCTGTATAGGTATTAAGTCTCACTTTTGATTCTTTCAGCTCAAGGTTTGGATGATTCGTCTTCATTGTACGTATCCTCGCTTATCACACACATTGCAGCACTCGTATCTACTTCCATCTTCAGGCTTTCTTCGCTCACCAGGACATCAACAACGGTTCTCTGTTCGGTTCTCTGTTCTCCCAGACTGTAATGTCCATAGTTGTCGTTTTCCTCTTCCGTCTCCTCTTCCTTCGTGTTTAAATAATTGCTTCTCGTTCCCAAACTTGAGGTATCATCTCTTCGTTGGTTTTTCCCGTTCGCCTTAGGCTTACTTCGACATTTTCTAGCTATATGTCCCTTCTGTGACAAAGGAAACACTAGTCGTAGTCGCGAAATTTGCATTCTTGTGGATGATTTTTACTGCCACATCTTCCACATTCAGTCTTTGATCTTGGGTGATTTCCTTGTCGTTGGTCATCTACATGTACGCGGTTTAATGCTGAAGGTTGCTCTGTATTTATAGTTGCATTAGCGATCTGACGGAGCTCAGCGGGGGTGGTAACGGGCATGTCGCATATACGGGCATGTTACATATACGGGCATGTTACATATACGGGCATGTTACATATACGAACATGTTACATATATACGGGCATGTTACATATACGGGCATGTTACATATACGGGCATGTTACATATATACGGGCATGTTACGGGCTCGGCGCGCGAAGATTTAAAAACGGCCAGTTTAAAAAGGCATGGCCCAGCGAGTAGTAGAGATATCAGTGACACAGTGTAAGACCCGACAAAGAAAGAGCTGGTATAAAAGTAACACCTCACTTTCCGACAGCCCGTAGTTGGCTCTACGGTTCTGACAATATCAGTTCTATCACGCAGGCTACATAATTATACGCGTTTTACGGAATAAAAGGAAGCACGCTTATGCGAAGTTTCAAGGATTTCAAGGGCGGTGCAGAAAAATATGAGTTAAAAAGCGGCCACCGGCTAGCTTGACATGGGTTAAAGTCCAAAAATGTAAAGCATTATTGAGCACGTGCGTTTCATGTGTATTTTATGTTTCAATTTTAAATAAATCTTAATAATCTTTCTTTCTCTCTCTTCAGACGATGTCGTTAAACTAATAAATAATGCGCCGAAAAACTATGAATTATCATCGGAGATATCGATGATTTGAAGCACTAGCTAGCTTAGTTCTCAAGCCGACATCACTGGTCGAGTTCCATGCTAAAATACTATATATATTCACTCCCTGAAACTAATTATGCTATTTGGAAATATTCTTGCCCCCTCTTCATTATATAGGGAAAACGAGGGATGAACGGGAACACGTCTAAATCTCATGTTGTAACCCCTAGTCCGTATGTCGGTATGTGTAACATGGCCGTATATGTAACGTCACGTTACTGATGTGTTAAATCCTTTGCATTCTTGATGTCGCGATTTGCATGGCTTTCTTAAAATCAAGAGAATATTCCGCCAACAATCTGCGCTGAATCTGTTCGTCGTTTATTCCACACACTAACAGATCACGTATCCTGAATCGACTTGAGTGTTAAATTTGAATCGTAATTGTACTATTGCCGAAGGTTTTGGGTTTTGATGCTTTTGAACCAGTTTACCAGCTCCTTAAAGGTCTTCTCTGACGATTTTTTTTGGCGTGGTTAAGTTCCCAATCAACTTATACATCTTGCTACCACAAACGCTCAATAATTGTTCGTTGTCTACGCCATTTGCTTCGAAGTAATATTCCAACCGTTCGATATAGTGACTCCATTCCTCTTGTGGGTCGTATTCTTCTAGTTTTTCGTGGTTTGCCATTTTACCTCGCCGCCAAATGTATAGTGATATCTTGATATTAAACTCAAGAGACTAGTATTTTAATGCATTTTAATACAGATGACAGAACATAATTTTGGAGACGAATCTAAATTATGTTCGGCACAAAAAGCGGGTTAATAATATAATTTGAAATGTAATTTTGAATGGAATAATGCTTCATAAACCGTAAGTCCCAAGCGAGGGTCCCATTTACAAACCCTATACTTGATCACCATCATATAAACGTATTAGGTCGTCAGGGAAATGATGGCTCTTCCTACATAACCTTTATGGAATATGTACTACCTCACCCGCCCTCTCAGCGAGTCGCGAACATTTGCATTTTCAAAGTTTGGACAGAAATACAGGCAGAACATTTAACAACGTTTTAATTAAAAAGTCCGTTCTCACATTGCGGTGCCCCCTGCCAGATGGCAACGCTTTATATTCCGTGTGTGTGTGCGCGCGTTCGTTCGTTCGTTCGTTCGTTCATTCGTTCGTTCGTTCGTTCGTTCGTTCGTTCGTTCGTTCGTTCGTTCGTTCGTTCGTTCGGAACAATAGCAAGCATCTACTTCATGTAGGCAGTTTTTTAACGAACGCCACAGGGCACCGCACTTTAGCATTGTGTCTGGTTTAACTTCGTTGTCAATTTATCCCGGGCGTTCTGTGACCCCCTCCCGCAAGCGATCGTCTTCTGGATGATCTTTTTATTAGTATTAAGGTTAGTATTAGAAAATCATTGGGTGGGGGTTAGAAAACCATTAGGCAGGGGGTTAGAGTTAGGATATAAGTTGTTTTGTGGTTAGCAGTTTTATGATGTATTTCATCAGGCATGTCCGATCGTATGATAGCAGTACAATCTCTCATTTCGTCCCACCCCTCGCGGATACTAAAAAAGATCGTCCAGAAGACGATTGCTTGGACGGGGTCACAGTACGTCCGGGATAAATTGACTACCTTTAACTTCTGATCTACAGTGCAACCAAAGCGAGGCCGCCTCCACCTACAAACACCCTGCAGAATTACTGTTCTAAAGCAAGAATAAAAGTTTGCCAAACATGAGAATAAAAAGTGCTCAGCTGATTTATAAGTGGTTGTAAAATTTTACTATTAATACGATTATTCTTTTCTGAACAGGGAACTAATTTATGCAACAGTAGCGTAACATAGCATACAAACAAAATTGTGACGTCACTCATGTAGCTCGCGCAACGGAGCAATTTATGATGTCATCAAAGAAAAACGTAATTAACTTCATTGGTGTGTTACATTGTGATTACGTGATCACTGGAAAGTATAAATTTGGGAAAAATTCATTTGGGAAATATTTCAACATGGGATACATGAATAATATCTGTATTGGAGCGGCAGTTGTTGGTTCGGCTTTTGCTGGGTATTTCTTGACAAGAAATTGGTCAAATTGTACCAGGATGAAACTATAAGCATGCACGCCGAGCATGACAGAAGAGGACGCAAATCAAGTGGTGAGCGAGGCGAAGGTAGAAAGATTATATTTTCAAAGATGAAATCTCATTTAATTTTATTTATTTTATTTATGATAGAATATCAATCACGAGTTCATTCGCGATACAGATATCTGTAGTGGTTCAGTTCAAGGACACGGTGAAGATAGTTGCTCCTACAAAGTGAACTCATCAAAGGATGTGAAAACTGTCCCTAAAAGTGGTCCATCAGTTAAGAAACCGTCCTCAAAGTCTGAAACTGGCTACATGGGACTTCGCAAGGGATTCTTGCTTTAATGTTGTACATAGTTGTTTTAAAAAATTGACTTGAAGTACAAGACCAACGAAAAACGTTGTATAGGGTAGATTAGTTTTTAAGACGATTTAAGTATATTATTTGTAAATTAAACATTAATTTTAATTACTTATTGTACATTTTTATTATACGTACATTGAATGATATAGTTTGTATAATTGAAACTGATTGTTTTCAGAGTGTTTATGCAAGATAAAAACGGATGGAAAACAAAAACAGACTCAATCATTAAATAATTACATTCACAATAATTTCTACATAATGCTTAACTATATATATTGGCACGAAAATACTTAAGGACGAAGTTTCGTTTTTCCCCTTGTGACTTTTTCCTCTTGTGACTAAATTAAATTCGCCATTAAGATTATAGTGGCATTCTCGCCATTACTTTTGTGTTGTTATTTGATGTTCGTACTTATATATTTTCATGATGTTCGTACTTATAGTTTTCATGATGTTCGTACTTATATATTTTCATGATGTTCGTACTTATATATTTTCATGATGTTCGTACTTATATATTTTCATGATGTTCGTACTTATAGTTTTCATGATGTTCGTACTTATATATTTTCATGATGTTCGTACTTATATAGTTTTCATGATATCGTACTTATATATTTTCATGATGTTCGTACTTATAGTTTTCATGATGTTCGTACTTATATATTTTCATGATGTTCATACTTATATATTTTCATGATGTTCGTACTTATATATTTTCATGATGTTCGTGCTTATAGTTTTCATGATGTTCGTACTTATATATTTTCATGATGTTCGTACTTATATATTTTCATGATGTTCGTACTTATATATTTTCATGATGTTCGTACTTATAGTTTTCATGATGTTCGTACTTATATATTTTCATGATGTTCGTACTTATATAGTTTTCATGATATCGTACTTATATATTTTCATGATGTTCGTACTTATAGTTTTCATGATGTTCGTACTTATAGTTTTCATGATGTTCGTACTTATATATTTTCATGATGTTCGTACTTATAGTTTTCATGATGTTCGTACTTATATATTTTCATGATGTTCGTACTTATAGTTTTCATGATGTTCGTACTTATAGTTTTCATGATGTTCGTACTTATAGTTTTCATGATGTTCGTACTTATATATTTTCATGATGTTCGTACTTATAGTTTTCATGATGTTCGTACTTATAGTTTTCATGATGTTCGTACTTATAGTTTTCATGATGTTCGTACTTATATATTTTCATGATGTTCGTACTTATAGTTTTCATGATGTTCGTACTTATATATTTTCATGATGTTCGTACTTATAGTTTTCATGATGTTCGTGCTTATATATTTTCATGATGTTCGTTCGTACTTAAATATATTTTCATGATGTTCGTACTTAATAAATATATTTCGTCACTCAAGAATTTAACTGAGCGAACAAATAACAAGAGTAAATAATTAGCTGCTATAATTTTCTGATATTTTGAAGAGCTTTGTCGCGGAATTTTTGTGTTTTTGAACTCCTGTCATTACGACAAAATCCGGACCTGACGTTGACCAATCATATTGCGTAATTTAATAAAATATAATAAATCTGTCTTAATGTCCACACATTCGTCTCATTTCTACACGTTCAGTCACCCGCACACATGTACGTCCTTTCCAACCGTCCATCATTCCATCCCGCATCCTCACACCCTAGGTTTCTAAAAAACAAATAATTACTCTTCATTCTATGAAAATTAAATAGATATGCAACTTACATAAGCGGATTTACAGCTATTATTGGACCAATTTTATCAACTGGAAGTCCAACAGTCTCAAGAACAATAACAATATACGCAATCCCTGGACCGGGGATGCCAGCAGTACCGATTGAAACAAATGTACTGATCAATCTGAAGAAACATTTAAGAAAATAGGGGAGTTATAAAGTGGAAAAGTGACCAATCGTATATATTTTTTATGATTTGAAAAATTCTTAATATTATTACGAATAAAATTATGAACTCTTCTATGCCATTAGCCTCCGTACAGACGCTCGCGAGGCTACCATGCATACACTGAGTAATCGGGCTGACTTGTTGCCAAGATGTGTTTGCAGCAGTCTCACAGCAAGTTCTTGCGGCCAACGAGCTTATTAAGTTTAAGAACAGAAAACCTTTCCATGCTTCTATTTTCTATTTCTTTCATAAAATAACCCATAGAAAATAAGTAATACAAGTAGGGTTCCTTTATTAATGTCATCAAAACTTAAATTCTCCTTACTCTTCAAGATGGCGTATGTGATCGCGTGTGAACTTTGCCATGTTTATAAACATTTTTATAAAATAACAAGTGTCTTAGGCTCAACCTCGTACCCAGGGTCTTCTCAGTGCCCGGGGAGGGAGCGCCCGGGATGGGAGGGGAGTGGAGCGAGGGAAGAGAAGACCCTGGTAAAGGCTGGTCACGTGACTCCAAGGATATTGGATTATTTTGTAACCTGGCTTATTCTCGCTTATATCATCCGGGGGGCCGGATCGCTGTGAAAACATACCATATAATTGAAAGTACAAACAGTATATGGTAATTTAAAAATATTACAATTTATTGGAAAGACAGTATGGACTGCAGACAGAAGTTGAAAGCCTTGAAAGATGGTGGATTACTTCGAAAAATACGTTGATTTACTGGACATTTGTTGCTGTCATAAGATGATTATGTACATGATTAGTATTAGTATTATGAACATGATTAGTATTTAAAATAATAGTCATAGTCTGACTGTATTAAAATTGTAAATTCGAACTGTTCTGGCGTTGATCATAGGGACTTTAAGGATCTACGACGGCAACCTAGGACGGCGACGGCAGTAAAAGCATACAAATTTGAGCATTTGAATGAAACCACGGTCGATTGACTAGCGTATTTGACACTCCAAGCTTGTTTTATGATCTCCAAAACGCTTCAATATTCCTAAAACGATTATAGTGTCTGTGTTTAAGTCAGTCTTAAGTCACATCTCTCATCTCTCCGCGAGTTACCGTCGTCCTAAAGACGTGAAAATGCTCTCAGTGGCGTTGTAAACAGAACGAGAACGGCGTTGAAATTACTCTTGGGATCGCATGAAGATTCTTTTGTTTGAACGACGTCCCCGTCCTAGGTTGCCGTCGTAGATCTTAAAGTCCCTAATGTTTATCTTATGACAGCAACAAATGTCCGTAAATCAACGCATTTTTCGAAGTAATCCACCATCTTTCAACTTCTGTCTGCAGTCCGTACTGTCTTTCCAATAAATCGTAATATTTTTAAATTATCCATATACTGTTTATACTTTCAATTATAGAAGTTTGTGGTATGTTTTCACAGCGATCCGGCCCCCCGGATGATATAAGCGAGAATAAGCCAGGTTACAAAATAATCCAATATCCTTGGAGTCACGTGACCAGCCTTTACCAGGGTCTTCTCTTCCCTCGCTCCCTCCCCGGGCACTGAGAAGACGCTGGGTACGAGGTTGTCTTAGGCTCTGATTGATGGAGATCAGGGTACAGAGACACAGATGACGTCATTTTCATTTTGTATTTAATTGTTTGTGTAGTAAGACACTGGCTAAAACAAATATCACTTTTGTGTTTGTATACATGAATGTCGTCATTTCAAATGGAACAATACGTATAAAACACTCGGCTTCGCCTCTTGCATGTTTTGTTTTTTTTTGGTATTTTTCATAATACAAAATGAAAGTGCACGTCAGTTGTGTCTCTGTGCTCTGATATAGAATGAGTCTCGACAAACTAGAACCTGCGTAAGAAAATTGTTATTTTATAATTGTTAAATAAAAACACGGCTTTTATCCAATCTGAGCGTACAATTACAAAATATTTTTATATAATGCAATTTCTGCAACGCGAATCCGTAACATTTTGGTCTGATATACCAGATGTACTGAGCTACAGAAGGACCTGCAAAGAACAGAGCACCAGCTCCTGAAAACGTCGGCTAGATATTCGGTAAACGGTCGCAAAAAAGATGTCAGACGTTAATGGTGTTAAACTATTGATATTCCCCCAGCTTTTTCCAACTTTTTACCACTTTATTATATATCATATTATATGTATTTCAATCATGGAAATTTCTATGGTTTTGTAAATTGCATACCCCCAGTTGCATTTTTCGCAACTGGTCCCGGTTTGGTCTTAAAAAGTATGTATTCCAACACCCGAAATTTTCCTTCACCATAAATCCTTTCAACATGTAGTTTGATCGAGTGAAATGCCAAATATTACCTATAATATATCCAGAATCTTATTCCGGCATTACCACCACCATATATACAGAACTCGTGACTAGGCTCTCGGCAACGGCTTCCGTAGCTCAGTGGTCAGAGCACTGCACTAGCATCGCAGGGTCGCGGGTTCAATTCCAGCCGGAAGGCCTTGAAGTTGCATTTTTCGCAACTGGTCCCGGTTTGGTCTTAAAAAGTATGTATTCCAACACTCGAAATTTTCCTTCACCATAAATCCTTTCAACATGTAGTTTGATCGAGTGAAATGCCAAATATTACCTATAATATCGTGACTGGGCTCTCGGCAACGGTTTCCGTCGCAGGGTCGAGGGTTCAATACCAGCCGGAAGGCCTTGAAGTTGCATTTTATAAAGTTGCATAAATCCTTTCAACATTTTGTACATATATATATGTATATATATATATATATACAATATACGTGTAGGTTTTGGTTTACGAAATGCAAAGAGTGCTCAACAACATATAGTTAGAGCAAATAATAGATTTTCGCTTACCTCAAAACTGGTCTGCTACAACTTGTTTCATCTGTAAAAGAATCTTCAGGCAGTGACAATATCGAAAGGGATGACCGCTTATTTATAGGCTTTCTGCCGGAAAGTGGGGGCGTATGTGGGGGACAAAGCATGAGGTCATGGCTTTGTTTGCGTTGATTACGCGAAATTTATTACGATGACGACACTGTGAAATTATTTCCGCTCTTTTGTTGAGTAAACTATTCTTATTTTTTTCTTTTAAAATACAAAATTTTTTCGTAACATAAATTGCATCGTTTTGATCCTCCTGTGTACGAAATAGAATGTTTTAGAATTTGCCAATTAATACTGAAATCTTTATTGTTTTCTTTCAATGTCCAAATATATTTCGAAAGTTCGGTGTCATTTTCATGCTTTTTATGTTGAAAAGATTTAGTGTGGTTGGCCAATCGAGTCTTTGACTTGTTTACGTTATTCATTCCTATCTAACCTTAAAATGCGGCAATTTCGATTTGACTATTCGCTAAAGAATATCCCTATACCATCACAGGACGCTTATTTGAAGAATTTGATTGAAAAAGTGGAAAGTATACTAAAACGTATGAGATGGAAAGCCAATTTCTTTCTTAAAAACAAAAATAGTGAGAACCAAAAGAACCTTTTCGGCCTTGCGTCCAACAAAACACCTCCTTCGATTCCAGATATGAAACCCTTCGAAGACGAACTCATAAAACTAATCGAGAATGTACAATTCCGGCCATATAGGAACCAATTTCAGAAATCTTTGGCTAACGATTTAAAGAAAATTAATACGTCTCCCAACATTTTCATTTTTGCAGACAAAACTCGGAATATTTATGAAACCCCGCCCGACATATACAACAATCTCTTACATGACAACATCACAAAAACATATAAGCATGGATCCGAGGACTCTATAGATGAAATTGACTCAGAACTAAAAGACATTTCGAACAATTTAGGAATCGGCGACAGAATTGAAAAAATGAAAAAACGCGAAGCATTTATATCTTTAAAAGACCACAAAGAAAATTTCGAAAACAACCCAAAATGTCGATTAATTAACCCCGCCAAAAGCGAATCCGGAAAACTAAGCAAAGCTATTTTGGACAAAATTAATTCTAATTTGAGACAAAAACTGAATTTAAATCAATGGAGAAATACAAAACAAGTTATTGAGTGGTTTGGCAATATAAAAGATAAGGACAGACACAGTTTCATTTCATTTGACATTGTCGATTTCTATCCATCTATTTCTGAAAAACTATTGGACCAAGCTCTGTCCTGGGCTTCAAATTTGGCTACTATACCTCAAAACAACATTTCAATAATAAAACACGCTAGAAAATCTCTCCTTTTCAATAGCGGAATTTCATGGATAAAAAAAGATAGCAAGAATTTGTTCGACGTTACCATGGGCAGTTTCGACGGCGCGGAAATTTGTGAGCTCGTAGGCCTTTTCATTTTAAACCTCCTAAGTAAGAAATTTGGCAAAGAAAGCATCGGCCTATATAGAGATAACGGTTTGGCTATCATAAAAAGTAAATCAGCACGTTTAGCAGACAAAACAAGAAAAGATCTCCACAAAATTTTCGAGCAATTTGACCTAAAAATCACCGCCGAATCAAATTTACGTATAGTAAACTTTTTAGATGTAACTTTCGACCTCAACAATGGAAACTATAGGCCCTATAGGAAGCCCAATGACGATCCGCTATACATAAATATGCACTCTAACCATCCACCAAGCATAACAAGGCAACTACCTGCATCAATTAACAAACGCATTAAACTCCTTTCGTCAGATGAGCAAACTTTTCAGGAATCTGCACCCTTATATCAGAACGCGCTTAGGCACAGCAACTTTAATCATGAACTTAGCTACACTCATGATACACCGCAACGACCACGTAGGAATAGGCAACGCAATATAACTTGGTTCAACCCACCATTTAGCAAGAGTGTCAGCACTAACATAGGACGTAATTTCCTTAGCCTAATTGACAAACATTTCCCTCCGCACCACAAGCTCCATAAGATTTTTAACAGAAATACAGTTAAAGTAAGTTACAGCTGCATGAACAATGTTAAGTCAATAATCACTAAGCACAATGCACGCATAGCTAGGAACATCAAACCGCAGGATAGGGACGCTACTAATTGCAGTTGTAGAGAGAACACCATTTGCCCGCTTCAAGAACAATGCATGACTAGAGACATAGTGTGCAAAGCAACAGTGACAGTAAACATCACAAACGAAATAAAACACTACATTGGTATGACTGCAACCACATTCAAAGAGCGATTGGCCAACCACACTAAATCTTTTCAACATAAAAAGCATGAAAATGACACCGAACTTTCGAAATATATTTGGACATTGAAAGAAAACAAAGATTTCAGTATTAATTGGCAAATTCTAAAACATTCTATTTCGTACACAGGAGGATCAAAACGATGCAATTTATGTTTAGAAGAAAAATTTTGTATTTTAAAAGAAAAAAATAAGAATAGTTTACTCAACAAAAGAGCGGAAATAATTTCACAGTGTCGTCATCGTAATAAATTTCGCGTAATCAACGCAAACAAAGCCATGACCTCATGCTTTGTCCCCCACATACGCCCCCACTTTCCGGCAGAAAGCCTATAAATAAGCGGTCATCCCTTTCGATATTGTCACTGCCTGAAGATTCTTTTACAGATGAAACAAGTTGTAGCAGACCAGTTTTGAGGTAAGCGAAAATCTATATACAATATATATATATATACAATATATATATATATATACAAACATTTTTGTATGAGCTTTTCTAAAATGATGAAATTAGACTAATATTAACATGCATCACAACATTAAATTGTACAACTGACTTAAGGTTTGTAAATTAGCCAAATGACATGCGAGCGATCAATGGTTTCAAACAATTGAGCCTCGGATTTCAATGGTCTGCGGTCTCCCGTCTCCAGATCGGAAATACTTCACTACGGAATACATCAACTGTACTCACTTAAATACAATTTTTGCTGGGGATGTTTGAGCGCTATTGACCAACTGTTGACCGACAATTGTAAAAAAAACAAATTTTATTGACCAACTGTTGACCGACAATTGATAAAAAAAACAAATTTTAGCTTTTTTTTCTGTCTCACCATTTTTATTTTGGCCAGCAGCAATCCCTTGTGTGACCAACTTTTTGCTATTTAGAATTATTGGGGGGGTGTCGCACCCCCCCACACCCCCCAGTCGCCACGCCCCTGTGTGGTGCCAAGTTTAAAAATGAGACGCTTCTCTTGCCGTTTGCGGTTATCGTTACCACCTGAGATAGGAAGGATGGCGCAGACTTTCATGTCTGAAACCAAATGGTTGGAGCTGTTGAAATGGCGGGCTACAGGTTTGTCAACATCATTGATCCTCACGGAACGAAGATGTTCAGCAAACCTGTCTGAAAGGCGTCGCCCAGTTTCACCGATGTAGATTTTAGGGCATTTATCGCACGAAATGCAATAAATGATGTTGGTGGGCGTGCATGAAAATGACGGAAAATGACGGTATGACGGATTGTGTGGTCGAATTTGGGGGCAGTAATAACTGTAGTGGGATTGAGAAAAGGGCATGTGTTGCAGCGGGAACGGCCGCAAGAAATTGTTCCCGCTGGTGCCAAGGTATTTTGTTTAAGGGCACTATGTACTAAGGAGTCACGAATGTTTATATATATATAT
The DNA here is from genome assembly GCA_035772405.1 of Chrysogorgia sp. JL179-B06. Taxonomy (NCBI): domain Eukaryota; kingdom Metazoa; phylum Cnidaria; class Anthozoa; order Scleralcyonacea; family Chrysogorgiidae; genus Chrysogorgia; species Chrysogorgia sp. JL179-B06. Next base: position 250,432 of record JAYKKM010000147.1, read on the forward strand.
ATATATATATATATATATATATATATATATATATATATATATATATATATATATATATATATATATATATATATATATATATATATATATATATATATATATGGAACAGCGAAACACGTGTCTGTAGATATTGTACTATTACGCTCCTTCACTTCGGTGTTGTTGAGAACTCTGTGAAGTTGGTGTAGGTGTCCTTTAGCGATAATGCAACGCGCACTACCCTTGTGGTAGTTTGAGCACTCTGACCCTATACCGCTTCACGCTCTCTGGATGTGGGCATGACCGCTGTTTATCCCACAAGCGGTTGTCACTGGCAATCGTTTGTGTATAATTAGTACTCATGTCCATATCTAGATTGTACCAAGCTACACTGATGAGCTGTGGAACAGCGAAACACGTGTCTGTAGATATTGTACTATTACGCTCCTTCACTTCGGTGTAGTTGAGCACTCTGTGAAGTTGGTGTAGGTGTCCTTTAGCGATAATGCAACGCCCACTACCCTTGTGGTAGTTTGAGCACTCTGGCCCTATACCGCTTCACGCTCTCTGGATGTGCGCATGACCGCTGTTTATCCCACAAGCGGTTGTCACTGGCAATCGTTTGTGTATAATTAGTACTCATGTCCATATCTAGATTGTACCAAGCTACACTGATGAGCTGTGGAAACACGTGTCTGTAGATATTGTACTATATATATATATATATATATATAATATATATATGCAACGCTCACTACCCTTGTGGCAGTTTGAGCACTCTGGCCCCATGCGCACTTCACGCTATCTGGATGTTCTGATTGCCGGTGTTGTCCCACAAGCGGTTGTCAATGACGATCGCAAGTGTATAATTACCGAGTCAGACTCATTCAGATTGTTCCAAGCTACACTGATGAGCTGTTGTACAGCGAAACACGTGTCTGTAGATTGAATTATGTACGCTCCTTCACTTCGGTGTTGTTGAGCACTCTGTGAAGTAAACATGGGTGTCCTTTAGCGATAATGCAACGCTCACTACCCTTGTGGCAGTTTGAGCACTCTGGCCCCATGCGCACTTCACGCTATCTGGATGTTCTGATTGCCGGTGTTGTCCCAGAAGCGGTTGTCAATGACGATCGCAAGTGTATAAACAGCGAAACACGTGTCTGTAGATTGAATTATATATATATATATATATATATATATATATATATATATATATATATATATATATATATATATATATATATATATATATATATATATATATATATATATATAAAAGTTGAGTAGACTATAATAACATTTGGCAGAGTGCTCAATGGATATCCAGAGCATAATAAGTAACAATGTTGAATTTACCATTAATTGGAAAATATTGAAGAAAGCTAGGCCTTATAACCGCGCTTCAAATAGATGCAATCTTTGTTTATGGGAAAAATACTATATTATATGTAAACCTAGTATGGCTACCTTAAACAAACGCAACGAACTAGTTTCTTCTTGTAGACATGCTAAAAAATTTCTTTTAATTAACTTTTAACGAACGCCAACTATTTTAAAATTGGCGCTTAAGTTTGGTATTTCCGCGTGACGTCAATATAATGATAAGAAACTTGACCACTCTCCTCCGCAGAGGCTTCTTGCGCTTTTTTTAGAGTTCGGGCAAATAGTTTGGGCAGCACGGACTGGCGGGCTGGGAGGGCGCGCGGGGAGTGCTGGGAACACCAATTCCGCGTCCCGATTCTCTCGCGTCCCCAAAACACCCTGTAAGCCCAATAATAGCCCACCTATAGTACTACCCGAACTCTAAAAAAGCGCAAGAAGACTCTGCGGAGGAGAGTGACAAAATATTGTTAGTTTTAGCTGTTAGTCATTAGGCTTTTTATCTGAAGAGTGCCACATCTCGTGGTACGAAACTAAATAGTAATAAATATGCCTATAGTCAAATGTGTTGAGTCGTTTCATCTTCATATACAGAACGGACACGAACTCTGTAAATGACTTCTAAAACGATCAATAGCTTGTTTTAAAACGAGAAGTCCTCTTTAAAATATAGAGAATGTTAAGAAAAATTAACTATTTATTTGCGAGTTAAAATCAATGCAATTCCAACAATAAATGTGTGCAAATTTAGGGAATTTCAATAACGAGATAAGTCCCTTAAGGATTACAGAGGTGTGGTGGTGAGTATTCAATTTTGTCGAGCTTGAATTCCGAAGTTTAAGAACTGTTTAGCATTGCAGATTCATTCATTCACAGATAAGATACTTCGCTTCGTGTGGTGTTGATTCAAGATTTGGAAGTGGAGTCGCTTGGTTTTTGGCTTGCGGAATGTGTTGACGTGAAACTGAATAACGAATTTAATTCATGATTTTTTACTTTGATTTACAGTAAATTCGTAAAGAGTGGGGAAGTGAGTGGATGGTGTAAATCTGATACAGAACTGATTGATAAAACATGTCGAGTTCTAGTGTATCAGATTTACAGGTACTGATGTTTTATTGATTAGCTCTGTATCGGGGTAAACAGACATTAATTTCTTTTGAATTTTCCTCTTGAGTTATTAATGAATTTAGAAATATAATTAATATAATTAGCTTCAACTTACATGGTCATAATTTTGTCACCAATCCCCAGTTGTATGCTGGGCTCCATTTGCTCTATAAACAGAACAACGGTTGCGAAATACAATGCCACACCGTCCATGTTACATGTTGCTCCAATGGGAAGAACAAAACGAGTGACGCGCTTATCAATCTTTGCTCTCGATTCACAACATTCAATAGTGGTAGGTAAGGTAGCAGCGCTAAAAAGGTTGAATAAAAATGAAAAAACTGCACTATATATAAATGACAAAACAAAAATATAAAAACATTAACCGAACATTCATATTATTGGCCTTTAAGTCGCTATTCAAGCTTCTGTTCATTCAGAACATTTCCACACGGGTTAACTTTTACAATTTCGAGACTCGTCTTCCGATCGATATACCTATGAAAAATCTGATCTTTAGATAAAAAGAATATAAAGAATATAAAGAATAAAAATGCATTTTCTACTTGTATCAACTTTATATCGCGAAAAAATTTCTATTTTTTTTAACTAGAATTTACAATTGTGGCAGCACGAACCAGTTTGTGGAAGCCCTTAGCCTACCTCCTCCTAATAATAATAATAATAATAAAAATAATATAATAATAATAATAATAATAATAATAATAATAATAACTAACTTTATTATCAAAGAGGGTAACACATAACAGTTATAAAACTGAAAAACCTGTGGCCCTCAAAAACTAAAATATATACAAGAAATATGATAAAATAAATAAAGTTACAACTATTACAACAAATAAATATATATAATAAATAAATCAATCATTTAAAGATTATAAAAAATTTGAAATTCAAACAGAGAAATGTTCTATATTTTTGGTAATGAATTCCAGGGCCTGGATGCTACCCCCCTCAGTTTCGCAATTAAAACGAGGACAAACAAGGTTTACAGCACCATCGCGACTAGGCCTGTTATGAACATCAGCGAGTGTTTCCACGCTATTTCGAGTTATTATAAAATTATTTTACTCTACGCACGCTGTGATTGGTCAGCTTGTCGGTCTCGATCACGCTACGGAGACCGGAATGACGTCAGTAACTAATGAGAATTTGCATTAAATCAAAATCAAAAGCGTTATATATTGTAACTATTCAAAGTATAAGAAATTGTTTCTAAATTATTTTATAAAAATAATTGAATACGTTTGCTTGGGTCTCTATAACGTGATCGAAACCATCGTGAAGTAATAAAAAAACTCGAGAATTTGGGAAAGCACTCGCATCGGCGGCTCGTGCTTCTCCCTACACTTCTCTCGTGTTTTTATTACGTCACTCGGGTTTCGATAACGTTATAGAGACCCGGGCAAACGTATTCTATTGTTTAATGGGAACACGGAAAGATGTTTTCTATTTCTTTTATAAAATAACACTGAGGAAATAAGTAATAAGACTCTTTTATTAAAAGGATGAAAATATACTTTCTCCTTACTCACGCTAGACAGAGTCGTCGGCTGCTCAAATGAACACAAACGCTCTTAATTGTGAAGAAAAGCATCCAATCTTCTCGTTTTTCTTCTTGTTGGCTGTCTCATGCAATATGGTATGGCGTGTTCCATCAAGTTATGAACGGTTGGGAAGTCAGGAGAGAACTAAAAAAGCTACAGTTATCACCTCGAACAACTCTTACGCTTTCTTCGCAGTGCTCTTCCAACTTCCCGTTTGCTCTAGCTTCCAATTTCGCGCGTGCATGCTTCTCCAACTTCCCGCGTGCTCTTCCAACTTCCCGCGTTCTCTTCCAACTTCTCGCGTGCTCTTCCAACTTCCCGCCTGCTCTTCCAATTTCCCGCGTGCTCTTCCAAATTCCTGCGTTCTCTTCCAACTTCCCGCGTGCTCTTCCAATTTCCCGCGTAATCTCCCAACTTCCCGCGTGCATCCATAACTCGATGGAGCACGTCAAACCATTTTTTTAATTCCTATACACGTGCTGGCAATAAACGTTCGCTAATTTTCTTTTTAGATTGGCTGCATAGTAAAACAAATAGATACGAAGAAGCTTTTCATGCAATAGACGACTTTCACGATCATGCGCAGTAGCAACAAATATTCAAATTTTCATCGTAGGTAAAAACAACTGTTTCAGCTGGAAAGAGCATATTGAAAATAGTAGAAGTGCAAAGTTTGAAAGGAATTGTGTAAAAAAGGAAGAAGTTACACAAGCAGAACGTTGGCCATTTCAAAAGGGATTTATTAGTGATTTAATAAGTATTTTGGCTTGGCGGGCGGGCGTTGCACGCCAAGCCAAAATCCCTATTAAATCCATAGTGAAGAGCAAAACTTCCAAAGTATGTAGCTTTCGCACTATTTGCCCGATTAGTTTCAAACTTTGCACTTTTACTATTTTCAATATGATCTTTCTAGCTAAAACAGTTGTTTTTACCTCATATGAAAATTTGAAATAAAATTGCTACTGCGCATGACCCTGAAACTCGTCTATAGAGCACGCCAAACTACAAACCATTTTTGCCGTTTCTATTAAAATTAAGGTTGATATTAAAAATTTTATGAGGGTTAATAATAATAGCTAATAATAATAATATTTGCTGTAATAGACTTTCGACAGAAATTCGGTCCCAGGTTATTCTCTGGATTTTGAGGTTAACGATCGGAAAAACCGTTTACAGAAGGGAAAATTGCCACAGCAAAACGGACTCGAAACCGATTACATATTAAAGAATTAACCGATTATTATTAAAGAAACGACTGGAACCACAGATAAACTGTACCTTGATGAAGTTCCAATAGCTGTCAGTATTGCTGGAAGAATATGTTTAAGATGTCTGAAAGGATTGCGTCGGATAAAAAGAAAGTATAAACCAGGATAAAATACAAAAACCTGGATGATATGACCAAGCATGTTGGTCAACACAAAAAGACCTGTAGCGCGAAACAACAAACTGATGTCCTTGGTTTCAACAATATTTCCAACAATCACACTGCAGATTCCTAATGGCGCGACCCTGAAAGATGTGTTGAAGAATGGAAATGATATATTAGTATATATATATAATGATATATTAGTATATATATATATATATATATATATATATATATATATATATATATATATATATATATATTGTCAAATACATATATGGAAAAAGTGATTGCCCCTGAACCGGGAATCGAACCATGGTCTCCGAATCAACATTTCGGCGCTCTGACGTTTGAGCTAATGAGACACGGTCAGAACAGTCAGTAATTTTTCCATATACATATTAAATTCGTCGCTTTCACTTAACACCAACAGGCAGACATCGCATCTAACCATAATGTGGAGAAAGGCCTCTCGAGCGCACTTCCCAAAGTAGCGAAGCGATACACAACTTCTTGTATACAGAGGGCTTTAATAATAATTAATTGATATATGAGAGGATTTAATATTGTCAAATACATATATGGAAAAAGTGACTGCCCCAACCGGGAATCGAACCCTATCAATTAATTATTATTAAAGCCCTCTGTATACAACAAGTTTTGTATCGCTTCGCTACTTTGGGAAGTGCGCTCGAGAGACCTTTCTCCACATTATGGTTAGATGCGATGTCTGCCTGTTGGTGTTAAGTGAAAGCGACGAATTTAATATGTATATGGCAAAATCACTGACTGTTCTGACCGTGTCTCATTAGCTCAAAGGTCAGAGCGCCGAAACGTTGATTCGGAGACCAGGGTTCGATTCCCGGTTGGGGCAGTCACTTTTTCCATATATGTATTTGACAATATTAAATCCTCTCATATATATATATATATATATATATATATATATATATATATATAATATATATATATATATATATATATATATATATATATATATATATATATATATATATATATATATATATATACATATATATATACAGAGGAGACAAGGAAGGAAATGGGATAATTAAATATAACTAAAGATGATAATTTTTTACTCACCACATAATTATTTCCACCAATTTCATAGTTGCATTGTACAAAGATTTAATAACGTTTGTCATTGCATTTCCTTCTTCTTTAATAATATTTAAGACAATACCCAAAGCGATAGAAAATGCAACTAAACCAATCATATTGGTTCCACCACCTTTCACAACTCTACGAAAATCGCGAGTGATATCGTTTCCGATGATGGTGACATTTCCATCTTTGGAAAGCCACGTGACCACTTGGCTATTCTTGAGTAGTTCAGCCAGGGCTTCTGCTGATATGTTGGCGAGGCTGATGTTTCTAGACTTATAACTGTAATTGGATTTTTCCTCATATTCTGTACGAACCTAGGTATATATTATAATTGTATTACATGCAAAGATATGTTATTGGGCTTTTAAAAAATATGGTGGCCTCTTGATGAGAACTTTATTATTGGTGTTCTAGTTAGAATTCAAGTTCGGTTTTAGTATTGAAATAAGTTCCCTTTCTTTCATTTCTCTGAAAAGTCTATTTTCATCGTTGCATTGGCAGATTGGTATGATCTGAAAAATCCCGTTGTTACATTTAGACTGTTGCAACAACGGGATATTTCAGATCATACCAATCTACCAGTGCAACGATGAAAATAGACTTTTCAGAGAAATGAAAGAAAGGGAACTTATTTCAATACTAAAACCGAACTTGAATTCTAACTAGAACATTACACCAATAATTAATTACATCTGTCACATATGTAAATAGCTGTAACAAGTAAATGACGTAAGAGAATTAATATAAATGTAATTAGACACCCAACCACTCATTATATACACGCACCTGAAGAGCTTACAATAAAGCGAAAACGTTAGTGCAATTTTACGAGTGGTTTTACTACATCTTATTTCAAATGTTGTTTCTTTTGGTTATTTATTGAAACTTTTACCTAAAAAAACTTGTGTTTGTTAACGAAACGTTTTTACTATATATATATATATATATATATATATATATATATATATATATTATATATATATATATATATATATATATATATATATATATATATATATATATATGTATATATAGGTAATATTTGGCATTTCACTCGATCAAACTACATGTTGCTCATGTAGTACATGCTCATGTAGTACATGATCAAACTACATGTGCTCTGACCACTGAGCTACGGAAGTCGTTGCCGAGAGCCTAGTCACGAGTTCTGTATATATGGTGGTAATGCCGGGATAAGATTCTGGGTATATTATAGGTAATATTTGGCATTTCACTCGATCAAACTACATGTTGAAAGGATTTATGGTGAAGGAAAATTTCGAGTGTTGGAATACATACATTTTAAGACCAAACCGGGACCAGTTGCGAAAAATGCAACTTAGCGGCCTTCCGGCTGGAATTGAATTATATATATATATATATATATATATATATATATATATATTATATAATATATATATATATATATATATATATATATATATATATATATATAAATATATATATATATATATATATATATATATATATATATATATATATATATATATATATATATATATACATATATATAATATATATATATATATATATATATATATATATATATATATATATATATATATATATATATATATATATATATATATATATATATATATATATATATATATAATATATATATATAATATATATTATATATACTCTTAAATTATTATTAAGAGTTATTACGAAATTCAACATTTATTTGAAATATTTTATCACAGCATTCTAAGTAATATACATGTACTATTATAGACATGGCTATGGTACCATCCATTTATACAATATTGAGAGACTTTAATTGCAAAACTCTATAAGACAAAAACTGTTGCAGAAGTTTGAAAATTTGTTTAACTGCTAATAATATACATGAAAAAATTCTCAATTCTGATTGAGAGCAGTGCAATTTCAAGGAAACACAGAAAAAGGAAATGCAATGCAGAAAAAAAAGGAAGTGGAAAAGAACTGAAACACTTTCTTTTGAGCCTCGTTTGATTGTTGACTGTGTTAAAATTTGTTGCTTGAATAAATTACTTTGTCATATGATTCTCATTTCTCGAAAGTCAATCAAGGAAGCACGCCAGAATGCGATTTGGCAGCGACATCTTGAATATATTAATGCGTTGTATATCATTAGCGTATCGCAGGCGCTGCGACTTACAACGGCCGAGCGAAACCTGAGCGCGGAGAGCTTAAATTTCGGAAGCGCTTTGGTTTCGCTCGGCCGTCGTAAGCCGCAGCTCCCTTGAGTCATTCAGTCTCAAAATTTTGTTAATGCATAAAATGTCTTGGTTTTAACTTGGGTGATGAATTATCCTTAATACGACCATACATAAGCTTGGATCTGGCATTGAAACAAACCTTACCATTGCTCCATAAATGTCACTTGATTGCGAGTTTCTATCCCAAGTATAAAGTTAAAAATATTTAACTTTTCGTTAAAAAGTAAAAATCCTCCCATTAATTCTCCACATTTTATATTCTAAGAAAACTGCGGTGAATGTATGGGAGAGCTTGGAATAGACTGACGATACATGGACGATCTGAGCGCATATCTTCAGAAAAATCACCGGCAATCAGAAGGTTACAGGTTCCATTTCTGTCCGGGACTCAAAAATATTTTTCTGAAGATATAGCTTGAGAGCTTGACGATCGTCCATGTTACAAGTCATATACATTAATACATTTATTTAATATTTCTATTGTGAAAAAGGACTGCTTAATTTAATTTGTTTAATTTTTAGGGATGGTACACAAAATACTATAATATTCATAAGCTATAATCAAATATCAAAATTAATCAATTTTACTTACTGAACTGATAAAGGATTCCATCACGTTGTCTGGAATTATATTCCTAAATTAAAAATAAATGTTTTTAGTTTATTTCATTGATACAATCGTTTTACTCTCAAAGGAACAGTCAACAATAATCCCCTTCAACAGAACATCTCTCATCTCTCATTACAACATCACACGACCTGCGTGCATTTCCTGTTATGCTACATTGCTCCACCTGACGAAAGACACGTCCTCGTGTCTGCAACAACTTTTAATAAAAAAATAACTGCACTAGTTCAATGTTAATTAAATTGTCATGAAATTGTCATGAAATGGTCATTCCTAGACGGAGTGGCGGCTGCAGTACAGTAGTAGAGAACCTTATCCTCCTTCTCGTAAGGTTTACCGTGGATCTTCTTATCCACCCCAACCAGTAAAATCATTCTCTGATTTTTTCGGTTGTCTTGAGAATCGCCAGGTGTCCACCAACTGGGTTACTGTGTAATTGTTGCAGAATTTTAGGCACTAATTACTACGGAGTCACTAGTTGCAACCGAGTACTGTAGCCATCCACACTGATCCATTTCCTGTACAAGACACCGTCCCGCCTAACTAGCCTTTCCCACTGTAACAACAAGCGTTTCACACTCCGGTCTGCTCCTTGAACATCAGATTATCGTGGTCGACCACGTACTCTCTCTCACCCATCCAACGAAGGATTGGTCCAATGTTTAGGTCTTTCTCTTGAGCCTGTTTAAGCTTCTCGGACGTCCATCGTTAAGGCAAGTCATACCTTTTCTACGAGCTTTACGAAGATGGCCCAACTGTAGTAATACCCCCCATATGGAGACCAAAGGGATGCCGCCTCATTAACTATTCATGACATTATTTCGAATTTTGGGATTACGTCATGACTTCTCAGGCTCCTTCCAGACCCTCTAACCCTAGCTCGTGTACCTTTGGGACCTCTAACCCTAATCTCATTATTTATTCGTGTCTTCCTGAACCCCCTGGTTTCAACTACGTCATACTGAGTAATTATTTATTCAGATTACGTCATTAAACCTTCAGGATCCCTAACCCTAGCTCGTGTACCAGTAGGACCTGTCATTCTCCTTTTAAATCCCCAACCGATTCCATTACGTCATATTGGCATAATGTTATTCCTGATTAGCCGCCGACTCCTTCCGATGATGGTATTATGTCATTATAAAAAGGTAGCTCTTATTTCTTTTAATAATATAAGAAACGCCTTTGTAATTATACACTTCGTTTCCCTACGGCAATGTGAATGTGGGACAGTGGGCAGCCCGAGAGCAGCGCATGCGCCATGGATATGATATGGGATGAACTAAAGAGAGTAATGAAGAAGCATCTCAAACCTTCAAAATAACTGGTGTCACGATCAACAGAGATTTATACGATGGCCCAAAATTGCTTATCTAGATGCAATCGAAATAAAAGTTTAACACGGTTCGCTATATATCATATATCGTGACTAGGCTCTCGGCAACGGCTTCCGCAGCTCAGTGGTCAGAGTACTGCACTAGCATCGCAGGGTCGCGGGTTCAATTCCAGCCGGAAGGCCTCTAAGTTGCATTTTTCGCAACTGGTCCCGGTTTAGTCTTAAATATATATATATATATATAATATATATATATATATATATATATATATATATATATATATATATATATATATATATTATATATATATATATATATATATATATATATATATATATATATATATATATATATATATATATATATATATATATATATATATATATATATATATATATATATATATATATATATAATATATATATATAATATATATATATATATATATATATATATATTCCAACACTCGAAATTTTCCTTCACCATAAATCCTTAGAACCTGTAACTATATACGGCTTGGCTTACTTCATTAACGTTGTCAGGCATTTTGTTAGGTTGCTAAGACTGAACATTTGAATAATTTTGACTAAGAGCACTGGTGTCACGATCAACGGAGATTTATACGATCGCATTTACGTTCAAATACCCTTTAGATTTTCGACAGATCTACGAATATATGAACCAACAGAGATTTATACGATTGTCTCGTTGAAAAACCGGTCAGATATTCGATAGGTCTACGCAAATATGAACCCGCTTTACGAAGGTTATGGAGGCGAGCATATTTTAAAAATCACGGAGTCGAACGAATCATAACGGCTTTTACGAATGCACCGGACTTTACGGCTTTACGAAGTTCATCAGGCCTCTAGTGTATAAAGTAGCGATTCCTTAGATTATCACTAACCACTCGAGAAGCCGTACGATGAACGAATTCAAACGTATTGATTTGCCTAAGCGAAATCAAACTTTACTATGCATTTATAGACGTTGGTGTATATTATAATAGCTATTAGATTATTCAAGAGATTGACTTGTCAAACGAAGCTAAGGCTGAATGCACACGTACAATAGCGCGGGTCGTTAAGAGTCATTAGTGGCGCAACTCACAAATATTTGCAGTCTTGGGAATATTTAATTGCTTTGAGGGTACACACTAGGATTTTATGGGTAAACATAAGTCAATATGGGATAATGAGGAATATTTATCATCGCTGACTTCGTATACGTAATTAGTGTTAAGAACGCCTCACATCCCTTGTAGACTGCTAACCCTATTTCACCTTCATAACCATAAATTTAATTATATTTGGAATATCACAGATTTCAATTCCGACTTCTTGACTCTCACCGGAGTTGTGCGATTGCTTAAGCGTTCGACTGAACCTATGGATTCAGCGTTCGATTGAACCTGTGTTTTCATGGCATCTACAAATATATCAACCCTAATAATTTTAGCCGTATTATGGCTTATCTCGCTTTAGTATGCACAATTCCTATGAGGAAGAAACACTTCGGGAAACAGTGCGAATAACTGTTCAAGATCTCAAACATATTGAATTGGAAAAAATATAAATTTAAACGGCATACGTTTACAGCGTTGCTACATGCTAATGCTTATACTGTTGATATTTGTATATTTCACTTGAGGGATGAATCCTAAAGATTTTGACCGAATTATCGCTTATCTTGCGTTACCGTACAGGATTCCTATGAGGAAGAAACATTTCGGGAAACAGTGCGAAGAACGGTCGAAGATTTAAAATGTGTGGACATAGAAAAATATAAATTTAAATGGCATTACGTTCAAAGCGTTGCTAGGCTGCCCACAGATAAGACAAATATTTCGCCTCAGAGCGTTCCCTTAATGAGCCATTATTAAAAACTCGTTAAGGGATAGAGCAAAGTGGCGCTCTTGGTGAAACAGAGAAGAAATATGGTGAGTTTAATAATATTTATTTTCAGTCAAACGTGTATACATCGATAAGGTCAGCTTCTCATGAGAGTACAAATCTATAATAGTCATTATACGAACTCGTTGACTGAAAGTCGGCTAGATCCGCTTCAATATACGCTTAACTCCTCGCGAAAAATAAAAGTTGTCTCCTCGTCGGAGCTTTGCGAGGTGCTTTCGTCTCCCAGAATGTCTAGCTGTATTTCTTCGGTTCTCACACGAGTTTGTCCTCTTGCCCATCGTCGATAGTGTTATCCATAACGGCTGCGTATGTCAACATTCGTCGCAAAAGAAATTTCCTTTGATTTACAGCAGCATCAATACTTTCATCTTCGTCGTAGCCTTCTTCCTCTATTAAACGTTTCATAGTTTTCCAAATCTTCCGATGAGTGCTATCTCGCCGAAGACCTTTCAACAATTTAAGATGTTTTTTGTATATTTTCATAAATTCCTTCATATATTCAGGTACCAAGGAATTATAAACATGTTTTGTGGCTTCTTCATAGGTAATCCGGTTCCCCTGCATTGTTTTATCAATCGATCCGTCACGTATAGGGTCCATCTTTTGGTAAACTTCTTTTAATATAAATTCCCATGGATTGATGCCCTCTTCCTCCGATTCTTCGTAATTTTCGCTACCTTCCTCATCTGTCAGTGTATGGTGTTCTTCCTCCATCTCTTCTCCAGTTTCCTCGTCTGTGTAAGATTTCACACTTTGCCCCTCCAGCTCATCGTTTGTGTACAAGTCGTCATCTGTTTCAGAGGAATTACTTTTGAGAGATCCATTGACGTTAGGGATTGATTGTACATGTTCTTCATATGACGATAAAGGTGCTCTTTTCTAGAAAGAGTCTTTCCACAAATGTCGCACTGATGAAACATCGTTACACATTCGCAATTGAACACAGAATGAATCTAATTGCTATATTATCGATAATTTATAAGACATCTAACATGAATGGTTATAAACATCCCACAACACCCCTAAAGCTCCCTCATTACCCCTCAAACGCCCCCCCTAATTACCCCATTCAACCCTCATTCTCCCCCAACACCCCTCAATATCCCTCAAACGCCTCCAACACCAAATGTAAGCGCGAGGGTGGCAGAATGGTTAAGGCGCTGGGCTTAAAGTCCCAGAGAATGTGGGTTCGAACTCAGGATTCAATGATTCAATCTTAGGATTCAATGATTCGATCTTAGGATTCAATGATTCAATCTTAGGATTCAATGATTCAATCTTAGGATTCAATGATTCAATCATTTTCTTTTCTTTTTTTTGTTGACTGTATAGAATACATGATAAAACGGAGAAACCTCCCAAACACCCCACCGAAAATATCCCCGAAAATACCCCAAACGCCCCCCAAAACACCCCAAACGCCCCCGAAATCACCCCAAAGGCCCCCCCGAAAACACACAAACGCCCCGAAAACACCTCAAACGCCCCCGAAAACACCCCAAAGGCCCCAAATACATCCCGAACGCCCCCGAGAACACCCTAAACGCCCCCCGAAAACACCCCAAACACCCCTGAAAACACCCCAAACGCCCCCGAAAACACCCCAAATGGCCCGGCGGGCCTTTTTCGTGGCCTTCTGGCCCGTTTGACAAATACACCTACTACCCCCGCTTACCTTCATTCTCTCCCTCCCCAAATCACCCATCCACCCCTCAAATCGCCATATAGCTGACAGGTCCTACTGGTACACGAGCTAGGGTTAGGGATCCTGAAGGTTTAATGACGTAATCCGAATAAATAATTACTCAGTATGACGTAGTTGAAACCAGGGTTAGAGGTCCCAAAGGTACACGAGCTAGGGTTAGAGGGAAGGAGCCTGAGAACGATGACGAATGCATAACTAAAAAGTTGAATATTTAATGAGGCGGCATCCCTTTGGTCCCTGGAGTGGGGGATGACGTAATATGAATAAATAATTAGGGTTAAGGCTCCTCCAGGAAGACGAGAAGTCATGACGTAATCTCAAAATTGAAAATGATGTAATGAATATTTAATGAGGCGGTATCCCTTTGTGATAACCCCCGATTACATCATTTTGAATTTTGAGATTACGTCATGACTTCTCGTCTTCCTGGAGGAGCCTTAACCCTAATTATTTATTCATATTACGTCATCGCCCACTCCAGGGACCAAAGGGATGCCGCCTCATTAAATATTCAACTTTTTAGTTATGCATTCGTCATCGTTCTCAGGCTCCTTCCCTCTAACCCTAGCTCGTGTACCTTTGGGACCTCTAACCCTGGTTTCAACTACGTCATACTGAGTAATTATTTATTCAGATTACGTCATAAAACCTTCAGGAACCCTAACCCTAGCTCGTGTACCAGTAGGACCTGTCAGCTATATGGCGATTTGAGGGTGGATGGGTGATTTGGGAGGGAGAGAATGGGGGTGAGCGGAGGTAGTAGGTGTATTTGTCAAACGGGCCAGAAGGCCACGAAAAAGGCCCGCCGGGCCATTTGGGGTGTTTTCGGGGGTGTTTTCGGGGGGGCGTTTAGGGTGTTCTCGGGGGCGTTCGGGGTGTATTTGGGGCCTTTGGGGTGTTTTCGGGGGCGTTTGAGGTGTTTTCGGGGCGTTTGTGTGTTTTCGGGGGGCGTTTGGGGTGATTTAGGGGGCGTTTGGGGTGTTTTGGGGGGCGTTTGGGGTATTTTCGTGGGTGTTTTCTGTGGGGTGTTTGGGAGGTTTCTCTGTTTTATCATGTATTCTATACAGTCAACAAAAAAAGAAAAGAAAAGTGATTGAATCATTGAATCCTAAGATTGAATCATTGAATCCTAAGATTGAATCATTGAATCCTAAGATAGAATCATTGAATCCTAAGATTGAATCATTGAATCCTGAGTTCGAACCCACATTCTCTGGGACTTTAAGCCCAGCGCCTAAACCATTCTGCCACCCTCGCGCTTACATTTGGTGTTGGAGGCGTTTGAGGGATATTGAGGGGAGTTTGAGGGGTGTTGGGGGATGTTTATAACCATTCATGTTAGATGTCTTATAAACTATCGATAATATAGCAATTAGATTCATTCTGTGTTCAATTGCGAATGCCTTAACCATTCGGCCACCCTCGCGCTTATATTTGGTGTTGGAGGCGTTTGAGGGATATTGAGGGGTGTTGGGGGCGAATGAGGGTTGAATGGGGTAATTAGGGGGTGTTTGAGGGGTAATGAGGGAGCATTTGGGGGATGTTTATAACCATTCATGTTAGATGTCTTATAAATTATCGATAATATAGCAATTAGATTCATTCTGTGTTCAATTGCGAATGTGTAACGATGTTTCATCAGTGCGACATTTGTGGAAAGACTCTTTCTAGAAAAGAGCACCTTTATCGTCATATGAAGAACATCCATGGAGAAGGTCACTCTGTACAATCAATCCCTAATGTCAATGGATCTCTCAAAAGTAATTCCTCTGAAACAGATGACGACTTGTACACAAACGATGAGCAGGAGGGGCAAAGTGTGAAATCTTACACAGGCGAGGAAACTGGAGAAGAGACGGAGGAAGAACACCATACACTGACAGATGAGGAAGGTAGCGAAAATTACGAAGAATCGGAGGAAGAGGGCATCAATCCATGGGAATTTATATTAAAAGAAGTTTACCAAAAGATGGACCCTATACGTGACGGATCGATTGATAAAACAATGCAGCGGAACCGGATTACCTATGAAGAAGCCACAAAACATGTTTATAATTCCTTGGTACCTGAATATATGAAGGAATTTATGAAAATATACAAAAAACATCTTAAATTGTTAAAAGGTCTTCGGCGAGATAGCACTCATCGGAAGATTTGGAAAACTATGAAACGTTTAATAGAGGAAGAAGGCTACGACGAAGATGAAAGTATTGATGCTGCTGTAAATCAAAGGAAATTTCTTTTGCGACGAATGTTGACATACGTAGCCGTTATAGATAACACTATCGACGATGGGCAAGAGGACAAACTCGTGTGAGAACCGAAGAAATACAGCTAGACATTCTTCGAGACGAAAGCACTTCGCAAAGCTCCGACGAGGAGACAACTTTTATTTTTCGCGAGGGGTAAAGCGTATATTGAAGCGGATCTAGCCGATTTTCAGTCAACGAGTTCGTATAATGACTATTATAGATTTGTACTCTCATGAGAAGCTGACCTTATCGATGTATACACGTTTGACTGAAAATAAATATTATTAAACTCACCATATGTCTTCTCTGTTTCACCAAGAGCGCCACTTGCTCTATCCCTTAACGATATAACATCATGCCAATATGACGTAATGGAATCGGTTGGGGATTTAAAAGGAGAATGACAGGTCCTACTGGTACACGAGCTAGGGTTAGGGATCCTGAAGGTTTAATGACGTAATCTGAATAAATAATTACTCAGTATGACGTAGTTGAAACCAGGGGGTTCAGGAAGACACGAATAAATAATGAGATTAGGGTTAGAGGTCCCAAAGGTACACTAGCTAGGGTTAGAGGGTCTGGAAGGAGCCTGAGAAGTCATGACGTAATCCCAAAATTCGAAAGATGTCATGAATATTTAATGAGGCGGCATCCCTTTGGTCTCCATATGGGGGGTATTACTACTCCCATCAAGTCCATAACAATCTGAATGGACAGCATGGTTGCTTTATATTGGATAACAAACCCTGGAAAGCCATATCATGGAAAGTTTTCATGTCTAATAGAGTTCACAAGATAGCAGAAATCACCAACGACATCAACATCAATTGGAAATACTGATGGAGAATGGAGACTGGTTTGCTGGACCTGACTGGTTGCTCAACCAAGACAAGTGGCCCGACCAACCTAAGCTGAAATGTGGTACGAAAGCTTTCTTTGCAGATCCATGAAATGCAAATCCATCCAAGTGATTCTCTTCACCCAAGAGCACAAGCCAGATGAGTGGGATGAGCTACTCGAGAGAAGTACGTATTGGCGCACTATGAGAGTGACAGCGTGGGCGTTAAGATTCATCGGCAACTGCTGCATGTGCAAGTCGAAAGAAACTAAAGAAGAGAACAGGACCGATAGGAACAGAAGAAATAACTGTGGTGAGAGATTACTGGGTGAAAAGAGCACAGAAAACAGATCAACCCAACCTATAGAGTCACCTCGATGGAAACTCTTTGAAGATGAAGATACAGGTATCCTCAAGTGTGAAGGGAGGATAAAGGAGTACAAGCCGACTTACCTCGCTGGCGGATCATTGGTGAACAAACTGATTGCTCATACACATAATCAGATCATGCCCCTTGGCACTGCTGACACGATGGCAGCAATTCGAGAGAAGTGGTGGATACCAAAGTTGAGAGCGAAGGTAAAGAAAGTCATCAAAGCGTGTAACGTCTGCAAAGTATATTCTACTGAACCGTTCGAAGCACCATCGACAAGCGCCTTGCCGAAATTCCGGACAGAGGGGAGCAGACCATTTGAAGTGACTGGTGTAGACTTTGCTGGACCTTTGCATTACAAGATCAGTAAAGAGGAACAAGGGAAATGCTATGTGGTCATATTCAACTGCGCCGCATCGAGAGCGATTCATTTAGAAGTGACGAAAACTCAAGAAGCTGAACGCCTTCATTGCCCGCAGAACAAGACCTCGAGTTATCATCTCAGACAACGCCGCAACTTTTAAAGCGACAGCCGAACGGATAAAGATTATCAGAAGAAGTTACAAAGTTTTCTTGCACGTGAAGACAGTACATACGGTGGCAGTTCAACCTCGTAACATTTCCATGGTGGGAGGAATTTACGAAAGATTAATTAAGGAAATTAATAAAACATTATACAATTATACCCTTGGAAGATAGCATATATTCTTCGAAGGCTTTGAATCAGTCATCTTGAATATCAAGAAGAACCTGAACAATCGGCCGTTGACATATGTTGAGTCTGAGGAAGGAGAAGAAGAACACTTAACGTGATAATGTGGGGAAGAAATGCGTACCCACGATTGACGACATCGAGCCAGACGGAGACGAGTTGACGAAAATGGCCAAGCGACTGAATAAAGCGAAACAACATACGTGGCAACGTTAGAGGAGAGAATATATACACAGCCTGATGGAGAGTCATCGCATAAACAGAAAGTCGGGAGCAACACCTGAAGTTATAGAATTACTGCTGGTTGTCGGAGACGAATCAAACCGTGGAGAATGGAAAAAGGTCGGGTGCTAAGCCACGTTAAAGGCAATATTGTAAGAGGCGTAGTACTGCTGCACAAAGGACATACGATTGAGCGACCCTTGCAGTTGGTCTGTCCGTTAGAACTACGAGCTGAAAAGAAGGATGGAGTGAAGAAAGATGACTAGTGGCAGCTGAAAGAATACGACTGCAAGCCGAAGACGAGGGCTAATGAACTGACCATGTTGAACAGTACAGTACAGTAATTTATAGTCTAGTTCAAAGTTAATATTGTTGATGATTAGTAAAAATTCATAGTTATAATTTTTAGGGGAGAGTGAGCTGGAGAATGCGACTTACCCTACTCCCCATAGAACATTTTTGTTACATCACGTGTCTGACGGGAAGTAATGCAAGAACACAACGCAATGGAGTGTGAAGGTGATCGGACGTCGTGAGACAAAGTAGTTCATTTGGAAACTTTTATATATGTTTTGTGTAGTAAAGTCATTAATAATAAATATTTAAAATCTACAACGTGAGTTGCACTATCGAAGAAAGCAACGATGTTGATTGTTCGGTATACAACTTTAACCTGTCTGCGATGTTTGAATGAACCTCCGTCACATGACACATGGACACTTATCACCTCGAAAAGTATAGTTTACCATAACAAAATATTTCAGTTTGAAACACACAACTTATATGAAATCGTCAAAAGATGTAAACCACAGTTAAATGAGTTTCTCTTTAAATCCTTTCGAACGGCCTGTTGTTAGGATTTTTTTCCCAAACCATCCTCCAATTTGGAAAGGCACCTCGCTTCGCGAACACACAAAACATACAAAGATCGACGATGCAAAAAACGCTTGGGCTGCAGTTGCAGAAGAACTAGATATTGACTTTTCTGAAGCTCAGTCGAGGTACAATTCAATCAGAACAATGTTTTCAAGGTATTTGAAAAGTATTAAAGCTGTACTTTCAGGATCAAGTATATACGAAAGACGTTGAACTTATCGAGCAACGCAAAATTTGAATGTACAAAGATGAAAACTGTGCAGTAGAAACAGATAATCAACTTGATCACTGATTTGGATAATACATGCCCCTACTAAACAAAATTGATTCAAATTATTTGTATCAGCAAGGTACAACCTACGATGACTATCTGCCATTGACTATCTGCCACAGCAGTTAGCAGTTAAGCAAGTATTTCAATCTTCGATAAACTCCATGCACCCGAACCCGAAAGCAAGAATGGTATGAAATGCATGTTGGTGCCACTTTAGAACAAATCAATGATCAGAAGAATCAGTTTCAGGAATGATCAACGAGAGGATAATAGTTTGTGAATTACATTTCATATTGGTAAAACCAGAAAGACGACATTATTAAAACAAGGACAACTGACAGTAACCCTTTAATATTGACATTAATCACTACATTTATTTCTACAGCTCCGAGTTAACATGTATTGTTCTATCTGTCAAGGTAATGCCTTATCATCCGCCGATATTATGCGGATAAAAATTTGCATTTGTACAGAATAAAAAAATAGGTACGCATAGGCGTACATGCATATGTATCTATACTAACTGATGAAAGAATGAATTATGATAACTCATAACTGTAGGATATAGTATATTAAAATTATAACAATTATGTTCTCAATTTATACTGAAAAACAAATTAAGAGATTCAAAGTTTATTTGAAGGACTTTGTTACAGCATTCTAATTTCTAAGTAATATATAACATGTACTGTTATATACTCAGACTTAGCAAAGCTCTATGAGACTATGACACAACAACCGCTGCAAAAGTTTGCAAAATTGTTTAACTGGTAAAATACACTGCCGAAAAAGGAAATAATTGGAAAAGTACTGAAAAACATTCTTTCGTTGTCATATGATTCCCGAACGTCACTTTCTGCAAAATGTTTTCATGTGTATATTATTAATTGGTAATAACACTGTTCATAGCAGCACTGTTGGTTGCACATATACAATTTGGGGTTACTGTAATACACACTTGTGCATTTTTCAAAAGAGCTCAAATTGTGCTCACCCTTCAGGCTTGATATAAAGTAATAATGCCAACTTGTCAGAAACTTTTTCTGAAGATTTGAGCTTGATGATTGGCCATGTATTATCTGTCTACTCCACGCTGCCACAATATATCACTAAAACAGGTATAGTGACTGCTGCATAGGCAATACAGGTACATATATCAATCGAACCAGTACATCATTTTCTTGATTTGAGCTTGACAATCATCCACGTCTAAGTTTCCACATTCTCTACAACAGTGTATATATTAACACACGTGAAGTAGACAGGCAATACACTGCTCTAATAGTCCTCAGAAAAGGTTTCTGATTACAGATGAGCCACTCTAAGATTGAGCTACTGAGACTCAGATGGAGGTTACAAAATTATTGGTTCGATTGACACAGTATACACCTGTACATACTGGCAATGGACCAGTCACTATATATCAGTCTCACCAAAGCATTACTGATATAATTATAGTGACTGGCATATTACTGATATATAAAGCTGTGATTGCTGCAATAAGGCAGTAAATGTCATTGAATAAAAGTGAATTTCGTTTGATTGTGAGTTTTTATCACAAGTAAAGTAGTGTACTAATCTCTACAGCATCACAGGACACTTTTGGTCAGTCTCAAAATGTTGTCAATGCATACAATTACTCATATATATAGTATTGTATTATATGATTTTAACTTGTGTCGTCAATTCTCCTTTGATACGACCTGTGTAAATCAGTGAATGTTTGTAAGCCATACGACCACAACCAATATTTAGAAATATCCTTTAATATACAAAGAGGTCAATTCATATACAAAGAGGTGACTGAAAAGTCAGGTCTGAAGCAACCACAAACGTTTATCTTACCAACGGCTGCGAAATTGCCGTAACTTGTTCGACAAACACTTCGTAAGTTCGTAAGTATTTGCGCTTTTAAAAACGTTTTGTTGCATAACAGACTAATTTTCGCTCTGGGTGTTCTTGGTATATTTGTGTCAAAATATAGACTGCCATTTTGAATTTATTTTGATTATGATTTTACGGGATAACGATCGGCTTTCGCTCGTAAGTTAACACATGTCGTCGTTAACATAATCGGGTGGCAGTCCATTTTTCGTCGTTCCATTTTTCTGTGTTTTGATTGGCTCCGAAGGCATTCTTCACAACTCGCACGATAGCAAGGTATCAACTAGCGCATGCGCAGTAGATACAAAAAGCTGATTATGGGATACACTATAAAAAATAGGTACGCTTGGGCGTACATGTATCTACTGCGTAGTCGCTAATGTGAAGTATTTAATGGGGTTCCTCATACTGAGACATGGACACGTGGTAAATTTAGAGTCCCAAGGTTTTCGAAGGATATTTTTAAATTTTCTTTTTTTCCGGAACAATTAAGGAATGGAACAAGCTACCGAAAGACGCAGTTGCTTCAAATTCCTTAGACGCTTTCTTATCTAAACTTATTGATTCTTTAGTTCTGGTTTGATTAACTATATCATTTTAACGTTGGTTTTATAACGTACTATTCTTAGTCCAAACAAATACTTTTTAATTAACCATTATATAACGTAATATTTTTAATATAAACATATTTTTTAGTTTTACATACAGTAGTTGGCGTGATGTCGAAAAGGACTTTGTCGACTTAATACATGTAGATGTAGATCTGTAGATGTAGAAAGCCAACAAGACTTGCACATCAATTGACATACGTCATTTTTGTCCATTTTTGTGTGAACGCACCGTGAAAATGATACTTTTTGAAACACGTTACAAATAAAAACACTCGAAAAAGAACATTATATATGTGCATACATGTATATAGACTATATTGTCTAAGTGAAACGTATAACGATTTAGGAAATATAAATTTTAATATTTTATATAAGAATATCAAAGTACAGGTAATAATGCAAGACTTCATTATCAGTTATATATCCAGTACTAGTAGGTAAAATAAATCGGTTCTGATAAGAACTATCTGAGTACTACCACTGTAAATTAGTATAAAATGAAGAACAGGATGTCCAGCAATTCATCAAGATAATATTATTATGCAGTAGAAAATAGTTTTTAATTAAAATAAATATTTGCAAATTTTGCAATGTGGGTTTCCTTTATGACACAAACTTTGTATGACATTTGACAACAGGCAGCATACAGTTTACCCTGCAGCAGTATAGGAGGACTTGTCGCAGCAGTATAGGACTTGTCGCAGCAGTATAGGACTTGTCGCAGCAGTATAGGACTTGTTGTAGCAGTATAGGACTTGTCACAGCAGTATAGGACTTGTCGCAGCAGTATAGGACTTGTTGTAGCAGTATAGGACTTGTCACAGCAGTATAGGATTTGTTGCAGTATTATAGGACTTTGTGTATAATTGCATTAATTTCAGCTGATGATGAAGGGAGGTTGTTCTTGCTAGAGTTGATGTTAGCAATAATGTCATACACATAGATATTTTGAGCTTCATCTGGCTCACAATTTTGAGCATCATACTGAACTCACAATTCTGTGAATTCAAACAATAGATAACTATTGTCTAATTGTTTTAATTGCAGGGCAAATTCTCCCCCAAAAGTAAGTTTAATTATATGACAACATCCACATCACAGAATACTATTGGACAATTATTTATAAGTGTTTTGAGTTGGAATGATATTTTACCAAAACCTTTGACAATTCAAAATGTGATTGCATATGGCTTGAATTTTTATGTCCATATGACATGTTCTTATTTGTTTCTATTTACTGCAGTGGTATTTGTTACCAATGTCCAACTGCTAATGGTTTGATATAGTTGTGTTAAAATCTACAAAATATAATAGTGCACAAATATTATAAACTGTATCTTCAGAAATTTTACATGATAAAGTGATACAGCCTAATAATAGGATATCTTAAATTACAGTATACAGTAGCATGAATAAAATTAAAGAGATCACTATTAAAAATAAAATAAACTCAAAGTATTAGGAAATTAGAGATCTTGGAAATTAAAAAAATAAATGCTTACCTGATTTTGCTGTAACTTTGCCAACGACTTCGTTACAACTTACGAAAACTGTGGTACATCACACTTGCAAATTCAGTGAAGTTCATGTTCAAAATACTTATTAAAATGAAATTTGTAATCCGTTGAATTCCATATCGCTCCTTGAATGCGGAACAAGATGGCTTCGTTTCGAAAACGGAAGTGGAACGCCGTACCATTTTGACAAACACGCGTGATAGCAATTGTTATCTACTAAATGCTCTCAAAATGTAGGAATTTATTTCAGAGTCCCAAAATTTAAAAAATTCCGGTGGGAAGTGCCACAGACCCTAACAATATCGCCACTTTTGCCCAAGATATCAAAATTCTAGACCTCCCCTGCTGTTTTCTAATTGACACCGGTAAAACTAACTAAACAACGACTTTCTTTCTAAAGGCGGGAATTTGACTTCGGAAGTCGAAATTATTATTTTTGGCATTAATTGATGGTTCATGTATTCAACTTGTTGGTAGTCATTGGTTTCGTTCAGTTTCGCTAAATATCTGTGATTTTTATCTTGTTTATACAATCTAAAAACTCGCGTTGCCATCACAACTAAAATGTGCACTTTTAAAACAGCCCTAATTGTTTTCAGTGCCATTAACCTCCGCATGTGGACAGTTGCGGGGGTGTCAGGCATCCAAATTTTCCAAAAAGTGGGCGTGGTCAAAGTGGGTGTGGTCATATAAATGTTGTCAAATAGAGGCGTTGCCATAAACATGTTTCATTCGTCCATTCATTAAAAAATTAGTCGTAACTGAATTAGGAAACATATTTACAAATTTTCTGTTTTAATTTCTACAATCGTGTAGTATTGTATCTGTAGAGAGATATTCTTCTGGTTTTCGAATTTAAAAATGGCTTTTTAAGTTCTCTAATAGAAATTGATGAAACAATTTCTCATAGAAATTTATGAAACATGTTCTCCATTTATTGAGAGAGTCGCTTTTCGGACATCGTGAGAGTCGCTTTTTGGACATCGTGCTTCTCAAGTACGTCTTAACATGCGTCAAGCAGCTGAACGCCCTTTCATCGTGTGCTGATAAAACGGGTAAGGCGAGGCAGAGTTTCAAAAGCGTTACAATGTTCTAAAATTGAGCCGGAAAGTTGTGCTTCATTAAAAATAATAAAAGATCTTCAGGATCCCTTGAAACATGTATGTTCTTGTACTCAAGCACCACGGCCACCACTCGAAGAAAGGTCCTCAGATTAAAATTAGCATTAAATGCTCAGTTGCTCTAAACTTGATTCACAAGATTCAAGTTACAAAATCCGACATTTTAATGCTAGTTAACGTTAATCCTGTTGCAATCAACAACTTTCCCAAGTCCAAACCACCAAAAGTTTCCGACAGACGACAAGGATTTTCCGACAAACGTCCCTGCAAAGTCGTTGGGGGGGGGGGGGGCAGTGCCCCCCTGTCTTCTCTAGCTACGCGACTGGACAGTTGCCTTCTTCTAACATCGAACATGGCTGACTAACTAGTGTTTCAAGAAAAAAGTTATCTGCCCAGGCCTACTAAGATACACCTTCTACGAGCCACGAGAGCTCTAAACATATAGCTACATATTAGTTAACAGAATTTACCTCTGTTATTTCTGAAGAACACGACTGTGTAGCTGAAGGTTAGTTTCGTGAGAGACATTGACATTCAGATATTATTATTTAAAACGTAGTGTGACGTTTGTCTGTCAAATTGCAGTTATTTGTTCTGTAAAATGTATTCACTATTTTTATTAAAGTGCATTTAAAGCGAAATTTTTTTTACAATTTTTGAAAGCTTAATGTTTATAAATATTACAAAAAAGAAATTTTTCAAAAATATTTTAAAACCATTTTTTATGGGCACAAACACGCGTACCACTTTTTAAAGAACATTTAGTTTTGAAGAAACTAGTAAGACGATACATGGACGATCGTTAAGCTCGTATCCTCAGAAAAATGATTTGTGTCCCGAACAGGAATCGAACCTGTAACCTTCGGATTGCATTGAGCCACCGATTGATATACGTACTGCCTATGCGCCAGTCACTATATATCGGTAATGTTTGGATGTGTATATTGATACACACTGCTGTGTACTGTGTGATATTAACTGTGTGTATACTGTGTGTATTACACATTGTATTACTACAGAGTGAATGTGGATACGAGCTTGACGATACGAGGATACGAGCTTGACGATCGTCCATGTATCGTCTGTCTACTCCAAGCTCTCCCACATTCACCACAGCAGTTTGTATATTAACACAAGAAACTAGTAAATAAGGGTTGATATCAGACTTATCATTTGAATGTAACCAGTGTGACAAGTCTTTTCAAATCCAAACTTCATCAACTATACGACAAAGGGAAAATCGTCTGATGTCAACAGAAGAGCTATATGTTGCTGTGGAGACCGGCTGGTGTGGATATGAAGGATTTCACGGTTACTCTGTTCTATCACGAACATGCCTTGTTTGGCTAAAGCAGTTACTATAACGCATGCAGAGTGCAGACCATACGAAGGCAGATCTGCTATAAAAATATAACCATATATAAATGAAGAAGGCAGTATCTTCTATAAAAGACAGGAAACGGGTTAGAAAATCCGTCAAATCAGTGAGAGAAAAAGATAAGAAACGCGGTCGACACGGCAGAAGCTATCTATACCCAAAAGGAAGAATTTCGGGAAGTTGAGGAAGTTATGAAGATGGAGGATTTTAAATGGATTGCAGTAATGAGTAGTTTTTAAAATGGTTTCTTTCATAGGAATATTAGTTTTAGTGATGATTATGCATCTTTAATTGCACTCAGAATAAAGTTTTTACGTTTTGAGATAATGGCTAGTCCGAATTACTTCAAATTTTCCGCAGGATTAGTAGCTCCCATGTAGCTATCTGGGATGAGCAGAGGGATTTTCTACAATTCTAATAGAACAGAATTAATGGGAAAAAGGCGTTAGATTTTTTCATGTTGACTATTTTTTCATGTTTATAAAAAAAATGAAATATTTTCAAAATTTTAAAATATGCTCTGCTTATCCCAGGTCATCAGTGTTCAGTGATCCGTGTTTCTGATATAAGAAGAAAAAAACAATACAAAATGAAACCGTAATAAAATATAAAATTATCTGGTACTTACCTGAGAAGATCTAGGAACGAATCCACTGTATTACGGTAAATGTCTATAGGAGGCCCACTGCTTTGGATCACACCATCGCCAGGTTTAATAATACTGGCTAGGATGAAGCCAAATATTGCCGACAACACAGTGGTAGTTAGATAATAAACAAGTGTTCTCGTACCCAAACGTCCAGCAGATCCAATGTCAATATCAGTCAAAGCCACGATTATACTGGAACATATCAGAGGAATCACAATCATCTTCAGCATTCGAATGAAGAGTTCTCCTGGAAAACTTATATACATGGTCAGTCGTTTAGGCGAAGGATTATGAGAGGACTGCACGGCATCATGGCTGACAACACCGATAATACCACCAATTATTACTCCAGCAAGGATACCCAAAAGTAATCCGTTATCTTTAACAACCTTTTTAATTTTTTCTCGTTTTCCCGCCATTGTATAAGGTTAGTATAAGAACTATATGAAATATACCAGTATATCTAAAAGATAGTGATGGTATAGCTTCATGCATGTGAATGCAGCCCTAATTCACGCATGCAGCACTTATATTGAATCACCCGGGAGAAGGGCGTTGAAATCTCATACCAATTAGTTATCGCTGCAACCTGATTTGCACAATACTTATAAATACGTGTACGCAACCACCCCTCGCCCGCTTACTGTTTGAAACTTTTTATAGTGTAGATAATAACCACGAGTTCCCAGTGGACACTAACTCTGAGAGTCTTAAACTATAAAGCTTGTGTTGGCTGAACGTCATTGTTTTATAAGACATAAATTATACCCTCGTGTATGTGAGGTCGCGATCAAGCGACGCCATTATACTTTTCGAGGTGACAAGTGTGCCATTTAGGCCGAGGTTTATTCAAATGCTGCAACTGGCCTTTTATACTTTGAAATAACTAAGGTTGAACCGGCTCAAGGTATCACACTTACCATTAATACTGTTACAAACGTTTCTTAAATAATATAAGTAAACGACTTTTCAAGGAACAATTTGAGATGATCTGGAGGCCTGTTGCCAGTTCGGAAAATTTCTGTGACTGAATACATTTATTCTTTCGAACAACATCTTCCCAATGCGATATGGGACACTATACATGAAGCAGTAGATAACCTTCAGTCGATCATACATATTTTTCTGGACGAGTGTTTCCCCACAAAACAGGTACCTATATAAAAAAGAGACCCGGTTTGGATTACTCCATTAGTTAAGTCCTTATTGTGAAGGAAATACAGATTAACAGCCAAAGGGAACGTACATAAAACCATAGAGCTAAGCAAAAGAATCGCAGAAATCATCGCAGAAAACCGAAGAAATGTAGAGTCTAGAGCAAAGATTGGATCGAACAAATGGAAAAACGACTGGAAAACGGCGAAATAAACCCGACCCTCAAAGTGGACATCCCAAAAGAAAATACGAACTTCAAGGAATAAATATAACGCCAGTCATTGCAACAGCCTTTTAAAGAACCGTTTACCACAATTTTTCACAGGAAGCCTTTGAAGAACAACTATAAGTGAAACACAATTTGATGATTGTAAAAGTAAAGAGGTAAGATTATTTGCAATGGATTTCGCTAAAGCCTTTGGTAGTGTCAATCACAAGTTGTAAGTAGACAAGCTGAAAGCTACATCGCTCAATTCATACATTGACGTCAATTGGTGCTTTTTGAAATCGCGGTAAACAAGGGAACTACACAGGGGGTGTTAGCGGACCTCGTGTATTCAATGTTTTTATAAACGACTTAAACTTTCATGAACAAAAGGTGGTTCTGGATAAGTATCCTGACGACTCAACGATACAAGTAGCAGTGTGGAAAAACTCCGCAGATGAATCACATATCTTTCTAGACCAATTTATGAGATGCACAGAAAGGAACCACATGACATGTAACTCATCAAGAAACTAGTCCTGAACAAATTAGGTCAGCTGGAGTTATTCAGTCTCCCTCCTATAATGAATATTGAACAATGTAATAAGCTCAAGATCTTAGGCGTTACGTTTCAGTCAAATTGTAAGATTACAGAACACATCAACGCTACGAGGGTAGTAAACGCCTTTATTATTTCATTGAGTCGGTTTCCTTTGATGTACCGCGGGATGTATGCGCCATAAATCCCTATGAATACTAATAAGATAAGAAACGAAGAAAAAACTAGGAACATATTTGTCCAAGCTGGACAAAATCGACAAAACTTTGTTGGAAACCTCCTCAATGTAATAATAAGTCAGATAAACACCTCGAATGTCGAGATTTATGCGATATACAGCCCTCGGACGCTACGCGTCCTCGGGGTTGTATGCCGCATAAATCCCTCGTTCTCGGTGTTTATCTATTACTTACATACTCAGGTCATTAAGGAAGGAAGGCCATAGTCAGCTGACAAAATTGACACTCTTTTTAATGCTAAAGTATTATCGAAAGTATTATATCAGTGGACTCTCTATATGGATCTTCTAACTCTGATTTAAACACAGTGCAACGATTCTTAACTAGATGTTTTAAACGTAACTATACATCCGTTCTATATAATATTCAGGAACTTTTAGAACTAGAAACATTTTTGAGAAAATTAGTTCGAATGACAATCATCCTTTGTATTCAATGCTCCCAAGGATAAAGAACTCGTCAATGCGTTTAAAGACTAAAGAGTGAGTGTCAGGGGGCCATTTTATGGGACGCCTATTTCAGTTCACAAACGAATCCGTCGATATTTGATCAATCCTTCTTATAAATGATCCATTTTCAAGTTTTCTAAGAAGTAAATATATCTGAGTGATCAATTATTGTGATATTTTTCATAAAATTGATCATTTATTATATAGTAATCTTTTCGATACATAGAAGCTGCTACGAGCGCTTCGACTCGGAAGCGTGGATGGCCGGGTTATGCTGCTGAAACAGCGCGAATAAGTTTGCGAATGGAAGTGTTTGATGAGTGACTATAGTAACGAAATATATTTTGTTTCTTCTGATGTTTTGTTCATTTGAATTTGCAAAGATTCAGGAACTAAAGCCATCCGAGCCAGCTTGTTCGAGTCAGAAACGGCGTTGCGCGCGGCCCGCAGTGGTTCATAAACAAGCGAACCGCAACTGTTCAAATCGTCTTGAACATTAACTTCATAACGCCCCGAAGTCAGGATCGGACTCCAATTTCAACATTTCCAAATAAATCTAGAGTTCACATGCAAATTATAGTTCTAACGATGTATTGCACTGCAATCAATTCGTATGAAAACAAAAACACAAGCGCGCAAAGCACTATCCTGACACTCACTCTTTAAGAAAGAAAGAAAGAAAGAAAGAAAGAAAGAGAGTGCAAGCTATTGCGAAATTTCGCTTGAGCCCTAACTAGTTTTGATCAGCGGACTATCACTGAAAACTTACGGGAGGCCTGCGAAGCAGGCGTTTAGGGTTGGTTGAGGGGGCCGGAGACTGGGACGAGGGAGGATGGTGCACGAAGGTGGAGGCTATTTCAGATACGGTAGAGCACCTAGTCACCAGGACTTTGGTGATTGTTTATATAACATATATGCTTCGTTCTTTAAAAACCCCGCTTTAAATTTCTGTTTCGATTCAGAAAAGCAGGATTGTTAAAAGCAGGATTATTACTGAGTCGAAACAGAAATTTAAAGCGGGTTTTAAAAGAACGAAGCGTATATGTTATATAAACAATCACCAAAGTCCTGGTGACTAGGTGCTCTACCGTATCTGAAATATTTAATATTTTAAATTAATAAGCTTCGCCAAATAAAGAAAAATACAGTATACAACTAAGAAGGGTACAAACGACGAATTACTGGCAGGGAAACCACAACAGTAGATACCAATTACAGTGGCCCCTAGAGAAAAAAACATATAAAATGTACTAATAAAATGTATCTCATGTACTAACAATGTTATGCGCAGCACGTAAGCGAGCCCGATAGGGTCCTCGCTGTATTGCACTTCGAACAAATTGTCTTCCAAGTTCTCACATCATCTGCGCTGAAATTAGTAATCACGGATTTAAAATAATATTTTTGAAGCATGTTCTTAAAACGGCTCAGTGTCATGTGTCTCTGCCTTATTTCCTCTGGAAGAGTGTTCCAGACTCTGGTTACCCTATTAAAGTAGGAGCGCTGGAAAGTTACAGATTTACATTTCCTTGGACGAAACAGGAGGGTATTACTATTGCTAGTAGATCTAGTTACCCTTGATGATATAAGCGGTTGAGGTAGCACATCGCTCGAGACGTAGACGAGGCCAGTTACAGCCTTAAAGAAGAACGTAAGATCTAGGTACTCGTGCCAATAAGAAAGAGGCAGGAGATCTGCTCTGATTAAACGCTCTTGGTAACTCTCCTCACACATGAAAGGTAACCCGAGGATGAACTTAGTTGCTCGTCGCTGCACTCTTTCGACCCTCTTCATCAACTCGATGTACTGTGGCGCCCATATCTGCGTTGCGTATCCCAATAAAGGTCGCACAACTGCCAGGTACAGCGTACGACGAGTCCGATAACTTTTTATTTCTGCAGCACTTCTTCGAAGAAACCCAAGCAGTTGGTTTGCTTTGGAAGAACGATCGCCAACATGCTTAGTCCAGGTGAGGTCATTTGCCACCCAGATCCCGAGATCCTTTTCTTCCTTTGTCACTTGCAACTGCTTTCCCTTGATGGTGTACGGGAAGTTCAATGGATTTCTTTTCCTTGTTATCCTTTGGCATTTGCACTAATCCTGGTTAAAGACAAGCCCTGCTGCCGTGGAACAATTATCCAAATTGTCGATGTCTTCTTGCAGTAACTGTGCATCTAAACGTGAGTCTATATGCTTGTAGATTTTTGTGTCGGCTGCAAATGATGCGGTTTTAGCCGAGTTTATACTACGTCCGAGAGATCGTTAACATAGAGCAAAAACAAAACCGGTCCAAGGATGGACCCCTGTGGCACACCTGATGTAACGGGACTTTCTGTTGACGTAGCCCCTAAAACTGTCACTTGCTGGTTGCGTCCAAACAGGTACGCACTAAACCAGTTAAGTAAATTCCCGGTTATGTTGTAGTGGCGTAACTTGTTGATTAACGCGGAATGACTGACGGTATCGAATGCCTTTGACATGTCCATGTAAATTATATCTGTTTGCTTGCCTGTGTCCAAAAGTGAGCCGATATAGTCCAGCACCTCCACCAGTTGCGTTGTACAAGATCTCCTCTGAGTAAAGCCATGTTGGAACCGACTAATTTCCTTTGTTACATGTTCTCGTATGTTGCTCAGTACGCATCTCTCAAGCACTTTAGACACGATTGAGAGAAGCGAAATGGGTCTATAATTCTCTACGTGACTCTTTTCTCCCTTCTTGTATACGGGCATAATGTTAGCTAGCTTCCATTCGTTGGGTAGAATGCCGCATTGTATGCTATTTGTGCAGCCGTCTCCTTTAGTAGGCGTGCTGGAATTCCATCCGGTCCTGTAGCATTGTTGACGTCGAGCCGCAATTCATTATGGACCTCCTCTGTGGTGATGCAAATATCATCTAGGGCGTGGCTAGAGAAAAACGGAGGCTGGGTTGCAGATAGGTCTACTGTACTATCCATGGTGAAAACAGAGACGAAGTGTTCGTTGAACAGCTCAGCAATCGCAGTTGGAGTTGAGGCTGTCGAGTTATTGCCGTTAGAAGAAGCCCCAGTTGAAGATCCTAACACCACATGACCAGGTACACTAGCTGATTTGCTGTTAAGTTTAAAAAGTGACCAGAAACGCCAGAAACGCTTTGGGTTGTATTTAAAAACTGTGTCGAGGGAATTAAAGAAATGATCGCGACTCTTCTTGACCATAGACTTCACTTTTTCCGCAATTCTTTGAATTTGACACTTAGTTGTTGACTAAAGGATTGTTTTAACCTCCGACGAAGGGATTCTTTTTTCCTAATTGCATCTCCACCTATCTCCACCCTGCACGAAAGACCCATGTTTTTTGGATTTCTACGGCCGCCAGAAGACACTAAATTCTGATTGGTTAACTCAACTCAAAGGAAATGGCGACTTTAGAAAAACCAGTGTTGGTAGATGTCAGTAGTTGCTTTAACCGATCTTCAGTTCGTTGCTGGTCGTAGCTTTAAATTAAAACAGGAACTAAACAAAAAGTTGCAACGAGGGAGTTGCTGGCAGGAAAATATGTTTTGATGGTATTGCCAACGGGATTTGGCAAGAGTTTGATTATGGATTTAGTAGATTTACCAGACGTTCGTGCGAGCGCGTGATTATCAGTCGGCAGGGGAAGCAGCTATTATTGTGATTTCTACCTGTACCTTGTCCTTGTCTTCAGGTGTTTCAACAGTGATCTCTGGGCCTTTGGACAATTCCTTCGACGTTTCAGAATAAAGAGACTTACAGCTAGACGTATATAAGTGATGGTTTCTACGTTGTCTTGCCTATGAAATTTCTTGGCCAAATCCCATTCTGGAGTTACGGTGTTCGGTAGTCAGATGTCGCTTCATTCTATCTGTTGTGTACTCGTGTTTGAGTGTTGAAAAAGACTGTATTATGTTCCGGTCTAACATATATATAGTTCATGAATCATGACGTCATAACTAATCAACCTCAACATCTCCCTCGTTTAAGAAATAGAAACTATAGTTTAAGATAAAGTTTGTATAAGATAAATTACACTAAAGAGTAAAGTTGTTTTTAGCAGTCCTATTAATGTTTCACTTCCAAATTATACTAAAGTTGTCCAGGCAATGGTATTCAGATTTCACTTCCATATAGCGCTGAGGTTTCCGTACTTGTCGTCCATAGTGTTATCTGGTTTTGCTCTAGCCTGCGTGCAGACGCTTGTATTTCCGGTGATTATTACGTATTAATCACCGGAAATACAAGCGTCTGCACGCAGGCTAGTTTTGCTCAGGATGGTTGTGTTGATATTTTCTCCCCATACCAAAATATCATCTGCAATGCATTCCACGCCCTGGAAATAACTTTCTGGAACACTTCGGGAGCTGAGGAAATGCCAAAGGGGAGTCTCTTGAACCGGTATCGCCCAACTGGAGTGTTGACATTGAAAACTTGCTTTTCCGACTGGAACAATTTTATGCCCCGAGTAACTCACTAATCTAGCGATCAGAGTTATTGTGAGCGAGACATGACATTTAACACTGTGCGCCGGTGTCAAGTTTCATTTCAACAGGTTTGTTGTTGATTATGATATTTTCTTTCCAGTCGTCGTCATTGGCGTTTTCCACGGTTCCGATGAAACATTCTTGCGCTGTTTTCGATCGACAAACTCGAGCAAAGTGGTTTTCCTTTCGACAGTTATTACAAATTTTGCCGAAAGCTAGACAGGCCTTTTGATCGTTTGAATGTTCGCCACCGCATTTTCGACATTTCTTTGTCACGTACGATGACTGCTGTTGTTTCGGATTAAACCTCGGAGGATGATAAGTTAATTTAGATCTTTCCAATCCATGAAGGGACTTGTCGTTGTGGTCATGAAACTGTTTCAGTTGGCTTGAACTTGTTTCGCTCGTACGACATATATCAATGGCTTTTGTCAAGGGAAGTTCCGCTTCTCCGGAGCAATATCTGGCACGCGGTCACGAATAAGGCTATCGTTGAGTGTAGCGAACTCACTACCCTGATAGCAGAGCCTTATTTTCCTTTGTTTCCCCTTGCTAGGAAAAGAAGGCTCTGCTCACAGGGTACGAACTCACAATTCTTGGCTTTGTTTTTCAGATCAGTAACGAAGGCGTTAATTGTTTCGGTCGGTCTTGTGATCGCGAGAAGAATTGGTGGCGCAGAAATGTCAAGTTCTTTCGTGCTTCGCAGTACTGTTTGAATTTCTGTTTCAAGATCTCGATTTGTGTTCGTCACCTTCCTCGGCAATACTACGAAAGTATACGGATCGTTATTTTGGTGAAATTGTGGTGTACGATCTGTAGAAATGGCATTTGCTTTCGCAAATCGTAAAAACAATTTACTAATCGTGAATTTTTGTTGAAAGAAAAAATTTGCTCTGGGGTATCAGTACCAATGGTACGGATCGTAGGAATGGTGACATTTCGTAAAAAGGTATTCATGATCCGTGAAGACTCTGCCTTGGTGTTTGATAGGGCTCCCAAACATTTTGTCGATCCGTACGGATGGTGGGGATGATAACGAATCGTAAAATGTGTTTACGATCCGTGAACACTCTGCCTTGCCGTTAGGTAGGGCTCCCAAACATTTTGTCGATCCGTACGAATTGTGCGGATGATAACGAATCGTAAAATGTGTTTACGATCCGTGAGCACTCTGCCTTGGTGTTAGGTAGGCCACCCAAAAATTCTGTCGATCCGTACGGATGGTAAAGATTACGAATCGTAAAATGTGTTTACGATCCGTGAGCACTCTTGCCTTGGTGTTAGGTAGGCCTCCCAAAGATTTTGTCGATCCGTACGGATGGTAAAGATGCTAACGAATCGTAAAATCTGTTTACGATCCTTGAGCACTGTGGCTTGGGTAAGGTAGGCCAACCCAAAAAAATTAACGCAGCGCATCCGTTGTAGTATTATATATAAAAGTACGTATTTCACGGATATACATATCCAATTTATTCCGATGACAATACTGTACTAGTGTACGCATTCTGTATCCGCCATGAACGAGGAACCACTGTATCTGATAAGATGAAGTACATTCTTGACTTATATCTGCGCCCAATATTCTATTTCGAATTATGTTATTCGAATTCGCTTTCCGATTACGTTATTCGATTTCGAATTATGTTATTCCATTTCGAATTATGTTATTCGATTTCGAATTATGTTATTCGAATTCGCTTTCTGATTACGTTATTCGATTTCGAATTATGTTATAATTCGATTTCGGATTATGTTATTCAATTTCGAATTATGTTATTCGATTTCGAATTATGTTATTCGATTTCGAATTATGTTATTCGATTTCGAATTGTGTTATTCGCTTTCTGATTATGTTATTCGATTTCGAATTATATAATATAATTCGAAATCTAATTTTGACCCTAATAACCCTTCATAGTTCTGAGCAAGTGGATTGGCTGAAACCCTCGCGACCGCCAATTTAGAACAACCAATCATAGAAGGCGTTCCGAGTGCTGCGAGTCTACTGCTTTCCTGAAGTGACGAAACGTTAGTTATTAAATATTTTATTATGGTTATACATTCTTGTTTACATAATATATATTGATAACAAGACTAGTGATGACAGGACACGATTGGTATAAAGGGAAATTGTTACTGCGCGTTTACATTTTTAGTGAACTGTTTCAGATTTTGTGAACACAATGATAAATAAGTGGTGTAGAAAGCGGAAAACACAAT
Source organism: Chrysogorgia sp. JL179-B06 (assembly GCA_035772405.1). Lineage (NCBI taxonomy): Eukaryota > Metazoa > Cnidaria > Anthozoa > Scleralcyonacea > Chrysogorgiidae > Chrysogorgia > Chrysogorgia sp. JL179-B06. Next base: position 286,796 of record JAYKKM010000147.1, read on the forward strand.
TATTGTCATGTGAAATGATGAAATTAATAGGGAAAATGCCGTTTTGGATTTGGACAGGTTATTATATTTGCAGAGTTATGCGCGGATAGGATGACGATGCAGGAACTAAGGGGAATTGATATTCCACTATTTAGGAATACGATTGATTAATAATAGTAACAATTATAAAAGGGTAAATTTGACTTCAGTGATTGTAATAATTTTTTCACTGTTGTTCTTTATATAATAGAGATATTCACAATTATATCACCCGTAACAAGAACAAGTTAAGATTACCAAGAGTAACACGAAATTGGGGTAAATACAAAGTTAGTTACCATGGAATAACAGACTGGAACTTGTTAAATAATGAGATTACAACATCAGATACTTTTAACAAATAATTGTACTATCTCACTAACATGTAACTTGGATTTTTATATTTAGTTTTTTTTTGTAATTTAGTCAGGACCTTTCTGAAAATCACTTTTGTGAGATAGCTTCCTGACTATCACTTTGAAATAAAGATTCTACTTATTATTAAAGGATTGAGTGGCGGTGTTGGCGGCAAATGTTGACGTGTCGAATAAGTGATCATGAAAATGGTGATGACAGACGTACAACAGGACAGAAATGATATGGAAGAAAATTGTCACTGCGCACGCAGATTTGTAGTAAAGTATTTCAATTTGGCGGACACAATGATAAATATATAGCAAAGTGAAAAGGTGGTAAACTTCCAATAATTTAGTGACGAAATACGGACGTTTCGAGCGGAGCCCTTCATATTACAATGATAAATAACTAATGGCGTTATGGCGATGTCGATGAGGGAACTAATAGTGCAGTAATAGTATAAACTATGAAAGGGTATATATAACTTTGTCTTTGAGGAACAGCAAAGGATTCACTGAGTGGAGGTGTTTGGAAGTTGGTGGATTTTATTTGAATTTGAGATCATGCTATTGAGATTGGTACATTGGTTTCTAATTTGAGGTCATGATCATTTGAGGCGATGCGCATATTGTTTTCATGCGTCCATACACGCGTCCGTTCGTTCGTCCCATCCGCATGTTATAGCAACCGCGAATTATGGATGGGCGTATACGCCTTAGCGGTTCAGAATATTTCATAGTTTTAGCGCTATCGAAATGTGTATATATTTATTGGACCTTATTGGGCTGTGATGAGATTTTATAGGAAACAGTTTACAACGTTTTCTTTCTTTATTTGAGTGGTAGGTTGGCAGCGTAGGACTAAAAAAACAGGCGGATGGTCGGCGAAAGTGGCCTGCGGATTGTTGTTGAAATGTTGTGACAAAACTGCACGTCACGAGGGATGTGACACGACGACGTAACAGCGCTCCGTCGAGATGACGTCAGTATCGATGTTTGTCCGCTTTTACCCATAATTATTTTTATTTATTCTGCTTCCATTGTACATAACAAATAATAGCAAGTGTTAAAACAAAAAATTAGTACAATGTGGCAAGTTTATAACAGGCTCTAGACCCAACAAGATAAACTGCCAAAATAAGTTAAATCGTTAAATTTAAAATTAGTTTTACTGTCAGTTAAAAACATCTGTGAACTGATGATTTGACAGGTAAGGAGACATGTTTGTGACATTTTGTACAAATTGATTTCCAAGTATAAACATCGTCTACATTAAAGTAATTAATAAAAGTATCAATCAAGTAATTATTAGTGTTTGACTTAAAAGAGCTGGATGAAAAACTGGATTTAACTAAGAGAGGAAGTGAGTTCCAGAGATTTACAATTCGGTTGAAGTAACTGTTTTTAAAATGTAAGGTTCTGGTAAGACGAGGTTGCAGGCACAGACCAGTTGATGTACTATTTAAAAAACGAGCAGCAGTGTTTTTATCAGATATAAAACACGAGGGCGTAGCCCGAGTGTTTTAGATCTGATAAAACACGTGATGCGAGTTTTTTGAATGGCTTCAAAAACTGTGAATGAGAAACATGGATTTTAAATAGAAAATAAAATCTCTAGGGAATAGCAACTTGGTTGTCCTCTACCAAAAATTTGAATATGAATTTTAAATGCCGATGCGTGGTAATGCCGAAGCCTACATTCTCGGCAGCGTTTGTCTTTGATATGCCTCCAAAGCGAAGATTTCGATAACCAAAAAACGAAGAGCAAGAAAAGCGTGTGAGTACTATTTTAGGACCTCCAAGGAATATAACAGAGAGGGCGAACAGTGATTTAAAGAAGAATGTAAGGATTTTATGGACTTCAGTTTGGCTGATTTTAGATTTGACGTTCCCGACGAAATGTTGAGTAATTTCCCGATGCGTGCGAGTGAAGGTGAGAGGATATCAAATGTTAACACGAACATGTCGAGTTGTGTGTTCAATAATTGTACTTTCAATTTTGCTGAAAAGTGATTCTTGTAAAGAGCTAGATCGTGGTAGTTCTTAAATTTGAATGTTGTTGTGCGAGAATTATCGTTATGTGTTGAAATTATAATTATGTTAATGTAAAATACGATCTTTATACAAAAAATCTTTATATAAAAATCTTTATATAAAAAATCTTTATATAAAAATCTTTATATAAAAATCTTTATATAAAAATCTTTATATAAAAATCTTTATATAAAAATCTTTATCTAATTTAAATAACAAAAGTCTATTGTGTGCAGAAGCATGACCAAGTGTGCTTTGGCTAGTATAAAGACACATGCACGTGACTGAATTCGTGCGCAAGATTGGATTATTGGTTTATGAATTATTAATGAGTTTTTGAAGTACGTGTAACTACTCGTTTCGTTGTGATGTAGTTTGGCACAGGCAGATCGTAGAAACCATCGAGTAATTTAGCCAGTGTCCAAAGATCTTTCAATTTGTGCCAGTAGCTTACAGGTAGTTTCAAGGTTTCAAGTCTATCCTTGTAGCATGAATCGTAGTTCATTCAGGATATATTTGGATACCCTACGTTGAATGCTTTCAAGAGATTTCATGTCCTTGTGGAGGTAGGGTGACCATATTTCACTTGCGTAGCCGAGGTGTGAACGTACAAGAGAAAGGTACAGAGAACGTTTGGAGGGGACATTCAGAGATTTTTCGTTTACTTTCTTGATAAGGCCTAGCATTTTACTAGCCTTGTCTACTGCGGTTTGGATATGGTCTCCCCATTGAAGTTCTTTGTTAACAATGACTCCAAGATCTTTAGCAGTAGAATTGATTGGTTGATGTTTCCGTGTGATCGTTAGTATTTCGCATTTCGTTGAGTTGAAGAGTAGGTCGTTTTGGACGCTCCAGTTGTCGAGAGAGTTTAAGTCATTATGTAGAAGGTTTGCGTCGGAGTTGGAGGTGATGGATCTGAATCATTTTGAATCATCCGCGAAAAGAGCTACATTTGAGTCATGTTGGATGCTGTTGGGTAGTTTATGAAGATGAGAAATAACAGAGGACCAAGAATGGAACCTTGAGGTACACCAGACAACACAGGGAGAAATATGGAGAAAGTGTTATCTACAACTACTCTTTGTTCACGGTTGGTTAAGTAATCAGAAAGCCAAAGTAGTATAGATCCAGACAGGCCATATATTTTCATTTTTGTAATAAGGCCGTAGTGGCCTTATTACATGTTTATGGATCTAGGTTTTTAAGTGATTGCATGACTTCATTTGTGGATAATGTTATTGAGAATTTAGTTGATTAATGGGTTGTGGTAGAGTTACATCATCTATGTCATCAGTAAACTTGTCTTGCCTATTAAAAGTTGAATGGAAGAAGGAACTGTACATCTCACATTTCTCTGCAGACTTTTAGAAGCATATTCGTTATTATAGTTCACTGTTGATGGTATACGAGAAGACTTAGTTTTAGCTCGGTATAAAGACCAAAACCTTTTGGGGTTGTCTTTTATGGAACACGCGATAGATGACAAGTAGTCTGACCGTTTTTTTGCGAATTAGTTTCTTGGCGTTCTTTCGCAGATCTTTGTACTTGTTCCAGGATTGTGAGCTATTGGATTTTAGGGCTTTTTTTCTCGAGTTTTCCTTTTTACGGGTAAGATGGATAACTTCACCGTCTATACAGGGAGGTGTGTTGGAGGTTCGAACTTTGACCCGGGGTATATGCTCGTTGACTATTCCCCAAAACAAGTCTCTCCATGAAATCCAGTCATCGTCGATTAACTCCTTTTCGGTAATCACTGTGTCAAACGGCGCATGCGCGAGCGATTCTCGTAGGCCATCGGGTTGGCTAGCTTATAGTTATAGATAAGTGTGGGTCGAGTTTTTGTACGGCGGAATTTGGAAACTAGCTCAAAAGAAAACAAGTTGTGGTCAGAACGCAAAGTAGCATCGCCCGGTGGAAAGGAGATAATATTTGAAATCATTTCAGGATCAGATGAAAGTATTAGGTCTAGTACATTAGGATTGCCAGTCTCGAGGGATATGTATTCTCTTGAAACAAAGGGAAATCTGCAATGGACTCTACGAATCTTGAACTATCGCTGGTTTCAGAGGGTGCTTGATAGGTTTCCCAATTGATTTCAGGGAAGTTGAAATCTCCTAAGACCAGGATCTTTTCAAATGAGCACGCTTTAGCTCTTCTTAGCCATTCAGTAAAGTTTTCGATGAAATCAAGATTTTCATTTGGCGGGCGATAGAACGTTAAAATAAGTGTTTTTGGTTTTGTATTAAAACGTAGTTCGACTGCCACTACCTCACAGTTCGTTTCAAGATCTTTTCTAGCGCTATTAAACAGGACATTAACTCAGTCCGTCCGTGCTCTTAGCATTGAAAAACATACCTGTTTAAAACATGCCTGTTTAAACATGCCGGCCATAACAAAAGAAAATAGCTCATTTGCAATCATTTGTGAGTCAAATTTGGTTTGTTTGTCCGCATTTTGAGCTATTAATAGCATCCAGACTCTACGCTATTGTGGTCGTGCAAGTTGTATAAATTTGTGCAACTTGCAAAATTTTTTGCGACACAAGTTGCGCTGGAAAAGGTACGATGTAACATGGTGTTTCGCGCGAAGAAAGTAGAATCAATGTGTAGAAAATTTTGACACATAAAATCACTGTAACGTGTACTTCGCTCATTACGATTGGCAATGGTAGGGATGGAGAACATGTTGATTTGACACGTAGCGGGTTTTTAAAAGAACGAAGCAACGCATATGAATAATTAACGTCTCCTTCGATAATTACGATTACGGGATAATTACGGGATGGAGAACATTGTTAAGGGTACATTATCGAAGATGATTTGATATTGATTGTGTTCATATGAAGTCAGTGTGGGAAGTTTCGCATTATGATATTGTTTATGTTTGGTTTTGGTGTAGAACGAGGCAACAACGTGTTATGGATTGTTCATATACAGTCGCATTCGGACTAAAAAGGTTATTTAGTGAAAGCGATTCATAAGTTACGCATGAAACTGCATGGACTGGTGGTTGTTTGAACAATATTATATTGTTTCATATGAAGTCAGTGAAGAAACAAGCGCATTCGGACTATATATAAGGTTATTTAGTGACATATGATATTGTTTATGTTTGGTTTTGGTGTAGAACGAGGCAACAGCATGATATTGAGTGCTCATATGAAGTCAGTGTTGGAAGGGAAACAAGAGCACTCGGACTATGTAAGGTTATTTAGGGAAAGCGACTCACAAGTTGCGCATGAACTGGTGGTTGTTTGAAAATTATTATATTATTAAAGTGGATGTGACATTAGTTCTTGAAAAAACAAAGCTACACGGTTCAACATAGTTCGCAGTTCGACATTGTTTACATTTAGATATCCAATTGTCCAAATTTAATACTATCATTGCTTACAATATATTAGCTTTTACTTTATAAACATAGCATATATATACAATATATTAGCTGTTTACAATATAAACATAGCTCATAGCCTCATTCCGTCATTCGTTGCCTTTCAAATTGCGGTATATTCATACGTTGTGCTGCCGGCTGCGTACTTTTACATACAGTCATACACAAGCCCAAGTAGCATGTAGTCCGAGTTAACGCCCATTCCCGTTCGTTTGTTTGATTTGAAATATGACCGCACGACCGCCAGCAAATATTACAAACGTGAAGTTCGATTTGGCAGAAGGGTCGCTTGATCATGGGAAATTTATGGCTTGCTCTTTCGAGTAAATGTTGTTCGAATTAGATGTATGGCGTTCAAACATTGAATTTTGACATAAACGCGCCATACATGATTACCGTATGTTATTTTAATATTACAAGGCTATATGATCGCCTTGATATGCATGTGGTGTAGAATCTACAGTCTATTTTATCCTCTATATGCTATAGAAATTTCTGGCTGAACACTGCTCCAACCTCGTACCATGAACTGCTCCTGTCAGTCCAGAGGCAGCATTTCACTTCTGATAAGAACGCCTAGTATATATATATATGAATAAATGGATTCTCCTGAACGACGGATGAGTGTTTAGTAAATTGAAAGTAGTTATCTATGTCGGAAACGAATATGCTGGCTAAGCCCTGCCTTAGATCGAGCCGCAAAACCACATTCTGCGCAGATATTCTCATTTACAACAGGATTCATTTCACGTTACGTTGTTGTTTAGTATTTACGCGTAAGCTAGCATTATTCTGACGAGGTCATCTACAAAGTGTTTCAGTTCTGGCACAGTTGGTGGGCTCTCTTTGGATTTTAAATTGAATATATAAACGCTCTATACCTCTAATGGTATCGAGCACTCTTGAACCATCCGCCAGCTTTGTAACATTCATGTTACAAATCTGTTTTAGTATATTAACGCTCCTACTCGTAGTCGAGCACTCTTGTTGGCTTGGTATCAACGTCAGAATGGAACAGATCCGCTTCAACTATTCGCTAAAGAACATCGGCCTACCTACACACAACGCTTACAGAAGAAATATTATCGACAAAACAGAACACCTAACCAAACGAATGCGCTGGCAAGCTCACTTCTTCATCTTACACGGTAACCCCCGCGACAAAAGTCAAGAGCACCTTCAATTTAAAATCCAAAGAGAGCCCACCAACTGTGCCGTCAGAATAATAGAAAATATCGAATTCCGAAACATCAACGAGTCATTCATGAAAACCTTCATGGAAAAAGACAAACGAAGAATACAATCGTCAACAAATGTATTCATTTCCGCTGACAAAACGAGAAACTTATACGAGATGAAACCAGCCACATACGAAAAACTTTTGACAGAGAATATAACGAAAACTTACAAGCTAGGAGCTGACGATATCACTGACAAAAATAATGAACTAAAAACCATCGCTGACAAATTAAAGATCATGCACCAACCAACTAGAACCAATGGCGCAATCACAGGCATTTATTTCTCTAAAGGACCACAAGGAAGATTTCGAAAAGTGACAACACCAAATGTAGACTTCAAATCAACCCAGCGAAAAGCCAGCTCGGAAAAGTCAGCAAAGTAATTCTTGACGACATCAACACTGATCAAAGTCGCACTGAAAACCGGCGCCAACCAATGGCGCAACACGGAATCGACCATAGCTTGGTTTAAGAGCATCGAAAACAAGGACAAACACTCGTTTCTATCATTTGACATAGTAGAATTCTACCCATCAATCACTGAAGAACTACTGGACAACGCAATTTCTTGGGCCCAACCCAGCGGGCAAAAAGACGTCGATTCAACGTTGAAACGACGTCGCTCTTCGACGTCGATTTGACGTTGAAAAAAGGTTGAAAACGCAAATTGGATCGACGTTGTTTTCACGACGTTGAAACAACGTCGTTGAACGACGTGAAATCGACGTCGATTCAACGTCTATTAAGCACTTACGAACTGTTGATAGCTACTATTCGTTTTCAAATTTTTAACCAGCTAAGTTTTAATATTATATAATATTGTATATTACTTGTAATAAATTTTAAACAATCTGATTTTTGTTGAGCATGCAGACTGCAGTATTACAAGCTAAGAACAGAACAAAACTTTTCTCAACTAGACATAAAATATATGTTTAATAACTTGGACAGTACTCGACGATTCACAAAGAAAGTAAAAAAGGCAATAATACGATTTACAAAGAAGGTAAAAAAAAAGCCAATAAGTACGGCATTCAGACTTAAAAGCGGCGGCTATAGTCGACAGTAAAACGTAAACATTAGGCCAAAAATTCTTGTTGACAGGAAGACAGGTTTCTTCAAAAACAAATGGGTTCTTGAAGCACAGTCCTTGTCCCTGATCGCCGACAAAGTCATGGCTTCGAACCGAAGGACACTTCAAATCCAACTACAGTTATGCAGTGTATCCTTAATATCTTTCCGTCATTACTGGCTTTTTTCCTGTCGCTGCATCGAATGTCCGAGTTGATATAAAGTAGGTTGCTTTTATACATACAAAATAAAGTATAGCATTTTGACTCATCTGGGACAATATATGATGTCTAATATATATATGGACTATATGATGTCGAAATATATGACAATATATGATATGGACAATATATGGACAATATATGATGTCGAAACGAAAATATTTTATAGATTCGATGATACAATATATCGACGTCAATTCAACGTCGAAACAACGTCTGTTTCCGACGTCGATAACACGTCGAAAAGCAGACGTCGAAACAACGTCGATGTTTGGTCGTGAAATTCAACGACTCGATATCGACGTCGATTCAACGTCGAAACAACGTCTGTTTCCGACGTCGATAACACGTCGACAAAGCGACGTTGTATCGACGTCGATATGTGGTTGATCGACGTCGCGACCCGATTTCGACCGAAAATCGACGTCGAAACAACGTCGTGTGCCCGCTGGGAAGAAATCACTCCCATCGCAGATGAACAAGTTAAAGTGATAAAACACTGCCGAAAATCGGTCTTATTTAACAACGGCAAAGCATGGGTAAAGAAAGATAGTGAGAGTAATTTCGAAGTCACCATAGGCAGCTATGACGGAGCGGAAAATCTGCGAACTCATAGGTCTCTTCATATTAAGCGCACTAGAGAAGCGATTCGGGAAGAATCTTGGCCTCTATACAGACGACCGCCTCGCTCTTCTCAACACGTGTGCAGGCAGATTAGCAGACAAGGCAAGGAAAGATCTCACCAGCATCTTAAAAGATTTCGGGCTAAAAATTACTGCACAAACTAACTTAAAAACCGTAAACTTTCTTGACGTGACGTTCGACCTGACAAACGGCACATTCAAACCATACCGCAAACCGAACAACGAGCCACTATACATTCACCACCAATCCAACCACACCATCTTCTATCCTAAAACAACTTCCCAACTCAATAGCTGACAGAATTTCTAAACTATCTTCTGATCAGGAAATCTTTAATACAGCTGCACAACCTACGAAAACGCCCTCAAACACAGCAACTTCGACGTGACACTCACTTATAAAAACAACGATCACGCCGAAAACAACACTGAACGACAACCGCAGACGAAACAGGAACAGAAATGTCACTTGGTACAACCCCCCTTACAGCAAGACGAGATAATCGAATTGGCGCGGGTCGCGGGTAAATTGTCGCGGGTCGCGGGTAATTGTCGCGGGTAATTAGCGCGCGTCGCGGGTAATTGTCCGGCTTTATTTTCTCCTGGTGTTTTTCCTCCGATTCGTTTACCGGGGGTAGACCATGGTTATTACAAATAAGTCAAAATGTAAATGCAATAATCTTAATTATTAGAGGTGCGTATGTTTCAGTCGTTCACGCACAGGGAATGAACCGTGAAGTATCACGCGTAAATGCCTTTTAAACGCTGTGACAAGTATATTTCTTCGACAAAGTCTCTATAATTTATATAAGCCTGTCTGGAGCTCCGATTTGAGCAAGACACTCAAGATTTCATTTTAGCCTACCGACATTCATCGATTCTCATTTCGAATAATATTTATCCATGGCTATGCTATTATCGAACCTTTATTTGTATAAACTAGAAATACGAATTCGCAATAATCCCCTCGCCCGCCTTTTCTACCCCCCCCCCCCCCCCCCCCTCCATACGGGAATTTCTCCATCCATAGTGCCCAGACCTCGCACGCCGTGGCCGTGTATTTCTGTTTTGCAAAAATTCACAATTTCCAAAAGCCCGTTTCGTCGAAGAATTGTTTGAACGTTATCTCGGCCAATATTTAACCGATTTAAACTCTGAAAACAGATTTGGAATTAGCGAGTCAACATACATAACATACGCGTTTACTATATTACGAGAACGTGAGTACCCTTCGTAAAAACGGTTTATGTACTTAGAAATTAGTCGATTATAAACTGGTCACTTCAGTTCATCGTATATTATTTTGAACGTTATCTCGATCAATGTTTAACCGTTTTCAATTCTGAAAACAGATTTGGAATTAGCGAGTCAAAATACATCACATATGTGTCTACTATATTACGAGAACGTGAATACCCTTCGTAAAAATGGTTTATGTACTTAGAAAGTTAGTCGGCTTTGTCGGCTATGATTAGCCGGTCAGTTCGTCCAATATTATGTTGAATATCTCGATCAATATATAACCGTTTTCAATTCTGAAAACAGATTTGGAATTAGCGAGTCAAAATACATAACATATGTGTCTACTATATTACGATAACGTGAATACCCTTCGTAAAAATGGTTTATGTACTTAGAAATTAGTCCGGGCTTGGTCGGCTATGATAATCTCGATCAATATATAACCGTTTTCAATGGGAGTATCTATTTGGCGCGGGTCGCGGGTCGCGGGTACATGGCGCGGGTCGCGGGTAAATGGCGCGGGTCGCGGGTAAATGGCGCGGGTCGTGTGTAAATGAAACGCGGGTCAATTTTCGCTGTATTTAATGTATTTTGATCGGATGATCATTTTTTACGGACTTGTTGCGTTAGCCTGGTGGTATTCTGATTTTGTCACGTACGTTTTACTCCGATGAAACATTAAAAGGCTCTCGAAGCGTAAGTACCTTGTCTCAATGTTATAAACGTTCGCAGCACCGTAGTTACAGTATAGTACTTACTAGTGTACACCCCTTCATTTTCGCTTTTTATCTGACTGTATAATTATAGGCTATAGCCAGTGGCGTACCGTGACCATTTTGGATGGGGGGGTGTATCGTCTTAGTTTTACCGACGAACACGTGGGCGCCCAGGCGTAGGAGCGGATTTAAAGTTGGGGAGGGGGCTGAAGTCGACAAGTAAGTAATCAGTGACCGCATTTTTAGGGAGGTGCGACTTCCCCGGAAAATTTTGAAATCTAGAAGCTCGGAAAGACAATTTGCAGCAATTTGAGCAAACTTTTTCATCTAATTCTGCAGCGATCATAGTTCAAATGAATCCAAGAGTTGCCTGCTGCCTCTTACCGTGACGCCATTTTTGCGCCTAGTACTGACAGATGGGTCTGGGAATCAATCTAACACTCGCGTGGCAAGGGTTTAGGGGTTGGCTAACACTTCAGGTTATACCGTTTGTAAAATCTCGTGTAGATGAAGCCCGTAGGTAGATTACCTTAACTCTTAAGTAGATTCTCTCCTAGCCTCTATAGTCATACTAATACAATTGAGAAAAAAACCCATTAAATTTAGCAACGCTTGTCCTGATTTTTGGGGGGGCTCAGCCCCCCATTTAAAATTTTTTGGGCCTTCAGCCCCCCGGTTCCTACGCCTATGCGTGGGCGCAGATTTTCTTCCATTGCCTTGTCACTAGGTTGGATCGGAAATCGGGAAAAGGGAGGTTTGTAAGCTCAGGAATATTAATTTAACATTAACCCATGCAATTAAATCGAATTTTATACAACCGAGAAAGTTTAAACAGTCGATTAAGTCGTCAATTTTACCAACGATCTAATATGACGAACAGTTTACCGACAGCCTTAACTATTACAAGGTTTTCCCAACTTCCGGTCTGACCAATCGGTTTTACCGACGATGCCAGGCTTTACCGACCGACTCCGCGTTTTACCGACCAATTCAGTGAAAAGTGGGGGTGTCACCCCCCCCCCCCCCCCCCCCCCCCCCCCCACACACACACACACACCCCCGTACGGTACGCCCCTGGCTATAGCTGTCTCAGCTTTTGTACCTGTATTCTCTACCAAGTAACATGCAGCATAAGTCGCTATACTGTTAACCCAAATGATAGACACAATGCCAGTGTCTCAGCAGGACCCCAGCGTTCAGCAGGTGAAAGAAATGCACGATTCAGATTGTCACGTAGCAAGGTTTTCCTAAATCGACTTGCCAAGGCAAAAAATGAAAAAAACCAGTATTACAGTAGATGATTCACAAACAGAAAGAAACACTTCAGTGAGTCACAAATACACCTTAGTAACAAGTTCATCAGCACGTTATTGTGTCAGTATTGGTCAAAAACATTCATGTAAATGCCCAGATTTTGCACGACACAATGAAAATCAATTGTGCAAACATATTATATGGGTTTTACTGTTCATTTGCCAGCTGCCAGGAACTTGTGAACTTCTCCATCAGATATATTTAACAGAATCTGAAATTTCAGAAATCTTAAGGAACACTCCATCTGTTCCAGATGAATTTAAATATGTTCCAGGCGCTAGACAGCAGAGCAGAAAAGAATTTGTAAACAGTCTTTTGCTTAATGACTCGCGTAATGGTAAGCCAAAGGTATGGATTCCGTAGCCAGAAAAGAGAAAAAAAGAGGAACAGCTCCACGATGCCGGGGTTGCAGAAAAGAGCAGTTGGACGGATAATTATCCATTTCTGTTGTGGGTTTGTATGTGCCATATGAACAGAATATTGTTATAGAGACCACATTCTATTTCTGCCCTAGTGTTCAATGTATCAGTAGAATTCCCCCATGGATCAACCTTAAACCATGCATTAGTATTATAACTGCGGCTAATAGCTCAGTAACACAAGCAGAAATCCAAAAGCGGTGGGAAACAGGGTTACCAATTGTTTGATAAACATGTTATGTACACGAAAAAATATGCCTACATGTACTGTACCATTGATTACATGTATACCTCAGTCAAAGGTTGACAAAGATATAGGACATATAAACATGTATCATAACATTTCATAAGTTTGTTTTGTTGTATCTATTGCATGTTGTTTTTTTAAGAGCACTTCAATCATTCCTACCATTTGAACAAGAGTAAGGCTTCTGTCAGTTACCAACCTACTTAATAACTACTCAGTATTTATTCATTATTTTAATACTGAAAAATGAAGAAACCCTGTATAAAAATTTTAGTGCTTCATATATACACTGTACGTACTATTATTATCACCTTTGCTCGAAACGTTTTACAATTCGCTATCATTTTTTTGGCAGTTAACGTTGCTTTCTGTTCTTGTTTATAAATAAAGCAATGGTGCGTGACACCATTATTCTTCTTGACATTATAGTTTACAAATTGGCCATGCATACACGTTTTTAGAAGAAAATAATTTTAATATTAAAGTTCGATGTAAAAGTGTTAATTAATACACCTTTTAATTGTGTCGTGATGGTTGGACATTGCCCGCTTGGGAAGATTTAAAACCATCGAATTTATAGTGATTCACTGATTTCAAGGGAATAGACGAGTATGATTTGGTAGAGAATACAGGTACAAAAGCTGAGACAGCTATAGCCTATAATTATACAGTCAGATAAAAAGCGAAAATGAAGGGGTGTACAGTAAGTACTATACTGTAACTACGGTGCTGCGAACGTTTATAACATTACGCTTCGAGAGCCTTTTAATGTTTCATCGGAGTAAAACGTACGTGACAAAATCAGAATACCACCAGGCTAACGCAACAAGTCCGTAAAAAATGATCATCCGATCAAAATACATTAAATACAGCGAAAATTGACCCGCGCCATTTACCCGCGACCCGCGCCATTTACCCGCGACCCGCGCCATGTACCCGCGACCCGCGACCCGCGCCAAATAGATACTCCCGTTTTCAATTCTGAAAACAGATTTGGAATTAGCGAGTCAAAATACATACTCTGTCTCTTGTGACGGTTCAATTTAATCTGAGTATCTAGTTACCAGTGCCACATTTTCCGATGCCGCGCATGAGGACGGTTGATGCATATATATAAATATACCTATAAACCCGATGCGAAATCAGGAACGGCTTGGATCTCGCGTGATAAGGGACTAAACGCCGGTCGATATTAGCACCCTCGCCCTCAGGCCTTCGGCCTTCGGCCGGCGCTTCGCGCCGAGCGAGGGGATAAAGCGTTTTAAAAGCGCTTTATATAATTAAACACATTTGTAGTTGAGACAACAAGCAATGTTATGCTTTATAACGTAACGTAATAATATAATTTATAACGTAATTGTCGCTTTTGACCAAGGATTAAACGCGTGCAGAAAATGCTTGCAAAGCTACCCGTGTTATGGGGCGAGATAAAAACCTGCACAGTCAATATATGTGATCACTGCCCACTGGCAGGTCTTTAATTTTAACGATACCCGAATCTAACTCGCATTCAAAAGGGTTCTGTAGCTGGCGGGTATATAAACAATAAAACTAGAAGTTACTATCGCAAGGGGAAGTGCTTCCTCGAAAGTCATGGGAAGCTTAATTGATTTTTGATAACATTTCAAAAATGAACCCACTGTAGTATGTACACATTTCTATCAATTATTTTAATTATTTTAAATACAGCAGATTTAAATTACAAATGACTATCACTTATCTGAATATGTATCCAGTATGATTACAGTATGCATTAGTTGGTGATTGGTAAACAAATTGACAAAGCTGTCAGTGGAATCGCAAGTGTCTGATATGTTTATGGCAAAGCAAGCGCTAAACAAATAGGCGCCGACTAAATAAATACCAGAAATGGTATGTAACAAATGTTTGCGATATTGTTGCACCATTATTTATATCGTCTAAATTTTATTGTTGAGAATGCGATACTTTCAAGATCTTTGTGATGTATTAGTTCATTGCACATGTCCACGACTCCACATATTATACTGTAATTGTTGTTCGGGAATACACCACAGTCAACTGCAACCACTGTATTTTATTTTCCCAAAGAACTTGTAATATTGTATTTACTGCATACCAAATATTATGGTTATCCATGGCATGCACAAATAATTTCCATGTCCACTGAATTTTCACAAAATGGACAAATCCAATGAATTTTCACTAAGTTGAGGTAATTAATTTCTTGAAGACAGTTCCATGTACAGTTTATTACATATACAGTTGGGTATAGATCAATACTGTTTTGTGCCTCAACGGGCTCCACCACAAAGGGTAGATGATCAATATATTTTTGTGCCTCAACGGGCGATATATTTGTGTCGATCACTGATCGACAGGACAAGTTGTCTTCTAATCAACGGCAACAAACAACGGTTGGTAAGTTGTTCAACGACAGAAATCCCTGACGAGGAATGAGATCATGGTTAAAAGCATTCAGTACATGTTGTCTCCTTGTACTAAGACATTGTCGATGGTCGTCGAGTTCCAATTCGTAACTGGAATATTAACTTGTGCTGTTAACAGCGCTGATAAACTCATGAAAGAGCACTGATTTCCTCGAGATGGCCACTAAAACATTCATGGCCTTGATGAATACTTCCACGAGAAAGTAAAGACATAATTATTGTTCTTACCGTGAATTTGCTGTGAAGGAATTGTCTTATATAGAAAAGTCACAAAATTTACATAAATTAAAATAATAAATTAACAATAAATATACCTAGAAGTCTCTAAGATTTAGTCCCCAAATCCCTCCCTTTGTGTAGCACATGACAAATCAGTAATACAATTACCATAACCTCCAAACACTTAAACCAGAGTGGCCATCACTATTAAAGTGTGCATACAAATGTTCACCCGGCATACCCCGTTTACCCTTCCCATATCGTGTAAGGGAGCTCCTATGATTGTTAAATCTAATCCTAAAAGTGTTAATAGTACTTCCCACGTATTGCATTCCACATTTCTTACACAATAACAAGTAAACTACCCCAGCCGATATATATATATACAGTACATGTATATATATATATATAATTAACAAATAGATTCCATTTTGCCGTTGTCTGTTCAGTTATAGATGCACAGATAACGTCAGAACGTCGTTCAAACGTCCTCTGTATAACAGACAACAAAAAATGGAATCTATTTGTTTTATACAATCAGAAACAACCCCAAAGGTTAATTAGAGCTGTTGGGCAATGAAAAAAGAAAAACACAGCTGCTGACGTATTTTGACGCCATCCATGTATCTGTCCTTTAATAGATCATGGGCTAGAACCAATGAAAATGCGTATATCAGTCATGTGATTGTAAAAATATATATGATATTTGTTTAACAAATAGATTCAATTTTGCCATTGTTTGTTCAGTTATAGATGCACAGATGACGTCAGAACGCGGTAAGTGTGTCACTGATGTTCTATAACAGACAACGGTAAAATGGAATCTATTTGTTTTATTTTTATACAATAAAAATTGAAAACAAACCATTAAAAAGGCTTATTAGCTCTTTGGCGATTTCTGGGGCATAAAAAAAGATAAAAGCAGTCATCTGACGTGATTTGACGTGATTTGACGTGAGCTGACGTGATCCGTGCATCGGTCTTCTAATAGATCATGGCCAACAACCAATGAGAATGCGCATAGTAAACAGGTTATTGTATAAATATATATATAATGTATATTTTGGATTAATTATGGAGACACAAAACATATTTGACATATTTATATGCATAATTTTTTCTATTGAGAAAAAGGCTGCTTTAATTCGTTTAATCTCTATGGATGGTACACAAAATACTATAATATTCATAAGTCATAATTAAATATCAAAATTAATCAATTTTACTTACTGAGCTGATATAAAGGATTCCATCACGTTGTCTGGAAAAATATTCCTAAATTGGAGATAAATATTTTTAAGGTGGTTCAATGCAGTTTCTCGAAAATGGAAAAATACAACTTACAACTGTAAAAATGTGCATGTGGTTGTTTTAAATAGGTCTTAGAAATGTTTTCTTGCGACAAACTTGCTCCAAATATCATTAAAAACTGCAAAGCGTGACCTTGGTATGACCTTTGATGACATTGAGGTGTTTATCGGCGGAAGATATTTATTATTTTGTTGACCAATGCTCAACGATTTAACGATTTTATCAATATAAAATTAATGGAAACCTTAAACCTAAGTTTCGATTCAGATTTTTGACGAAATATCAGTTTGAAGTTGGCGATGAGCGTTTAAACTTAGCGATGACGTTGAAAAACCACCATCTTCTATTTTTGAAATTTGTCTTTATCTTGGCCTTCGCTAATCCAAATATAACATTTAATATAAGAACAGTTTTCATCGACTTGTATCAGTGCAGTGGAGCCTGAAAATTATATTATGTCATGTGCTTGCTACAACTTTGTAGCGTACCACAAACCACTGAATACTCCAACACACGGCGTCTGACCACTCTTCGTGTGTTTGATCGCTCCATTTAATTCTTTTAAATTCCTGCATCATAGATATTATTTCCCTACACTAGAAATAGGTCTCTCAGGCGCGGGCTACAAGTAGTTTATATCACAAAAGCAAGTCAAAGAATATCTGGATAGGCTAATCAAGGTACTAATACAAGAGAATGTTTTAACTGCAACGT
The DNA here is from genome assembly GCA_035772405.1 of Chrysogorgia sp. JL179-B06. Lineage (NCBI taxonomy): Eukaryota > Metazoa > Cnidaria > Anthozoa > Scleralcyonacea > Chrysogorgiidae > Chrysogorgia > Chrysogorgia sp. JL179-B06. Next base: position 304,385 of record JAYKKM010000147.1, read on the forward strand.
TGAGTGCATTTTCACTGATCGCTAAAATCGCCAACGTGTTTTCAACAAAGGCTTCCTATAGCAACGCACATAGCAACGCCTCTAATAACAGGTAAATCTACATTTTTCATGGCTTTATTGTTAATTTAATGGTGTTCTTTTATAAAAGAAATAAAAAACTTTGTCTTGTGTGATTATCGAGTTATAATGGCACTCGAGAAGCTAGTAAAACACTCGGCTATCGCCTCGTGTTTTACACGCATCTCTTGTGCCATTATATTATAACTCGATAATCACACGCGACACGTTTTGTTATTTCTTAAATAAGTGTCAAATAAGAGCATGGACCCGAGCAAAAAATTAAACCATGCTCTTATTTATTTCTTTGGCTCGGCCAAAACATTATATAGACTGAAAACGTCGCAAAACTGAAAACGTTGCAGCTATGCCTGCGGAGGAGGCTATGTAAATATATTTAAATATTAGTTTTCACATCTTGTATTTCACTTTGAGAATGTTGCGCATTGGCAACGAAACGTCAGTAAAATTTCTTCACACAAATAAGCCTAGTCGCGCAAAGCAAAACAAGCGCCTGCATACGACGTTGCTCACTCCAAGATTGTAACTTCGCGTTTATATTGGACAAACAGACAGAGCTTTGAGAACACGAGTTAACACACAAGAGCAGTGCACAAACATTACAAAAAAACTCGAAAATAGTTCAGAAATAAAACTAATATATAAAAAATAGATCACGGCGAACTACCGAACGGCGTTATGGCGTCATGGCGTCATGGCGTCTCGGGTACGTTAGGATCTGCTGTTTGGTTGCTTCTCTTTTCTTCCTTTTATTTGTATTAAGTGCTCTTGTTACATTGGAGAGAAATCCAGCAAATGATAGCTGTCATTTTGGAACTAAAATTATGTTTTAAGCACTTATTGTTTGTAAGTCTTATTGTTCAAGACATTACAAAATTCGTCGATCTATCGTGAAATAGGCTAGACGGGGTCACTTGTGCATTGTACTTCCAGATATTTATTTAGCAAATGATCTATCTATGTGTCTGGATGTGGAGAGAAACCCTGGGCCTTCGAAAGATTATTTGAGTGGAAAGAAGAATCAATCGAAATGTTGGCGAGAGTGCAAGAAGACTGTTCGAAGTAATCAACATGGCGTCTATTGATGACTGCCAAAAGGTATTTCATTTTAAATGTACTGGTTTATCATGCAGACCTGCTTTGACTGCGGCTGACCTCATTATCCGACAGTTTTTTAATACTCCTTGACCTTGAAGCGTGGCATTCCCAAATAAATTCAAGACATTCCTTAAGATTTGCAAATCCCTCTCATATAGTTATATATATTTATACATATATATATATATTCAGAATTGAAATCGGTGAAATATTGACCGAGAAAACGTTCAAAATCTACGTGACGAATTTGTGATCAAGAAATATGTGTGCGACGGAGGAGGTCTGTGGAGTATTCTGATTGCGAAACATATAATATATGTTTTGACATACTTTAAAATATACAAACGTTGTCTGATAGAACCAGGCCATTGCTCGTACCTTATTTTATGATGACGTTAAATTTAAGGACACCTGATCCTAATCTTAACCCTAACCCTAACCCTACTTCCCGCCTTATGTGTCTTCAACAGCTCCACTGGCCATCCACCGCCGGAACAGAACAGTTAAACTTATAAATTAACAAAGAAATTACGCTTGTGGGATGGCAATTACCTGTGCGCAGATCATTTAAAAATTAGAATCTGTAGAGTCGCGGTAGCCTCCTTCGCAGGTATCACCGCGCTCCACTGAACCGAGTTGTTCCGGCCGGGAGGGATATAGACGCGGGACTGGGGCGGGAAATGGAAAAAAATTGCGAGTCGCGGCTGTTTTTAATATAATCTAAAAATGAATAGATATGATCGGCAATTAGTCGCAGCCGAGATTTCGATTAAGCGAATATATTGTCGTGCGGATGCTATTTCTATTGTACAAATTGAATGGTTTTCCACTCGGTTGCATACGAGGCTGGAGGCTTCAAAGGGAGTCGCGGGAGCGTTTCTTCTTTTGTTTTATGAGCGCTCGTGTGCAACCAAGTAGAAACTATTCAATTTGTACAACAGAAAAATCATCCGCGAGACTATATTTGCTTATTAGAAAAAGTTGCTTTGCGCGAACAAATTCGCCTAGTGAAAGACCCGAAGTTAGGGGAGGGCCCCAGCCGGAGCTGGTCCCAATTTTATTTAAGGCTGTTGGTGATCCCGACCTGCAGTTTAATAGCGCTGATCATTAGATTATGGCAACGCTACTTTTCAGTCCGAACAAGCCGCACCAGAGATTTCCCTCGTAATTTTTACAATTGCGATTTATCCATATAGTATAAAGCTTGACATTTGGAAAGGAAAGCAGCGTTCATTGACCCATGAATGACCCTACAGTCTAGGTTTTAAGTAACACCTTAATTGATGACAGAATCCACGTTTGACCCAATTGTCGAACTTAATTAATTTACATCGACTGGAATTGCAATGTAGGTCGTGAATGCCTCAATGTCCATTCTGACTATAGTCTATAGCCTTGACTCTCGACAATATACATAAACTGACAAAATCTACACCAAATGTGTGCTTGTGACATGCTGTAAAGAAAATATTTCCGGGTTCAAATGAATATTCACAAACCCAAAATTAGTTGTTGATACCATAAAGTGGTATAAACAATTGATAAAATATAAAATTATCTGGCAGTTACCTGAGGAGATCTAGGAACGAATCCACTGTATTACGGTAAATGTCTATAGGAGGCCCACTGCTTTGGTTCACCGCCGCACCATCGCCAGGTTTAATAATACTGGCTAGGATCAAGCCAAATATTGCCGACAACACAGTGGTAGTTAGATAATAAACAAGTGTTCTCGTACCCAAACGTCCAGCAGATCCAATGTCAATATCAGTCAAAGCCACGATCATACTGGAACATATCAGAGGAATCACAATCATCTTCAGCATTCGAATGAAGAGTTCTCCTGGAAAACTTATATACATGGTCAGTCGTTTAGGCGAAGGATTATGAGAGGACTGCACAGCATCATGGCTGACGACACCGATAATACCACCAATTATTACTCCAGCAAGGATACCCAAAAGTAATCTGTTATCTTTAACAACCTTTTTAATTTTTTCTCGTTTTCCCGCCATTGTATAAGGTTAGTATAAGAACTATATGAATATAGTGATGGCTAATTAGTCTCTGAAGACAGCCCTTCACACCTCGCAGATGCAAGCGTTAAAATTCCATACTGATGACGTCGGGCACGCAACAACTTCTCCGCCGCCGGAGCTCAAGCACCCGTCAGAATTTGGAAAACAATATTTCTCACACATCATTAGATATTCATAGCACTTCGGCCAATGCGCTGCCATCATTTACGTCACATGTACCTACCTAGAAACCCAGTCTAAACCAGCAACTTAATTAATTCAAGGGGGCAGGCTTTGAAGATGAGGGGAAAACAATATATATGTCAATTAAAAATTTAAATACTCATATTGAGAAATGTGTTCTAAATACAGTAGACTGTATTTAGAAATGATTTCCAAATACAGAAAACAAATTTAACCATAACACAAGTATTCATTATAACAGTACGACCACGATAGTTTTTAAATTTAAACATTCAACAGACAATTTGTTTACTACGGTTATCCCGTATTACAAACAAGCACACTCTTGTAACCTTAAGTTAGCTTATTCAAGCACACTCTTATAACCTTTCTACATCAAACTCATCATTGACCCGCCTCATCACAGTGTATCGACCCCCTCCGTCTAAGAAAAACAAGCTTAATGTTCAACTGTTTTTCGAGGAATTCTGTACTCTGCTTGAAGAACTGGTAGTTGTCAGTGGAGATCTTATCATCTCTGGGGACTCAATTTCCATATGGATGACTCCAATAACAATGATGCAGCAAGGTTTGCGGATTTGTTAGAATCGTCTGGCCTTCAGCAAAAGGTTATTGGCGCCACCCATATTCGTGGCCACACTGGCCCACACACTCGATCTTATTATTGTCCGACAAGACGAATCTTTGCTATGTAGTTCTCTGAAGATCTACTCCGATGTCCCATCAGATCACAGTGCTGTTATATGTTCTGTTGATTTACCCAGGCCTCTCTCGACCAAGAAGACCATACGTCACCGCGATTTGCGTCACATATGGACATGGGATGCATGGCGTGACGACCTTCTAAATTCTGCGCTCCATACATCCACAGCTGATTCTACTTGTTCAGATTTCAATTTCCTGACGAACCAATACAATAGTGTCCTTGGCAAGCTCATCACCAAATGCACTATGGTTCAACGACACCCGAAGAACATTAAAGAGACAAAGACGTCGGTGTGAACGGAAATATCTGGCATCTGGCCTTGAGATCCACAGATTTTAAACTCTGACTCCAACCAGCTGTTCCGTTTGATTGACGGTCTCTTTAAGGTGAAGCCTATTTCACCATTGCCATCCCATGATTCTCTTCAATGTCTAGCAGAGGACTTCAGTGAGTTTTTTACTACCAAGATTCAGAATTTGAGAGATAATCTATGTGCGTTAAGCCTGGCGTCTATGGACATGTCTGTTTCCGCAATAAACTCATCGCCATGCCAATGCTCATTCAGTGAATTTGCTAAAGTACCCGAAAAATACATCTCTGAAGTTGTGAAACACTCAAAATCCAAATCATGTATCCTCGACCCAATACCAACTCATATAGTGAAACAATCTATTGATGTACTTGCTGCTCCACTGACTAGTATTGTAAACACATCACTGACATGATGACATCTGGTGTGTTTCCGACGTCTCTGAAGAAAGGAGCTCTATATATATCCATCTATCAAGAAGCAGAACCTTGATAGTGAAAAGTTTCCAAATTACCGACCTATTACTAATGTCGCCTTCCTGTCGAAGACTCTTGAACGAGTGGTTGCTACACAGACAGTGAACTACCTTGTCACTAACGATCTTTTGGCTAAGCTGCAATCCGCGTACAGGTGTTTCGATAGTACTGAAACTGCGTTACTGCGCGTGTTCAATGACATCTTATGTGCTGTTGACAGACATCATGAAGTGGTTCTTGTACTTGTGACCGGATCAACCGTCACGCGTTTAATTATTATTATGATCACGTAGTTTAACTAGATTTAAGTTGTTTGTTAAGTTGGTTACTTGCTAAGTCATCTACATTCTCTGGTTTCCTTACACACCTAGCTGTTTGTGGTTGATTAGCGAAGTCATGGTCTACGGCAACGCACTTCCTTTACCTAAATCCTGTTATTGTAGAATATGTTTAGTCATTTCCCTATTTCAGCTTTATTGTGGTTTCCCAACCCACAATTGTGACCTTATTTGGTTAAGTATACTGTTTACTACCTTTCTAAACGTTACTATAAATTACGAGCAGTGAACCGTGAAAGTTCAGTTATCACAGTTGTTTTACGATCGCCAGTTATCCAGACTATAGACGAGCGCATTATGTTACAAGTCATTCTACCAAGTTCAAGTCTTCTCTAACATTAGGTATTATACTATATATTTCTTATGATACATATAATTACTATCAACTTAGTTTACTCTATATCGTTACGCAGTTATTCATATTATACTGACTATGCTGTTGTTAGTTTCCTTTATTGTCATTTGCGCTTTATTTGTGCATGACCTGTAATTGACCTTTAGCTTAGTATTAGCTTATTAAGTATTAGCTCTCACTTTTATCATTATCGCTAGATATATGTAATCTCTTAACTTGTACATATTAATAGTCTTGTATACTTAGTATTTCCTTTTATTTACTTTGTTACATTAGTGTTACTCGTTCCTGTTTTTATTCCTGTTTTATTTACTATATTGTTCGTTTGTATGACTATTAAACTTCTTTAAAATCACTCGTATCCATTGTACGTACGTCGACCGTTTGAGCCGTCTTACATTTTGGTGTCAGAAGTGGGATACGAGTTGTGAATAAGGGTTTAAAAGTTATATAAAAACAAAACAGGAACGAGCTAACAACTATACAGGTATGGCCTCAGAAGAAGCTGTTCAGGCGCTGGCCGACAAACTGAAGGAGTTGGAAACCCAACTCGCGCAAGCCCAAGCCAACCCTCCGACTGGTTCAATAACAGTGAAGGTTCCCAGGGAGAAGAAGCTGCGCAAGTTCGTCGGGACCCGTGATGACAACGTCCTTGAAGAGTGGATAGCGGACGCTGAACGTGCTGTTGCTGGCCATACTGACGCGGAGGCCGTTGATTTCCTGATCTATCACCTAGACGGGGCTGCCAAAGACGAGGTGAAACTGCGACCCGCTGACGAGAGAAACAACGCTCAAGCCGTATTCAAGGTTCTGCGGGATTGTTTCCGCGAAGGACTTTCGAGTACGCAGGCCATGCGTAAGTTCTTCGAGAGGAAACAGAAGGACAGAGAGACAGTGACAGATTTCTCCCATGCCTTGATGCTACTGTTGACTCGAGTGGAACGCCTGGATGGCACGCCTGTCGCTGGTAAGGACCGACTGCTTCGCGACCAGTTCCTGGAGAACCTCCGAGATCCTCAGCTCCGACGAGACATCAAGCGCTGGGTGAGGGACCATCCTACGAAGACGTTTCAGGAGATAAGAGACGAGGTCCAGCACTGGATCGACGAAGACGAGAGCAGTGGGTCTAGGTCTGCGCGTGTTCGTGAGGTGAAGGAGTCGGAGCAAGCTACGTGCGAAGAACTACAGGGGACTGCCTTCAGTATCCAAACCGTGATTGGAGACCTGGTTTCGGGCCAAAAGACGTTGACAGAAGGTCTCCAAAGGCAACAGAAGTTACTGGCCGATCACATCGAGCAGCAACGCCTGACCTTCGAGAGACAACAAGAGGCCATTGCGGAACTGAAGTCACTGGTGGCCAACCGACAATGGCGCCCTGGTTGTTTTGGTTGTGGAAGCAAGGACCACCACCGGAGAAACTGCCCCAAGGAAGATAACCACGAGAAGAATGGTGGAAAGTTCGGTGGGCGGAAAAACCAAAGGTCGTCGGCGTTAAACGAGAACGCTTCACGGCAGTGAGCCATGCCGTGGAGGAGGAGAACAGTGGCTCAAAACTTCCAGTAAAGGACCACAAACAAACACTTATGGTGGGCGAAACTCCCACCTTAACGGTGAAATTAAACGGCATCGAAGCGGTGTGTGTGGTCGATACGGGTTCAATGGTATCGTTCGTGACGGAAGAATTCTACAAAACGAAACTTCAACCAACTTGTGGACGGGTAGAAAAAGGGCACTTGTTGACCCTCCGTGCTGCTAACGGGTTGGAAATTCCGTACGTGGGGTACCTTGAACTTGACGTAGAGGTTGACGGGGTAAAAGTTCCTGGTTGTGGAATATTGGTCATAAAAGACACCCCTGCCACTGTTAACCAAAGACGGACAGTACCTGGTCTCCTTGGAACCAACGTACTGGCGCACGTTCCCAAGTTTGCTGAATTGCTCAAACCGTCATCGCCTGCCATACCACAGACTCCAGAGACAAGGTTGTCCGGATTTGTTCGAGTTGCAGGGAAGGATGCGGTGTTGGTGCCATCAAATTCGGTTGCAAGCATTCCCGTCAGTGGTCCAGCGTGTGGATCCCGTGCATTGGTCGAACCGTTGAGTGTTCCAGTCCCAGGAAACCTTCAAGTGGCAAACACCTTGGTGGACGCTTCCAGTACGTGTTTCCTTATCCAGGTTGCTAATCCAACCTCTAAGGATGTTTGGCTAAAGCCACGGACACGTATCGGTATAGTCTGTGTTGCTGCAGAGATAATTAGTGGAGAACAGTTGAAGTTCGATGTGCGTACAGACGAAGTGGTAGTGTCGTGTTCCCGGGTGGCAGAGTGTCAGGATTCGCCCTCACAGAAGCCAGGTGGTCTGCCGACCTCCCAGAATGAACATGAACTTCCTGCTGGTATAACCTTGTCAGACTTTCCCGGAACGTCAGCTGAGAAATGGAAAGCTTCGCAGATTTTCAGCACGTATGCTGACGTGTTTGCACGAAATGAACAGGACCTCGGAAGAACGACGACCATAAAGCACAGCATTCCCACTGCAGACGAGAGCCCGGTAATGCAACGTCATCGCCGGATTCCTCCAAATCAGTTCGCAGAGGTTAAGCAACACCTTCAAGAGCTGCTCAACAAGGGAGTGATAACCCCTAGTCACAGCGACTACTCATCGCCTATTGTCCTGGTACGCAAAAAGAATGGTGCTTTGCGAATGTGTGTGGACTACCGACAGCTGAATGCCAAGGTAAAACGTGATGCCTACCCACTACCAAGAATAGAAGAGAGCCTGGATGTACTCGGAGGTGCCAAATACTTTTCAACCATCGATTTGGCGTCCGCGTACAACCAGGTAGAAGTGAACCCGGCCGACCGACATAAGACAGCCTTTACAACGCCATTTGGTCTGTTCCAGTACAATCGGATGCCGTTTGGATTGTGTGGCGCACCTGCGACATTCCAGAGAGTCATGCAGACAATCTTCAGAGATGAACTATTGCAAACATTAATCGTTTATCTTGACGATATTATCGTGTTTAGCCAAGATGTTGGAGACCACCTCAGACGTCTTGAATTGGTATTCCAGAAGCTACGCGAGCACGGACTCAAGATAGAACCAAAGAAGTGCCAGTTCTTCTGTCCCAAAGTAACTTACCTCGGACATGTGGTGTCGTCGGAAGGAGTGGCAACTGACCCAGCCAAGACCGAAGTAGTGTCCAGTTGGCCAGAACCAAAGACTTTGAAGGAACTTCGCTCCTTCTTAGGCTTTGCTTCTTACTATCGGAAGTTTGTTCCAAGTTTTTCGCAAATTGCAAAACCATTACATGAGCTTGTTTCCCATCTCTATGACGGCGGTAAGCATGGAAAGCAGAGAAACAAATCCATTGGGGGTTTGTGGCAGAAACGGTGTCGAGATTCCTTTGCTAATCTCAAGACAGCCTTGACCAGCCCACCAGTGTTGGCTTATCCAATCTACACGAAACCGTTCATTGTAGAAGTAGATGCTTCCAACGATGGCCTAGGCGCAGTGTTATCGCAAGAACAAGACGGTAAAGTCCGACCAATAGCCTATGCCAGTCGTGGTCTAAGAGGAGCTGAGAAGAACATGGACAATTATTCTTCTAGAAAGTTGGAACTCCTCGCGCTCAAGTGGGCTGTAACTGAAAAGTTCCGTGAGTACCTAATCTCCTCGACTTTTACTGTTCTTACTGATAACAACCCACTGACATACCTGCAATCGAAAGGCAAGTTAAAGGCCGTAGAGCAACGTTGGGCATCGGAGCTAGCAAGTTTTAACTTCAGCATAAAGTATCGTGCTGGTAAGAACAATGCTAACGCCGATTCACTCAGTCGCCTCAACAAACCCGACGAAGAAACGTGTAATGTCGACTACGTCGAGGCAGCGCTGGCTTTGTCCCTTGGCACCACTGCAGTACCTGAAGAACTCAGGTTAGACTTGCTCAATTCTGCTGTCTTCCTTGCTGATCACCAGACCGTACACGCATCGCAGATCACAACAGATCCACCTCTACCAAGCACAAGCGCCTTGCCTACCTGGGATAAAGACCAAATGAAAAGACTTCAAGAAGAAGATGCTGTCATTGGACGTCTTATCCACTATCGCAATCTTAATCGCAAGCCTTCCCAGCAAGAGCGTAAGACTGAGCCTAGAGAGGTGAAACAACTGATCCAACAATGGGACCGTATTACAGAGAAGAACGCAGTTCTCTACCGTACTTCAACCGATGATCGTGGTTGCAACTACCTACAGCTTTTACTTCCACGCAGTATCCTCGACAAGCTACTTCATGGCGTTCACGATCAGTGTGGTCATCAAGGACTAGAAAGAACAGAAAAACTGGTTCGCGAACGATGTTGGTGGCCTGGGCTACATCGAGACGTCAAGCAATACTTGTCAGAGTGCGAACGCTGTGCCATCTCAAAGGGACCGTACCTACCCGCCAAGACTCCTATGACCAGCATCGTTGCCACAAAACCATTGGAAGTGCTGGCCATGGATTTTACACAGTTGGAAAAAGCTTCTGATGGCAGAGAAAACGTTCTGGTACTAACTGATGTATTTTCTAAATTTACAATTGCCGTACCAACCCGTAATCAGAAAGCAAGTACCGTGGTTAAGGCCCTGATACGAGAATGGTTCTTAGTCTATGGCGTGCCGAAACGAATTCATTCCGACCAAGGAAGATGTTTTGAGGCCGACATCGTCAAAGAACTTTGCGAAATCTACGGAGTAAAGAAGTCTCGCAGTACACCATATCACCCGGAAGGAAACGGGCAGTGTGAACGTTTCAATCGAACACTCCATGACCTACTGCGAACGCTGCCAGATAGCAAGAAGAGAAAGTGGCCTGAACATTTGAAAGAGTTGTGTTATGCTTATAATGCTACGCCGCATTCATCTACAGGCTACTCTCCTTACTACCTGATGTTTGGTATTGACCCAAAATTACCAGTTGACCTCTTGCTACCTTCGGCGGAAACCGAGGCAGAAACCGAGCTACAATCAAAGAACCGAGAATGGCTGTCGTTACACCAGGACCGATTGCGTGAAGCTCACCAGAGAGCACAAGAGAAACTTAAAGCAGCAGCTACCCTTCGCAAACGTCAGTTTGACCGTCGTGGAAACGTCGTCCCCAGTGAGATCGCTATTGGAGAACGAGTCTTTACCCGTAGCCACCCCCAAGGAAGAAACAAGATCCAGAACAAGTGGAATACCAAGGTCTACAAAGTTGTTCGTAAACGAGACAATGTCTACGAGGTTGAACCTGCCGATGGTCAAGGTCCATCCAAAACCGTCAACCGAGCAGAACTTCAAGTTTGTCCCAAACCAAAACCGCAACATCCACGTCCGACGAAGCGACATGCGACATGTTACGCACAGCGCCCCCGTGAAACAGACAATAGCTCATCCGAAGATGAAGGTGATGTTCTCATCAATATTCATCCACAGGACCAGGATGTTGGACCAGCTCTCGTGCTTCCAAGACATGAGGACAACGCCCTTGTTGAGGACGTCGCCCCTCCGATTCGTCGTTCCACAAGAAGAAATAAAGGCCGACATGGTAATCCTTACCATCAACCTAGAACTGTTTGTTAAAAGTAACTATACGTACTTATAGTTATCAGGACATTATGATTTATAGCTTTATATTATCAGTCTTATTTTGCTTTACTATATCTTACTAGTCTGTTACTAATTAATTGTTGTTCGCCTGAGGACATGACGAACAAAAGCAGGGAGGAATGTGACCGGATCAACCGTCACGCGTTTAATTATTATTATGATCACGTAGTTTAACTAGATTTAAGTTGTTTGTTAAGTTGGTTACTTGCTAAGTCATCTACATTCTCTGGTTTCCTTACACACCTAGCTGTTTGTGGTTGATTAGCGAAGTCATGGTCTACGGCAACGCACTTCCTTTACCTAAATCCTGTTATTGTAGAATATGTTTAGTCATTTCCCTATTTCAGCTTTATTGTGGTTTCCCAACCCACAATTGTGACCTTATTTGGTTAAGTATACTGTTTACTACCTTTCTAAACGTTACTATAAATTACGAGCAGTGAACCGTGAAAGTTCAGTTATCACAGTTGTTTTACGATCGCCAGTTATCCAGACTATAGACGAGCGCATTATGTTACAAGTCATTCTACCAAGTTCAAGTCTTCTCTAACATTAGGTATTATACTATATATTTCTTATGATACATATAATTACTATCAACTTAGTTTACTCTATATCGTTACGCAGTTATTCATATTATACTGGACTATGCTGTTGTTAGTTTCCTTTATTGTCATTTGCGCTTTATTTGTGCATGACCTGTAATTGACCTTTAGCTTAGTATTAGCTTATTAAGTATTAGCTCTCACTTTTATCATTATCGCTAGATATATGTAATCTCTTAACTTGTACATATTAATAGTCTTGTATACTTAGTATTTCCTTTTATTTACTTTGTTACATTAGTGTTACTCGTTCCTGTTTTTATTCCTGTTTTATTTACTATATTGTTCGTTTGTATGACTATTAAACTTCTTTAAAATCACTCGTATCCATTGTACGTACGTCGACCGTTTGAGCCGTCTTACATACTATTGGATCTATCGTCTGCACTCTGCATTCGACACCATTGATCATACTGTCCTAGTAGAAAGACTTCGATATCGCTATGGGATAAATGGAACTGCGTTGCACTGGTTTCGCTCATACCTCACTCATCGAATGATAAGAGGCACTTGTTCGTCGGACAAGGAACTACTATTTGGTGTCCCTCAAGGATCCGTATTGGGCCCGTTACTTTTCTCACTTTTCTTTGCGCCTCTTGAAGACGTTATCGTGGCTCATCATCTAGATTGCACGATGTATGCTGATGATACGTACGCAGCTTTACGTATCGATTGGCTCGCCTCAAGATCGCTCCGCTGTGATAACCAAGCTTGAGCTGTGCGTGAGAGATATCCTTATTTGGTGCGCTTCCAATGGTCTTACATGCAATTCTGGCAAAACTGAGATTGTTCACATTTCATCTCGGTTCTCCAACCATCATGATACAATACTTATAGCGTTAACGTTGATGGACTAATCATCCCTCCTAAGCCAGTCGTTCGCAACCTTGGGGTTGCAGTGGATTGTCATCTTCAGATGACGAACCATATAAATAAAATATGCTGGTCAGCTTTCTTTGCTATTAGGAACATCGGTAAAATACGTAAGCATCTTAATCAGGATAACTGTGAACGATTAGTCCACGCATTCATTACATCTAAGCTGGACTCCTGTAATAGTGTTCTCTATGGGCTACCTGGTGTGGAAATTAACAAGCTCCAGCGTGTTCAAAACTCTGCCGCAAGATTCGTCACAGGTACTACGAAGCACGATCACATAACTCCTGTACTAAACGCCTCCATTGGCTGCCTATACGCGCCAGGATTGACTTTAAGATCCTATTACTTACATATAAGGCTCTGCATAACCAGGCACCGAAATACAACACAGAACTTCTAACGGCTTATATGCCTGGACGTTCTCTTAGATCTGAAACTCAAAACTTTCTGGTATAGTGCCAACCTCCAACACAAAGACCTATGGTGACAGATCGTTCTCAGTTGCTGCTGCCAAACATTGGAACTCTCTACCAGTTTATATAAGAACCTCTGACACTCTATCTAACTTTAAGACTTCTATAAAAACTTATCTTTTTACTCAATATTTTAATGTATTATATGATGTTGTATATAGTATAGTTTTTATTTGACTTATAGAATAGTTTTATTAATTTATATATTCGCTATTTTATTGTAAAGCATTGAGACACTGTGTAATGCTCTGACTTATTATTATTATTATTATATAATGATTGTAATTTGTTAGAAAACAGGACCCCCATTGATACCATGAGTGTTTAGTGTTAGCAAATTGAACTGGCTATCCTGTATTAATTTTATTGTATTGTTCTTATTATTTTTATTATTATTAATAATAATGACTAAACTTTCCCTAATCCCAGATTGTTGTCAGACTATGTGCACCGGTTCCAATAAATTTGATGAACCTTTTATTCTTCTGGAAAACCTCTATAATTTTTTATATTATTTCTTTCTATATTGCTTTCATAATAGTATAATGCACAATATAACCTATATTCAGGATGACATACCTACATGTAGCTAGCTTCACCTGCTTGTTGACACGGAGTAAACACAGATTGTTTATGGAATTCAGACTAGTATTATACATATGATACATGGCAATTGTCAAGCTCATATCTGTATCGTACGTACTCCATTCTACACTGTACAACAAGACTTCGTTAAGCGAAGCCCCGTATTTAAATACTTTTATTTATATAATTTATTCGCATATATTACATCTCCTTTTCCTTAAATTAAATATGATTCTAATATATATCTATGAAGTAAAAATATAAGTAAACTAAAGTAGTTCGTTTGTGTATCAGCGACAAATGTATATTATGTATAACTTTTTCTCGTTCTTTTATGTATTAAAGAGAAATAAAGAAATAACTAAATAATGAAGCATATAGAAAGTTGAATGTACTTATTTGGTATTTCTAACGTTATTTCTAAAGTCATTAGACTCATGGTATCTTGTTGGCGGGACGATTGTTCTTCCGTAGCGAGTTCGTACTACGTCATCAGCTGGGTCTTCTAAGTTTGTTGAGTGTCCAGCATCCAGTGGTGGTTGTGAACCCGAAACCTCTGGAACGGATAACTCTTCATCGGATTCCGTTGGTTTGCTTATACTTCGATTCTCTCTAAGATGGCGGCGATTTCGTCGGTAGGAAGATCCACCTTCGGTTTCTACCACATAGGATCTAGGCGTATGATGTTTACTGATTGGCTGGAACCCATTTGTCATCTTTCTGCATTCGGACTTCCTGGCCAGTTTCAAGTGGCGGCAATTCTTTACTGCAGCTTTTGTCATAAATAGTCTTTTGGATCAATTTCCGTTTCTCCAATGCACGCTTGATTTCTTCTGCATTCTCAGCCATCAGAAGTGTGAGGGAGATAAACCAATTCCTTCTAGTGGTGTCGTTCTGTAATCCAACAAAGCTTTATATGGATCACGAGCTTTCTTTAAGGTAGCAAGATCCCTCTGAATACATTTTTAATACCATACAATATAACAATTAACGCTTACAACCATTTGATAGAACATATGACAAATAATATTTCCATACAAAAAGTTTGCATAAACTATGCTAATTAGCTGACGAAATGGCCGCCGATTGGTCAAAATCGGGATATACTTCAAACAAATTTGCCATTTTCCAAACACTATTTCTCCCTCATGTTCCCATATATTTCAATAAAATTTTCACCACAGCCTCCTAACAGGAATATCTAGGGAACGGTGGTACGAATTTTGAATCTGATTCATACTTGTTAAATTATCTGACATAATTAATATAATTTAGGTGGTGGAAATTGAAAAAAAAAGAAAAGTGCCAACTGGTAGTGCCAACCTCCAACACAAAGACTTATGGTGACAGATCGTTCTCAGTTGCTGCTGCCAAACTTTGGAACTCTCTACCAGTTTATATAAGAACCTCTGGCACTCTATCTAACTTTAAGACCTCTATAAAAACTTATCTTTTTACTCAATATTTTAATGTATTATAATATGTTGTATATAGTATAGTTTTTATTTGACTTATAGAATAGTTTTTATTATTTCGCTTAATTATATATATTCGCTATTTTATTGTAAAGCATTGAGACACTGTGCAATGCTCTGACTTCTTATTATTATTATATAATGATTGTAATTTGTTAGAAAACAGGACCCCCATTGATACCATGAGTGTTTAGGTTAGCAAATTGAACTGGCTTCCTGTATTAATTTTATTGTATTGTTCTTATTATTTTTATTATTATTAATAATAATGACTAAACTTTCCCTAATCCCAGATTGTTGTCAGACTATGTGCACCGGTTCCAATAAATTTGATGAACCTTTTATTCTGCTGGAAAACCTCTATTGCTTTCATAATAGTATAATGCACAATATAACCTATATTCAGGATGACATACCTACATGTAGCTAGCTTCACCTGCTTGTTGACACGGAGTAAACAGATTGTTTACGGAATTCAGACTAGTATACATATGATACATGGCAATTGTCAAGCTCATATCTGTATCGTACGTACTCCATTCTACACTGTACAACAAGACTTCGTTAAGCGAAGCCCCGTATTTAAATACTTTTATTTATATAATTTATTCGCATATATTACATCTCCTTTTCCTTAAATTAAATATGATTCTAATATATATAAAAATATAAGTAATTCGTTTGTGTATCAGCGACAAATGTATATTATGTATAACTTTTTCTCGTTATTTTATGTATTAAAGAGAAATAAAGAAATAACTAAATAATGAAGCATATAGAAAGTTGAATGTACTTATTTGGTATTTCTAACGTTATTTCTAAAGTCATTAGACTGGTATCTTGTTGGCGGGACGATTGTTCTTCCGTAGCGAGTTCGTACTACGTCATCAGATGTATCTTCTAAGTTTGTTGAGTGCCCAGCATCCAGTGGTGGTTGTGAACCCGAAACCTCTGGAACGGATAACTCTTCATCGGATTCCGTTGGTGCACGGGCATTTGCTGCTTGATGGGTGGCACAGACTTCACACTTTGCTCTTCAATTTGAGAAACCATACCGGGCCAAAACAACAGTTATCTTGCGCGTTGTTTGCACTTGGTTATACCCAGGTGAGATTCGTGTATTTGGCTCAACATCTCGGATCTGAGGACTTTTGGCACGATGATTTTGTGGCTCTTGTATAGTAAACCATCTTGATAGGAGATTTCTTCTTTGAAAGTCCAATAATTTCTGATCTCATGCGAACATTTTATTTGGCTATCTGGCCATCCTTTCAAGACTTGGCTTCGTAAGCAGTCTAGTCCTACAGGATCTTGACTTGTTGCATATTGGAATTCTTTGTACTTCTCTGGTGACATTGCAACCATATCCACCATATTAACATCCAGATCTGGAACCAAGATTATTTCTTGGGTTTCTTTCAGGTTAGATCGACTTAGGGTGTCGGCCAAGTACATTTCATTACCAGCCTTGTAGCCAACTTTCAGGTCGTAACTCTGCAGCTGTAATAACATTTTCTGCAAACGAAAAGGAGCTTAATACAACGGTTTCTTGAAAATACTTTCCAGTGGTCTATTGTCACCTCCAGCTGTTAACAGATGACCAACATATGAAACTTGGGACTGTCGGATTTTGCATTTCTTCAAGTTAAGCCTCAGCTGATATCTCTTAGCTCGCTCTAAGATTCCTTGTAACCTTTCGTCGTGTTGCTTCACATCTTTACCCCACACGATGATGTCATCCATAATGGCAATAGTTATAATAATGGTAATAATGGCATAATGGCAATAGTTTTCCAGCATTTGCGACACTGCTCGTTCAAACACTTCTGGTGCCGACTTTATTCCGAACAGTAACCTAGTAAATCGATAGCGGCCAAACGGTGTGTTTTCGAGGCGGATTTGCCAAAATCCTGATTGGGCATCTAAAACAGAAAAAATTTCCCCTATAACTTCCTCAATGGTTTTCATTGGATGATGTTCCCTTTAGATCTCGGGGGTCGATGCATATTCTCAACTTCCCATTTGGTTTCACCACGGTAACCATGTTATATACCCATTCGGTAGGTTCGGAAACTTTCACTACCACTCCTTCTGTCTCCATTCTGTCGAGCTCTACTTTAATTGCATCTTTTAATGCAATGGAGACTTTACGAGGTGGATGAATAACTGGTATTGCATCTGTTTGTAGCTGAATGGAGTATTCCCCAGGGAAACAACCTAATCCTTCACACAACTCAGGGTAATCTTCTTTAAGATCAATTAGGCTGGTTAATTGTTTCTTAGCATCAGGACTTTCCTTTGAAATTTCATGTACCCTCTTAACCAGATTAAGTTCTTTGCAAGTTTCTGCACTCAAAACTGGGAAAGCCTTTACATCACTACATAAACTTGATATTGTAGGTTTTGCTCTTGCAGGTAACTGGTAAAACTACAGTTCCTATAGCACAACAATTGGGTGTCCCGAATACGATTTAAGTGGCGTGTCCGATTTCTTTAACTTAGGTATATTATCTAAGCTCTTGTATACCTTGGTAGAGATCGTATTAAACTTAGCCCCAGTATCTAACTGAAACTTGACTGACTTGTTCTTTATAGTCAATGTCTCATACCATTCGTTGGTCTTATCTACTGAATTGATAGTAGACTATACACAGCCAACAAATATGAAATCATCGTCACTAATTGGCTCTTCTTCTTCAACACCGTGGACAATTTTATTTTTCTTGCTTATACTAGCACTCTTGGTCGTCTTACACATTTTCGCGAAATGGTTGTATTTATGACATTTATTACACTGCTTACCTTTCGCTGGGCATTTGTCGTCAGCGTGATTAAAACCACATTTTCCACACGATCGTCCGCTTGACTGCTTTTGTCGGCTCTCGCCTTTGCTTTGAATATTTTGGATTTATGCCATAAATATTTGAGACATCTCCGGTCATAGTTTTTAACTGAGGTTCAGAAATTTCCATTGTACGCCCAATATCAATGTACGCTTTTTCCACAGTCAGGGAAGATCCTTGAATTAACCTGGCTCGAACCTTCGAGGATTTGACTCCGAACACAATCCTGTCCCGAACCATTTCTTTTGGTTGTTGATATCCACAATCTCGGGATAACAATTTCAGTTCGGTCACAAAATTTTCGAACTTTTCTTCCGTTTCTTGTACTTTAGCATGAAACAAGTAACGAGCGGACACCTGGTTTGACTTCGGCTTTACATGAGATTCGAACTTCTCATAATGAACATCGAGCTTCTTCTTCTCATCTGCCGTTAATGAAAATGTTTTATAAATCTCTCGTTCTTTCTGCCCTACCCAGATCATCAAGCATTTTTCAGCTTCTGAGCAATCTTTCAGCGGGCCTCCAAACATAAATTCAGAGTGTTCCTTGAACGCATTCCAAGCTCCCGGTAACTCGTTGCTTTGCCAATCTATTTGAGGAACTGAACCAATAATTCGCTCCATCAGACTTTCTTCTCGAATTAAATATAATTTGTTTTGGCTGTTGGTTTCCAAACTTTGGCTCGATGGATTGGATTGCTTGCCGACTACGCCATGTATTGTATACGTACTCCATTCTAGACTGTACAACAATACTTCGTTAAGCGAAGCCCCGTATTTAAATACTTTTATTTATATAATTTATTCGCATATATTACAATATCCTCAGAAAAATTATCCAGACAGGAGTCCCAGACAGGAATCGAACCTGTAACCTTCTGATTGCTGGTGATTCTAACCATTGAGCCACCGAGACTCAGATGGAGAGAGAAGTTTACAATGATGTACTGGTTCGATTGATATATGTACTGCATTGGTGGCAGTTACTATATATATCAGTACTGCTTGAATGTGCTAATATATATACACTGCTGTAGTGAATGTGAGCCGCATAGGCAGCATACATATATCTGAGTCATTGACCATTGACTAATGGTTAGAACGTCTCTGATCGGCAATCAGAAGGTTACAAGTTCGATTTTTGTCCAGGACTCTAATAATTTTCTTAGGATAGGAGCTTGACAATCATCCATGTATCGTCTGTCTAGTACTCCACGTTCTCCCACTACAGCAGTGTATATATATTAACTCATTAACACATCCAAGCATTACTAATATATCATGACTGTCACATAGGCAGTATACATATATATATATATATCAATTGTACTAGTACATCATTGTAACCTTCGCTCTCCATCTGAGTCTCGGTAGCTCAATCGTTGGAGCATCTCATGACAGCAATCTGAAAGTTACAGGTTCGATTCCTGTCCAGGACTCATTCTCCGAGGATATGATCTTGACAATCGTCCATATTGTATGTATTGTCTGTCTATACTCTGAGCTCAAACACAGCTATAGTCTGCATGTTTTTGTCCTATAGGCTAATTATTAAGCATATTATTTATAATTTTAATAAAATAATAAACATACTGTACATGCAATTTCAAAATTCGTACTAACATTTGCTATTCTGCTGTATTATAAAGCACAAATGGTAGTATTTTGAACTGCATGGATTTAATTCCAACTGTCAAAATAAAATATATCTTTAGAAAATTCTAAACATTCAAAACATTACGCACTTTCACATTATTCCTACTTCATATTTACACCACAATTGTGGTTTTACAAGGGCTTTCCAATGGTATATAGTACATCTCTCTCCGTTAAGTATTTCGAAATTTGTCGAAAGATTTCTGAGCAAATATGAAATTATATTTTTTGAAAATTCTAAACATTACACACTTTCAAATTTTTCCACGATAGCTACAAACTTCAAACTTGCACCACAATTGTGAATTTTCAAGGGCTTTCTAATGGCATATAGCATAAATCTCTTTGTTAAGTATTTCAAAATGTGTCTAAAGATTTTGTTGCTCAACTAATTACATGGTTGACTTGTTGTTTTATTGAAGAGTACGGCACAAGGCAGTGTAGAAATACAGATCTCTTAAAGGTTGGTCCACTGCCGAAATAGTGTGTAACAGGTATATACAACGTTTCGAGCGAAAGTCCTTCGTCACTTAAGAGTCAAGTCAAAGAGTTAATAAACAATAAAGTGAAGGCATGTAATGGCTATTTTAGAGTTCAACGAAATGCTAACCCTAATATCACCAAAATCCTAAACCTATAAGGCCTTAACCTAACCAAATTACTAACCCTAACCAAAAAACTATGCAGTAAAGGCAAATTAATTGCTCAACACAGACTCACACTTCACAGCGTACTATTAATATCACTGCATGTTTGAGAATACTAATTTATATACTATACCTTTATTTGTGTCTGACTTTAGTAATCTTGCCCGTCAACACTACAGTTTCAGCATGAAATCAGCTGATAAAGTCTATAGTCATGTTTTTTCAAAACAAACATTACTGCATCCGCTGATTTTGTGCGGAATATGGCTTGTTTTATTGGCATATAACTTTCGCCGTCGGCGAAGGGAGTATCTATTTGGCGCGGGTCGCGGGTCGCGGGTACATGGCGCGGGTCGCGGGTAAATGGCGCGGGTCGCGGGTAAATGGCGCGGGTCAATTTTCGCTGTATTTAATGTATTTTGATCGGATGATCATTTTTTACGGACTTGTTGCGTTAGCCTGGTGGTATTCTGATTTTGTCACGTACGTTTTACTCCGATGAAACATTAAAAGGCTCTCGAAGCGTAATGTTATAAACGTTCGCAGCACCGTAGTTACAGTATAGTACTTACTGTACACCCCTTCATTTTCGCTTTTTATCTGACTGTATAATTATAGGCTATAGCTGTCTCAGCTTTTGTACCTGTATTCTCTACCAAATCATACTCGTCTATTCCCTTGAAATCAGTGAATCACTATAAATTCGATGGTTTTAAATCTTCCCAAGCGGGCAATGTCCAACCATCACGACACAATTAAAAGGTGTATTAATTAACACTTTTACATCGAACTTTAATATTAAAATTATTTTCTTCTAAAAACGTGTATGCATGGCCAATTTGCAAACTATAATGTCAAGAAGAATAATGGTGTCACGCACCATTGCTTTATTTATAAACAAGAACAGAAAGCAACGTTAACTGCCAAAAAAATGATAGCGAATTGTAAAACGTTTCGAGCAAAGGTGATAATAATAGTACGTACAGTGTATATATGAAGCACTAAAATTTTTATACAGGGTTTCTTCATTTTTCAGTATTAAAATAATGAATAAATACTGAGTAGTTATTAAGTAGGTTGGTAACTGACAGAAGCCTTACTCTTGTTCAAATGGTAGGAATGATTGAAGTGCTCTTAAAAAAACAACATGCAATAGATACAACAAAACAAACTTATGAAATGTTATGATACATGTTTATATGTCCTATATCTTTGTCAACCTTTGACTGAGGTATACATGTAATCAATGGTACAGTACATGTAGGCATATTTTTTCGTGTACATAACATGTTTATCAAACAATTGGTAACCCTGTTTCCCACCGCTTTTGGATTTCTGCTTGTGTTACTGAGCTATTAGCCGCAGTTATAATACTAATGCATGGTTTAAGGTTGATCCATGGGGGAATTCTACTGATACATTGAAACACTAGGGCAGAAATAGAATGTGGTCTCTATAACAATATTCTGTTCATATGGCACATACAAACCCACAACAGAAATGGATAATTATCCGTCCAACTGCTCTTTTCTGCAAACCCGGCATCGTGGAGCTGTTCCTCTTTTTTTCTCTTTTCTGGCTACGGAATCCATACCTTTGGCTTACCATTACGCGAGTCATTAAGCAAAAGACTGTTTACAAATTCTTTTCTGCTCTGCTGTCTAGCGCCTGGAACATATTTAAATTCATCTGGAACAGATGGAGTGTTCCTTAAGATTTCTGAAATTTCAGATTCTGTTAAATATATCTGATGGAGAAGTTCACAAGTTCCTGGCAGCTGGCAAATGAACAGTAAAACCCATATAATATGTTTGCACAATTGATTTTCATTGTGTCGTGCAAAATCTGGGCATTTACATGAATGTTTTTGACCAATACTGACACAATAACGTGCTGATGAACTTGTTACTAAGGTGTATTTGTGACTCACTGAAGTGTTTCTTTCTGTTTGTGAATCATCTACTGTAATACTGGTTTTTTTCATTTTTTGCCTTGGCAAGTCGATTTAGGAAAACCTTGCTACGTGACAATCTGAATCGTGCATTTCTTTCACCTGCTGAACGCTGGGGTCCTGCTGAGACACTGGCATTGTGTCTATCATTTGGGTTAACAGTATAGCGACTTATGCTGCATGTTACTTGGTAGAGAATACAGGTACAAAAGCTGAGACAGCTATAGCCAGGGGCGTACCGTACGGGGGTGTGTGTGTGTGTGTGGGGGGGGGGGGGGGGGGGGGGGGGGGGGTGACACCCCCACTTTTCACTGAATTGGTCGGTAAAACGCGGAGTCGGTCGGTAAAGCCTGGCATCGTCGGTAAAACCGATTGGTCAGACCGGAAGTTGGGAAAACCTTGTAATAGTTAAGGCTGTCGGTAAACTGTTCGTCATATTAGATCGTTGGTAAAATTGACGACTTAATCGACTGTTTAAACTTTCTCGGTTGTATAAAATTCGATTTAATTGCATGGGTTAATGTTAAATTAATATTCCCTGAGCTTACAAAACCTCCCTTTTCCCGATTTCCGATCCAACCTAGTGACAAGGCAATGGAAGAAAATCTGCGCCCACGCATAGGCGTAGGAACCGGGGGGCTGAAGGCCCAAAAAATTTTAAATGGGGGGCTGAGCCCCCCCAAAAATCAGGACAAGCGTTGCTAAATTTAATGGGTTTTTTCTCAATTGTATTAGTATGACTATAGAGGCTAGGAGAGAATCTACTTAAGAGTTAAGGTAATCTACCTACGGGCTTCATCTACACGAGATTTTACAAACGGTATAACCTGAAGTGTTAGCCAACCCCTAAACCCTTGCCACGCGAGTGTTAGATTGATTCCCAGACCCATCTGTCAGTACTAGGCGCAAAAATGGCGTCACGGTAAGAGGCAGCAGGCAACTCTTGGATTCATTTGAAACTATGATCGCTGCAGAATTAGATGAAAAAGTTTGCTCAAATTGCTGCAAATTGTCTTTCCGAGCTTCTAGATTTCAAAATTTTCCGGGGAAGTCGCACCTCCCTAAAAATGCGGTCACTGATTACTTACTTGTCGACTTCAGCCCCCTCACCCAACTTTAAATCCGCTCCTACGCCTGGGCGCCCACGTGTTCGTCGGTAAAACTAAGACGATACACCCCCCCATCCAAAATGGTCACGGTACGCCACTGGCTATAGCCTATAATTATACAGTCAGATAAAAAGCGAAAATGAAGGGGTGTACACTAGTAAGTACTATACTGTAACTACGGTGCTGCGAACGTTTATAACATTGAGACAAGGTACTTACGCTTCGAGAGCCTTTTAATGTTTCATCGGAGTAAAACGTACGTGACAAAATCAGAATACCACCAGGCTAACGCAACAAGTCCGTAAAAAATGATCATCCGATCAAAATACATTAAATACAGCGAAAATTGACCCGCGTTTCATTTACACACGACCCGCGCCATTTACCCGCGACCCGCGCCATTTACCCGCGACCCGCGCCATGTACCCGCGACCCGCGACCCGCGCCAAATAGATACTCCCGTCGGCGAATGGCGGCTTCATCCGGAAAGGCGTTTTGTCGCGCTAATTCTGGGTTTGGATGCGCTTGGATTTCACGCGGAAATTATATGCAGGAGGGAAATGAATTCTAGTCGGTCGAGATTATCACCCTCGTCCCGGCGAGGGGATAATAGAATAGTCCTAAATAATACACCCTAAATAATAAAATAGCCCTGAATATAACGTGTTGGTCCTCTGACGTTTTTACGCATGAAGGCCAAACGACCTTTACTGCTGTAAAATAAGTTCACATAATCAGCGAATAAAGAATCAGTCGTCTCCTCAAAATGCCAGACTTCTCTGATCTCTAAATTCCGATAAACGCCTTAGCGATTTCAATCGTTCAGTAAATCGTTCCGTAAAAATACCTTTCGAGTTCCGAGTGATGACACATGTTCTAATCATGCAAAACACATTTCTTACATAAGGGAAAATTAAGGGAAAATACAGGTTACAAAAAATAATTGTGAATATCCTGAAAGTCTTCACGAGTGATAGTAGGATGTTTCATCGAGTATCGAGTTTCGTATTGTTCAAGTCACTACTTGAAGTACTTTTAGTAAAATCGACATATTCGATGGTCACGTCCTGTTTTGCTTTTGCGAAGAACTTATAACAATTTACACATCATCAAGAAAAGCATCGCATGGATCAATACCTTGAATTAACCTGACCGATCAAAAAAGTACCTCATTTCAGCTGCATCACACAATTTTTGAAAGTCGTGCTCCCAAATTGTTTTTAAATTAAAACCTAAGGCTTTTAGTCTCTCCTCGCGTTTTAATGTTTCAATGCACGTCTTTTAATATTTTATCGGTTTTGAAAGTATTAAAGAAATACCTAATGGTTTTCGTGTTTGGATACTGTGATCCAAACACGCGGCAAGTTAATTGCGAGACTGGAGAAAATCGTAAACAAACACGAGCCGCTATAGGCGAGTGTTTTTTAGCTTTTCGAATGTCGAGCAACTTCCCAAGTGTCTGGATCACAGTATCCAAATACGGAAAAACCATTACTAGGTATTTCTTTTATAAAATAATACAAGAGAACGAGCAGCAAAACTTAAAGGTGCAGTCCACATATCGCATGTGTGATATTTCAAACGTTGGGGACCCCTCATGTAAACAAACTTTAACGGAATAGATTTGCGACAGTTCGAAAGCAAGTATTTGTTAAAGGTGGCGAAGGCACGAGTGGTAGTTTGATATATTAACAACATTTAGGAACAAACAGCTTCTTATAACACGCTTTTTAGGCAGAAAAGCTCAAGCATGTGAAAACAATTCGCAATACTTCATGTTCAATGTTTATATAAATAATGCAATGTAAACAAACGATGTAAACAGAAACGTGGACATGCGCAGAACGGACTGGACGGCACCTTTAAGGAAATTTTTGGCGGGAACTTTCCGTGTTTGGATGTAATATATGAACAACGAGAGCGAGTGTTTCACCGGGATATCCAAACACGAGAAAATAATGGTGAAAACACGAGCGCGCAGCGCGAGTGTTTTTGTCCATTGTTTTCGAGTGTTTGGATATCCCGGTGGGACACGAGCTCGAGTTGTTTATATAGCTTCTGAAATGAATGGAGAGGTAAGAGAATGTTTTCGTTTGCTGATTTGAATATAATTTCTAACGAAGGATATCGTAATTAGGAATTCTATTGAGATATTACACAATGCATAACTGAAGTGGGTTTTCCACGATGAATAGATAATGATAAATTAAATAGTGGAGTTGAGATGATTGTGATGCATGGTAGAGGGTTTTGTTTCTGCGAGTATTAAACTGGACAAGTGTGTGTTTACTGGCTGTAACATTAGATTTGTGGTAGACGACAAAGAGTGAATAAAGGAATTTTGTGTGTGAATTTGTTTGCTGACTTGATTTTGCATACGTAATTAAGATATTTGATCCAAACACTAGTGTTTGGATCAAATATCTTAATTACGTATGCAGCTGAAATCTTTTGTCTGGCGGTGTTTGACCGGGGTATCCAAACAGCATCATGTGAGCGAATGCTTACATGCTATTGGTTTAATTACTCATGAATTATTAATGATTTTTAGAAGTAATATATGAACAACGAGAGCGAGTGTTTCACCGGGATATCCATACACGAGAAAATAATGGTGAAAACACGAGCGCGCAGCGCGAGTGTTTTTGTCCATTGTTTTCGAGTGTTTGGATATCCCGGTGGGACACGAGCTCGAGTTGTTTATATAGCTTCTGAAATGAATGGAGAGGTAAGAGAATGTTTTCGTTTGCTGATTTGAATAGAATTTCTAACGAAGGATATCGTAATTAGGAATTCTATTGAGATATTACACAATGCATATAACTGAAGTGGGTTTTCCACGATGAATAGATAATGATAAATTAAATAGTGGAGTTGAGATGATTGTGATGCATGGTAGAGGGTTTTGTTTCTGCGAGTATTAAACTGGACAAGTGTGTGTTTACTGGCTGTAACATTAGATTTGTGGTAGACGACAAAGAGTGAATAAAGGAATTTTGTGTGTGAATTTGTTTGCTGACTTGATTTTGCATACGTAATTAAGATATTTGATCCAAACACTAGTGTTTGGATCAAATATCTTAATTACGTATGCAGCTGAAATATTTTGTCTGGCGGTGTTTGACCGGGGTATCCAAACAGCATCATGTGAGCGAATGCTTACATGCTATTGGTTTAATTACTCATGAATTATTAATGAATTTTAGAAGCGGTATTGAACAGTGGCTTACTAAAAATCGTACGAATACAGATATGCATGTTATACATTCAGGCATAAAAATCATTCAACTGACGTTGTTCATTGGCATTGTTCCCAAACATTTGTATGGTAGTGCAACCAAACCTTATTCGAAAAGTTCTGTTTGGTGGTTCGTGTTTGTTGCCTACCAGAAAAGGGGAGTATCTATTTGGCGCGGGTCGCGGGTCGCGGGTACATGGCGCGGGTCGCGGGTAAATGGCGCGGGTCGCGGGTAAATGGCGCGGGTCGTGTGTAAATGAAACGCGGGTCAATTTTCGCTGTATTTAATGTATTTTGATCGGATGATCATTTTTTACGGACTTGTTGCGTTAGCCTGGTGGTATTCTGATTTTGTCACGTACGTTTTACTCCGATGAAACATTAAAAGGCTCTCGAAGCGTAAGTACCTTGTCTCAATGTTATAAACGTTCGCAGCACCGTAGTTACAGTATAGTACTTACTAGTGTACACCCCTTCATTTTCGCTTTTTATCTGACTGTATAATTATAGGCTATAGCCAGTGGCGTACCGTGACCATTTTTGGATGGGGGGGTGTATCGTCTTAGTTTTACCGACGAACACGTGGGCGCCCAGGCGTAGGAGCGGATTTAAAGTTGGGGAGGGGGCTGAAGTCGACAAGTAAGTAATCAGTGACCGCATTTTTAGGGAGGTGCGACTTCCCCGGAAAATTTTGAAATCTAGAAGCTCGGAAAGACAATTTGCAGCAATTTGAGCAAACTTTTTCATCTAATTCTGCAGCGATCATAGTTCAAATGAATCCAAGAGTTGCCTGCTGCCTCTTACCGTGACGCCATTTTTGCGCCTAGTACTGACAGATGGGTCTGGGAATCAATCTAACACTCGCGTGGCAAGGGTTTAGGGGTTGGCTAACACTTCAGGTTATACCGTTTGTAAAATCTCGTGTAGATGAAGCCCGTAGGTAGATTACCTTAACTCTTAAGTAGATTCTCTCCTAGCCTCTATAGTCATACTAATACAATTGAGAAAAAACCCATTAAATTTAGCAACGCTTGTCCTGATTTTTGGGGGGGCTCAGCCCCCCATTTAAAATTTTTTGGGCCTTCAGCCCCCCGGTTCCTACGCCTATGCGTGGGCGCAGATTTTCTTCCATTGCCTTGTCACTAGGTTGGATCGGAAATCGGGAAAAGGGAGGTTTGTAAGCTCAGGAATATTAATTTAACATTAACCCATGCAATTAAATCGAATTTTATACAACCGAGAAAGTTTAAACAGTCGATTAAGTCGTCAATTTTACCAACGATCTAATATGACGAACAGTTTACCGACAGCCTTAACTATTACAAGGTTTTCCCAACTTCCGGTCTGACCAATCGGTTTTACCGACGATGCCAGGCTTTACCGACCGACTCCGCGTTTTACCGACCAATTCAGTGAAAAGTGGGGGGTGTCACCCCCCCCCCCCCCCCCCCCCCCCCCCCCCCCCCCCCCCCCCCCCCCCCCCCCCCCCCCCCCCCCCCCCCACACACACACACACACCCCCGTACGGTACGCCCCTGGCTATAGCTGTCTCAGCTTTTGTACCTGTATTCTCTACCAAGTAACATGCAGCATAAGTCGCTATACTGTTAACCCAAATGATAGACACAATGCCAGTGTCTCAGCAGGACCCCAGCGTTCAGCAGGTGAAAGAAATGCACGATTCAGATTGTCACGTAGCAAGGTTTTCCTAAATCGACTTGCCAAGGCAAAAAATGAAAAAAACCAGTATTACAGTAGATGATTCACAAACAGAAAGAAACACTTCAGTGAGTCACAAATACACCTTAGTAACAAGTTCATCAGCACGTTATTGTGTCAGTATTGGTCAAAAACATTCATGTAAATGCCCAGATTTTGCACGACACAATGAAAATCAATTGTGCAAACATATTATATGGGTTTTACTGTTCATTTGCCAGCTGCCAGGAACTTGTGAACTTCTCCATCAGATATATTTAACAGAATCTGAAATTTCAGAAATCTTAAGGAACACTCCATCTGTTCCAGATGAATTTAAATATGTTCCAGGCGCTAGACAGCAGAGCAGAAAAGAATTTGTAAACAGTCTTTTGCTTAATGACTCGCGTAATGGTAAGCCAAAGGTATGGATTCCGTAGCCAGAAAAGAGAAAAAAAGAGGAACAGCTCCACGATGCCGGGGTTGCAGAAAAGAGCAGTTGGACGGATAATTATCCATTTCTGTTGTGGGTTTGTATGTGCCATATGAACAGAATATTGTTATAGAGACCACATTCTATTTCTGCCCTAGTGTTCAATGTATCAGTAGAATTCCCCCATGGATCAACCTTAAACCATGCATTAGTATTATAACTGCGGCTAATAGCTCAGTAACACAAGCAGAAATCCAAAAGCGGTGGGAAACAGGGTTACCAATTGTTTGATAAACATGTTATGTACACGAAAAAATATGCCTACATGTACTGTACCATTGATTACATGTATACCTCAGTCAAAGGTTGACAAAGATATAGGACATATAAACATGTATCATAACATTTCATAAGTTTGTTTTGTTGTATCTATTGCATGTTGTTTTTTTTAAGAGCACTTCAATCATTCCTACCATTTGAACAAGAGTAAGGCTTCTGTCAGTTACCAACCTACTTAATAACTACTCAGTATTTATTCATTATTTTAATACTGAAAAATGAAGAAACCCTGTATAAAAATTTTAGTGCTTCATATATACACTGTACGTACTATTATTATCACCTTTGCTCGAAACGTTTTACAATTCGCTATCATTTTTTTGGCAGTTAACGTTGCTTTCTGTTCTTGTTTATAAATAAAGCAATGGTGCGTGACACCATTATTCTTCTTGACATTATAGTTTGCAAATTGGCCATGCATACACGTTTTTAGAAGAAAATAATTTTAATATTAAAGTTCGATGTAAAAGTGTTAATTAATACACCTTTTAATTGTGTCCGTGATGGTTGGACATTGCCCGCTTGGGAAGATTTAAAACCATCGAATTTATAGTGATTCATGATTTCAAGGGAATAGACGAGTATGATTTGGTAGAGAATACAGGTACAAAAGCTGAGACAGCTATAGCCTATAATTATACAGTCAGATAAAAAGCGAAAATGAAGGGGTGTACAGTAAGTACTATACTGTAACTACGGTGCTGCGAACGTTTATAACATTACGCTTCGAGAGCCTTTTAATGTTTCATCGGAGTAAAACGTACGTGACAAAATCAGAATACCACCAGGCTAACGCAACAAGTCCGTAAAAAATGATCATCCGATCAAAATACATTAAATACAGCGAAAATTGACCCGCGCCATTTACCCGCGACCCGCGCCATTTACCCGCGACCCGCGCCATGTACCCGCGACCCGCGCCAAATAGATACTCCCCCAGAAAAGTCTGTTATTTACATTCGAAAACCGGTGGTGAGAAAAATTAAAGACGCAGAGTTAAACAAATTTCATTATGTCTATGGTTTCTGTGAAAATAAAGAATACCGACTATTTTTGAGTTTCATGGTTGTTTTTACTCATGGTCCTCTATGTTGCATGAGATCAAGAAATACTCTTATAAAAGAACATGTATGCTACGCAGGCTCTGATTGGTCAATACCCGTGTTTGAATCAAGCCTTCTAAAATTCATTAATAATTCATGAGTAATTAAACCAATAGCATGTAATCATTCGCTCACATGATGCTGTTTGGATACCCCGGTCAAACACCGCCAGACAAAAGATTTCAGCTGCATACGTAATTAAGATATTTGATCCAAACACTAGTGTTTGGATCAAATATCTTAATTACGTATGCAAAATCAAGTCAGCAAACAAATTCACACACAAAATTCCTTTATTCACTCTTTGTCGTCTACCACAAATCTAATGTTACAGCCAGTAAACACACACTTGTCCAGTTTAATACTCGCAGAAACAAAACCCTCTACCATGCATCACAATCATCTCAACTCCACTATTTAATTTATCATTATCTATTCATCGTGGAAAACCCACTTCAGTTATGCATTGTGTAATATCTCAATAGAATTCCTAATTACAATATCCTTCGTTAGAAATTATATTCAAATCAGCAAACGAAAACATTCTCTTACCTCTCCATTCATTTCAGAAGCTATATAAACAACTCGAGCTCGTGTCCCACCGGGATATCCAAACACTCGAAAACAATGGACAAAAACACTCGCGCTGCGCGCTCGTGTTTTCACCATTATTTTCTCGTGTTTGGATATCCCGGTGAAACACTCGCTCTCGTTGTTCATATATTACATCAAAACTTTTAGCATTATGTGCAATAGAAGTAAATCCATTATGTTCTCTTGAAAGTAAAAATTGAAAAAACCGATCTAAACTATCGTAGCTTTCAAATATAAATTTGGTCCCGTCCGCATACTGCATCACAGAAAATTTCAGAAGATGTTTAGGTTTGTCTTGTTGCATGTAACACAAATGACCAGGTAACACAAAAGTTTTACAAATGTAGCATTTAAATTAACCACACTGATGTTTGTCTTGTCGTGTTTGTTCAACACCGACTGATATTGGTGATATCTCAAAGGAAGTTCTAACAAAGAAATTCCTCTCCATCGTTCTTTCACGATCGACGTGGTAGTCTCAAACAACCTAGAGAGTCTGGTAAAGTGAAAAACAAGAACTCTCTGGTTTTAGACTATAATAAACACAGTAAGTTAAAACAATGTATTGTTACTATAAGAAAAGTAGATGTTTATGTTGTGCTCGTGTTCTTGCTGTAGGTATAGCACAAGGGTACCCTAAGTTAAAACCGATTAAGCAAGGTAGAAATATAAAAATAGTTATTGAATGAGTTATGTAAACGAGCGAATGTACCGTTGGATTGGGAGAGATTGAACATTTTCAAATCGTAGTCATCAATTTTCATGCTAGGAACGGTATTTTATGTAGGTCCTAGTGGTAGAAAAATTGTTCTGTATAAGAATGGCGACCATTATGATACTATTAATAATGACAAAAAGCCAGCCTTGTTTGCCAAACGTTTTTATTATGACAAATGTAAGATTTTTCATAACGATTATTTACTTACCCTTGCAATGAACTTCAGTTGAAGGGGAGAAAAGCAAATGCCTTGATTGTTGTAAACATTGCCGTTCCGTTAAATGTTTCGATGCCCATAAGAAAATTCATAGGTCAAAAGGGGTAATCAGAGACTGCATACTCCGCCATTGGGTTATTTATTGATGACATTTTATAGGGTAAATTTAGCACATATTTAAGGTTGGTCCTGGTGCATGACCATATACAATATCATATACAATAAAATATTGTTGTTGTTCAATATATAGTTGTTGTTTAATTTATCTAGAGTGAATAAAATGCTTCATTGCACTAATTTCTGCTCAAATATTATGCAAAGTTGCATGTTGTTCCTTAGGCCATGACCGCACTTTTGTATAAACAATGGAACTGACAAGTCCATTGTTTTTTGTGAATTCAGCTTGTTTGCAAATATTAAAAATTTGAATAATATAGGGGATAATGAACGCAATCAAGCATTTTCGTTCATTTCTTCTACGTGGATAAGCTTACAGACAGATTTTTATCAATGTTCCATCCAATTGTCATCCAAACAAAGTGGCGGAGGAATGAATGAAAATGCTTGATTGTGTCATAGTATTGTATTTATTATGTATTAATTATTCTATCTTGACTCCCCCTGAAAACTTCCATATATAGACATGAGATAGGCTGGCATTGAATCATGTATATTTCGCTTCACTCATTGCTCGAACTACAGGTAGGTTTGTGCCGAGCTAAATAAAGAGAAGAACAACTATAATATATTGTTTGTTATTTTACCTATATCATGACAGATTGCGCTCATTATCCCTTATATTATTCGAATCTTTAATATTTGCAAACAAGTTGAATTCACAAAAAACAATGGACTTGTCAGTGCCATTGTTTATACAAAAGTGCGGTCATGGCCTAAGGAACAACATACAACTTTGCATAATATTTGAGCAGAAATTAGTGCAATGAAGCATTTTATTCACTCTAGATAAATTGAACAACAACAATATTTTATTGTATATGATATTGTATATGGTCATGCACCAGGACCAACCTTAAATATGTGCTAAGCAATTTACCCTATAAAATGTCTTCAATAAATAACCCGCTGGCGGAGGTATGCAATCTCTGAGTGCCATCTAGTTTAATATAATTTTGACCTTTACGTTTTCTAAATCACCATCATCTTCGAGTTGGGCTCAATAAAGACACTGGTTCACACTGTGCTTTTTCACATAGCGTTGTGAATCTTTATCTAGTAAAAAACTGGCCTGGCTCTCAGGTTCGGTCAATTTCTCAACATCCTAAACCGTAGTTTTTCTCGCTCACCCTTGCACCATTGCTTTTTACCAAGAGCCTGACCCATTATTTTGGCCGCTTTCTTTTGCCAAGCCAAGACAAGAAAATCGGTAGCCTCTTGGCAAGCTCCTTATCAATCTTTCGTAAAAGACAATAATAATGTTTAATGTTTACTATTTATATAGCGCAAATTAGCATGTGTATATGATCAAATGCGCTTTACAACATCGACAATTTATTCTATTATATTCGGTACCTAGTACCCAGTACCCCAATCAATTAACCTTAACTATTTATTTTGACAGTTTTTATCATCATTAGTTTTCCTAACTATTTATCCTAACCCGCCCTGTCAACCACGACGGCCAGCTTTTTTGGTCTTTCGAACGGCATTGAGTGCTCCACTTTCGCCGTAATTTTCCCTTCGGGTTTCATAGTACGACTCTCAAAAAAAAACACTCCGGTGAGGTATCCTGATTAAATATTATTATTATTATTATTATTAAAACGAGGCGCAAGATTTTCGCAGGTGCTTTTATAGTGTTATTAGTGTACAATATATATAATTTGGAGAGTTATTCAAAACATAATCTAATGTAACATAATCTAATGTACGCACTCATAATATTGAGACATATGTCACTCATAATATTGAAACATATGTCCGGTTATTAAAACAATTATCCTATATGAGGTCGCCACGTACCTATACGAACACATTTTGTGATTGATTCTGTAGGGTACACCGACTAAGGACATCGTTTTAATTTTGATAAATTAATAAACAAACATCGAAATAT
This sequence comes from Chrysogorgia sp. JL179-B06, assembly GCA_035772405.1. Lineage (NCBI taxonomy): Eukaryota > Metazoa > Cnidaria > Anthozoa > Scleralcyonacea > Chrysogorgiidae > Chrysogorgia > Chrysogorgia sp. JL179-B06. The sequence continues at coordinate 338,241 of JAYKKM010000147.1, forward strand.
CACATTATAACCTATACTCATTACATATTCAATTTTTGTCTCGTCTCAGATCTTTCTTTTCACATGAACTTTTCCCCCTTTACATTATTTTGAATAAAATACTTTTATACTCATGTCTCGCATTTTTCTCTGTCTTAGGCATCCCATGCAATTAAGACTATCTCAATTAAACCAGATGAGACCTGTCATAGCACGAAAACAACTTTATTCCAACATTGTATCAACAATTCTCTCTGTTACTGCAGCAATATAAAAAGTGTATCGCGGAGGAACTTGTTTAGTCCCGGAGTCCCGAAAGGCGCGTGACTCTCGTGTTTGTTTGATACTTTTTCAGAATCATCCTCAGGGTAACATGAAAATTTATCGCTTAAGGTGCGAATTCAAATCCCGCTCGAGTCAATAAATTCCCGTCGATTCTGCAGTGTTTAATTATATCGATGGATATTTGACAATTATTAAATTATTATTCGTGATTTGTATCATAGATCGATTCATTTAATTACATAGCCTCTGACAATCGTAAATCAACACACAAAATATTGAATGTGCTAGAGTTTTTGACATTCGGGTACTATATTATCCAATTCGCATTTGAGAAATCAGGTTTAATAAAAAAATCAGGTTTTGTACGCAACGTTTATATTAAAGCCTACGAAAACAGTCTTGCAACACCATATTAGTCATATTCCTCATCAGATTATAGTTTACTTAGCTAAAATTTATCAACTAGATCTTGAACTCTAGTGAAGGTCAGAGAGCTCCTTCTTACTCCCAAATGTGCGCCAAAAACTCCAATCTCATTCACGGTCACGCATGCATGAATGCTAACAATATTTACACCATATTTAGATGGATTCATACCACCTTAAAATGCGATGCGATGATACGTTACGTTACGTTACGTTATATATACACAAATCTTTATTTCGACAGGGTAATTCTTTCATAAATTATTTAACAACAAAATCTGTTATGAATAGATGCCCTGATATCAATAAATATACCAATTGAATAAATTAAAATATATGTAAATATATTTGCTCAGTACACGAAGAAGATGCCATCATTTCCTCGGATTCGCTAGTGTTCAGGTATAAAATATTCACACTAGATTACGGATTCGTCGCAAAACTGTTTCGAATTAGTCATTCTCTAGTGTAAACACAGCAAAAGGAATCCGGCTACGATACGCTGATTCACTTGGAATATGGGTACTTTTGCTCTCGTGTTTTCAAAGTGTGTCATCTTCCATTGACGTGAGAAGAAAGTCGTCTGTTCTACGACCACTGCGTCGTCGATATATCAATACAGCGGCAAACAACATCAGACCAACGATGAACAGAGCTATGATGACGAGAGCTATCGTTTTCGTGTTGTCGTCACCCGAATGACCTAAACGAAGATTGTCATATTTAATTATATCTTTATATTAAATGTAGCATCTCCAACAATACATTATTAAATATTAACTCTGGCTTTATTATCTTTAATTTATACAATACTGTACAGTATACAATTTAGATCACAAAATTCAGATTCAGTACATTTTGCATGATCATAAACCAAGACAGTATATTTCAGATACACATAATAGTTCAAACACGAGTAAGAGTATTTTAAAAAATAACGAAGAACCTTTTTGAGAACCTAACACCATGATTTTTCATTAGATATCGAATAAAAAATATTTTTGTAAAACTCAGATTCTTCATTATTATATTATTATGTTAGCTGGTGGTTACTGCATGTAAATAAATTGTAAAACATCAAGGCCTTCAAGGAAACAGTTCTTCATAACAACCTTTCAGGATAGTGAGTACTTTGTATTATTGCCCAATAATAATTGTATTGTATTCAATATAGAAATGTAATACATTTTCGGATCATCACGCAAGTGCGCAATCTCTGATCCGAAATCGTTACGTAATTTTAGTTTTATAGTAGGTAGTAATTAAAAATTAATAAAATTAGAAATTAATAAAATTATAAAATATCATTTACATTCAACATATATATATACATTTACATTCAACGTTTGTGTTGCTTGCTTGCTTGCTTCCTTGATTGCTTGCTTGAGCGTTTCACTAAAATCGTACTGCGCAAACTCGCTATCATCGTCGCCATGATCATGGCATAGTCGGTAAATTCTCTTTTTGTTCGTGGTTTCAGTGCGTATTGAAAGTTAAAGAGGTTCTTTCTCGTTTTACACGTTTTTGAAAAGTGGTAGTACAGCAGTTTATTAGTGGTGCAAGTGTCTATGAAATGAAAATTCTCCCCAGCTTTTTATTATTGTATTTGAAAGAACACGTAAAATAATGGTAAATAGCTTTTACATACTTTCGTATCTTACGCCGTTCTTGAGTTATCACGCTTCATGTAACTTGAGTTGCGACGTCACAAAATGGATACACATTACATCAAAACTAAAAATCAGGCATATCTGTGGATTAGTTTGACTAAACAGGCTCAAACCATGCAGACTTACTGAGTCAACAAGATTCAGCATTGAAATTGTTGTTATTAGGTTCCCATGGTAACAGATTCCTTCCCGGGAAAACACGGGTGGCGCGTGCTGTTAGCGCGCTGCTTCTCACCGCTGAGTTCTGAAGTTAAGCCCGATCGGACGAGGTTAGTACTTGGATGGGTGACTACCTCGTTTCGATTCCTGAGCTTCAACAGATTTATGTGAGTAGAGTTATCGATTCTCTCCCGTGCTTCGAGGGTTTTTCTCCGGGTACTCCGGTTTCCCTCCCTCCCTAACTTTAGCTGTGCTCCGAGGTCATCATGGGTCGTATGGTGGCAGCCTGTGGCGCCTTTACTAAACCTTCGACTCGGCCGCGTTGAGCTGCGTCCGTCGTGTAGTTCGTAGGATGATTAGCATGACCCCTTTACCTTTACCTTTTTTACTTTGTATAGAAGCAAAGGTTTTTACTTTCTACTTTATGTCATTGCAGTTACTGTTTTATTGTTGTAAACAGTATTGTTGTATTGGAAATCATGGAAAATTAAAAGATGTCAACTTCCTAAAACTAAATAAGTTGCTATGAATGTGGTTGAAAACAAAGAATTGTTATAAAGGAAGAGAGTAATCTGGAAACTAATCTGTTACCATAGCAACCGCATTAGACCATGACAATTTTTAGTTTTCTTGACTGAGTAAGTCATCAAGGTTTGAATCTATTTAGTCTAACCAGTCTGAAGATATGCCTGATATATTCAGTTTTGTTGTAATGCTGTGTCCATCGTGTGACGTCACAGCTCCAATTACATAAAGCGAAATAATTCAAGAACGGGATAACATATGAAAAGCATGTTTAAGTGTTCTTTCAAATACATTTCATAGAAACTTTTAAGGCACCATATCAATATAATGATAAAGAGCCTCCATGACAGTGATCCCATAGTGGGAATAAATGCCACAGTATAAATGAATAATTCAGTTAGTATCACAGATTTGGATTTATCTTTCCACAGTTTAGATAACGTAGTCTTTTTGTTTCATAAAAATGGGCCTCCATTGACATTGACAAGGCTGACTCAGGCATTAATGTTCCATGCGGTAGCCACATGTTCGCATCGCGGATCTTTTTTGTTTTATTCGCGTGATATCTGTTCTAAAACAAGATATTTGAACGAAAAATCGATCCGCCATTAAATTCTTGGAGTAGCAAAATCCAGCCAGTGGTTACTCCTGCAAACACACTAAAGCTATTGAATTTACCTTCGCTCAGTGAAGAACTGTTTTTCTGTGCGTATTTTCGTTCGTAAATACATGTACGTCTTCAAATTCTGAATCGAGTTCTGATATGAGTAATGGCGAAACTATCAAACTTTTTGAATTTTTAAGTCTTGGAAATGCCATTTCCTGCATTTTGAGACAAGGTTTAAGCTAGAGGAATCTAAATTTAAAGGTTATAAATCACACAATTTCACAATCTACATACAGTAGTTATGGTACACTCGGTTCCATAAGTGCGACAGACATTTTAAGACATTCGACTTAGTTGTAGAACATTGTTTAACTAGCTTGCAACAGTCTGTGTGTTTTATGTATCCGATGAAGACAAACGAGTAATTAAACTTCAAAAATATAATAACAAACTTCTTCAGAACGTCGATTCTTACCTAGAGAGGCACATCTTGCGTTGGTGTCGAAATCACCTTCCATTATTGTAAATTTTCCTCTTAAGCCAATATCGGGTGTGTCTAACAAAAGCTGAAATAATAAATATTATATTCTTTAAGTTGGATGTCTCAATGACACAGACGTGGTGCAAAATATGAAATTTACTCTGATCAAGGACCGCAACTCGAGTCAGGTTTCCTCTCATACTATTTCTCTAATCGATAAGTCTCTTCAGTTTTCCCGTCTTTTTTAGTTTTGAATAAAGTAAACGGATACGATAAGCTAGTCAAAGCATGAGCATTATTAAGCAAAAATAGTGGTAGTGACAGCTAACCATACTACTAAAAGATCATAATATTAACCATGTTAACCCTTATACCACGTCAGTAAAAGTGTAATTCGTATTAAGCTTACAGTATTATCAGGCTTACTATATAAAAGTAAGGTTTCACTGCTAAAATAGGGTAACAGATCTAACAGGTGATGCACAAAGTCAAATTAAAACAAGCTAGAAATCTTGTAAATTAATCGACACATGATTAACCTATACTATTGAGTCGACAGAAAACTGGGAACGGTGTGCTAATTTTATCCATTTATAAAGTGCACGAAATATTTTCGTGATAACGCACGCTTATATGATCATCTGTATAAGACGTATGTTTTAATTTTGTTTCAGAATCATCCCTAGGGTAACATGAAAGTGTTCCCAGGTGGTGCAGTAGCTGCGAGTTCAAATTCCACTCGAGTCACCAATTTTCTGTGAGGATGGTTCTGAAATATAAATCTTGCTATTCGTGTATATTTAAGAATTGTCTTAAGCAGGCTCTGATTGGTCGAACCTAATTTTCTATCATTACACAGACACAAATGACGTCATTTTCATTTTGTAATAGATTGTTTCTGTCGTAATACACTTACTATTTTATAAAACAAATAGTAAATGGCTTATGGTCATTTCAATAGAGAAAATACTTGAAAGCATTGGCTTCGCCTCGTGTTTCCACTAGGCAAAAAATGATGTTACTCGTGTTCATATTACAGTGCAGAGACACGCAAGTAATTTTCTATTTGTTAAGTAATATAAATTTATGTTGTACCTTTACTCTGTGCACGTTCGTAGAGCTGTCGTTGACAAAAAGCGTTAAATAAAACTGCGCAAACTTGACCCTTCCTTTCACAGGTGACGAAATCGTTTGGTTGAAACCTTTAAGCTGCATTCTGGCTTGTGTTTTGTTTTGAAATTCGGCGGTGAATAAGCTGTTGTTCGTGGATTTGGCTACGTTTCTATCACGAATTTGAAGATTGAAGATTTTCTCGCACGGATTTTGCAACGTTAAATTAAAAGTGGCGTTTAACTTTTCGTCCAAGTCATCCAGATAACGAGGACACTGTAAAGAGTTTGAACTTGTCCAACTACATTTTTCTGCAAACAGACACGATAAATTACATTACATTTTTAATATTTGACAGTTGTACTCTGTTCAAAGGTTAGTGAGAGAAACACTGAGCATAGAAGTGACAAAAGAGCTGTATTTGCATTACGAACCATGCAACAGTAGAAGCTTTCGGTTATGTTTTAAATAAATAAATATTATTTTATGTGAGATAAATAAAGATTATTTTAAATAAATAAAGTTGTTTTAAATTACTAAATATTATTTTACGTATAAAATAAAATAAATAAAGATTATTTTATATAAATAAAGTTGTTTTAAATAAATAAATGTTATTTTACGTAAGACAAAACATTATTTTACGTATAAAATAAAATAAATAAAGATTATTTTAAATAAATAAAGTTGTTTTAAATAAATAAATATTATTTTATGTAAGAAAAAACATTATTTTACGTATAAAATAAAATAATTAAAGATTATTTTAAATAAATAAAGTTGTTTTAAATAAATAAATATTATTTTACATAAGACAAAACATTATTTTACGTATAAAATAAGATAAATAAAGATTATTTTAAATAAATAAAGTTGTTTTAAATAAATAAATATTATTTTATGTAAGACAAAACATTATTTTACGTATAAAATAAGATAAATAAAGATTATTTTATATAAATAAAGTTGTTTTAAATAACTAAATATTATTTTACGTAAGACAAAACATTATTTTACGTATAAAATAAGATAAATAAAGATTATTTTAAATAAATAAGTTGTTTTAATTAAATAAATATTATTTTACGTAAGAAAAAACATTATTTTACGTATAAAATAAGATTATTTTAAATAAATAAAGTTGTTTTAGATAAATAAATATTATTTTATGTAACAAAAAATTATTTTACCTATAAAATAAGATAAATAAAGATTATTTTAAATAATTTAAAAACTCATTAATAATTCTGGAAGAAAAGACAAAGGAAATCAGTGGCATGACGGTGGTTTGAAATGTGATAAAAAATCGTCCTGATTTACATAAACTTTATCTTTGATTTTCTCAGCTGAGACAACATTGATTTTCAAAATTACTACGCCAATGAACTTATCAATTAGGTCGTTTTTGAAGCCGTTTAATAAACTTGCAGCACGTGTTTTATCAGATCTAACATACTCGGGCTACGCCCTCGTGTTTTAAATCTGATAAAACACTGTTGCTCGTTTATTAAACAGTACATAAAGTTGTTTTAAATAATTAAATATTATTTTATGTAAGAAAAACATTATTTTACGTGTAAAATAAGATAAATAAAAATTATTTTAAATAAATAAAGTTGTTTTAAAATAAATAAATATTATTTTATATATAAATATAATTATGATTATTTTACGTATGAAAGTTTTTCACTTTTTATTTCACTTAGTTTTTAACTTGTCATGCGAAGCATTGGAACGAATTATTGGAGCGGGACCGATTATGTTACACATTCGCTCGCTGTCGTGTTAATAATCGGAAACCACGTCCATGCATTTATTTACATAAACTTTATTTACATATATAATCTTATGCATGTTCGTCGGAGTGGGGCTAAAATGGCCTTCAACTAAGGAAGAAGTGTTAATATAGTGAACGGTTCGCGAAATATATGAAGGCGTGTTTAGTAGAATTATATATGCGTCAGTGAAGCCACAGCGTTAAGTACCCAACGCGACAAACGACTTTTCGGCGTTGCCGCACATGAAATATACCACGAGCGTTTTGTTTATGCGCGACACAAAGAAACACAAATTAATTATCTGTTGCTTGTTCTGCAACAATGATACGAGATAAAAAATTTCATGTGTAAGGGGCCGATTACACAGAGAGTTGAAATTTTAGCCCTATCGAACGGGATTAAATTTTACCGCGATTTAATGTGAAATTTGATTTCAGCCTGGGGTTGAAATCTCCCAGGTAAGTCGCGCACGAAATTTGATATGAAAAAGGTAAGTACCATTGCAGTCTCAATATTTTTGCAGTTTGGTCTGCTTCATTTTGTCCGCTGAAAAAATCACTGCTCTTAATTTGTTAAACACTGAATAAAATTGAACACTTGTCCCCTGATTCGAACGAAATCTGCTTGTTTGGTTTCCTTCTTTTTCTTGCATATTACTCACTCCAGTTTCTTTACTATTGGTCGCCATGTTTGTTTTTGTGTACTTTAGTACACGCATTACCCCGGGCTGAAATTCATGATTGCATGAGATTTTTCATTTCGGTTGACCGCGATGAAATTTTCTTCATGGAATTGTGAGCTCCGTTTAACAAGATTTTTATCGGAAACCCAGAATGAAATTTCATCCCGTTCAACAGGGCTGATCGCAATATCGAAAGCTGATTCATGATACGAGTACTATGAACATTGAACAAGGAATCACAGCAATAACCAATCATGGGAACTTAACCTTCCTCTTGACCTCTGAGTTTTTGGGATATAAGGACAATAATTGTTCAATCGTTCCTGCATCGCAATAACTAGTGCTTTGGTTAACAACATCGACAGTCATTAAAATTAATTTGTATAACAAAAATCAAATATTTCATGTCTAAAAGTAATTCAGTACTTACAACCCGATGTACTCCTCAACAATTTCGGTCATGTCGGTAATCTATTGTACCTCTTTTTAATATATTATTATTAATGCAACAGAACGATCTGCATTTTTTCAAAACGTTAATTTGTATTAGGTATTAATATGATTTTGAGTGCAATTTGGAAAAAGCACGCACAAGTGAGTTTTTCAAAGATCTCAAAATAGCACAATTCCGAAGGACGAGTGCTATTTGGGGTCTGAAATCTGAAATCATACTATTACTTATTAATAATATGCAGGAAAATGTTCGAGACAATATTAATTCAAATTTAAATTAGATTTGCTTGTCTGTACGGCACAAAATGACAAGTTTTCGCTTGACAAGTTCAGTACACACATAACTTTCTCTATCTCGATATGTTTTTGCACTGTGATAACAAGTTTTTGCACTGTGATAACATATTTTTGCACTGTGACAACAAGTTTTTGCACTGTAATAACAGATTTTTGCACTGTGATAACAAGTTTTTTCACTGTGATAACATATTTTTGCACTGTGACAACAAGTTTTTGCACTGTAATAACTGATTTTTGCACTGTGATAACACGTTTTTGCACTGTGATTACATGTTTTGGCATTATTGTTTGGGATTAACTGCACTCAAATCAGCCAATCACAGTCGAGAAACATTTTCCTGAATATTATTATAACCGGATATACCCGTAGTATACAAAACTATGGAAACTTTAGAATTTTGGTGAAAAAAATAGAATATTATTGAATATTATGTTAGCCACAGGTTGCCTTTTTGGTTTCACGTCACTCTCTGACGAATGGCATTCGCTCGAAAGTTAAACAATCTATATACGATTTCCGAAGTTTACCAAACTTTTAGTATTTTTAAGATATTTTTAATTTTTTTAATATTTACTTCAGTATTGACTCTAACCTTCATTTAATAACTAACCTTCATTGTGTTTTCAACCTCTATAATTTTTCATGTGCCGACAGCCCAATTTCTTCCTCAAATTCGCTATATACACTAATTTTAAATGTGTGGCGAAATGATTGTATCAGTCAATTAAATATTGATTAATAGGTATCAGTTCTCATTCGAGTGTTTTGTTCAAAATAGCTAAAGAATTACTGCTCTACTGCTCAATTATTAACAGTTTTAAGTGTAGAATTACCCTAGCTAATACAAACCCTAACCGTATAATCCTAATTCCTTGCTGGTATAACGATAAACAGTTTCGTTCTTAAAATTTCCGATCAACTGGGAACCATTTTGATTCTTCGGATTCAAACTCACTCAACCCTAGTTCTCAGTCCCTCATTAACTGTTTTTTATATATAATTTACACTAGATTCGGCACATGAAAGAATTTAAATAAAACTCAGAAAAAGCAATAGCAAAGAAAGAAATTCTTTCTCACATTTAAACTATTATTTAACAAAATTAATTCCAATTTGCGAATTCCAACAAGCATTTGGATTAGTTCTTACCTCTATCACATTTTTTTCGTATGTTAAATTTTTGATTCATAACTTCCCACGATTGTCTCGATACTAAATTATGCAAAGAAGCCTACAGAAACAAAATGGTTAACTGTTAGCTATTTCTTTAGTAGAGAATAATAATTATATTGGCTGACGTTTTATGTAAGAATTCCGAATTCAAAACATAGTCGTAACCCTAAAATTACCCTAACCCTAGTTAAACCTAATACTAACCCCTAACTCTTACGATAATTCTTTATTTCAGAAATAACAGCTCATTATAATTTCGAATTTTACCGCTGTGATGTGATGTCATATCGGGAAAAATATGAAACTTTTTATTGTGCTGGAAGAAGAAGCCAGCCAATTTTTCGATTTATGTCGATTATTTATAATTACCAAATTATAAATCGACAAATAAAAAGGCCTCTTAAAAGACCCTACTGCGATGAATTAAATTTGAAATATGTGAGTCCTTGTTCAACACAAAACAATACAGGGTACTCCGAATATGGTTAATTTTGTTAAATAGAATTGAAAATTCTGTTAAATCTAAGGGGCCTCATCCCCCTATCCCAGTTACCTGGCTGATAAAATCCAATTCCATGAATAACGATTTAAATTAACTTGAGGGAGACATACCAACCAGACTATAAAGTATTACTTTTGACTTGTATTTGAAGCCATAAAATAATCTTAACGAAAACCGCCTCATTTAATCAACCCCTTAGTGCAAGCTAATCGAAACGTCGAAATTAAAAATGTTTACCATATTCCAAGTACCAATTGTTTTGTATTTTATAAAATTACTCAGTGGTAACCGAAAATTTTGTGAAATATGTGTTATAGAATATGTTTCTGAACATTATGACTTTAAATTAATTTGTTTATTTGTATAAAGTGCATTCTTGGGCCACTTGTGCGCCCTTCCTCGCGGTTGCGTGAGACCGTTGGGCTCACACGAACACGAGACAGTGTCTTTTTGGTTTTTGCTTTGTTTGTCTTGTTTATGTGATGTATTTAAACCCAAATAAATCTTCGAAAACGTTATTTTTGAATTGATCCATGACATGTTCAGGCATTTGTGAACAAAATGGTCCTTCGTAGCCGGATCTAGAGGAAAAATAGCGAAGATTTTGACAAAGACGGAGACTTGCAGTAAATTATATCGAAGACAAACAAGCAAGGAGAGCCAAGACAAGCATCCAGACGTCGGAGTTTTACCACATTTGCCCTCTGGTAAACAACAAACTAGTAAAGATGGGCCTACAAGCGAAGATCTCGAAGATACAGCAACCTCGACTAACAAAAATGTTCGTATACTTCGGAATCGTAAGAAATCAGGAAAATATAGACTAACCAGAGCGAGAAAACAACTTGTTGACCTTCTTGCTGGCAAAGGCGATGGAAGTATGGCAACCAAAAGTGAAATCAGGAGAGCAGCACACAAAGTACGAGGTGAGTTTGAGATAATCGAGAAAATTATTCGTAACCTGAAAGAAATAATCGCACTTGGCGAAGATGGTGATGAAACGATTGATGTTGATGCGACCATTGAAATCTTAGACAACGAAATCGACGAAATAACTGTCACCGTTGACCAGGCGATAAAAGCTGCAGACGATCATTTACAACAACGATTAGCCATGGGAGAAGCAGAATCAGTGACACTTTCATTTAGATCAGATGAGGATGATCGAAATTCCATAATGTCCATTTCATCTTCACTGGCAGCTCAGAGACGTAGAGAAGCTGAAGAGTCCAAGCAGAGACTTTTAGATTTAGAAAAGGAGCAACAACAAGAGGAAGAAGACCTGCAAAAACAAATGGCTGCATTTCAGCTAACTAAACGACGGACCGAAGAAGCACGACAAGTAGCAGTTTTAAATCAAACTAGAGTAACAGCAGCCGAGGAAGATGAGAAAATCCTCACCAATACTGGTCTTATGAATGAGCAAGAGGTAAGAAGTAATCGAAAACATTCTTCTTATTAACCGATTGACACGCTTCACAAGTACCCGTTAGAAGTAGAACGTTTCCAACAAAGAATTGCTCCCATAAGATTAAAAGGCGTTGAATTACCCATGTTTTCTGGAGAAAACAAGGCTGACTATGACCCATGGAAAGCTGCATTTATGTCTGTTGTAGACGAAGCAGTCATCTCCACCAAAGAGAAGATGCTGCGCCTTCAAAATAGCCTGACAGGAAAAGCCTTAAAGATGGTCAAGGATTTAGGATACACAATAAATGCCTATGAAAGAGCGAAAGCAAAATTGGAGAAAAAGTATGGTGGTGAAAAGCGACTGCAAATAACACATCTTACAACTCTTCGTGGATGGCCAAAATTGAGACCATGTTCGACTGGCTCTTATGTGACTGAAAGCGCATCACAGGAACTTCAATTACAGGGCCAAATGCAGAGCTTGACAATTTCTGGAACAGGAGGATCAGAAGTCAAGAAACAATTCCGTATAGAGTTGAACTGTCTGTCATGAGTCTCAACGAAAGGTTTTCAACTACAGTACAAGTGAACGTTCTCGACAACATTACAGGAGAGACGCCAGCCCTCCAATGGTCGGAACTAAAAGAGAAATGGCCGTATCTCAAATCCATTCCTTTTGACAACGTATCAAGACGACGACGAATCGATGTTTTAATTGGGAGTGATCATCCAGTCTTCCACCGCATTCATCGAGAAGTGCATGGCCTTAACGACTATGATCCAATCGCACGATTGACCAATTTGGGCTGGGTATGTTTTGGCCCAACATTGGCCTCTGGATTCCGACACAAGTCCAGGACTCACAATACCCGAACGTACCACAGCGACACTGCCAGTCACGCCCAAGTGGAACAAACGACAAACGACACCATTAGACGGTTTTGGGACCTTGATTCCTTGGGAATTAGAGAAGACTGTGGTCAACAAGCACTTACATCAGACGAGCAAGCTGCCATCGACCAATTGGAGAGAACCCAAACGTTAAAGGACGGGCGCTACGAGGTCGGAATACCGTGGCGAGAAGACGAGCCAAAGTTCAACAACAATTACGTAATGGCATTTTCCAGACTCAAGAACCAGGAAAAGTCCCTATTGAAGAAAGATCCTAAAGTCTGCAAAGCCTACCAACAAATCATTGACGACTACATTGAGAAATAATACATAAGAAGAGTACCAGAGAAAAAAGAAGAACAATTGCTTCTTCCACACTTTCCAGTTGTCAGAGAGGAGAAATCGACCACGAAGGTCCGCATCGTATTCGACGCCGCAGCGAAACATAACGGGAAAAGTCTCAACGACGCAATCTTACCAGGACCGAAGTTACAACGAGAAGTGGTAGATGTGCTCAAACGATTCCGTCGCGCTCCCGTGGCTCTCTCAGCTGACATTTCAGAAATGTTCTTACAAATACGCCTCCGAGAAGAAGACCGTGCCTATCATCGTTTCCTGTGGCGCAATTTTCAAACTACGAGGGAACCAGACGTCTATGATTTTTTACGCCTCCCTTTTGGCAATACGTCATCACCATTCTGCGCTCAACGCGTACTACAAACACACGCCCAAGCTCGCGCCACAGAGTATCCAGAAGCTGCGAAGAGCGTGGATAGCTCGATGTATGTAGATGACGTATTGTATTCATGTGAAACGATCCAGGAAGCTCAAACATTGCAACGCGAACTGTCTGAACTCCTACTTAAAGCAAGCTTCAACTTGAGAAAATGGTCGTCAAATGAACCATCTGTGTTAGATGGCGTTCCCACCCAAAACAGATTAACGAGTCTAGAAATTCAAGACGGAAATCCTACATCGCATAAGATCCTAGGAATACTTTGGAAAGCAGATGAAGATGTATTTGCGTTCAAGGTCGAAATGCCTAACATCGATGAAAACCTAACAAAGAGAAAAGTATTGAGCGCCATCGCAACCTTGTTTGATCCTCTCCAATTCCTCGCACCATTTACAGTACGAGCGAAAATCCTCATGCAGGAAATCTGGAGGGCAGGAATCGAGTGGGACGACCTATTACCGAGCCGACTTAAAGTCAAGTGGCAACAATGGAGCTCAGAGCTTCAAGAACTGTCGTGTTTTACGATCCCTCGTTGTCTACGCCGACAGAACCCGGACGAAATTCATCTGCACGTTTTCTCAGATGCTTCAGAAAACGCATATGCCACTGCCGCCTATTTGGTATGCCATTACCAAACAGAAGATGCACGCACGTCTTGCCCCATCGCTGCAAAAAGTCGCGTTTCTCCATTAAAAGCTATGACGATTCCTCGTCTTGAGTTGATGGGAGCGATTCTCTCGACTCGACTGGCTAAAAACATCCTGCAAGTGTTATCCATCACAAAGAGCACCTTTTGGACGGACTCCACAAATGTTCTATATTGGGTTCGCAACCAAAGCCGCAATTTCAAGCCGCTTGTGGCCAACAGAGTGGGAGAAATCCAAAAAACGACTAACCTGATCAATGGCGGCACATTCCTGGAAAACTTAATCCCGCTGATCTACCTACCAGAGGCCTCTCTGCTATGGAGCTAGCCAAAAGTAAATTCTGGATTGAGGGGCCGGAGTTTCTGAAAGCTAACGATTCAACTTGGCCAGACAAGTTACCCAAACAAGTCTTCGACAAACCAGAGCAGTGCGAGAGTAAAGCGACGAGGACACACATCACGGAAAACCACGCAGATGGTGATTTCATTGACCCCACCACATTTTCCAGTCTTCGACGACTAGTTCGTACCACGGCATGGGTACGACGTTTTGTGACTAACTGCAGGTTACAGAAAGAGCATCGAGTTAGAAGCACGACACTCGGCTCCCACGAGATCTCACAAGCGGAGGTGGTTTGGTTACAACGAACACAGGCAGAAGCCTTCCCCAACGGCGAGAAACATCCAACACTGGCACGATTAAATCCGCAGAGAGACAGCGACGGACTGTTGAGAGCCAACGGCCGGTTACGTTATGCGAACGATCTTCCGTACGACACAAAGTATCCCATTCTTCTTCCGAAGGATCATTCAATCACCAAGCTTATCGTAACTGACGGACATGAAAGACTCGGTCATAGCACCGGCACTGAGCATCTCTTAACAGAGCTACGCGCGAAGTATTGGATCCTTAAATGAAGACGAACTGTTAAAAAGGTTGTCGAGAGTTGTCGCGAATGTCGACGAAGATTCCGAGCTAAACCTGTCGGTCAGATGATGGCTCCACTTCCTGAAGCAAGAGCGAAACTCCCACTGAGAGCCTTCGATCGCGTTGGCATAGATTATGGTGGGCCTTTCTCAGGGCCTTTTTTAAGGATTTTCCCGTGGGGGGGCATTTTCCTAAAAGGGACCTTCGTAGTTAAAATATATGTTTACTGTTTCTGAGGTAGGTTTTTCGTTTATATATATATATATATATATATATATTTGTCTGCCATTTTATTTAAAAATATTTGTTCTACAGTTCATGATCAGTGGCGGATCCAGGGTTGTTCGAAAGGGGTAACGGTAATCTAGTAGGGAGGTCTTGGGGCATGCCCCCTCAGGAACATTTTTAATTTTGCAAAGCCCAGAAGTGCTTTTACGGCGATTTCTGATAATAATTTTTGCGAAATTAAGGCACCACGCCATTGCTAAAAATGCACGATTACAAAGGGGTATCAAGATTATGAAACACTTTAATATATAAACTCAGAAGTAGTACGGAACCAATAATATAAACACTTTAGCCTTTAGGCATCTTCATAAGCTACCAAAACATTGTGCTTATAATCGGTCATATAATATTGCGTTTATCATATTATGGTAAAAAACAGAAAACACTTGTTTGCGGGATTTTAAATGGGGGACGCGCGCCACGTAGGTCAACATAATAATTTCAGTAAGTCTATAAGTTGTTAATTAAGGGCTAAAACTTACTTTCCATTTGTTTAATTTTTATTCCTTGCTTATTGGTTGATTAAATTTAAGAAAAAGGGACTTTTCCTGGGGGGGCAAAAATTGATTAGTGGGGGGGCACAAGGGGGGACTGGGGGGGCACTTGCCCCCCCAGCTTAATAGTTAAAAAAGGCCCTGGCCTTTCTTGACAAAACAAGGTCGTCGCAAAGCCAAGGCAAAACGATACCTATGTCTCTTCACTTGCCTCAACACACGCGCAGTACATCTTGAAATGGCCTACTCCCTGGACACAGACTCGTTTATCAACGCGTTTATCCGGATGACGTCAAGGAGGGGGACGCCAAGCTTTGTCATCTCTGATAATGGTACGAACTTTGTCGGAGCGGAAAGAGAAATGCGCGAATTGATCGAACAATTCGACCAGGACAAGATCATCAATCAGACGACACGGCAACACAAGATCCAATGGAAGTTTAATCCCCCGTCATCTCCGCACTTTGGAGGAGTGTTTGAAGCGATGGTGAAGAGCAGTAAAAAGGCGATGAGAGCTATCCTTAAAGACGCAGATGTCACAGATGAAGAGCTTCAAACGGCTATTGCGGGAGCTGAAGGTCTACTGAACTCTCGCCCAATTACGTACGTAAGTTCAGATCCCAATGATTTGACACCACTGACGCCGAATCACTTCATCGTGGGACAACTCGGAGGACAATATGCACCAGAAGCCTTTGATGTTGAAGAAGCCAGCAACCCGCGAGAAAGATGGCGTCGTGTTCAGCAGTTGGGGTCGATGGAGAAGAGAATTTCTTCCCAGCCTCAATAAGCGTGGAAAATGGTTTCATCCCCAAAGAAACATGAAAGAAGGTGATGTGGTTTTGGTCGTGGAGCCCAAAGCCAAGCGCGGAGAGTGGCCTCTAGGACGTATTACCGAGGCTCTCCCTGGAAAAGATGGATTGGTACGCGTGGTGAAAATTACAATAGGAAAGAAACAATATGTGCGCCCAGTACATCGATTGTGCCCACTCGAGTGCAATGACGAAAAGACCACATCGGAGTGAACGGATAGTGAACTTAGTCAAGCAGAAAGACACGTATGATGACCATCGTTTATCGAACACTGTGTATTCGGGAGGGGGATCTTTCTGAACATTATGACTTTAAATTAATTTGTTTATTTGTAAAGTGCATTCTTGGGCCACCTGTCCGCCCTTCCTCGCGGTTGCGTGAGACCGTGGGCTCACACGAACACGAGACAGTGTCTTTTTGGTTTTTGCTTTGTTTGTCTTGTTTATGTGATGTATTTAAACCCAAATAAATCTTCGAAAACGTTATTTTTGAATTGATCCATGACATGTTCAGGCATTGTGAACAGAATATTTTGTTTTCTTAGTAAAATTAAAAATAGTAAATGAATAAAAAAAAACCAGAAAAAAAATGAATAAAAATAGTAATAGTAATAAAAATAGTAGATGAATTGTTCTAATGTTTGAAAGTGAGACACTTTTTTACGTCTATCATTACCATTGGAAATGGGTGATAGAAAATGATAAATGGATGGAATAACTGGTACTATTAAAATGTCGGGCTACAGTTTGTCAATATCTTACGGAACGAATCTGTTAGAAACACCGGTCTTACCAATGTAGAGTAATCACCGTTTACTTCAGGAAATACAGTAAACGATGTTAGCGGAAGTGCACTTGAAGCTATGCCGAATAATGAAATTTTATTTAGATCCGAAAATACACGCAGTGCAGTTGAGAAAAGGACGTAACAACGAGTGCGAGAGCACTATGTCTAATCCAACTGCTCTCCATGCAGTATGCATGCTGAAAAGTTGAATAAGGATGTCAATCGTTAGAAGGTATATTCCTAAATAAGATCCGCGGGAGAGAGAATATAAGCTGTTCGAGGGTGAGCTAGTATATGATGGTTAGATATAGATGAAAAGAAAATGTTCGGCAGAGTGCCATTCTTGCTTCACTACACCTAAAACACGTTACCGTGACATGGAGATGATCTTTATATTTCCCATCCGGATGAATGTGCATCTCCATTTGGATACCATACTTCGAATCCATGGCTTAATAATTAATAGTGATTAGTGAGTTAGAGGTGATAAGAATTATTTTAAAAACCTCATTAATAAAGTATTAATAATGTATTAATATCATTAAAGTATTATCAGTTAGTTTTCTACTAAACCGATTTGCAACACTCCATGTCTTACCCTTGATTACCAACCTAAATTCCTTTCTATTTTAACTATAGAATTTTCGGCGATCTAAAACAACCATATACCTGGCTAGTTTATATTCAGTTCTTATAGTTTCAGTTCAGTATATATTATATAATTATATTATTATATAATTGATTAACTTTGCAACCAGTCGTTTGAGTTACCAAAACCTATTTACAAGAAAATTACAAGAAATAGCATACAAGGGAAAAAACCGACTAATTGAAGGAATGACATTTTTCTGAGTTTGCGTTAAAGCTTGAGTAGCAAACAGTTTACTATACATAACTTAAGTCCAATATAATTAAGTTCACCCCAATAGATGACGAAGGCGCAAGGTCAACCTCGAACCCAGGACATTTAGCCTCCATGGTGAATTTCAGAGTGTTTTGATATGATAATTTATGTGGACTTTTGTCTTTGTTTACTTTATTGAACGCTCTACAGACTTGGTCACGTAAAGCATTCATCCTAAAAGCAAGTAATTCATAATACATCCATATGATTATCTCATATAAATAAGATTATAATAAATATAAACAAGTATATATCGAATGCAGTTCCTGACAATTAATCAAAGCACTTATATTTCTAATTCGCGGTAAAATTTAACGGCGAGGAAATTTCTTAACATCTGGATTTACTGTAGATGAATAAATTATACTCTAGTCTCTAGCTGAATTAATCGAGTTTTATACTGTCGGTAGAGCGCTCAATGCATTAATTAGCAGAGCGTAATAAGCTAATAAGATTATAGAATCGACTGGACGATTCCAGGGCCATTTTCGCCGACTTTTGGTAGTGAATACAAAATGCCTTGGGGATTGGAGCGAGGTCTGGTAAAATATTTTCTACGTACTGTTCGAGCAAACGAGGTTCATAAGGAAATTCATTATACGGCTTTTGGTTCTTTTCTTCGTCGTTTTTAACGCTATTTTTTAAAGGTGACGGTTTCCTAAGTTAATATGCTTGTTTTTAAACATGACTTCATGTCTGTTTGTACTCATTCCTTTAGATTTTTGCTTTTATGTTCTAAAGCAATTTGCTGTTGTTAATCTTTCCTATAACGTTCCTAAATCTTGCCAAAAGATCTTACCTGTTTGTCTTCAAATCGGTCAAGATATTTTACCGCCAAACCTAACCTATCATGTAACAGTGAGCTCTATATATAACTGGAGGAATATGTTTTAATCATTGGCAAAAAGTGAAGCCAAACATGGCTAGCAAACGTTTCAGTCCCCATGCGCGGTCTTGTACGTCAGTTTAGTCTTTTTAATTTTTCTGAGTTTTCTCAACTATGTTCATGTTGAAAACATACACAAAACATAACATCAAGAAACAAAATTGAACCAATATAAATTTCAAATTTATAATACCAAAGTCAAGCCGAGTCCAAATGGTACATTTGTATAGAAACAAATTGCAAAATTAACACAAAATGACAAAAGAAGCCCTCAAAAAATTATTGAGAAAAACCAGGTTAACGAATTTTTACCGTTTCCCCATTTTCAGACAATTGATGTCACTAGCAGGTCACAGAATATAGCTAATTAAATCCTTTTTAAGTACTCGATTACTGAATATTTGTCGATTTCACATCGTTCGAGGACTTCTGTCGTTCTTGTAAATGATTTCGTAACCGAACCAAACAAAACCTAAAGTACAATGTCGTGAAAAGGACTGGAACTGACATTCAAAATCGCCTCCATGTCCGCCATAACATAGTCCTCCAGTTATACTGTATATACAGCTCACTGATCTGTATACATAAAGATTATTGCATAACTAGGCAGCCAACCAGCGTGTGTCATTTAATTTACATGCGGATAGGACATTAGTTAATTAAACCATTCATATATAACAATTGAGGTACCAGGCGGGAACTGTAATTTGCAAATAAATATCAAAGCCCAGTAAATAATTCTTAGGCACGATATACATTGTATTAGCTACCGTTTCGTTGTATATAGCAACATCATCAGAACAGATTAATGATCATATAGTATAGTTCCTTATATGTACTGTACATATGGACACATATTCAAATAGAAAGTACATAAGTGTAAGATTACATAAACGGTCGAATAGATAAATGGTAAACGATAACAAACGGCAAAGACTTTAAGTTCAAATTTGAAAAACAAAAATAATTATATTACGTAAACTGAGGTAGCTAATAAGGAAAGAGTGATTACAAGAAAGAAAGTGGTACGGAGCTTATATTAGCATTTAGACTGGGTTTGAGTTCAAGGCTTTTTCTAAGTAATGGTTCAAATTTAGATTTCGCGGAGGTGAGAAATTTAAAATTTTATATTTATTTTCAAATTCCAATCAGAAATAATAAAGTCTAGTAAGTGGATACAGGTCCGACAATTTTAGGGATATTTAGGTTAGCATTTAGGGTTTTTAAGGCTTATTTTGTCGCAATATATATGTTTATATAGTGATGTCGGACCGGTATGGGGTCCGGTGTCGGACCTGTATTATTAACTTAATAAAAATAGCAAAGGTGTCTTACCAAGTCTTAAAGGTGACGGTTGATCCGCTGTAAAGTTTCGTTTCCAAGATATTCCTTTAATTGGTACGTAAACTTCCAGACCTGCAATAACGGGAAGGTGACAAGCGTACACATGAAGAACAAAACGCATCAGATGACCGTCAATTTGTTTCTTGCTGAACGACGTGTAATACCAGTGCGTTGGTAAGATACGTTCAACAGCTGTAAAAACGTAAAATTGATATGACGCCTGAATGG
Source organism: Chrysogorgia sp. JL179-B06 (assembly GCA_035772405.1). Lineage (NCBI taxonomy): Eukaryota > Metazoa > Cnidaria > Anthozoa > Scleralcyonacea > Chrysogorgiidae > Chrysogorgia > Chrysogorgia sp. JL179-B06. Next base: position 358,725 of record JAYKKM010000147.1, read on the forward strand.
TGAGAAAAAGAGGTTGGGGACAATTGCAGTTAAAAGCGGGACCCGTTAAAATCGGCAGTGCATGCTAGCTAGATCCATGGGCAACGCTAACATTAAAGTGCCTATCCTGGGTTTAGAAATTTTATATATTTGTGATCTTCGGAATCTCTTGAGAAGAATTGTAAAATATCTTGTCGTGCAAAAATTGCATTATTTTCCCCCTGCTAAAGTGATTAATATTACAGGAAATGACGTCAAAGCATGCAGAGACACGCAAAAACATTGCACACTGATTCAGCAGCGAAATTCTAAAAACGTTTGGGAATTGAGCGAATTTGAGCGAACTGTTGAATTACTGTGCAATGAATTCGATTGTCCCTGCTTTGACGTCATTTCCTGCGAATTACTAATTACTAAGATGAACTTTTCGAACGACAATATATATTACATTTTTTCTTGGTAGAACGTACAGATTACAAATATTTGCTGTAGTGAATGTGGGAAAGCTTTGAGTAGACAGACGATACATGGATCCCGGACAGGAATCTAACCTATAACCTTCTGATTACCAGACCTGTAACCTTCTCACCAGCAATCAGAAGACATTGGCAGACATATTCTATATAGCGTTCTCACGTGACGTCATAACCGCAATATTTGTGCACCTCAACAATTGGTATTTTAACCAAAGCATACTGGGTATATTCAGCTATAGGGAAATTGGTACTATTTTCTTCAACATAAATTGTATTTTACAGGTCAATAGTTTTCAGGACATGACTAAGTACAATTTATTACCTGCATCCATTGGTCCTAAAATCCTTTTAAAAGCGGTACATCTCCATTCATTATAATACATTATAATATTTTATTATATAATCTTTGATTTTTGCTTTCCCCCAACATGTGCTTTTTCAAGGAGAACTATAGTAAATTCAATGAAAGATCTTCAAATGTTATGTTTAGAAATGTGAATCATTTGAGGATATCCGTTCTTGTACTCAAGAAATAACGATTCTCGTATTTATGATTTTGGACACCAAAAACCAAGAATGAAAACGTTACTAGATTTCTCGAGTACAAGAACAGATATCGTAAAACTATTAACATTTCTAAACATTACACTTAAAGATCTTTTATTTAAAATAATTGATTTTTTGACTTCATTTCCCCGTTAAAGATCATTCCCAATGGAATTTGTTAATGTGAACATCTGGGGGGAAAATTTACACTAACAAATTTATAATCTTTGCTAATGCTTTCAATTAATTGACTCGCTTTGCATGTAACCCCTCCCCAACTAACCCATCTTGTACTACTCACATCTTTACAAAGGTATTCTGTGTATGTGTATTTTAACGTAACTAAATTTTCAATTGCCTTATTTCCATCAATAGTGATCTTACTTTGAACACGAAGGTATATTTCTCTTTCTGCGGTATAGTCATCTGCAGGTCTTCGGATTAAACACATATACAATCCCTCGTCATTTGCCGTGAAGTTTTGAATACCAAAACGCCGCCATGTGTGTCTATAATCATTTTGCCAGAAAGAATCGTCTTCACTTTTCATCAATGTCCGTGATCCGTCAGCAGCCACTCTGATCCAAGACATTGAGTAAACACCTTTTGCTTTACAGCTGTAAATCACGTTACTGCCAAATTCAATTGGTTTTCCAAATCTAGAATAAATTGTGGGGATTTCTCTTGATGTATCTTCAAAAAGTGAAATAAAATAGAAGAATAGCAATGAATAAAACTTATTATAATACATCCTTACATGATTTATTGTCTGGCTGGATGACTGATATAATAATAATAATAATAATATTTATTCCATCGATAAACTACATAACGTATGTTATACAAATTTAAAAAAAAATATATATATAGTACATCTTAACAATACTTGATAATTATCTTGATAAAAACTAAAGTTCTAAACTATGTTTAAAAATTAAACGATTAATAAAACAATTCTTATATCTAAGTGTTACTTTAGGTTTTGAAATATGCGCTGCTCTAAGGTTATATGTGCTGGTTGTTGTCTTTGGGTAATGGTTTTATAATGGTTGATTCTTCAATTTTTTAACTTTAGTATTAAGCTTCTTATCCTAGTAATTTAACAATTGCTGAGCTTCAATATGATGAGATATATACATATGCTTCAAAAACTCATATCATTAATAATTCATTAAAGAGAATGGTTTTAAATGGTTTTAAATCATTACTTTATCTTTGATTTTCAAAATTACTACGTCAATGAATTTATCAAATGGGTCGTTTTTGAAGCCGTTTAATATCTGATAAAACACTGCTGCTCGTTTATTAAACACGTCAGTACTTATTACATCGATCTAGGAAATGTTGGACACTAGCTAGTAAGTTCTGCTTTAGAAGCTCCATAAATTGGTAGACCATATGCAATATTAGGCATTACTTTAGCATGAAATAAATGGCTTATTTCAGCCTGGCTATAACATTCCTTTCGGAGAGACCTTACAAAGACGTATTGGCTCCGATTAGTCAAATAAGGACGGAAACAACGCAAAGAAGGAAGCAAGAAAGAGATGAAGGGAGAAGAAGGAAGAGAGCAATGAATGGCAGGAGGGAAGAGAGTAGGAAGTGGATACAGGTCCGACAATTTTAGAGATGTTTAGGGTTAGGAGTAGGGATATTTAGGGTTAGGATTAGGATTTAGGGCTTTTTAGGGTTATTTTATCGCAATTGCGTTTATATAGTGATATCGGACCGGGTCATTTAATAATATAATAATAATAATAATTTAATTCTAGTGCATTACAAAAAATTCTCAATGCCCTTACAGTTACAATGCTAAGAAATTTACAAGAGAATATTCAGAATAAAATAAGAAACTAAGATAAATGATAATATACAATCTTAATAATATCCATTATGAATTAAAAAGATAAGTTTTAAGTTTTGTTTTAAAAATATCAACAGAAACGGAGGATCGAATTTCTTTAGGTAAGTCATTCCAAAGCCTCGGTGCACAGTTCGAAAAAGACCTGGCACCATAATTCTCAGATAAATATCAGGAGCAAACGAACGAAACAAAAAAGTACAAAAGAAAACATTACTTACCTGCAAATAGTCTTCCAACATATTTTGTTTTATTGCAAAGTTTACAATAGTAATTTCCAGCATCACTATTATTTACACTGAGCAGAGAGAATCCTTGTGGTACTTTCAGTACAATCTTTTTATCAGGAATTCTTTTTCTCCAGGTTGAATTTGTGTTTGTTTCTTGAAACAAGCTTGTATTACTTGTTATGAAACCCATACTATTATTAAGGCGACAGTCTATAAGCCATCCCTTTCCAACATGGCTGTTTTGGTTGTTATCTAAGCCGTCTTCATATGGTGGGACCAGCCAATGAAGTCCTAGAAAGCAATTCCGAGGGTTAGAGTAAACGTCAAGAAATCGTATCTAAAATTACGTGGATAAATTAATAATTGATGGAAAACTGTATTGTGAAATTAAAGAGAACCACAAGAGTAGATAACCCCCTGATGAAAGTATATAAGTATTCAGCGCATGGCTCACGAAAAGTGGATCACAAAAAGTGCTTCACCAAAACTAAAGTGGTTCACGAATTAAAAAGTGACTCCAAAAAAGTGGCTCACAAAAGTGACTCACAAAAAGTGGCTCACAAAAGTGGCTGACTCGAACGTTGGTGATTTGAACCATTATGTGATCCGATGCATGGATAGAGAGTTATCCACCGGATAGTAACTTAGGGTCTGTTTATATGAGAGGCGGGACGGGGCGTTTGCCGGGACGGGGCATTTTTTACCCGGGTTTATATGAGAATGTTTCCAACCGGGACATTTTGTCGCGGGAATCAATGGAGCTAAATCTAACAGCTGAATCTAGCATCTTTAGACAGCTGTTAAGCATTGATATACAAATCGATGAGGCCCAAACAAGTCCTCATCGTCGTCATAAAGCTTGGTAATTTCTTCTCTGATCTTGTTATATTGAACGGGTTTGTCTACATCAAAATCGATGTTTGCGTACTCGCATTTCATGAATGAAAGTGAACCAAAACATGGTACAAGCAATTCCGTATCGTAAACATTTCGTTTCAAACACTCCACTAACTGGCCGTATTGAGCCATTTTAGATTCAAATCAACCTGATATTGCCATTGATGGCAATCAAATTAAACGAGTAAAGAAGCATAAATGCTTAGGTTTGGAGCTTGACGAGTGCTTGATGTGGATGATCATGTTTCGAAGATTACTTCAAAAGTGTCCAATGTTATTGGAGTCTTGAGGAGATTAAAATAATTTCTCCCACGTCCAATCCTAATCTTAATTTACAAATCCTTAATCCAACCACATTTTGACAATTGTAGCAGCGTTTGGGGTAACTTGGGTAAAGGTCTGAGGACATAAACTTCAACAATTATAAAATAGGGCCGCTTGTATTATCAATGGATCAGACTATAGTGTACGGTCACATGAAATTCTGACCGAATTAAGTTGGTTCAATCTAGAAGAAAGACGATCTCAGCAATTCAAAATGCTCATGTATAAAACAATCAATAAAATGGTACCAGCATATCTTTCTAACTATAGAAATACGAATCGGCAATGATCCCCTCGCTCGCCTTTTCTACCACTATCCCCCACCCCACACCTAGAGTTTCTTTTCCCCGTCCATGGTCCCCAGTGTCCAGACCGCGTCTGTCGATTACAAATCCCAAAAGGCCGGTTCGTCGTACGTAGATTTTGGACGCTATACTCGGCCAATATTTACTCGATTTCAATTCTGAAAACAGTTTTGGAATTACCGAGTCTAACTACATAACATACATGTCTATTATATCACGAGAATGTGCCCAAAAATTATTCGTCAATCAGCCAGTCGCTTCGTCGTATATTATTAACTCGCCTGCACGTTAGTGCAGAAGAGCTATTGCTATACCCTCGGCGTCTGCGTCCATGTCTGTGTCCGCGCCAAACGATAAGAGTAGTATAGAAAGTGGGGCTACCGGCGCATTTTTCCATTTTTCATGTCTCAACTTTTTTCTCTGATGAACGCAGCACTTTTTTCGTTTTTAGATTCCACATATAATTTTCGAGCAAATATGTGGAATCCAAAAACGGAAAAAGTGCTGCGTTCTCCAGAGAAGTTGAGACATTCAAATGGAAAAAGTTCGCCGTTAGCCCCACTTTCGAGACTACTAATAGACAATGTGTCGCATGGTTTGGAGCCTATGAGACGTGTGTCAGCTAGTAGGCTACAGAGTGAGGTGTCTAGACGTGGGGTCGTTGTGGGTGATGATGTCGCTCGTAACAAGACTATGTCAAGCAATATTGTGTATGATCCTGGTATGGGTTTTATTCCAACTCGTGAGTTGAGTGGAACTCATAATTCGAAAGGGTCTAAGGACTTGGCTATATTAAATAATAAAACGACTCTTATGAAAAGGTCTGGACGTAAACGTGACTATGTTGTGGGTGGTAATGTCGCTCGTAGTGGTATACTATTGAGTGGTGGTGCACATGATCCTGCTATGGGTTCTGGTAATTTAGTTATACCGAATATTAAGATGAGTTTTCTAGAGAGGATGTCTAGCTATCTAGCTGGACGCTAAAGCATTGGGGTATAAGTGGATGGACCTTATTAGAAGGGGATCTAGAGAGAACGTCATTAGTAGAGTCACCAGAGTTTAGGGAGGTCAGACGAAAGGCTAGAAGTGATCTTAGACGATATGTGAGGAGGTCACAATCGAGTCAGGAGGCCTCAGACAAAGAGTATGAGAGAATCACTAGTCTTATTGCTAAAGATGAAACGTCCTACTGTAGTACAAAGGAGAGTTGCTCTCAAAGGGTACACCAAGTCGTATAGTGTTGAGGTGATCGACAATAAGGATCCATTAAAACAACTAGTCAATACTAGAGGAGTAGTGGGCTCGACTTTAAAGAAAGAGTTAGAGAGACTGAAAAGGTTTAAAGTTTTCTGAGACATTGAAAGTAACTTTAGAGAAAGAGATTGGTGACGGAGAGTCTGTGTTTAAGACAGCCTTCTTCAATAGTGTAGTCAAAACAGTGACTAGTAGTGTTGATATTAGTGGGACTACGAGACAAGCTAGTGAGGAGATAGTGAATCGTATAGCTGTATGGTTGTCAGAAGGGTCTGGGTGGGTTGTAGACAGTGTTAACGACCACTATATTAATGTGGTAGTGTATAAAACCTCTTAAAGGGTCGAGTTATGTTGAGCTACCGGAAGAGTTGAGGAACGCGTTCGAAAGGTTTGATTAATATAAAGAATGAAGATGACAAGTGTTTCATGTGGTGTCACGTGTTACACAAATGTCCTGTAGGAAAGGATCCGCAGAGAGTGTCGAAGCACAAGAAGAACGTAGTTCTGTCAATTATGACGGAGTGAGATTTCAGTGGATACGAAACAGTACAACAAGATAGAGAGGCAGAATGATATTAGCATCAGCGTGTTTGGGTATGAAGACAAGCAGCCATTTCCTATCTACGTTTCTGAGGAGAAGTGTGAGGATCATATGGACCTGCTGCTAATAACAAATGGTGTTAAACGACACTACGTGTATAATCAAAGACTTTGGTAGGTTTATGTGCGGTCAGTCTAATCACAAGTGTCGCAAGAATTTCTGTAGGTACTGTCTTCAATGTTTCACTACCAATGAGATTCTAGAGAATCATAAGGAGGTTTGTATGGTGGTAAATGGTAAGCAAGCGATCAAGATGCCAGTCGAAGAAGACAGCACTCTTGAGTATGTAAATTACCACAAACAATTAGAAGTACCATTCGTAATATATGCAGGACTTTGAGGCTATCACAGAGAAGGTCGATAACGTGACACCACTCACAGGATCGTACACTAGTGAGTACCAAAGACATACGGACTGTGGGTATGGGTACAAAGTAGTGTGTTGTTATGACGATAAGTATAGTAAACCAGTAGAGATGTTTCGGAGGTAAGAACGCGGTTAGGAAGTTCATGAAAAAGATGTTAGAGGAGGTTAAATACTGCAAGAAAGTTAGAAAGGAGCATTTTTAATAAGGATATGGTTATGACCAGAGCTGATAAGGTTAACTTCAAGGAAGCGACTAAATGTCATATTTGTGATAGGAAATATAAACGTGGAGACGTGAGAGTTAGAGATCATTGTCATGTAACTGGTAAGTATAGAGGTTCAGCACATCAGTTATGTAACAGAAACTATAGACTGACTGGTAAGATACCTGTAATATTTCACAATCTAAGAGGATACGATAGCCACTTCATAATGCAAGAGATAGGTAAGCTAGGTCAGAAAATCAACGTCATACCAAATAATATGGAGAAATATATGGCATTCATGTTAGGTAAACATCTAGTGTTTCTAGATAGTTTCCAATTCATGAGCTCTAGTCTAGCCAACCTAGTGAACAACCTACCAAAGGAATGTCTCAAGTACACGTCTGAACTATTTCAAGGTAAGGAGCTAGAGTTGTGGTCGCGAAAAGGTGTGTACCCATATGACTATATGGATAGTTTCGATAAGTTTAACGAACTTGAGTTGCCATCAAAGGAGAGTTTCTACAGCATCCTAAACGACGAGCATGTGTGTCAGACACAGACTACGAGCACGCTCAGGAAGTGTGGGAGACAATGGGTGTGGATAATATGGGTGAGTACCACGACTTGTACTTGAAGTCTGACGTATTACTACTGGCTGACGTGTTCGAGAACTTTAGAAGAACGTGTAAACAGTACTACCAGTTAGATCCTTGTCATTACTTCACATCACCTGGACTATCGTGGGACGCTGCCCTAAAGATGACAGGAGTGGAACTAGAGTTGATGACTGATATTGACATGTTTTCAGTTTATTGAGAAAGGAATGCGAGTGGTGTCTCTTGTATCACGCATAGATATGGTAAGGCTAACAACAAGTACATGAAGGGGTATGATAGTAGTAAACCATCGAAACACATCGTATACCTAGATGCGAATAACCTTTATGGTTGGGCTATGTGTCAGTATCTACCGACTGGTGGATTTGAGTGGGTCGAGGGTTTTGACATTAACAGTCTAGACGAGTTATAGCGACGACTCAGACAAGGGGTTGATACTCGAGGTTGATCTGGAGTATCCAAAGGAGTTACACAACTTACACAACGACTATCCGCTAGCCCCCTGAGAGGATGAAAGTAAGTAGTGATATGTTGTCAAACTATTGTAAGAACAATCCAAAACAAGTTTAAGATATCTGTAGGGAGAGGTTGCAAAACTTGTACCTAACCTAAACGGTAAGAGTAAGTACGTCGTTCACTATAGAAACCTACAATTATATAAAGGTTTGGGAATGAAGGTTAAGAAGATACATAGAGTACTTCAGTTCGATCAGTCACCATGGCTCAAGCAATATATCGACTTTAATACAGACAAGAGAACCCAAGCAAGGAATAACTTTTGAGAAAGACTTTTTCAAGCTCATGAATAATAGTGTGTTTGGAAAGACTATGGAGAATCTACGAAAGCGTGTGAACGTGGAGTTAGTAACAGACAAGGAAAAACTGAAGAAACTAACGTCGAAACCAACATTTGTAAGTAGCAAAATATTTGACAATAACTTGGTAGCAGTTCACAAGATCAAAGAGATACTAACTCTAAATAGACCAGCATATGTAGGTATGTGTATTCTAGACCTATCGAAGACACTGATGTATGACTTCCACTACAATAACGTCAAAAAGGAGTATGATAACAAAGCCAAACTACTATTCACAGACACGGATAGTCTAATGTATGAGATTGAGACGGAAGATGTGTATAAAGACATGTACGCTAACAAAGAAGTGTTCGACTTTAGTGGATATGACAAGTCATCTCCCTACTTCGACCTAACTAACAAGAAGGTTATTGGTAAAATGAAGGACGAGACGTTAGGAGTCCCAATCGTTGAGTTCGTAGGTTTTGAGGTCGAAAATGTATAGCTACATAAAAGAAGACGGAAAAGGTGGGAAGACTGCTAAAGGTATCAAGAAGAGTACCATTAGAAACAACATAAGACACGACAACTATAAAAGTGTCCTGACAAATGTGAGCAAATGTCTCACATAATTAAAACTATTCGCAGCAAGAGCCACCGACTAGGAAGCTACGAAATAAAATAAGATATCCTTGAGCTGCTTTGACGACAAGCGACATATACTACCAGATGGTGTGTCTAGCTATGCGTATGGACATTACAAAATAGTTTAAAATTAGATGCTCAAATTTCTGAAATGCTTTTTGGTCTCCAGGTGTCTATATTTAGAGGTCCACATGGTATGACTGATCACATGTCTCACACACCCACTTATGAGTTCTAATCCACTCTTTAGTTTGAGCTCTGGCTGCTACTAAAGCTTCTTCTTTGGTTTGGTAAATTTTTGGTCTTGCCATTATATATTACTAAATGTTTTATTTATCCACTCGTCGTAGTATGGATCTCCTCTCCCATCCAAACCTAGATCCTTGTATACTACACTATACAGGTTTATAGTCAAATCGTGCCTTGATCTTACCAGGTTTGAGGTCGTTAAAACTACCTCTCAACTCTATACCTCTTATAGAGCATATTCTTATGATGTAGAAAATATATTTCGATATATTCTTGACAATCAATTGTTTCTTTTAAGAGACCACACTATCTTTATGAAATCATTGACCACTATTGGTATGTCACTCTCATTAACTAGTCTTTTGCTAGTCAACATTCTCTCTAGCCACTTACTATAACTGTGAGCCGATTTTCTTGTGCATCAAATGTTAGGTACGAAGTTTCTTACATGTCTGTAGGTAGTCTCTCCACACTTGTTACAACTAAATACACATCTTCGATTTGGGTTCTGTGGTTACTAACACTTATAACAGTATGTTGTGTCGTACCACTTTTTTGGTCTTGCGTCCCTAATTCCATTCTTGATCTCGTCCAATGTGTACCCTAATGTGGTACACTCCACGTTTTGACGCGATCTCATCCAACGTGTACCCAGCGTGGAACATTCTCATAGTACGTTTCGTCAACCATTTGAGTTATTATAGTGTTATGTCTTTATACTGTTTTTAAAGACATAATAGTATAATAACTTAAATGTCGTTCTAGAAGGCGTGATAGTTAGTAGAATCAAACGTCTTCCTACTATACTGTCTTGGTTGGTCTAGAACGTTCAACAATAGTTGTTTCAACTCTTTAATCTCATTCATCTGACGAATCTGATTCTCATAGATTATCTCCATTAAGTTTCTACTACTATGTTTTGCTTCCATAGCCATCTCCTTTAAAGTTTTGGCACTCATTATACTACTCTATATATTAGATAACCTAAAAGGTATTCCACAACAACTCCAACGAATACCATTTGATATTCTTTCATCTCATCTGAGGGTTTGTAATAGTCTGACAACTCAGGCTCTTTACTAAATGTCTTCCCATCATACTGTATCGTCAGTACTTGTCTTAGTTGATCCAGAGCGTGGTTCGTGTCGTTTATGTCTGCGTTTAGCATCTGACAACTGTTGTCTCAATTCCTGAATTTTGTCTCTCTGACGAATCTCGTTCTCGTAGAACTTTTCTTTTGCTATTGCAAGACTTTCCAATGCTTTGTTGTGTCTCTTTATCTCTGTCTCATAGCCGGTAATGGTTTAGCTTGCTGAATATGAATCCAGCTCCTGCGAATGCTATAGCGTTGAACAAGCCACCTGCTATCACACTAGCCATTATGTATTTACGTTAGATTACTTTGAGAACGGGGTCAATAGGTAAGTATTTCTTACTCTGCGCCCACTTAATGAGTAGCGTTGAAACGCCTACAGCAGTCGCTAACTTGAGGGTACCCTTCACTGATTCTGGGGTACCCAACGGTTCTTTTAGTATTTTCTTTGATGCCATCGACACGGCTACGGCTCCAGCAGTCACAAGAGCTGCGTCGTATAGCTCGTTCATCAGTTCTTTTCTGTCTATTGATGCCATATATTATACGATATGTTTTAATCTAGACTGTCAAGTTTACGTGACGGTTCTATAACGACGTTCTTAGGCTCTTCGGTTACTACTTGTTTGTCTTGTCTCATCGTGTAGTACAGTGAGCTAGCGGCTATTACCACTCCTATAGTACCTATGATGTATCCATAGTTTAAACTGTCGTCCTCACTTATCGCTCTCTCTCTCATCTTCCTCTCTTTGGCTGCTTTAGATATAGCAGCCAAACGTTTGCCTGCCTCTACTCTCTTAGGGTCTTTGGTCCTTGTTGTCGACGTTATAATAGGTACGGACTCACTGTCAGTCATCTATACTATATGTGATATCTAGTCACAGATTATCTCACAGTCATCTCACAGATTATCTCACAGTCATCTCACAGATTATCTCACAGATAGAGTATTCGATGAAAGTAGTTTGGTGATTAGATAGTGTGGTTTCACTCTTGAATCTCCTATTGCAGTACTCACATAGGACTCTAGAGTCTATCATATATGTCTCTATGAAATGTATTATCTCATGTTGGTCTGAGGATAGTAACGTGTTGTACCCTTGTGATCTTAATCTCCTTAATACCCTCAACTGGTTATCCCTAATAACCCCATTACCTTTCGGTGTTTTGAACTCTATAGCAAAACCATTGTATCTCTTGTGTAGTTGTGGAACTATCAAATCTGGTTGTCCACCACTATAACCCTTCTTCCATCCATCTATTCTTTTAGCAGATGTGTCTTGGTACTCACCCAACCCTGGGATGACTGTTGTTGGATGGTACTCTCTGATATATTTAACTATATCGTAATGCAAGTCTGTCTCATTCATTATTGATAACTGGTTGCATTGTATGTACTGACCCGTCTTTCTAATAGACGGTAGTACTTCTGTGAATACCCACTCTTGAAACTTCTTGGCTGACTCTAGTTTCGACGAGAAGACTAGAGCGTAAACTCCTGGTTCTGATATGAGTATCGTGTTTGGTTGTAAGTTTAAAGGGGGCGTGATTCGCGCCCCCCTTCAAACACCTCTCGTTTGACCTTATATGTATCGTCAACGTGTACACTGATAGCCCACTTCGTGTTTTTATACCCTAATGCCTTAGCGACTTCTTTTCCATAGAACCAAATATTGTCTCCATCTTTAATAGTCGTGACTGACATGTCGTTATTTCTAAATATTTTAGTGATACTCATCACCTATACTATACCACATGTTTTATTTTTGTGTTTAAGTAGCAGTCACCTTAAGAAAGTAACCACTTAATAGCACGAACGCGTGATCTGACTAAGGTCCCATTTTGGGGTGTTGGTCAGACTAGTCTGTTTTGACACTCGAAAACTCAGGTCCCGTTTTGGGACCTGAGTTTTTGTCGTCTTTCATGTGGAACACACTCCTGGTTCTGACACGTAGACCGACCGTGTGTGGCCGTGTGGGGTGACTCACCCCTTGTATCTTACCCTATTTTGGAACGTTGGTCTCGTCATACACTTTGTTGTACCTTTTCACCATTCCGTTGATTGGTGGGCATAAGTCTGTCACATTATCGTCCAACACTTTAACGTCTGAGAGGAACGTTGACTCGTTGTAAGGAAGACCTCTAAGATACGATCTTAGTTGTGTCAGTATCTTTTTATAGCTAGTGTGTGCAAACTTACAATGCTCCACTCTACTCGTCAGATTGGATTTAGCCAAGTAGCCTTGGATGATCACACCAGGACCACTAATACAAGCAATTATTAGAGGGTTAGCGGTTTATCGACCCAGCTACAATCCTACTGTCGTTAACCCTATGCTAGTCATGTTTAAACGATAGTTTAACTTTCTTCAACCTCTTGTAATTTCCATTTGTAACAAGCTTCTAGTTTGTGGTAGTACGCGTACAAACGTTTGAGCTCTACCACCTCTTCCTCTGGCATATCCTTTGATATGTGATTGAAAACAACAACTGACTTCCTCCTCATATATATTAGTTCACGTTATATTCCTTCATCATATCTCCACCAACTAATATTATGTCTCGGTTTGTCATATAACCAGAGATGATTTTAATACTGTAAAACTCTAACAAAGACGGTACCCTGTAGGGTGAGGCTATAGATCCTGGTCGATGTGTTCCAAATATAGTTCCATAAGGGTGTCCTACTGTATCTTTTTGTAGTTAGCTGTGAAGTCTGAGTCTGCTGATTTTATGTTGTTGACCCTAACATGGGAGTTATCCATCTGCCAATGTATTGATACCATATGTATCTTAGTGATGTCGATGTTATTTGGGATCGTGCATGTGTACCCCTTTACTGGATAGCCACCACCATACGATAATTTGTCATTAACACCTCCTTTGTATCCTATGTATTTGTCATGCGATCCGTCGTCGTTTGACACAATAGTCTCCCAATCTGACGTAGATACCCTCATATCTACCTTCACTACCACAAAAATGGAAAAATCACAAATATTGCATGTGTGGGACAGTTAAAGTGTATCCCAACTTCAAGTGGGAAATATAGATCTGGTATAGTGGTCAGGAATTTAGGATTTTGGTCACCAAAAACAGGACTATATATTGGATCGTTTTTGTACTAACATGTTTGTTTTGTCTCCAATGGATTTCACCCTATTTGGACATTCCGTCGAATACCACACTCGCGGCGTATCTTGTGGTGTCAAAATCAAATACGACGTTATAGGACTGTGTTTTAAAGTATTGTGATAAGTATAAAGACTCCAACACCTTTTTACTGATAGCGTCCAAATCATCGACTGGGTCTGATATGTTTTTGATCGTCGATAGCGCCATGTCTATGTCTCCAGACATCTTTCCCACCACTCACGCTTAATTTAGGGTCACTCTCGTAGTCTCTGTCCTCAAATCCATAACTTAGACTCATTATGTTATAACACATATTTACTTACTAAGTAGCCAGACACAGCCGAAACCCCTAGAATTAGCCCTAACTCTGTCGTATGGTTATCTGGTTTACTAGTGTCACCTTTGGTTTGTCTAGGTGATGTTCCTTATGTATTACTTTGTCAAGTGTATCCAAGTGTTCTCCTCCATTTTGCGTGAACTTTTTTTAGGTACACTTGGGGTTTGGTAGTTTAACACCATTGTTATAACCAAATGTCATCCGCTCTCAGATGACTCTCTAAGTAGATTGTTGTAGCCTGGGATTGGTGTCTTTAGTATAACCATGATTCTAGGGATCAGCCAAGTGTTTGGTGTCACTGCCATGTCCAGCTTGACGTTTGTGTCCCTTATTGCTTTGTTCATAAGATTGATCCAAACACTAGGCGAATATTGAACTACGGCATCCTCGATGATATTTCTAAAAATTTGTTGAACCTCCCGACTGCTAGCGCGATCTCCCACAATACTTTGTCTAGCCTTTGCCTGTGCACCAAGTAGAGCGTACATGTACACCTCTATCGATTGATTCAGTAACTCCTGCCCCAACTTGGTTAATCCATCAGATGTTCTTGAGCATAACGTTTGTAGTCTCCTTTTACGTCTTTGATATCAAGGTTCCAATTACCACTTAGGGGGAGATGATTTCTCAAAAGTCGCCAATCTGGTATGTAAGTCTGAGGATGTCGGCAATATCAGCTCCACTCTTGCTAAGACGAAACATCACTCTTCTAATAGTAAAGTACACGTGGAACCTCATGAGACTTGTGATCTGTCTTGGGATATCAGATGTTGGGGTTATGTTTTGTAAAGAGACTCCAGACCTATACGTGGCTATGTACATTGCAGCAATTGCTTGGTAGTAACTCTTTATTAGAGTCCATACTGTGTTGATGTTTACCCCCATCTGGTCCATCCTGGTAGTATAACTTCGTGTCGATAATTATTCTTGGGAGACTAGACTTGAAGGAGTTTTTGTCGTCAACATAGACATCGAAGTTGTTAACTTGATAGTTGAGCACATATGGAGGAAATGTTGTGACTTTATCAGAGTCTCTAGTTTTATTGTTCTCTGTTAGTATCAACTTTTGAACTGTTCCACCACTTGACCATATCTTTGGGAAGGGTGTGTTGTTATGGAGCCACTTCCACATACTCTTATCATTCTTGAACGTGGTACTTGTAATGTCAGTCGAGAGTATGTCGTCGTTGATGAAGAATATGTCAACTCTTGTCACGTCACCCTGTTGTGTTTGGATTGGTTCGAAACTGAACTTGGTCATTGTGATATAAGGATATTTTTTGATGAGGTCTGACTTGGCCTGCTGAATGCGTCTTTAGAGTTCCTAATTGCCTTGTCATAGTTCTCACCATAATAACGTTGATCAACGTCTCGAAGTCTACTGGTTTGTTTAACGTCTCCACTGGTTTGTTTATCGTTAGATACTTAGTGTACTCCGGTTACTCTTAAACCTACTTGAGTCTACACTAACGTCACCAATATTAGTTTTCGTCACGAAGAATATATGTATATGCATATTGTCGTCAACGTCAAGAAAAAACCTATTCTTATCAGCATAAGGATACTTTCTTTTGAACGCATCCATCATAACATACCGTACGTTATATGAGAGTGGTAGTATTGATTGGTGGTTCAACGAAAACTGTAGACCTACCAGAGTCAACTCTAGCAACTAACTCAGACCCTTACTTACTAGTGAAGGAGGCAACCATCTTTTGGGACTACGTTAACGTAACCACAGATAACAACAAGATAACTTACAACAGTAGTGACCACGTTTTTAGTCCTGGGTACCACACCTTTAAAATGATCGCCGACGACTTGAAAGAGTTAGGAGACGTCAAGCTAGTAGCTATAACAGATATGACTCGACGTGTACGATAACAACTGATCAACAAGTAGAACTGTTTAAATTTGGACAACTTTTAGGGTTTTGACGAAAACACTACAATAGCTACCACAAAAACCAGTCCCAACGTTGTTAACGTTAACAGAGGACTGAAATACATACAAGTAACGTCTAGTATCGTGGACAGATCTAAGAACATAGTTAATGGTAGCAAAAGTGGTTGTATCGCAGTACTTCCAATAACTAGCACACAGACACTAAAGGGCTCTGTACAACATTTTGGTGTTGGGTCGAAAATCCCAATAAACAAAGGAGTCATCAACCAACTAGAGTTCAAGATAACTGATCAGGACGATAACAGTATTAACGTTGGTGAGGTGCTGTTAGATTTACACATCATGTAATGTATATGGACACAGAGCAAGAATTAAGAGATATTTACTACAACCCATCAACTGGTTACCAGTCTGCTGAGAGGCTGTACCAAAAGGCACGAGAAGACGGTCTAAACGTTAGTAGAGCAAAGATAAAGGACTGGCTAAAATCTCAAGACACATACACCAGGTACAAACCAGTTGTTAAGAAACACAAGTTTAGACAAACGTTTGTTGACTATCTTGGTGAGCAGATACAGATGGACTTGGTTGACATGGGCAAGTACAAGCATAAGAACAACGGGTACTACTGGATACTAACAGCCACTGAGATCCTTAGTAGGTATGCTTTCGCAATACCTGTCTATAGGAAAGACACGAAAAACATGACTAAGGCTGTCACAAAGTTACTAGAGAAGGCTAAGGTTAGATTTGGTGAGTATCCAAAGCTGGTTCAGTTTGACGACGGTAAGGAATTCTACAACGTTGGTGTGAAGGATCTATTGAATAAACACGACGTGAAATACTTCAGCACGAACTCTGATAAAAAGGCAGCAGTCGTGGAACGGTTTAATAGAACACTCAAGACGTCTATGTGGAAGTACTTCTACAGTAAAGGAACGTACAAGTGGATTGATATCTTGGACCAGCTCGTTGAGAATTACAACAATACCAAACATAGTACCACACTTATGAAACCTAAAGAATGTGGCAAGAAAAACGAAAAACGAAGTATGGACGACGTGTTATGGACACCATTTCGGTGATACCCACTACCAAAGTTCAAAGTAGGTGAGACTGTCAGGATATCAAAGTACAAGAGTATATTAGCGAAAGGACGAGGCTAACTTCACTGAGGAGCATTCAAAGTGACAAAGGTCATACGTGGTGACCCTACCGTGTACGATAGATAGAGGACCCATGAGGGGAACCATCATTGTGTAAGTTTTTACGAGGAAGAGTTGTCAGCTGTTGATAAAAAACGATGTGTGTATAAAGTTGAAAAAGATACTAAGAGAAAGAAAGGTAGGAGGTAAGAAGATGGCTTTAGTCAAGTGGCTTGGCTACGACAGTAAACACAAACTCATGGATACCAGAAAGCGATATTCAAAATATCGAGTAGTATATAATGGGTGAAGGAGGGTTCGATGAAATCGAAATGCAATACGTGACAAGTTAGTTGAGAAATATACAGACAAACAGTTAGAAGAAGAGTTCAACATGCTCAACATCCAATAACACACTCACAGGAGATGATACAGGACAAGAATATAGTGGTATATACGACAGAATCACTAGGGTGAAACTAGAGATGGAGAAGAGATATCACAGAGTGCAAACAGATATATGGAGACAACACATGAACCAGTGGATACAGATTGTCAGCTGAAAAGTGTTAATCACTAGTAGGGTAGTAGGTGTCACCGCCCCAGCAGTAGTGTTTGCTGAACCGGCAACATACGGTGATGTCCACGACGAGAGCTTCTTTGCTTTCGAAAAAGAGACGAAATCGAAAGAAGACTGAAAGAAACTAAAAGTAGACAATAGAAAGTTAGTAATAAACGGTGTAAAAAGAACAATCTAATAGATAGAAAAATACATAGGTTGTATAAAAAAAGACTCAGTCATGACGATGTGTCAAGGAATATAGTCAATAGGTCATATCATATGTGACACCCTCAGGTTCTCTATTCTTTTCAAACCGGTAGGAGAAGACGGTGAATATTTAAAACCTAAACTAATACTAAAACCTGGAAAAAAACGGTTAATCTACAGACACTAAAAGTAAGAGTGCGATTGAGTTTAAGAAGTTTAGTTGAACAAATCCCCGACACAACAACACTGACGCTAGAACAGTAGACACCACCCCAACAATGACGATATAACAAGACACCACAGTTTCAAGTGAAGACTTCCCAGTAATTGAAACAGAAGCGAACCAAGATAACGTATTTGGGTTAACAGAAAAAGAAAGTAGCGAGTTAAGAGGCGTCCTAAACTCAAGTGATACAATCGATCCAGACACTAGACCACAATTTTAAGAGCGCAAGCTGACTATTTTCAGGACGCTATTAACAAGACTGTGGACCTTTCAACAGAGAGGAAGTTGGTTCCACATAGGAGCTCGAGTGAACGAACGACGATTGGTAGGTCTCAAGACAGCTAGGGACAGAACCTTAGACCAATTGGAACGTGAGGAGGTTAGAGAACAACAGGAAGAGGACATTACTCGATTACAAAAAGTAAAGTGAGTTTAAAGAAAATTGGTTAGGCGCCTCAGCTATGGGAATAACCATAGCCTCTTTTATCACCACAATCATAATATCTGCTAGAAGTAGCGAGAAGTGGTGGTCAAGCACTTGGGAAATCGGGAAAGCTATAGGGAAAGCTAGCTATCTAGCCACAAAGGCTGGTCTACTGGCTGGACTGCTAAACACGGTGGCGACTGTGCTAAAGTGGGGAGCTGCAGGTATATCTTGGTTAGCGTCTAATCTATATGGATCCTAGCGATAGCACTAGCTTGGTTCGTCTACGATCAGTAACAAAAAAGGAAATAAAACACGTGTTATGATATAGCCATGAACACTAGTGAAAAAGAGTTGCTTCCTGGATATAGACGTCGCGAAATATCCGCTATCAAAGGTACAAGAACCGTCACGTTGTAACGCTAAACCCCAACAAAGCCAATCCAGGGGAGGAGTTATACATCGACATCCCGAAAACGAAAGGTACCACTTGTTTGATACCCTCCAGTCTCCATCTACTATTCGACTTTAAAAAGTTCGAACGTTAAATCATGGTTTCTTAATAACCTCCTCAAGACTACTACTTGAGAGACTGGTGATAAAAACTAGCTGGTGAGTCCGTATACGACAATAGTGGTGAAAGCGTCATCGGCACGTACAAAGACCTCTGGAAATCTAACAGTGAGCGAGACCAGATGGTCGAATATGGTATAGCAAACGGGAACTTCGAAAACTTCGAAAGCTAATTTCAAGGGGAGGACGACAGTGGCGCCCAGTGGAGACGTGCGAAAAGCGATGGTCTTATGTTGTCTATCCATGACAACCATGACACCAAACAAAAGGTTCAAATCGACATGATCTAGAAGATCACTGATATGCACCATACATACAACATGAACAACAACTTCAGGTATATAATAATCTAAAGCGTCTGATATTATGAGCTCAATCTGGATCAGCTGGCTGGCTATACACGTTGGACACGAACCTTGATTAGAGTATGAAACTATCGAGAGTCAAGAGATTGCTAATGAAGTATCATGCTATATACGCATCAGGTAGATCTCTATCGTATGAACAATCACGTAAGGAACGACATGGACTGTGGAGTTGGGATAAAGGAATCACACTTAGTGAATGAAAAATATTAACCTACCAAGAAAATCAATGAAAGCTATCGTTCTACTCTTCACAAATAAGATAAGAACTGACAGCGAGGAGTCTAGGAGTTCGTCTACCCAAACATAGAGTCAGTCAAACTCACTATCGAAGTGTGCCGAACATGGTTCTACAGTCAAGGAATACCGAAATCAAGACTCTGGGGAGAAGCGAAAAGACTATTTAGGGCAAGGACTACTCCGACCAGCATAAAGACTGTCCAAAGTTTTACAAAGACGGTTTCGCTTTGGTTGTTGACTTAGATCTATCGAAGATAACGTGAAAGTTGCCACTAGAAAAGGATTGTGAACAACTCAGTCAGGAATATTGATGGAAATCAATAAAGGAGCTACAACAGCGAATAAAATATTCGTACTCTCCAAGACGTCGTAAATATTCGTTTCTACTCTCCGACGACTAAGAAAAAACTATCAACAATTTCAATCCAATACTAAACATGTAGTATTCTATATGAAAACGCCTTTTAACATGCTAATTGTTGGTATGAAACAGCCCTGTGGTAAAACACACTACCTACTGGATATGAATAGAGAAAGAATACATGAATCACTTTTCATTCTTATATGTCCAACATTCGAATGGAACAACACGTACACAGAGTGGAAATAATCTTGAGAGACCCAGACTTTATAACTATTGATGAGCAGGATAAAGTCAACGTAATTTCTTAAATACGTAGCCGAGACTACAGAGGTACTCGTTGATAATACTAGACGATGCGCTGGTGGGCAGGACGTTAAAAAACGCAGAACAAGCGCAACTAGCTTAGTGCTAGACACTACAACCTGTCTCAATGTCATAACGCAACACTACCAACTCGTATATAAACCAAGATCGTGAGAACATCTCAAAGTTAGTAACATTCTACAACCCTAACAGAAACGATATGGAAAACCATCGCAGACGATTATCTCAACGGAGTTGATAAAATGGAGATTGAGAAAATAATAAAACAGTTGAAAGACAACGGAGTACTCAAGATTGGAGATACTTCTAAGGCATCCGTACTCGTAATCGAAGTAGTTGTTCGCGAACAAACAACGAACTATCAAATTATAGGGCATCCTACAACCGCAAACGCAAGACAAAAAAATCTTGAAACCAATTGACGATCTCAAAGAGAAGACAGATTGAACGCAGATTAATCAATATTATCGGATTGAGAAAATTAAAACAGTGTGGAAAAGACAACGAGTACTCAAGATCGACTTCTAAGTTACTCGTACGAAGTACATCCCACAAAACTGATGATGGACAAAAACGAGACAAAAAATCTTGACAATTGAGACTTGTGAGGATATTTCGGAGAATTAACGAACGCAAAAAGTCGACGACATACCGGAAGTTGACGACATAACTGAGTGGACAAAAAAACTGAGCTGATAGACTTGCTGAGGATGGAGACTGAAAAATCAGTCGTACATCAAAAAAGCGTCAAGCAGGAAGCTACGAACGTAGTTCCTGACGAGTTCCTGACTGACCTACTTATTAGCAAGTTTAGTAGTACTCTTGGAGGATTCGACGCTATCGAAGACCCTGAAGAGCTAGCTAACGAACTAAAGAAGACGAGCTCTTAAAACGTGACGTATATCGCATAGTCGAGAAAGTAAGACCTACTTACCACTAATCGGCATTTTATCTGGTGGAGTCACTGTTGGTAAGCCATGTGTACAACCACTCTTATAAACCCTCTGAGTCTAGCGAAGAAGAAGGGTACGACACTGTCTACTAACAGGTCCCACCACAACTTTTCCAAACTGTGTATATTCCTAATGGATCCAACTTTTGGAAGACCGTCCTTGTATCGCCGTGTTCTACACTAACTCTCCAAGGCTCCAGCGCTCATACAAAGTAATGATCGCTGAATCCTTGGAGAGTAGTGTAGAACGTGTGGAAATCAGTGGAGGAAAAGATAGTGAGACTCAACGAAGAGTTGTTATGGATCTACCAGATTATAGAGCTCAAACGACAACTATTCACTAAGAGTAGTGAAGAACGCGAGGAACAAGACAAGAGGTTTAAACATACTGTATTGGGGAAAAGGATGACCAGTCGTAAAAGAGAGTTACGGCTTCTCACTCCTACTAGCTAAGACGTGTCTCATTCTAACGAATCTTATCTCGCTCCATTTTAGTAGTCTCGAAAGTGGGGTTAACAGCGAACTTTTTCAATTTTGATTGCGAAGCATGAAAAAATGGAAAAATGCGCCGGTAGCCCCACTTTCTATACTACTGATAAGGTCAGCGTTAAGATAAGGTCAACAAATATGAAATAAGGTCAGCGTTAAGATGTTGAATTTTCAATGTGTTTAGCACCCCACATGATAACAAGCTTTTTCCCGAGCTTTCACTATTTTGTACATTGGTTAACTGTTAAGTAGTCCATGTAATACATGATCAGTGGCGAAACAGACCTTCTCAAACTCATTAATAATTCATAAGGAAAACACAAAGGAAAATCATACAAAGGAAAATCATAACCGAGACGTTGTTGGTAAATGTGGTAATAAACGTCCATAAATTAATAATAATAATAATAATTACATTTCTATAGCGCCTATAATAAAGATCTAAACGCTTTACAATATAAATATCTATAAATGTTTACAAGTAAATAAATAAATAAATAAAAAATCTAAAAGAATTATAGCTAAGTACTAAAAACAATAATACAATAACTACCATAATTAAAACTATATGTTATTACAAATTGAAAGCCTTTTTAAAAAGAAGCATTTTGAATTAAGCCAACATTCCCCTCAAATTTCTCTTAAAATACTGGTTCGTTTGAGAAGCTATATACACTGTAAAAACAGATTGGTTGAAACAACCAATTTGATAGGTTGTCTCAGATTCATACCAATTTGAATGATTAAAATTTATTAATGATTAAAATGATTAATTTTATTAAAATGACCGTATGTTGGTTGTTTGAACCAATAAAATTTGGCTGTTTCAACCCGTAAAAAATGTCAATTGGTGAATCTGAGACAACCATATTTAAGCGGGTTTTAACAAGTCTGTTTTTCAGTCGAAAACACCTCGAAGTTGGTTAAAAAACTCGTCTATCGCCTCGTTTTTCAACACACCTCTCGGTGTTTTCAAATCAGATAATCCTTCTCGTGTACGATATATTACATAACAACTGGTCATGATATGCAAACTATAAAATGGATTATATATTATTATTCAAATATTCAGAAATATATTGTTTTCAAAATATGCAGATGATTATAATTTAGCATAGCATATGAGCAAATGCTATAGCCAGCAGCCGCCAGCTTCGCCACTGATACTGATAACTCAGAAACCCAGGAGCAATTATAGAATATCTGTACACTTTTTAACTTAAATTAACTGACACAAATTGTGAATGTGAAATCGTATTTATTAATTACTTTTAGCTAAATAGGACGAGTAATGTAATTTTAAAGAACGAAGCAATTCTATTATGACAATTTTCAACAATTTTACACGGTTTAATGACCATTTAATAATAAGCGTTACTGGTATTCTGTTTCTACTAATCTAGCTCTTACTTGATTCTAGAAGACTTAATATTATCGAGTACTTCTAGCTCTCTTTTCAATTTCTGGATTTCCCTTACTCTTTTTTTGTGTGTCTTAGAAGGATTTCCATTCTTATAAGTTTCAGGCATATAAGCTCCCTGATTCTGTTTTACTTCACTAAGTGTTTACGTTTAAATATAAATCACGTCGCTTAACTTGACAACTTTGCGTTTCGATCAACATTTCTAAAATCACCCACTCTTCCTGGCATTTGAAGGACTAAGTGTTGTGATCAATGGCTTATGGATTTACAACAATTTCATAAGATTTGAATAGGTTATATTTGCTTGTATTTAGCATATCACATCCTCAAACATGAATTGCAGCACGGTGTTTACAATATGGCGACAACTGGCAAGCTCGGGAGACCTGCGCTCAGGAACGCTTCTGTCCCCTTCTGTGCCCGCATACTCATAATAATATAATAATAACATAATAATAATAATAATGTTTACTATTTATATAGCGCAATTAGCATGTGTATATATGATCAAATGCGCTTTACAACATCGACAATTTATTCTATTACATTCAGGACCTAGTACCCAGTACCCAATCAATCAACCTTAACTATTTATGTTTACAGTTTTTATCATCATTAGTTTCCCTAACTATTTATCCTAACCCGCCCTGTCAACTTCCCTGTGGGAGGAAACCGGAGAAAACCCATGACTTTCGGCAGAGTGTTGACCAACTCTTTCCACGTGCGATCAAATGTCCGAGCACAGGATTCGAACTCTTGACCTCAAAGGTGGAAGGCAGTGGCCCACTGTACTCGACTTTTCCTTTTGTCTTTTTTAATTATTTCCACGCAACATCTAACAGAACAAAGCAAAATTTTATTTTCCGCCTAGTCGACATAAGGGGCGGTTTTCCACTGGGCGAATATTTTCGCGCGATGCGAATTTATACAGTGTGTATAAAAAAACCTGAACCGGCATAAAATAATTAACATTCCTTTCAAGCAACTTACAGTATTGTACTGTATACAGTATTGTACTATATAAAAAGAAAAAGTCGTTTCGCGCAAATTTACAAGCAAAAATAGGCTTATAAGCCGAATAACTATAGGCCCCGGAATATAAGACGTAATTGGGACAACCATACTGTAGTTGGGACAAGGAGTGAGTCGATAAGGAGTCTTTGGTGTTCATTTGACTATTCTAAGACCATTAGCTAAATTTTCCAAAGAGTATTGCATAATATGTGGTGATTTCAACATTGACTGGCTATCAGATGAAGGTCAGACTTAAAATATTTGGTCCCTCTATCAACAAAAGTTACATCTTCCTACAACCGATTATGGATCACTTCTGGATCATCTGTACACCAATATTCCAGACGAAACCTCACAAGTAGAATAATTATGAATCATATTTTTCAAACCACAAACCGGTGTGGTTTGCCTTAAAATAGATGAGATATGCATACATATAATACATATAATACATATAATACATATAATACATATAATAAATAGTATTACATACATCATAATGTTCGCTGTACAGGTTAAAAGTTAAAAAATTTTAAAACTACCAACCGTAATTTTAGACTACAATGTCATCTTCAGGTTTCAGTCCAGTCCGTTCTGCGCATGTGTGATATTTCAAACGTTGGGGATCCCACATGTAAACAAACTTTAACGGAATAGATTTGCGACAGTTCGAAAGCGAGTATTCGTTAAAGGTGGCGAAGGCATGAGTGGTAGTTTGATATATTAACAACATTTAGGAACCAAACAGCTTCTTATAACACGCTTTTTAGACGGAAAAGCTCAAGCGTGTGAACAGAAACGTAGACATGCGCAGAACGAACTGGACGGCACCTTTAAACAACCGGTTAACAAACTTTTTTTGTACTATAATAAAATTATCGTATATTATGTAATAATAGATTGGTGGTAGCATATAGGAAACGAGACCATTGATTGCGTAATAAAACAACTCATGTTTATAAGCAAGCATTTTCAGTGCAGGCGAGCTTTAGGTGACTTTGTCACCTACTGTATTCCTCGTTTTGAACGTTATCTCGCTCAATATTTAACCGTTTTCACCCAAAATAATTTTTTACTTCCTTATAAAGAGTTGGTCCTACCATGCTCGCTCAAAATAATTTACTTCAGTTAATTCGGTTCATAGTCATAATTTACAAGTTCAGATTCTAAACGTTTTATTCCGAGATCTTTAACTGAGGCACTCAAGAGAAGCTTAACATATACAGAGTAACTGTACTGTGGAATAGCTTACCTGTGGAGGCAATTAATGCTAAACCAATTGCTCGATTATAAATTATATATATAGTATTATTAATCTTAACGTGAATGTATATAATATTATGAAGTAATTATGTATTATTATATCACCATTGGTTCAGTTTCCTTTGTTCTCTAGTGGCCATTATATCTGATATCAACCTCATAAAATTATTCATGAGGTTGATATAAGTACTTATCAACCTCATACAATTATTCATGAGGTTGATAAGTACTTATCAACCTCATAAATACTAAACTTCACCAATGGTGATATAAGGCGGTTATATACCTTAGACCTCGGTATCGCTTAAACACCTCGGTCACGGTATATAACCTATACTTAGTTTATGATTGAGTCGGTTTTCTTTGATGTACCGCGGGAAGTATATAGCATAAAGACCTTGAATACTAATTAGATAAGAAATGAAGGAAAAAACTAGGGAAATCTTTGTCCAAGGTGGATAAAATGGACAAAACTTTGTTGGAAAACCTCCTCAATCATAAACTAAATCAGTTAGATCCCTCGAATGTCGGGCTTTATGCTATATAGTCGGGCTTTATGCTATTTATGCTATATAGTCGGGCTTTATGCTATAATGTCGGGCTTTATGCTATTTATGCTTCATGCTATATATATTTAGCATAAAGCCCTCCTTCTCGGGATCTAACTCTCACTTTTTATCAGTTATATTGTATTAGTCAGTTAGTTAGTTAGTTTATACACAGCTCCAGCTGGAAGAGCACTATGTGAATTGGACTCCTTGTTCTAAATAAGTCTTAATAAAATATAAAGTTCGGGATATTAAACTTCAGCCACAGTAGCATTGTTTAAATGGTTGCATCCAATCCTACAAGGTCAGCACTCATTTCCCACAATTTCTTTGCAGCTCCGTCATCCTGGGAAGCCTTCGAAGGTTCTTTTGGTTTACAATCAGCAAAATACAACCCACTTAGACCTTCGACTTCTTCTGACATGGCCAGGTGGATGTTTGTTTGAACACCTTCTTTTGCGGTCTTGAATAAAATGCCAAAAAGCTTTATAGCTAACGCGAACAAGGCATTTATTCTTAGATTTCTTCCAAATTCGGTCACACGGATACATCCAGGATGGAGTGAATTGACGATCACACCAGAGCTTTGGAGACGCTTGGCTAACTCTCTTGTAAACAGAATATTGGCGAGTTTACTCTGACCGTAAGCATCCAATTTGTCGTAGAAGGTTTCGCTGTTGATGTTATCGAATTTCATTTCTTTTGTCAACCAATGGTGCATGGCTGAAGACACAACAACAATACGGGATGGCGTTGACTTTTTCAACAAATCTAGGAGAAGATTTGTTAGTAAGAAATGTCCAAAATGGTTCACCCCCATTGTCATTTCAAAGCCGTCTTCGGTCTTGGTCAGTTCAGGTAAAAAACCAAGACCAGCATTGTTGATCAATACGTCAAGTTTTGGCTCACTTTTGCTGATGGCTTCGGCAAATTTGCGAATGGACTTTAGCGATGCAAGGTCGAGTTGTTTCAAAACCAGTTTTCTACTGCCAGTTTTTTCAACGATATCGTTCAAAGCTGCTTCTCCTTTCTTAAGATCTCGACACGCCATGATCACTCTAGCACCTCTCTTGGCCAATTCCAAAGCAGTCTCCTTCCCTAAACCAGTGTTAGCTCCAGTTATGACAACTGTCTTGCCGTCCATTCTGGCCTTACTAGAACAAACTCCTCCTGCGAAATACTTTCTAACCAAACGATAGATGACGGCAAGAGATAATAACGCAACAACAATAACACCAATTATGCAGCAGTTTAAATCCATAGTTTCTGTAAGGTATGTGGGATATATTTGCTCTATAAGTTTTACGGCGATGAAAACAGCTGAACGCTTATCCTAAGGAAGATATTTCAAATTTCCAAATTGAACCTCAACCGGCAAGGTGAGCATGATCTTGGCGATATTAACACACTAAATTATGGCTTATTCAGACAAAAGACTGGAGTAAGATAATAGCAACCTTAAGGCGTTGTGCAATTTTTCATGCAACTTGTCTCGCAACACTGATCCAGTGTAAACAACGCCTTTAGGGGCTGTTTATACGATGTCACGAATATATATATAAGTGTGTCACGAAAATATTTCCTCGAACCAAAAAGATAATTTGAATTAACTTTATGCTCTTCCTACAGGCAAACTAAGCCAGTTCTGTCGTGAGAATTTTCGTTAAGGGAATCAACCCGGCTAACCGGGCTAGCCCGGCTCATATAAGCAGTCCTAAATATTTACGATTAATAATGTTTATGCGAAACAAATAGAATATATATAATTTGTATTCTCAATGCCGTCCTTCTTCTGTTTACAACACCACAGAGAGCATTTTCACGTCTTTAGGACGACGAAACTAGCAGAGAGATTAGAGCTGTTCCTATCATAAAGCAAGCGTGGTTTCATTCAAATGCTAAAATTTATATTTATTTCACTGCCGTCGCCGTCCTACAGTAGGTTGCCGTCGTAGATCTTAAGGTCCCTAATCCCAACCAGTTATGGTAACAGAGCAGTCATCTTTATTCACCGTAAAAAAAATCTAAACGCCCATGTTTATCCCCTCGTAAGCGAGGTCACGAGCGCAGCGAGGGTGATAATCTCGCCGCGGCAGGGATACATTTCTCACTAAAGATTTGTATATAAATATATATATTTGTTTGAGCGGAGCATGGTAGAACCAACTCCTTATAAGGAAGTAAAAAGTCGTTTTGACTTAGGGTTTTGAATAGCGCTTTGTTGTTATTAATCATAACTGTAGTTTTCACCGCATTTTGAGGAGATCATTGTATACAATAACGAAATTGACTCGATTCATTTGTGGTTGATCACATGCGAACTCTGAGCCCCCCCCCCCCCCAAACATCAGGACAAGCGTTGCTAAATTTAATGTGTTTTTTCTCAATTGTATTAGTACGACTATACAGGCTAGGAGAGAAGCTGCAATTAAGAGCTAAGGTAATCTATACCTACGGGCTTCATCTACACGAGATTTTACAAACGGGTATAACCTGAAGTGTTAGCCAACCCCTAAACCCTTGCCACGCGAGTGTTAGATTGATTCCCAGACCCTTCTGTCAGTACTAGGCGCAAAAATGGCGTCACCTGGTAAGAGGCAGCAGGCAACTCTCGGATTCATTTGAACTATGATCGCTGCAGAATTAGATGAAAAAGTTTGCTCAAATTGCTGCAAATTGTCTTTCCGAGCTTCTAGATTTCAAAATTTTAGTTCGGAAAACAGCGAAGATCGCCGAACCGGGGCCGACTTGGTCACGATATTTAAACCTTATGCGTTATTTCGTTCGTCACGATATTTAAACCGTATGCATTCCGAACCCGTGCGGAACGGGTTCCATTCTCATTCCGAACGCGTTCGGAACGAGTTCCGAACGAAATCGGAATGCATAAGGTTTAAATATCGTGACCAAGTCGGCCCCGGTTCGGCGATCTTCGCTGTTTTCCGAACGTTAATCGTTAATCAAATCTCTTTGAATAGACTCTACTTCGGCCTGTGAGATCTTCGTTCTTCAAGCAAACCCAAGACACCTAAAGACTCTACTTCGTCCTGTCTCAACACACTGGGATCATTTAAACGATAGAAAACTTCGCTAACTCTACGACTGTTAAAATATATGTAAGAAACTGGATATAAATGGCGGCTCTTACTTCGTGTACCGGACACAGAAATTTGTATGAGTAAAATGTTAGTTAGCACTGTATAGAACTGCTTCCTCTTTAAAAATATCCCGTTTATCAGTTTTATCTAGGATAGGTTATACAAATGTTTTTACCAAGCTTTATTATAATAGATCCACTGATACTATATATTTACTATATATTGATGTACCTGAGTTATTTTTCGGACAAATTGCTTGAGTTCTGCATGCAATGACTGTCAATGTTAAGCAAATAAACTGGATGGTCTGCTGAGTGTGGCTACATCCGATGTCAAACATGTTTTGTGTTGGCTATCTGAAATAAGAATGGGAACGGTGAATCATTATAGATACATAAAGTGAAACTATAGCCAGCCGACAGTTTAAAGAAATACAAAATAAAACATAAACCGAAGAAAAACAACTTGAGAACACAAAAAAATGTTTTAATAGACCTGATATAGATCTGATTAAAAATGGAAGCCAATTTCATATTCTTTTACGTGCATGATAATTGTCCCCTTAGCCTCACTGTCATGTGGAAAATTCAAAAGAAATCGTACATTAAAACGAGGTTAGGGGGCTAATTTATATGTATGTTAAAGAATATTAAAGTCGACACTCTGTATTGTTTTTCCTTCAAAAGTAGGTTTAAAATAATGAAGAATCCCATTCAATTTTTATTTATTGTTTGCCATTGTCTTGATGTAAGCATCTGAAATTTTAGCTTGATGATGTCATTAGTTGTCCAAGCTTAATCAGCGAAATATTAAATCATTGATATTTCAGAGAGTATTGTTAAGAAAGTAACGAAACATGGTTTTAGTACAACTACGACAATGATCAAAAGGTTACTACTTTGTTCGGTCACTATACTAGGTACCAAGCTTCTGTAAGGTGTAATAAATACTTGTTATATTTTTATATTGTTTATATACATGTTGTGTCAATCTCATAACCTAGCTAAAGTCTGTAACATGTGTTCAGGGATCATGAAAATTATATTTTTCTGCTATCTTTAAAGGGTCTATCTCACAAAAAATCGTCATGAATAATTTCCGGTCCAAGCCGGCGAATTACCTGCCGTTGCATCTAACCTTATATTAACAACACCCAGAACGCCTGTCATATATAGTTCCTCCCTAAAATTCATAATTCCTAACAATCCTGGCAGACCGAATATTACGCTTACAACGCGATGTGTCCTTTGGTTAAGTTGCCTTCTTATATCAAAGATAATAAACATGCCTTCCAAATTTTCAATCGACCAGTTACCGTTTCAGTAGTTCCGATACATTTATTTTCACTATGGACGTAAAGTCCGTCATTTCCCATCGTGATGGCCTTGAAGCTCTGAAGTTTTTCTTTAATCAACGCACCCAGTTAGAACCCACCACATCCACGTTACTTTGCTTAGCAGAAATATAGGGCTTACCCTTTATAACAATTTTTCGTTTGATGGTGAACATTGTCAACAAATAAGTGGTGTTGCGATGGACACCAAAATGGACCAATTTATTTGTTGGTTATGCTGTAAAATAGATCTTCGAACAATACAGAGGCCATTGCCTGATTTCTTCGGTAGATTTAGCGATGACTGTTTAGGAATAGCGTCGTTCTCACGTGTCCTTTTAGAACAGTTCAACATCATCAACTTTGTTGAAGATTTCATCTTGCTCTGAAGTTCACGAAATCAGCGAGACCTGTGTGTCGTTCCTTGATAATGATTCTCTAAAAACGTCGTCTCGTACAAGCCTACTGACTCCCATAGTTATCTTCTATTTTCTTTCTCTTATCCCAACCACACTAAGCAATTCATCCCTTACTCTCAATTCTTGCATTCGCCGTTTATGTAGCGACGACCAATGTTATATGAAGCCAAACCAATGGAAATGAGATATATTTTTGTTCAACGTGGTTACCCTACCAACTTTATATAGACCTCGCCGTTGAGAAAGCTTTTCCTGTTTCCCCGGCATGTTTAGACACCCTTGAACTACCTACAGGTATGGAACAAGTTTCGACCAACACAATTTCTCTAGTCCTAACATTTCCTCTCTCAATTTTAAAGTTAAAGATATTATTAATTGCAATTTTCATATTTTACAAAATGATCCAGCCAAAACTTCAGCCATTTTCACCGATAATCCTTCGATATCTTTTCGCCGTTATAAAACATCCGTGATTCCTTAATAAATATATTGTACCCTTTAAACAAAACACCTCGGGACCAGCGGGAACATTTGCTTCATGCAGCCGTTCTCGCTGCTACACATGTGCCGTTTCCTCAACCCTATACCATAGTTATTACTGCCCCCAAATTCGACCACACTATCCGTCATACGTTTACATGCACGTCTACCTCAGCGATCCTGGCCATCGCAGCAATCGCGATCGTCGAGATAGAAAATGTTCTATCTCGGCTATCGCAGCGATTATATGGAAACACTGGTTCAGCGATCCTGGCGATCTCAGCGATCGGTATGTACTCCAGCGACATTTGGTTAAAATATGAGGTAGACGGACGGGAAAGGATCGAAGTGTGGTGATAACAATTATTGTGGAGGATGTAATTGTTAAGAAAGGTATATGATGAAGAAAGTAAAAATATTTTTAATCAGAAAGTAAGTTTTCTTGAGTGGACGAGAAAGATAATGAGAGTAGTTATATGAAAATAGTTATTAGTGGAGTATTAGTATTTAAGGGAGATTTATATGTAAATAGTTATTAGTGTGATTATGTTACTTGGCGGAAGTGAGGAAACGTTTGTTTTGATTAAAGAATTATTTTGACTTAAGAATTAAATGATGGCGACCAATATTTATAACAACACGTGTTTTGGGTTGTTGTGAACGTTTTTTTGTAAGTTAAATAAAGTATAACGTTAATAATTTTTGGAAGGGTTTTTGTAAGAAGGTCAAAGAATGACGGAATAATTATAGAAGGATGTGACAGATTAATGTGAATATTTATAAGCTAATTAGTATTACAGGATATTGGGGTGTGAGGAAGTCGGCAGAAAAGAAAGGAATGTGCAGGTGTGATATTTTTATTTTCTCCCCAGTTTCGTCCTAAATGGACGTAAATAAAGGCGAGGAATTTTGTAAGAAAATGAACAGATATAATAATAATAAATAGTAGTGATGTGCAGAAATTGTTTGTGTTAAGAAACTTTAACGATTGGCGTCGTGTCACAGAGCTAATCAGCTTTTTTGTCACCTAAAGCTATGGACGAAGTAAACAAAGACAACTCTCTTTTACTATCGCAAGCACAGCTTTTCATTCTAGCATACCTTATACCTGTAAAAGAATTATCTGTCATGAAGACGAAGCTGTGGGACAAGAGTGTGAAAAGCTACAAGCTATTCTCTCATTCGAAATATCTGTCGAATCGTTCTTAAATGAACTAGACAAAGAAAATAAAGAGTTGATTCTTACAGGAGATCTAAATTGTGATCTCTTAACAAATGATAATCGTACCCATACAAATAGGTTTATTGATATTTTAAATATCTTTCAACTTGAGCAGGGGTTACTGAT
Organism: Chrysogorgia sp. JL179-B06; assembly: GCA_035772405.1. Taxonomy (NCBI): domain Eukaryota; kingdom Metazoa; phylum Cnidaria; class Anthozoa; order Scleralcyonacea; family Chrysogorgiidae; genus Chrysogorgia; species Chrysogorgia sp. JL179-B06. The sequence continues at coordinate 391,349 of JAYKKM010000147.1, forward strand.
CCTACTCGTATAACATGTAATCATGAATCTTTAATTGATATTTTGGCTACAAATAAACCGAATAAATTGTTAACCTCCGGAGTACTACATATAGGGATCAGTGATCATAGTCTTATTTATGGATTTTCAAAATATCGATACCGAAAGAAAATCCAAAGATCGCTGAAAGTAGAAATTTCAAAAAATACAACCATAATCTTTTTAGAAGGGATCTTCTTGCTGCTCTTAGTAAATGCGATTGCCACTCAGATGATCCGAATGAGATATGGGATAATTTTAAAAGTATTTTTATCCTAATATCAGAAATACATGCTCCCCTTAGATCTCGTAAAGTGAGGAGCGAATACGTACCATGGATAACCCCAACTATAACTAGGGAAATGAACCATCGTGACTACTTAAAAAAGAGCCGTTGCATCAAAGTGCAATAACCTTCATATTGCATATAAGACACAACGGAATCGTGTCAATAGCTTAATTAGAAATGCAAAGAGAACATTTTGCTTACAAACTATAGATGGTAATAAACACAATCCAAAGGAAATGTGGAGAAACATCGACATGGTTGTTGGTCGTCGTGGTCGCTGCTCGAAAACAACATCGATATCTTCAATTAAAGTGGATAATACCACTATTACAAAAGAAGACGAATTCGCAGAAACGTTAAATATTAAGTTACCGTTTGTTACCATCTGCGTCCATTTGCTGCGATTTGTCACTACCTGCTACCGTCTGTTACCATCGGTACCATCCGTCATACTCTCCATCTATTCTAAGTTCCCTACCATCTGTTACAATCTGTTACCGTCTGTTAACATCTGCATCCATCTGCTACGATCTGTTACTACCTGCTACAGTCTGTCACCATCTGCACCATCTGTACCATCGGTACCATCCGTCACACTCTCCATCTATTCTAAGTCCCCTATCATCTGTTACAATCTGTTACCATCTGTTACCATCTGCATCCATCTGCTACGATCTGTTACTACCTGCTACCGTCTGTTACCATCTGCACCATCTGTACCATCTGTTACAGTCTGTTACCATATGTTACCATCTGCACCCATCTGCTACAATCCGTTACTACCTGCTACCGTCTGTCACCATCTGCACCATCTGTACCATCGGTAGCATCCGTCATACTCTCCATCTATTCTAAGTCCCCTACCATCTGTTACAATCTGTTGCCGTCTGTTACCATCTACATCCATCTGCTACTTTCTGTTACTACCTGCTACCGTCTGTTACCATCTGCACCATCGGTAGCATCCGTCATACTCTGCATCTATTCTAAGTCTCGTACCATCTGTTACAATCTGTTACCGTCTGTTACTATCTGCATCCATCTGCTACGATCTGTTACTACCTGCTACCGTCTGTTACCATCTGTACCATCGGTAGCATCCGTCATACTTCCCATATATTCTAAGTCCCCTACCATCTGTTACAATCTGTTACCGTCTGTTACCATCTGCATCCATCTGCTACGATCTGTTACTACCTGCTACCGTGTGTTACCATCTGTACCATCGGTAGCATCCGCTATACTCTCCATCTATTCTAAGTCCCCTACCATCTGTTACAATCTGTTGCCGTCTGTTACCATCTGCATCCATCTGCTACGATCTGTTATTACCTGCTACCGTCTGTTACCATCTGTACCATCTGTACCATCGGTAGCATCCGTCATACTCTCCATCTATTCTAAGTCCCCTACCATCTGTTACAATCTGTTACCATCTGCATCCATCTGCTACGATCTGTTACTATACCTGCTACCGTCTGTTACCATCTGTACCATCTGTACCATCGGTAGCATCCGCCATACTCTCCATCTATTCTAAGTCCCCTACCATCTGTTACAATCTGTTACCGTCTGTTACTATCTGCATACATCTGCTACGATCTGTTACTACCTGCTACTCTGTTACCATCTGCACCATCTTTAGCATCCGTCATACTCTCCATCTATTCTAAGTCCCCTACCATCTGTTACAATCTGTTACCGTCTGTTAACATCTTTCGACTTTGTTGGAAAACAAGCCTTGATGTGTTTCCAGAATTGTTTTGGATCGTTCACTTGCTCATATAAGATGTTTTTATTGTACCTCGATTTACCTTATCATGTTTGTTACTGTATTTCGTAACCGTTTATAATTTGACCAGTCATTTTCGCCATTTGACTTTCTTGCACGCTTAAGACAATAATCACGCTCCCTCACTTTTTGCCTTATTTCACTATTCATCCATTGACAACCCTTTCCTCTCACTGTTTTTTTGTTTAATGGGCGCATGATTGTCAACGATCGATGTAAACAAGTTCTTGAAAATACACCAGGCATTGTTTAGGTTTAACTCAGAAAGCACGTGGTCCCAAGGGGAATTGTGTAAGTCTTTCTTGAATTCTAATATATTATACTTGGAATAATCACGGCAGTAAATTTTTCTCGGCTTAAACTTCATAAAATGTAGTTTTCTTACAACTACCGTTAAATCATGATCACTAAAGGAATTTGCTTCCACTATGGCTTTTTCTATTCTGTTCGGGTGAGTCGTTGCTATAATATCGATTAAGGTTTTCGAAGTTGATGTTGTTCTTGTCGGTTGGTCAATTACTTGCTTAAATCCGTTCAGGTTAATCTTTAATTTCCTAGCTTTTGGTCGTTCTTTATCAGATAATTACAATTTAAATCGCCCGCAATTATCGTTTCCTTATTTTCATTGACCCCGACTTCTAACATTTCCTTAAATTTGTTTGCGAAATTATTATCTAAATAAGCCGATGATTCTGGAGGTTTGTAGACTATATGCAAATTAGGATAGGCTTCGATGAAACTATAAACAATTCAATCCAAATAGATAGCGCCTTTGCCAATGTAAGTCGTTTCGTAAATAACATAGAACTCCCCCACCTTTACCTTTACCCCTATCTTTTCGTACGATTTCGTATCCATCAATTGCCAGCTGTTCGTTTAGTACACTTGAGTTGCAATGGCTTTCTGTTATCCCCAATATCTGAATATAATTACAGGTGTCTTGCATAAATATCTTTATCTTGTCAACTTTTGCGAGCAAGCCATTAATATTTTGGTGAAATATTTTCAGGCCCTGCTTTCCAACAAAGGTGTTTAAGTTAAAAGGTGACTGGCTGTTGTTAACATCTGGAGACGAACCTTCGGCTTCACTCGGGTAGCATACATTGGAGCAGTAGAGCTTTTCCACACCGTTCTCGTATCGATCTTTGAGCCATTTGAAGTGGGATATCCCGTCACAAACACTAAACATTTCTCTGCTCTGGTTCTTAATTCTAATCGTTTTCAGACAGATTTTACAGGAAAGAGCCGAAGGACGACTTGGACCAGGACATAATTCGATGTCGCCAGCCAGCAATAAAAGCATCTGAACATGTACCGGTTTCTGACATATAGACCTCTTTCTTGTTTGAATTGCCAAATTGAAGGATATATAAATGTCTCCTTCGACTCAAGCAACTCTCCAGGTCGTTCTTCGTAACATATGGAGTTTGCATTTTTAAAACAGGGACGTTTTATGGTTAAAATGACAAATAGTGTCAGAGCTAGTCTGTGTGCGATCGCCATGACTGAATTTAAATAGGTTTATTACCTATAGCTACCGTCTGTTACCATCTGCACCATCTACCATCCGTCATACTCTCCATCTATTCTAAGTCCCCTACCATCTGTTACCGTCTGTTACCATCTGCATCCATCTGCTATGATCTGTAACTACCTGATACCGTCTGTTACCATCTGTACCATCGGTAGCATCTGCCATACTCTCCATCTATTCTAAGTCCCCTACCATCTGCTACCATCTACTCCCATCTGCTACCGTCTGTTACCATCTGTTACCATGTGCTACCGTATTGACAATCTGTTACTATCTCCTACCGTCTGTTACCATCTGCTATCCGATGGCTATACAGGACATACCTCCATGGCACCACACATCCCCATAGCCTTAACGAACGTTTTTCATTTATTTAATTTCCTACAAGATTTTTTTGTTTTTAGTCTGCAAGGAACTTTATTGATTAGCTCATGCCATAACTTTCATTAATTTTCACGTTTTTGTTTCCTTATACCGCTTATTCCCACCGATAGTCCTTTACTAGTTTTCCCTCTAGACAGTCTGTTTGCTGATGAACTGTAAAAATAGTAATAGCAATTAAAAAAGAACAATTATCAGTTTCTTTATCTACCGCGTCCATTTGATTGGCTACTTTCAATTTGTGTCACCCTATTGGCATAATATATACGCTCTATATTTATTTAATTTCGTCTTATATTCTGATGAAGAGACCCGCTCGAAACGTCAGTATAATATTTCGTTGCTAAAAATCTCGGAAGTTCACCATCTTTTTACTTTACTATATATTCAAAAAACTGCCAACGCAGCACTCTTTTTTTTACAATCATAGTAAAACAATTTAAGCCCCCTCCCACAAAGTGACTACATATTTAGGGGGTCCGGGGAATTTTCCGCCAGAAAATATTTGAATTTAGGGTCTCTGAAATGGCTTTCCTGCATTTTGAGAGTACTTGGAGTAAAATCTAAAGACCACAAATCACTTTTTTGTAGTGTATCCATTATTTTTAAGAAAAAAAATAATAATGGCCCCCTCGGCCCATGGGCCCCGGTGCGGCGCACCGTTTGCACACCCGTAGTGCCGCCACTGATTCTTGTAAGTTGTAACATATAATTCTAACGTATAATTCTAATTGTAACGTATATTCTTGTAAACACTTTAATATTCCACGAGTTGCATGACATGAAACAGTGTAATACCTAATCTTAATTAGCCATCCATAACTAAACTATCTTTAATTTATACTTTTTAATTGTGTTTGGTTGAGCATGCAATATGTTTGCTTTTGTTCGTAGGTATAATCTTATGGGGTATCGTGGATCCGTTGTTAGGATCAGGGTTAGGTTAAGATTAGGTTTAAGGTTAGGATTATTTTAGGGTTAGGATTAGGTTTATGTTTAGGGTTAGGATTTGGTTCAGTATGAATTCACTATATCCCATGAAGTACTTACCCATTTGTTGTCCGTATCCGCTGGACACGAATACCTGATGCCGATTTTTCCCAACTGGCTTTCAAAATGCAAAATGTATAATACAGTAGAACCCCCTCGTTATTACGGCCACTTTTTTTGTCCCGGCAAAACGCCAATACATTTCCTTATAAAAATACCCCGCCGTTAATACGGCCAACGGCCACATTGTAAAATCCGAACGTTAACAATAACCCCGTTTATACGGCCACTCGACAAGTGACAAACGGAAATATATCTTGAGACAAAAGACTTACTAGATGTCATGTTATAAAGTTTCAGATAAGCAGCAAAGTTTTCAACATGCTTTGTGTGTCTTTTTCTTGTTTCATCTCTTACAGAAAGACTATTTTCAATGTCCAAAAGGTTCTTTAGCAGTTTGAATAAAAACTGTCATGACATCACTTGAAAGAGAACAGCCATGAAATTTGACCCTAACCCGTTAATACGGCCAAATTGTTATGACTGTACAATGATATAGTAATTAAATACGTACAATCTAGTGCGATCGCATACTCACCTGTGAATTATAGAAAGGAAAACCGATACATGCACGTGTATTTATTTACACTGTTCATTCCAAAATAAGATAAATGATTGAAATATTTTCTGCCAAGTCTTTATATATGTGCTGTAATGCAACCTGTGGCATTTGACATGTATTTGGACGTTGTTATCTATTCTGAGGTGAGACCGGCATTCAGTACTTAAATTTAAGGCAACGACGTTGCAGATTTTTCCACCTACATATAATGATTGAACATTATATCAACTTTAACAGTTGTATTGTATGTTCAGTTATAAAAAGTTTAGTTCTCTTCGTTTGGCCGCTTATGCGGCATCTGACAATGAATATATAACAGCCGAATATATCTTTATTCAACGTGCAGGTACGATGACTATCAAATCCGATGATTATTAACTGACTAAAAAGCAAACAGTCTCACTTGTTACCGTTATTTCAGTCGTTAGACAAAGATACAAGACGAGTTTAATACAAATAGTACATAAATGTGTTGAACAAATCGAACAAATAAGCGAACAAATCATGCATATCATCGAAGAAAAATATCGATCAGTGAACAATAACATCGCTATATGAAGATGTGATGTACAAGACTACATGTAATATTACGAATACTTTTTCAGCTGCGGTAATAATTCTTTACTCTAGAATATCTATTGAACACGATGTGCGGGTACTTACATTCTGTAATGTAGAACTCCACTGAGCGAACTGAAACTAAACATTATAATTTACGAGTTAATTTATTCCGCTTGCACACGTTCTCTCATTTGAAATTCAAGCACGTTTAATTAATTTTATGTAGCTGATGTTTTAAGTGGTACTTGAACATTCGGTTTTGATTTTTCATCGCTAATCATATATAGGGCAAAATTACTCGAATATGATTGGCTAATGAGGAGGGCTTTTTTTCTAATTATTCAGGGCAAGACTTGTTCTCTTAAGTCGATGTTTGACTCAATAAAGTTCGGTTGAAATGTAACGTTACTTTCAGTAAACTGTATAGTTGTTTTTCACGCTTGGCTTTGACATTTAGCTGGCTTCCTCATGTTGTTCGCGTGTGTAACTAACTTATTTATGAATAAATTTTGCCCTCGATATGATTACATGGTTTCTCGTAAAATTAAGGTTTAATAACACTTTCAGGAGTTGACGTCGTCGCCATGTTTTTCCGCATTTACCCATAATTCTTGCGGCCATAACAAAACAAATAACTCATTTGTGAATCAAAAGCTATAAATAGCAACCCGACACAATGCTATTTCACTTGTGTTTTCAAAGTTTCACAAAAAACACGCGTTTAAAACACGTTAATTTTCCTCGGCCCCATGCAATTACCTATACAAATACCGAGCCAAATAACTAACTTCACGTAATATTAAACTTAAATTATAAATTTAAGGCTGCCAAATGTTGAACTTATTTTCTCAATTTTGACCATTTTGCATGGCAGCCATTAATGTGTTGTTGTCATGACATTTCTGAAAAGAAGCTCAACGTTTGCATGCAGTCAACGATCTGCAAATTGAAATACGTACGTAGAACGGAAAAGTATGAGGTATATGCGTACTCGTATCTTGACAAAGGGGCTTGCCACATGGTAGTACCGACAGGTAAATACCGTAAATTCCGAGTACGGGTGGTCCGTTTTAGCGGCCAAATTCAAACATGGCCGATTAATTTATTTCTAAGTACATGTATGTGAATGCGCAACTGCATATTTTTGAGCTCCTCCATATATTTGATATTTTGTCTGTTTTATTTTGTGTACGACAACCTATCTTTATAATTAATTTACCTGAACTTGTGAGGTGCAATACTATGTTGACTTATTCACGAAATACTGTTATTTAGGTCAAAATAATAAACAATTATTGGACGAGGTTGAGCAAAATATCGTGATTTATTAGTGGCGAGCATATCAATTATTTGTCGATGCCGAAGGCAGAGGCAAATAATTGATCTGCAAGCCACTGATAAATCACGATATTTTGCGATAGCCGAGTTCAATAATTGTTTTATCATTCACCGTCGCAAGTTTAACTTTAGACGTCAATAGCTCAGCTTCACTCAATCCTTTTTCTTGTAAATACCCTCGAAATAGGTTTAAAGCAACTTTGGTTGCCTTTTTTGTGTTTTCGGCGTCCTTTTCCTCAAGTAAAGACGACAAATCGCTTTTTCAATTCAAGCTGACGAATCATTTTCCATGTGCGCATGCTCAATAAAGTATTTGCACCAGTTATTTGCAGCTGAATCGATATTTGCACGCAGTTATTTGCAGGTAAATCAACCAATCAAAACAGTAGAAATATTAAAGTGAATGATAATAAACAATTATTGAATGAGGTTGAGCATGATATCGAGAATTATCAAGGACGAGGTTTGTGTTATCCACCGAAGCCGAAGGCTGAGGCGGATAACACAAACCGAGGCCTTGATAATTCTCGATATCATGCGAAAACCGAATCCAATAATTGTTTTATTATATATTCAAAAACAAGAAGCAAAGAACAACACCAGTGGAATAGAAAGCTGCCAGCTCGATGGCGTTTGTCGGATATTCTTTTTGCTTTTCGTGTAGATACTCCTCGAAAATACATTTAAACAGTTTTGTTGCTCTCTTCGTGCTTTTACTATCTTTCTCTGAGAGCAACGTCGAAATTTCTTCTTCGTTTAACGATGGAAACCGGCTGAAAGCCATTTTGTTTACTCTTCGAAAATATTTAGTTTTGGCGGGATTTTTAGCAAGCTGCCGACCGCGCTGGGGGCTTGGGTTCGACAGCGTGCAATAATACCAGGTATTATTGCACGCTGACACGTCAGCAGCTGAAATAACGCGTCAGCTTCCAGATACGGAGAATTAGCAGGGGCGTTTTGACCAATCACGAACGAGAATAAAGTTTGAATATATAATAAGAGACATTATTATAACAACAGACAGAATAATTTATATAATAACAGACAGAATTAAATGTGGATGATGGATGATAATAAACAATTATTGGATTCGGTTTTCGCATGATATCGAGAATTATCAAGGCCTCGGTTTGTGTTATCCACCTCAGCCTTCGGCTTCGGTGGATAACACAAACCTCGTCCTTGATAATTCTCGATATCATGCTCAACCTCATTCAATAATTGTTTATTATCATCCATCATCCACATTTAATTCTGAAGCAAAAGCGAGACCGCATATTTGGACCTCCATAACTTCTGGACATTAAAGTGCCTATATCACTTGTGGGATCTTTACATATTTATAGTAATTGGAACATTCTAAGAAGATTTGTACTATATCTTCTCAGGCGAAAATTTCATCTTCATGGACTTTTTTGCAGTTAAAGTTACCGGATATGACATCAAAGGAGGAAATGCAAATCAGTTTTCTTTTGTTTCTTGCTTCAAAAATTCCTCCTTTGATGTCATATCCGGTAACTTTAACTGCAAAAAAGTCCATGAAGATGAAATTTTCGCCTGAGAAGATATATTACAAATCTTCTTAGAATGTTCCAATTACTATAAATATGTAAAGATCCCACAAGTGATATAGGCACTTTAACAAATATAGTCACTCTCCGATCAAACAAAAGAAATTAACAAATATAGTCTCTTTAAAAATTATTTAAAATCAAGATACTTTGTCGCTCTCCAGAACACATTCAATACTGATATTATATCTACCTGGCGCTCAATATGTTTAAATTGTAATTCTGTCAGAGACCTTGAATCGCAGAACTTCAGTATTTGTTGTTAATATTAACTGTGCGTGCGTACGTGAGTGTGTGTGTTAGTATAATGTATTTGTTGTAATAAGTGATATAATAAGCGTATCACAGGCTGTGATATAGTAATATGTAAATGTTATAGTTATATATGTAATGTATTATGTATGTTTGTTAATTCTTAGGGTAAGACACCATGACTAGGGCTGAACATCCCTGTTGTGTCTTGCCTTGTGTATGTAAACACGAAAACAAATTAAAAATACTGTCACAAACACCTGCATAATTGCTGTTCTTAAATAAGGGTAACAGTTTGCCAAACACAATAAAAAATACACAGCTAATTTATAAGTAGTTGCAAAATTTTACTATTAATAACATTTCTGTTCTGAACACGCAATTAATTCATGCGAGTGACGTCATAACAAACAAAAGTAATGACGTCGCTCCTGTAGCTCGCGCAACGGAAGCAATTAATGATGTCATCAAAGGGAAACATTATTAGCTTCATTGGTGTTTATATCACTGTGGTTACATTGCGATTACGTGTTATCATTTGAAAGTATAAATTTGTGAGAAAATTGATTTGGGAAATATTTCAACATGGGATACGTGAAGAATATTTGTATTGGAGCGGCAGTTGTTGGTTCGGCTTTTGCTGGGTATTTCTTGTACAAGAAATTGGTCAAATTGTACCAGGATGAAACTATAAGTACGCCGAGCATGTCAGAAGAGGACACAAATCAAGTGGTGAGTGAGGCGTCGGTAGAAAGACTACATTCTCAAAGATGAAATCTCATTTAGTTTTGTTTATTTTATTTATGATAGAATATCAACGACAATCATTCAGTTCAAGAGCCTGGAGCTAGTTGCTGCTACAAAGTGAACTCATCAAAGGATGTGAAAACGGTCCCTAAAAGTGGACAAGCAGTTAAGAGAAAGTCCTCAAAGGCTGAAACTGGCTACATGGGACTTCGCAAGGGATTCTTGCTTTAATGTTGTATATAGTCATTGCTTTTTGTTGAAACTGACTTTAAGTACAAGACCAACGTAAAACGTTGTATAAGGTAGATTAGTTTTTAAGACGATTTTAAGCATTAATTGTAAGTTAAACGTTAATTGTAAAAATGTTTTGTACATATTGTACATTTGTAATATACATACATTAAATGATAGTTTGCATAATTGAATGAATTGTTTTCAGAGCTGTTTTTTCACATGATCATAATTGCAAACGAACCATAACATACTAGGGGGAAAGCCATATATGGTTATGGTGGCAATAAAAATTTTCCCCTGCGGCATAATACCGAAGCGCGGAAATGACGTCAGTATGTCTGCTTGTCAACAATAGAAAGAGTCGTTTCGAAACTCTTGAGAGTCAATTTCGGTTTGTTTGTCCGAGTTTTGGTTCTATAAATAGCATTTATGCGCTCCACTATTGCAACTCAATACGTTATTAGTTCATGAAATTAACGCATGAAATTAAGTAAAACAAGCATAACAAGTTAATTTTGTTCCATTCGAATTATGTGGCCAGAGGCGGTGCGAGCTTCGTCAAGTTAGGGGCCGGTTCGCTTTTCGGCGGGTATTTTGTGTGACAGTGGCGGATCCAGGTTGTTTCAAAAAGCACATTAAGATTTAGCAAATTGTCAGCAAGTGGTAGTGTATGTTCAGGGCGAAACCGTCCAAAAAAAAAATGACGTAAAAATGTAATTCTATGTAAGCCCATGGAAGTGCGTTTTCCGTTTCTATCGAATTATAAAAACACGAGTGGAAATGGAAGCTTTCAGTCAATCACCGCGTACATTTTCGAAATATTAATTTATAAAAATGAATATTAACACCGCTATCGTTATATTGCGCATATTCATTTACAACTGAAAATAAAACCTTATCATTATATTCATTGCAACCCTTTGGTTATTAGAAAAACATTTAAGGTAGCTCGATAGTCTAAATCATGAGAAATTGCATTTTTCCGCATAAAAATGTTTGTAATGCCGATCTGAGCTTCATCGTGGTTCATTGCATAGCTCTATAGTGGTGGTCTTGTTTACTCTGAAACGTTTTATACCCTCAAAGTTTACCTGAGTGGAGAAATCGTGTTTCACTAATAAATCCAGAAAACTAATTTGTACACAATTTCTCTAGATATATAAATGCTACAAGTGTGTAACGTTTCAATAATCAAGACCACCGCTAGAGGTATGCAATGAACCAAAATAAAGCTCAGATCTGCATTACAAAACCTTTTATGGGAAAAAATGAAATTTATCATGATTTAGATTATCGAGCCACCTTAAAGCGCATATAAATTAATTGCTAAATTTAAACAAGTATATTCAGTGGATTAAATTCTTTATTTTAATCTTGTGGTACAAATTATGCAATAAAAACTGTAAATCGTGCAATAAATCAAGTGTTTAGTCATAATGCAACTGATCCGGTCAGCTATATTTATAATAAAGATGCGTAATAAACAAATAAAGTTATCTTGATCTACATATAACTGGAAATAGTGCAAAAGTAAAAATCCAAATAAAAATGCTGTGGAATTCAAAAACGAAGTTCATTCAATCGAACTTCCCGACTTTCCCGAGACTCTATTTGCTTTTTTTGGACTTCTTGGCAACGGATTCACGTTTTTTCGTTGTTTGCTGTTCCTTTTTCTGTTTCATTTCTTGTTCATATTGCGCCAGTTGTATTCTCTTCTCTTCAAGCTGTTTTCGAAACAGTCCCAGCCGCTGGACACAAGAACGCTTCTTCAGTTCCAGTGATTCTAAAAGGTTCTTTTTTGTTGACAGTGACACAGCAGTCTCACGCAAGAGTTCCTGTTTTTGTGCATGCTCATCACTTCCCTCAGTCAACTCTTTTAAGCCATCTGCTTTTGACACTAATTCTCCCTCCAATTCTTCAACGTTGTTATTTAGTTCCAAAAGTTGAAAACTGATGTCAGAAAATTCTTCATTTAGATTGTCAACCTTTTCTTGGATGTCGTTCGCTTGAACCTGAAAATCCCCAATAATTATCAAGTTAAATTCCATTGACGAGAGTGCATTGCAAGAGACATTGCAATCTACGATGCTGATGGAAGGCAGAAGGAAACCTTTTCAACATTTGAGCGGACGCAATGGGTCAAAATTGAAATTACTTCATGGGGAAATTTTAATTTCATGAGGATTAATTCAATGGGAGTTTTATGAAGCTTCATTTTTCAAGTAAATCTTTGTTACCAATTTTTTTCATCTTCATGATAAAATTGTTATTTACAATGTTCCGTTACTTCATGCGATGCAGATGTGAAGTTTTGTAATCCTGAAGAGTGCTAGGTCTATATATAGATAGTTTTCACACCTGTAATTGTTACTCTGAAGATGTTGTAAGTTCGCAACGAAACGTCAGTAAATATGTTCTAAAACTTGACTAATTTTTTCCATATTATTATGGCAATACACTTGCGTTTGAGCTGGGATCTTATCTTTATACTGGCGAATAGGCTTTCCGCCCGGAAAATCTATAGCCAAGGTAAGTTACTGTTGTGCAACAAAAGTGTTTCTAAAAAGTTGAGCAACTTCATTTCTTCACATTGATAAATTGGTTTGATCGTGATTTGATGAAGTTCGTTGAACAACTTCCTGCTTTGTATTTTATTTGGTTTTTGACTCATAATCGGATAATCCTATAAGCAGAGAAGGGGTACAGCCCCACAAACACCCCACGTCTTGGTAAAAATAAGCTGATGAGAATTAAGAACAATTATATTTCCGAGACATCCAAAATTATGCATGTGCTAGGTCTGCATCAGCTTCATCACGCTGACGAGCCCCAAATACCGTCGTCCCTGAAAGCAGAGTGCACACAGAGGTTTTGGGGTCTGAAAATCTGTAGAGTTAGACGTCACAGTTTGCTGCCGAAACTATGTATGAAGCAAAATCAAATAAAAGCTCGAAAGGAATTACCTCAATAAACGATCTGTACAAATCTTCACTGCTTGATTGTGCTTGAGTAGCTGGTCGTTTCTTTGATCCAGGGTATGGCGTTGTCGATCGCGAGACAGAGAAACCACGCGAGAACTCTCGTGCTGTATCACGAGAAACGAGATTACCGTGTGACTGCGCAAAGCGCGAGAGAGGCGGGGCTGTGCAGGTGTTGGTTGACCCAGGACCTTGAAGCTCCTGTAGTCGATCTTGAATGTAAATATCTGTTCCTTGAAGTTGAGACTGGCTAGTTTTCTCATCAATATCTCCAAGCATGTCCTGTATCTTGTTACTCAAAGCAAAGTCGCTGTACTTAGATAGCCTTTCCACCAACCCTTCACGTGAGAAATGTACCCCGTCCTTTGAGGAACCACGAAGTAGCTTCAGGTCAAGCAAATCACCAACGACGTCGCTGCGGACGGAAGAAGTTTTTCCAAGATTATTCTCCAACAATTCCGAGCTTATTTTCTCCAAGTCGTCACCAGTTTGAGGCGTTACCGCTGACTGATCAAAAACGGAGGAACGACGATAGCGGGCAAAGAAGAGATCGTCACAGACAATGGCCAAACAACGATGGAACTCTTTCACAAATGAAGGATCGGTATCATCGCGAAGATCTTGGACTTTTAAATGAGCCAGGCAATGAATAAGAACAAGCACGAACTCCCCAACCGTTTCCAAACGTTCACTGCGCATGTAAAGTATGCGGTTGTTTGGATCAAAGTAAAATGAATTACGATAAGCATTTCTTGCTAGCTGTTGGTTAGGAGGTAGTTTCTCAGCCAACAATAACGTGACTGGAACATGTTGACAGTGAACTGCAAGAAGATCTACAATGAAGCAACCAAACTTATACACGACGAATGTTCTCCCAGAGATTTTATTCAGATCAACAGGGACGAGATTTTCATCTGAAGACCATAGAGTGTCGTCTTTAATGTCTGTATAACATTCACCTAGAGCCAAGAGTAACGGGATAAAGCCATGATTAATTTGCTCGAAACTAACCTTAAAGGACATTGGCAACAAAAATCAAATAAAAAAAAATTGATTAACAAACAGTAAACAAAACTATATACTCTTGTACAAACAATAACACGATTTTAAACACTCTCGAAGATGTATGGAGGAAGATTTGAACAGAAAATCCTTTCCCGCTCAAATGCTATTACTTAGAATACATCCACCCACTACTTTGGTATACGTGGTGTTTCAACAAAAATGAGGCAGTTAGAGCAAGAAAAGGCTGATGTTTCGCGCAAAGGCCCTTCATTTTTCACTCCAATGAAGGACCTTCGCTCTAAACGTCAGCGTTCTGTTCTTTTCGTTCCTCTTTTTCGTTTTGATACCGATTGCCAATTCCAGTATCAGGTATAGACAATAGGTATTTCAAGGTATTTTTTGCATTTGAAAAATAGCTAAAACTAAAGAAAATTCGTAAAGAAAAAATAGAAGTGTTTATTTAAAAAAAATCTTGTTGGACAGTAATTACCACGAGACTTTGAAACATCACAATTGGTTAAGGCATGCAACATAATTGCAACGGTGAAGTAATACGAGCCACAAATGTTGCGTTGTATGTTGTAGAGTGCAGATGTTGAACTCTATAATTACTACCTTTCGTGCAATTTGTCGCGCAACAAATGTTGCGTTGCAAATTGTAGCGCGATGTTGCACTAATTAATACTAACCTTTCATGCAACTTGTTGCGCAGCAAATGTTGCGTTGCAAATTGTAGCGCGATGTTGCACTAATTAATACTAACCTTCATGCAACTTGTTGCGCAGCAAATGTTGCGTTGCAAGTTGTAGCAACTTGTTGCGCAGTAAATGTTGCGTTGCAAGTTGTATGGAGATGTTGCACTAATTACTAACTTTCGTACAATTTGTCGCGAAACAATTAATTGCGTTGCAAATTGTAGCGTGACGTTGCCCTCTAATTATTACCATTCGTGCAATATGTCGCGCAGCAAATGTTGCGTTGTAAGTTGTAGCAACTTGTTGCGCAGTAAATGTTGCGTTGCAAGTTGTATGGAGATGTTGCACTAATTACTAACTTTCGTACAATTTGTCGCGAAACAATTAATTGCGTTGCAAATTGTAGCGTGACGTTGCCCTCTAATTATTACCATTCGTGCAATATGTCGCGCAGCAAGTTGTAGTGTGATGCAGTTGCACTAATTACTACCTTTCGTGCAACAGTTGCGCAACAAATGTTACGTTGCAAGTTGGGGTCAAATGTACCTAAATATTGACAAGATGCACGTCATGGGTTGTAACACGTGCAACGTTGCGAGCAACTTAAGCTTTATCATCCCAATAGCTCCAAACAGTGCTCAAGTGATCGCATCGATACGCTTTAAACATTGTTGGTGTACTAGAGAAACTATCAGGGCGATCATAAATGATACGATAGAATCATATTTATCTGGGCGATCGTGGACGATCGACGGGCGATTGGAATTTTTATGAAAATTATGCTCAAGCGACCCCGGCTTTCTCGTCTGAATTCAAAATCTATGGGTTTTTATCTTTTTTGCCTTTGCTGTATTACTGGGAGGACAAGTCAGTATAAAGGCAACAGTAGGGTTTAGCCTTTGATTGAAAGCACCATGCATTTAATGTTCGCATCAAAATGTACGTGCTCTTGGGTTCGGGACATACGCAATCGACTTAATTATATGGAAACAGAATATTGCTTGGATCAGTTAAGATTGCAGCGATCTGTCCGATTTGGAAATCAGGCTTTTACGCAACAGAAACTAGACAAATTGTGTTGTTCGTATATTACTTCACCTTTACGCATGAGTGGAAATTGTGGGTTTGGGGCCAAATTAATAAGCAAGTATCCAAAAGTAAAGGGTACATAACAATCCAAATAAATTAATAAGCAAGATACCACATAACTTGTGCTTTATTATATGACTGTGACGTAATTTTGCCTAATAAGGCTAAGAGCAATGTGAAATCTGAGAGCGGAACACATATTAATTCCGTATTTCACTGTACTATAATACAAGTTTTACCTAGCCTCCTCCGCAGGCAACTCTAGGTGCTACGAAGGAAGTTTTACCGGATATAGGTTGAAGTAAAATGTCTAGAATGGCCGATTAATAATTGACAACATTGAAGAACTAAACTTTGATATTTTTAATATTTTTATTTCTTAAAATTTAGATACTGATTCGTGACTGCGTTCGACTATTTTAGGGAAACAAAAACGACACCTTTGGCGAGTACTACAACAAACGAGAATAAAATAATGTCAACAAACTGTCGGGTTGGCGTTGACGAACATGATTATAATTTAAGGAACACAGACCATTTTTCCTCTTTTAAATGTAGAACTGATAGGTTTAATGACAGTTTTTTCCCAAGCATGATTCGTATTTTAAATAAATAATGTACATAATTTTATACTTTATAGATATGTATATATTAATATAGTTTTAAACTTTAATTGTTAATGTTTGCCTTTGACTCTTAAGTCTATTTGAATATTGTAAATTTTTTATATATTTTATATGACTTATGTAAACACATTGTAATTCATTTTATTATGCGATGATGTGTCACTAAACATGAAATTATTATTATTATTATTATAGTTCCCAGCAAGTAAAGGTCCGCTGTAATTGGCTATGCTGTAGCGGTGTCCCTGCCAATTTTTGTTATTATGTTTGTTATTGTTTGTATTTATTTCTTCTAAATTTTTTTTGTAATTGTCATGGCAAAGCTAATAAATCAAATCAAATCAAGAGTCATATAACAAAGATCTCAGAATAAGTTTTCAACAGAACTCGATATAATAAGAAAAAGAGAAATACGAAAACTTCAATATGCCGAAAAATACAAGTAAGAGTACGTACGATCGATTCGTACGATGTGCCCCTTTTCGACATATTAAGTTCTCTTATTAAGTTCTCTTTTTTCCTATGTCAGACTTTTTTCTTATGTCAGACTGTTTTCTTATGTCAGACTTTTTTCTTATGTCAGACTTTTTTCTTATGTCAGACTGTTTTCTTATGTCAGACTGTTTTCTTATGTCAGACTTTTTTCTTATGTCAGACTTTTTTCTTATGTCAGACTTTTTTCTTATTTTCTTATGTCAGACTTTTTTCTTATGAACTTTCCTTATGTCAGACGATTTTCCTTATGTCTACTTTCCTTATGTCAGACGATGCAGAACTTTTTACTTGCCGGTCACGAGAACGAAACGATTTTCAAACTCCTTTATTATTAGGAGCAGTGAATTATACCAGAAGGACTAACATAGTTTTAATAATTTTTAACTTTTATATTTATTTTTAGTGTTTTGCAATTTTTATTTCATTTTAGTGTTTTTAAAATTTTTTTGCATTGCACTGCCGTAAGATCAAGGACTATTTTCAAGATATTATTGATTACTTTCAAAGCTTTACATGCAGCCAGGCACTTATTTATAGCAGTGACTTGATATAACCGTACTTGACTTTAAGATCATCTAACAGAAATCTGCTATTTTGTGCCAAAAACGAAGACCGTTATCCATGGAGACAGAACATTCTCGGTTGTCGCTCCAAAACTATGGAATTAATTACCAGAGCAATTTAGAAGAACTAACTGTTTAAATGGTCAGCACTTAAGACTTTCTTTTTTCGAATTAATTATTTATTATTATTTAATTATTATTTAATTATTATTTATTATTATTTAATTATTATTTAATTTTATTTAGTTAGTTAGTTAGTTGGTCGGTCGGTCGGTCGGTCGGTCGGTCGGTCGGTTAGTTAGTTAGTTAGTAAGTTGGTTAGTTACTTGGTTAAGTTAATTAATTGGTAAATCAGTTAGTTAGTTAATTAGATAAAGTACACGGCCCTTTGAAAAACAGCTTTTTAATTGTTAAATATTTTATTATAAATTAAATAATAATAAAAAATAAATGATAATAATAATAAATAATAATAAATAATTAACTAACTAAATTACTTACAATTCAATAGATTAAAATAATAAAAACCAACAATACAAATATAGAACTATTACTTAAAAACTAAATATATACAAGTTAAGATAATTTTAATGAAAATAAATTTAATTTAATTTACTGAATTCCAGATCATGGCACCTCGATAACTAAAACTTCTTTTTATAGTATTAGTGTTCGGTTTGGGTAAGGACAGCTTCTTATTATTACTTCTCAAAAAATAACAGTCCCGGTTTACCAACTCAAATAAATGCGACACTGCAACACTGCGTTAATAGTTTTGTACTGTAGTTATAGCTTTTTTAGTTATATATGTAGTAGTTTTGATTTTATAATGAATGCTACTTTACCTGCATCATTGGATGATTTTTCTCCTTTAGCATCGTGAATTAAACTTTTGATATTCTCAAGTTTCTGATACAAAGGTGACTGAAGAAGTAATGAAGTTATTTCACTTTCAGTTAGTGGCGCCGCCATGCGATAGGTGACAGGCAACGTTGGTTGACTTGCAGGATTACTTTGCGATGGGTGTGTTGGAGTTTGTCGAGCAGTAGCCACGAGATCATCAACCTGAATACTTTCTTTCAACTCTAACACCTGCAGTGCCTGTAGACGTTCTTTTTCAGCCATTTGCTTTCCTTCGTGATCAACCTTTTCCTCTTCTACCGTTTTCTCCATTTCCTTCATTTTTTCTTTCCGTTTTTCTTGCCTTTTCTTCTTTAGTCTTTCTTCCAACGAGCTTTGCATGCGCATTCTGTCGGCATCCAATTTATTCATGAGTTTTGCGAGATCTTTACTGTGTTCTTTAAGAATGGCATCTTTGTCATCTTTGCTGGCCCCTTGTTGTGTCATCTTTGTAATTTCCTGTTTTACTTTTACCTTTCTTTCTTTCAGTAAATCTTCCTTTCGATTATTTAACGAAAGCATAATCTTTTCATTCTTTTTACGCTCTTCTTCATCCTCTTTTTGTAATCCAATATCAAATTTATTCAATTCCTGTTCCATACGGTGTTTTTGCTCTTTTTCAAATCCTATGAAAAAAATAAAATACGATTTAATGCAATAAATGTAGCTATTTACATTGAAACGTCTCATGTATTGCTCAGTACATTCTGCATGTTATATAACATTGTCATTTGAATATTTTTCGAGATTGTCCAAATCTTACTGATTGAACACCAACCGGCTAGCTTGATTTTGTTGATTTGTTTACACTAATTAAGGAATGGTTCATGGTTTGGCGTGCGCCATTGATTTTTATTAAATCTCTACGCACGCTGTGATTGGTCAGTAATTAATGAGAATTTGCCTTAAATCAAAATCAAAAACGTTATATATCGTAATTATTCAAAGTACAAGCAATTGTTTCTGAATTATTTTATAAAAATAATAGAATACGTTTTCTCGGTTCTCTATAACGAAACCCTCGTGTAAGTAATAAAACACTCGAGAAGTTGGGAAAGCACTCGTTCTTCTCTACACTTCTGTCGTGTTTTTATGACGTCACTCGGGTTACTTTAGTTTATTGAGATCCGGGAAACGCGGGACGTTGGGAGAGCATATGGGAAGTTGGGAGAACACGCGGGAAGCTGAGAGAACACACGGGAAGCTGGGAGAACACACGGGAAGCTGGGAGAGCATGTGGGAAGTTGGGAGAGCATGTGGGAAGTTGGGAGAGCATGTGGGAAGTTGCGATAGCACGAAGAAAGCGTAAGAGTTACTCGAAGTGATAGCCAAATGCTCTCCCATCCATAATTCGATGGAGCACGCCAAACCATGAAGTATTTCTTTTATAACATATAATAATGAAAATTTGGAACGTTTCCGATTGGTCGCTTGATACGACGAAGATCGCGTAAAGCGTGAAACACCGTGTTACGACAGTTGTACATTTTATATATTGAAATATAAAACTATCTTATGGAACATAAATAAACCTTTTATAGTATAGTATAGTATAGTAAACAATATTCTTATACGACGAATTTCACAAAATATCCTAGAACATTTGACTGCCTATATACCCTTTTCACAAACCTTCATTTTCACGTCTCTGATTTTCTTCATTGGATAGTCTCTCTTCCTCGAGTTTCTTTTTTATTTCTTCTAACTCACGAGCAGACTGTAAAGCGTTTTCCACGGATTGTTTATGAGCATCAGATTGCTCAGGTGAGAGCTCACTTAAAGTGTCAGCATATTCCTGCAATATATATAAAAACTTGTAAATAACAACAAATACTATCAATACAATTGAGAACAATTGACTGATTTTTACTGAATATTATGTGACCTTGTAGTCCAACAAATGCACGTCCGACTCAAATTAATCTGCCTCATTTTCTATCAGAGCACAGAGACACAAATGATGTCATTATAATTTTGTATTAGATTGCCTCTCTCGTAAGACACTTCGATTGGTAATTTCAAAGTAACATCAGATTACCACCAGATGTAAAATGTTGGGTAACTACAGTTATTTTTAACACAAAGGCCTGGTGACCAAGTATGACTATCTGCAGTATGACCACAGTTAATAGGTATAGACCACTGACTTCTATATATAACTGGACTGCTTGCTCTCGCCAAAAAGTGGCTGAAAAATGATGGCGTCAGCAGAGGTTATTTTTTTCATAGTAGCGACCATGCACTGACCTGTATTTACAACAGTCTGTTGGCGAATTATTAAGCGGCAAATGTTTTTACTTTGAAGAATTAAATACAAATATACAGTATTTTTCTCGTTTTACGCTTTTAAGGTGGTTTTTAAAGCAACGTTTTTCGACCAGATGACATTTGACATTATCAATACAAAATAAACGAGTTTAAAATTTGCAAATTCCTGATATAATTTATGTTTTAATGTTTATCATGCTTCAGCCTGACAGCCGCTCTTCGGCCGGCTTACTTTTTAAAAAATAGTAAACACGTATCTTAATATCTATTCAGCATTCTTTTTCTGTAAATCTAAAGTTTCTATAGATAAACAACCTTCAAGAACAAAAGCAACAAGTTCGCACTTTATAATTAAATGTCATACAACCGAAAATAATTTCATACGTCCTCTGAGTGTTGACAACTAGTGTTGACGGCTTTTAGAATTTATTGGAAAGTTTTCTGGTCATAAAGAACATCTCCACTTTCAAGGTTTTTTTTGTCCAGTCTCGTTTTTGAAGAGGGAAAATGCCGTTTGTATCACGACACGGGAACAAGGACTCCAGCTGACGCCATAGTTATCGTTAAAACAAATTGGATTGGTCGTTGGACAAACTTGCGCCAAACAATCCAATGACCAGTAGTCACTACCATGAAAATAATAACCTCTGCTTACGCCATCATTTTTCAGTCACCTGCCGTGAGTCATTTGCAACGAGACCCAGCAGTCCAGTTATATATAGAGGTCAGTGGTATAGACCTATTTCATAATGGCGGCTGCAGTCTAAATATTCTTTAATATGCATGCAAATTAACCTTTCTGGCCTCGTTACAAAGCGAAGATTCTTTGTAATTACAGACACACGAACGACGTCAGAAAGGCTAATTTAAATGAATATAAAAGAATATTTAATTTGGGTGCCATTAATAATAATAATGATGTTTACTATTTATATAGCGCAAATTAGCATGTGTATATGATCAAATGCGCTTTACAACATCGACAATTTATTCTATTATATGCAGTACCTAGTACCCAGTACCCCAATCAATTAACCTATTTTTACAGTTTTTATCATCATTAGTTTTCCTAATTATTTATCCTAACCCGCCCTGTCAACTTCCCTGTGGGAGGGAGAACCCGGAGAAAACCCACGACTTTCGGCAGCGTGCGATAAAATATCCGAACACAGGATTCGAACACTTGACCTCAGAGGTGGCAGGCAATGGCCCTGACCACCAGACCACCGAAGCCCCCTGGTTACGAATGAGGTCTAGAGAGAGTACTGAGAAACTAGGGTCGCTCAACACAAGACATCGTTTCTTCACTTTGAGTTGGAAAGAGCTTTTTAGGGACACTATTTACCGATGTTACCGTATTTGAAGTAAAAATTAAGGAATATATCGAGAACTAAGTGTAATAAAGCAAAGTAATGAACACATTCTCTTGCTTCATGCACAATTTATTGTACGCTGCTGGACCAAGGAAATACCTTCTTTCAAAATTTTTATTTTCCCCTTCGTTCGCCATTTTTCTCGAATCCTTACATGCGAACGCGCAAGTTGGTGACTACGCCTTTGTGTGAAAAACAACTAAAGTTTCCCAACATTTTATATCCGCGGTCGCGTATCAGGAAAAACTGCGGTAACAAAACGATTTGACTGACAAATGACTGACATTACGTTACTTATAGTGCAACAAATATATGTCATACTCAAACCAATATAAATATACAAATTAGTAAACTTGCTCTGTCATCTGAGTACTGGCAGCTCAGCCAAACAATCAAAAATTTACAGGCTCTACTCCGGCTCAGAGATCAGGATTTTCCCTGAGTTATTACGGGCATTAAGATCTATGACGGCACCTTCGATGGTGATGTCCTTCAAACTAAATAATTCTTCATGCAGAATAAAGAGAATGAGTAATTTGTATTCCCAAGAGTCATCTACACGCCGTCTTCGTCGTCTAAACAACGCCACCAAGAACAATCTCTTACACCTTCCCACACGCTCTCCCAACTTCCCGCGCGCTCTCCCAACTTCCCACATGTAACCCCAACTTCCCACATGTTCTCCCAACTTCTCACATGCACTCCCAACTTCCCACATGCTCTACCAACTTCCCGCGCGTTCTCCCAACTTCCCACATGCTCTCCTCCCAACTTCCCACGCGCTCTCCCAACTTCCCGCGCGCTCTCCCAACTTCCCGCGCGCTCTCCCAAATTCCCACGTGAACTCTCAACTTCCCACATACTCTCTCAACTTCCCACATACTCTCTCAACTTCCCACATGCACTCTCAACTTTCCACACGCTCTTCCAATTTCCCACATGCTCTCCCAAATTCCCGCGTGCTCTCCCAACTTCCCACATGCTCTCCCAACTTCTCACATGCACTCCCAACTTCCCACATGCTCTCCAAAAAAGAATTATGTAAGTTAGAAAAGAAGTTCTTCCTCACATATCCAAACCGCCATGCATCTCGGTACTGATTTCATTTGTTACTATCTTATGAATTATTAACGAATGAGATAATGGTGTACGATTTAGAAGTAATAGTTCTAACACGAGTAAGCGTTCTTCCTCTGATTTCTAAATTCGGATAAGCCGGTTAAAAATACGAGGCGAAGCCGGAGTCTTTTTTAACCGGTTTGTCCGTATTTAGACATCAGAGGATGAACAATTACGAGTGTTAGAACTTGATTCTCAAACGAATCCATATTTTGTGTGGAAATCAAGGTTAAAGTTAGCGAAATTTGGCCGTAATCTTCCTCTTATTTCTAAATACTCACTAAATATTGATTTATTTTGAATTTTCATCATGAATTATTAATGAGTTTGAGAAGATTACATCTCAAACTCATTAATAATGCATGAGCAGAAAACAAAGGAAATCAGCACCAAGACGGTGGTTTGGATATCGGAGGAAGAAATTACATAAATTAAGCCAACTTTCACCTCGATTTTCTCTTAAAATACTGATTTGTTTGAGATGTAATATGAAACACTCGGAAGAGTGATTCATCAGGATATCCAAACACCTCGAAGTTTGTTAAAAAACCTCGGCTTCGCCTCGGTTTTCAACAAACGTCTCGGTGTTTGGATATCCTGATGAAACACTCTTCCTCGTTTTTCATATATTACTTCTCATACCTGGTAATGTTTTTCTTTTAGATCAAGTTTTTCTCCGGCATATCTCACTTCCCAATCAGCTGTTGCACTTGTTCTCAGCTTCCTTATCTCTTCGTTCTGTTTTCGCTCTAGACCACTCTGTTCCAACTGTTGTTTATTCAAAAGCTGTGCCTTACGCTGCTGTGATTCATCTGGCGACAAATCTTCACTTTCCAATCGTTTTAATGATTCTGCGTGTTTTTTCAACATCTCGTCCATCTGGTTAGCATGTTCCTCTTCTAGTTTAGCCAGAGCCTCGTCAATACCAACACGCCTTTCCTCTTGAAATGTTTTATCTAGGTCTTTCATCTCTTGTGCATGTCTTTTTTCCAGGATCTGAAGAAATTACAAAAAGAAAAAATTACATTGTAAAGAAAAAATTACAACAAAATATTCAGATACAAGAGAACCATAAAGATTTGGAAATGGTGCATTGACACATCACACAGGAGCAGTGGGTATGCCAGCAGAATGATGCTAGAAATTGTCTATAGCATAGAGGATCAAATAAATAGAATGTAGAATCTAAACCACGTATCAAGCCAAGGCGATCATATAGCCTTGAAATATTAAAATAACATACGGTAATCATATGGCGCGTTTATAATGTCAAAATTCAATGTGACCATTTGAACGCCATACATCAAATTCGAACAACATTTACTCGAAAGAGCAAGCCTCGCGAAGTTATAAATTTTCCATTCAAGCAACACTCTTGCCAAATCGAACTTCACGTTTGTAATATTTGCTGAATTGAACTAAGTTGTCTGGCGGTCGTGCGGTCATATTTCAAATCCGAAATCATCCTGGATGTCACCGTTGTCAAAAACATTGAGGTTATTATAGTGTCTCCTTGAATTAAGACGCTGTCGTTTGTTGCTGTGTTCAACTCGATAACAATCTAAACCACGTATCAAGGCGATCATATAGCCCATTATAGCCTTCGAAGGCAACTGGCAGCCTGGCAGCGTGCGAATAGAACATGCGCAGTTTGGCTGCTACTTCTCACACACCCCAGAAATGGACAAACAACAGACAACAAACTCAAATTCGAACTAAATCGAAATTTGCTCGACTATACATAGCTCGACAAAGAGACTGAGCACGAGTTACGCACTGGTAACCCAAGATTTGTCAAGAATAGTGTGCTGCCTCCCTGCGGGGAGCAGCAATAAAGTAATAAACGAATGAATGAATGGATGGATGAACAAACGAACAGACGAACTTACAAACAAACGAACGAACGAAACTCAATAACAAAAGCTTTCACGACGTTTTGTATTTACTCCAAACATTTCTCTCTCTTTTTTATATTATAGATTGTTTAAACCTTAATTCAATTATATTACCTTACGAATCACCAGTTCACTTGTATCTGGACCATTGTCTCTAATTGCTTTAATAATAACATCTTTCTCCGCATCTTTAATCTTTAAAACAAAAAATCCCATGAAATCGTTTGTTAGAAACAGGTTGAATGTCAGGTTAAATATTATCTAACATATGAGTGTTCATTTGGATCGCTTGATTTCGGCTTTCATGTATGGTCGAAAAATACTGAAAACCTTCTTGGACCTAAAGGTTTGTTCGCTATATTTCCCCAATTCCTTTGGCTCCTCTCTCTCTCTCTCTATATATATATATTTATATCATGATTGGTTCGGTTTCTTTTGTTCTCCAGCGGGATATAAATCCGATATACAGTATCTCCATAAAACAATTGAAATTATAAATTCAAGGACCAACACATATTATCCCCGGGATAATATATATTGGCCCCTTGAATTGATAATTACCCAATTCATGGAGTCCTGCCTTAAAGGCACTCGGCAGCGAAATTCGAGCATGCGCAGAATAGCAAAGTTTTGAAAAAATTCGTGGACGAAATCAAAACATTTCAACATGGCGTCAAACGGTGATGGAGGTGAATATTTTTCACGCTGGGATGAAAACTCATCTCCTATTACGGAAGAGAATCATCAAAGTACTAGTAAACAGAAGTGCGGGTAAGGTTGAAGGAGAGAAGGCGCTGGACGAAAGAGACAATACGATGGAAGCTATAAGAATGTCAAAGATCTATTGTGGAGTATCCCTTGCATAGGCATCCTCTCCGCTTTCCTCCAGTTTCCTTCAATGACAAACTACAATTTCGATTTGCAGTTACAACCTGCTATAGATACAACCTGCTATAGAATACTATAAGTATTTGATTTTTGTATTGTATTAAATATAATATTGTTCACACAATCAATTCATTCACATGTAACAAAAATCAAAGACAGGGATTATAATAAGCTATAACCTCATGCGGATATTCCTTCAACGTTTCGTTATTATCCATTGCACTATCTTCAGAATTTTCAGACGTATCATGATGGCTATCGTCATTACCGCTTGTATCTTCCGCGAAAACATTGCCCGCCATTTTACGACATTCACACATATGCGCCCGCAGTATGCGTGATGTTGTTGCTAGTCACGTGGTGCACTGCCGAGTGCCTTTAATAATCTCGACTAGAGTACGCCGGTTGCGCCCCCATACCAGACAGAAAGGCAAGCATTTGTTGCTTGACAAGTCAGGAATTTATTACAGTTTGCATGAAGTATAAAATGTGGGACTAATACTGAATGAATGCGCATGTGCACATCGCTTACTCGCACATCGCTTACTCGCATATCTCTTATCTTACTGAGGTAAGAGACAAGTAACATGTATGTTTTAAGAAACCCCACCAATCATGATATAAGTCGGTTTTATACCTCGACCTCGGGATATATGTTATTTATATATATATATATATATATATATATATATATATATATATATATATATATATATATATATATATATATATATATATATATATATATATATATATATATATATATATATATATATATATATATATATATATATATATATATATATATATATATATATATATATATATATATATATATATATATATATATAATATTTACTACTTATTGACCGAGCGTGAGGTCTGTACTATAGTGAAATATCGGACCGACGTTTTTAGTACGGACCGAGCGAGCGCAGCGAGCCGAGGTCCGTGCAGAAAACGGAGGTCCGATATTTCACTAGTACAGACCGAACAAGCGAGGTCAATAAGTAGTTTATTATATGACCACAAATGTTGTGAACGTTCTGTGAAAACTCTACAGTGTCAGGCTCGTATTCGCCACCATCTTTCTTGCGAATCAAACCAAAATGGCAGAGATGTTTTCCAATTTTTAGTACTTTCCGTTTAGCTAAATTCCTAAAATTTTTACCTCGAATAGCATTTTTCATTTGCTTTTGTTTGACATATTGTTAAAGGTTGCGCGTTAAGTATAATTGAAAAAAACCCACCTGAAATTCTACATTACCTGCGAGAAGTAAATGTTATATTATCACGAACAATGTTACGAACGTTTTGGACATTTTAAAAAGTTTCACATAATGCGGAAACCTGAGCTATACATGAAATGAAAGCTTATAAAATTTCTAACAACATACCTGCACGATATATTTCAACAACGAGTAGTTCTGAAATTATTATCAATCTTGTTGCGTATAATGACATGAGTTTCATTTTTTTTATAAAATTCTCACTGTCAGCGGTCCGGAACGGCAGATTCCGGACCGCTCAGGAACCAATCAAATTGCCGGATTTCACGTTCCGGACCGCTCACGAAAATAGTTATATATATAATGTATATATTATATATATATATATATATATATATATATTACCTATATATATATATATATATATATATATATATATATATAATGTATATATATATATATATATATATATATATATATATATATATAAAAAGAAAGTACTGATTTCAATATATGTTTATGTCCTTACATTGTTTGCGCGTACATCCTTTAACTCTTTTTGTTGTTCCAGCAGTTCTCTTGCCTGTTCTCTTTCATGTTTACGGTCCAGTGCATCCATACGCTGTCGTCGTTTCTCTTGCAGTTTACGCTTCAGATTTTCCTGTTGTCGAGTACGGTCATTTTCCATGTGTTCAACCAAGTTTTCAATTTCATGCTGATGAGCTTTCATTAGCTAAATATATGATCCGTAAAAAATAAAAATTAATATAGTATAGAATAGCTGATTTCAAGTTTGAATATTACCAGTTTGAGTATTCTGAAAACTGTATCCAAAGCAGGCATGACAATACTACGACATTGGCCTACTTCAAAACGCAACTTTGCCAAAATCTCGTATAATTAAAACCAGAACTCCAGACATTGAACCACATAGCACCAGACCGTTGCCAAGTTTATCGTCACCATTGTTATCGTCATTGTCATCATAATCATCATCATCATCAAGATCATGATCATCACCACCACCACGAACACAACTACTACCACAAACACAACCAGCACCACCACCACGACGAACACCACCACCACGACGAACCCCACCACCACGACGAACACCACCACCACGACGAACAACACCATCACGACGAACACCACCACCACTTCGAACACAACCACGACGAACAACACCATCACGACGAATAACACCACCACGAACAACACCATCACGACGAACAACACCACCACGAATAACACCACCACCACGACGAACACCACCACCACGACGAACCCCACCACCACGACGAACACCACCACCACGACGAACACCACCACCACTTCGAACACCACCACCACTTCGAACACCACCACGACGAACAACACCATCACGACGAACAACACCATCACGACGAATAACACCACCACTAATAACACCACCACGAACACAACCACCACCCTGTGGCGAAGTTGGCCGTAGCAACTAGTAATGCTATACTAATTTATAAACATCTGCATATTTTGAAAACAATATATTTCTAAAGATCTGAATATGTAAATCGTTTCAAAATTTGCATAGCATGACCAGTTGCTACGGCCAACTTCGCTACTGCCACCACCACGATGAGCACCATGAACACCACAACGATTAATAACACCACCACTAACAACACCACCACCACGACGACCACCACCACCACGACGACGAACACCACCACCTACACCACTAACACCAGCACCATCAAAACCACCACCATCATCATCACGTTTTCCTTTCATCATTTTCCTTTCATCATTTTCCTTTACCTAAGCTCTATTTAAATCATTTGAAACTAGTTCATTAGTTGACAGGATTAACGAACTTTATCCAGCGGTCATGCTATTTAGATATTACACAACACTCACCCTTTCCATTTCTGCAGGAGTGAGATCTTGACGAGCTTGCAGGTCTGCAGCTTGACGTTGCTGAAGTTGAAAAATTTTCTTTTCTTTTTCAGAATTAAACCGATCCTCCTCATCAATTTCTGCTTGACGACCTTCACTTTTCACGTTATTCTTAAGTTTATTGTCTTCATCTTCATGTCTGTTCTTCATTTCTTCAAGTACACGTTGCTGCTCTTTTTTCACCGCCTGCGAAACAAAGAGTTGCGAATTATTTAGGGGTGTACATGTGGCTGGCCCGAATTCAGGACGGACTGACTTAAGGGCGGATGCAGTGTTTTTTCTTTAGGTTGTTCAGTCTGAATTCAGTTCACATCAGCTTAAAACTCGGGTAGGTTGCTAGACCGACCTGAGTGCAGGCCGGGCTAATCCCTAAAGACCTTTAACGCTCTAAAGATCTTTTACCAATTGTGTGTTTAGATTGAAAAGATCAGTCATTTTAAAACTTTACAATATATTTCAAACCTAATACCAATGGTATCTGTCCAAACTATTAAAAGATTGATGTTCAATCCGGAATTGACCACAGACTATATGGAAACCCCTTGACCACAGACAATTGGAATTACATCCATATAGTCTGTGATCAAGGGGTCTAAAATATTACTTAAAGGTGCGTTAAAACACCGCGATGTTATATAATCACGAAAGTAAAAGGGAGCATTCCCGAAGAAATCAGCCCGAGTAATCGCAGTGTGTAAACGTAGCTTAAGACAAATACGTCAAACCAACCTTTTCTTCCGTAGACTCAGATGGTATATTGACGTCTGGTATAATGATATTTTCCGCGCTTAACGGTTGCTTAGTGACCACTGATTTACTTTGTTCTTCCAATATACGTCGAGCAGCAGCTTCATCAGCTATACGACGAGCCTCGGTCTCACGTCTTGCTTTCCTTGCTGCAATCTTATCCTGAAAATAAGATAAGTTATAAAAATCCAATATACGGGACGATGCTTGATAACCCTCCCGGTTATAGCCAGGCCTATCAGTCTAATAACGGGAACTCTATGCACTAGTCACCTAGTGAAGATACAGGAAAAGCTATGGAAAATGACGAGTGTCAAATCATATACTTTCGAGGCCCAACCGGGAGCAGTTGCGAAAAATAACTTCTAAGGCCTTCAGGCCGGGAATACAATTATGCATTTATTAATGACTACTAGTACCAGAATTCCTTGCGAAATTTCCTTTCTTATATTAATGTTAAACTCCCTCTGGGAAACGTAAAACGATTGCTCCACTTAACATCACAAAAAGATATGCCGAAAAGGATTCTGGTAGTATAGTTGTCATTAATATATCCATGCATCATAATGGGGTAATATCTATTGAACTCGCGACACTGGATCGTTAAGACCAGCACTCTAACCGACCAGCACTCTAACCGACCGATAAAGATGGAGATAGGAAATCGATGGATAACTATCGTCTCATCTCGATATTGCCAGCCCACATGAAAATACTTGAAAGAGCCATACAAGTGCAACTGCTTCAATATCTGGATGAGTCCAGGCATCTATCTCCTTTTCAATGTGGCTTTCGGAAAAAACATTCTACCCAGGATGCTACAACGTATTTCACAGATTGTATCCGAAAAGGCATAGATGATAGATGCTTAACAGCTGCAGTATTTGTCGATTTCCGCAAGGCCTTTGACAGTGTCAATCACAACCTCCTGCTAGGGAAATTGTCTGGATATGGTATAAAAAATCTTGAACTGAAGTGGTTTGAGAATTATTTAAAGGATCGTAATCAATCGGTTATTTATGGCTCTATGTTGTCAGCTCCAGAGAAGATAAAGATGGGTGTCCCACAAGGATCTATCCTGGGTCCAATCTTGTTCACACTATACATAAATGACCTACCAAACAATTTACAACGATCTCGTGTCCTGTTGTACGCTGATGATGCTGTAATTTTCTATACCAATGCTGACAGTGAGGAAATAAGGATAGCCCTGATCGAAGATCTAGACAACCTGATGTCGTGGTCCTCGATTAATAAACTGATCATCCATCCAGTTAAGACTCAATATGTACTCTTTGGAACTCATCAACGCCTTGCTTCTGTGAATGAATTTGATTTATCTCTTGCAGATAAAACTTTAAAACGCGTTCACTCTTATAAATACCTGGGTGTGATGATTGACGAATATCTTAATTTCAAAGACCATGGCGAAAAGCTACTGGCAAAAGTATCAAAAATGATTGGCCTTCTGCGCAGAATTAGAAGAAATTTAACTATAAATGCTGCTGATAAAGTATACCAATGTTTTTTGCTTCCAGTTTTGGACTATTGTGATGTAACCTGGAACTGTTTGGGGAAATCGGCAAGTGAGAAATTAGATCGTGCACAGAGGAGGGCAGCCAAAATTGTTTTAGGAAATAGGGAATCTGATGCAGAAAAAACATTAAAATGGCTCCCGTTACCAGCTAGGAGAGATATTCATTCCATGAATTTGACGTTTAAATGTATCAAAGGATCTCCACCTGCATTCTTCCAGGATTATTTTAAAATTCATGAAACGGTAAAGACCTAGTGCTCCCCAAAGTAAGAACAGAGGCTGCAAGAAAAGCTTTCTATTTTAATGGAGCAAAACGTTTTAACAGTTTACCTGATACTATTAAGGATTGTAGGTCTGTAGTAATTTTTAAGAACAAAGTTTTAGACTGTCATAGGCTAAAATGTTTTAAACTTATTTTGTAACTAGTGTCTGTTTTAGTTTATATTGTATTTTAGTTTTCTTTTTTGAAAACTGTGTATTTTAACTTCCAGGGCCCTAGTTGATAACAGCTGTTGTTTATGGCTGATTAGGTCACCCTGGTTAAATAAAGGATCATTGTCATTGTCATTGAGCTACAGAAGCAGTTGCCGTAACAGCCTATTCCACCACAATCTCAACTTCCCCCATCACTTCGAGGTTTTCTTCTTTCTTGTTTAGTCATTATATATATATACCATGGTAAGTTCGGTTTCTAATGTTCTCCAGCGGGATATAAGTATATAGCTTATCATTCATGAAAATAGCGTACCGAATCTTAGTTAGACCTAACTTTGAGTATGCTTCGCAGGCATGGAACGCGCATACGGATCGTGATGTAAATAAGCTAAAGCAGGTGTAGAAGAATGTAGCGCGTTTTGTTTGTAACGCATATATATGACCGTACTCCAGTAGTTCGGAACTTGTACGTGCCCTGTGTTGGGGACTTTAATTAAGTTATTTTTTAAGTTTATTATTTATTTCTCTGACTTTAAACATTGACATTGAACATTAATCTTATATAGCTATACCGGCATTAGTTATACGTATGTATACTAGAATGGAAGCAAATATCCAAGATCCAAGGCTGCTCTCATGGATATACACTAAACTCACTCAAAACGAAGTTGTTTAACTCTTTCCTGTCCGGCTGAAAAACATCCAAAATTGAACTACCTCCTTGTTCTATTGATATCTCGGGAAATATTCTATAACTGTTGCGAAACCTATACCTTTTCTGAAAGCCCAATAAACCGGCTGTTACCAATGCTTTTGAATTTTCCGAACAAGACACATTATGTTAATATGAATTAGCATTAATTGTCATAAATCAGGTTGAAAAACTTCCATTTTTCTAGAAAAGACCATCTTGCACGCCCGCGTAACATCATGAAAATTGAAAATGCCACCAATCGCAGAGTTGTTTATGAAATCAAATCAAATTTGGCGTGTGAGTGGATCTCATGTCCCTGGCGCTTGTCGAATTTCAATTTTTAATCTTGCGTTACCACGTGCCGTGTTTTTCGATTGACGACTTCCGGGGTCTTCTATGACCCCTTTTGACTGGGCCGGACAGGAAAGAGTTAAACAAAGGATTTTTAATCGAGTTGATATTTCAGTACTCATACGTTTCATCCTCTGTGTAATTATATTCAATGCTGTTATTTACCTTTGTTGCTTGTATAGATGTTGCTTTTTGTTTTGCGAGTCCTTCAATCACATTTTCATTTTCTTTGCGAAGTTTGTCTAAAATCTGCTGTTGTAACATGGGATCAACATTCTTTTCACGACCAATCTGTTAAAAGTAAAAATGTTTTCCTCGTTAAACGGTCGTCTGCAATTATTATATATACCCGTTCCATGCATCCTCGCTCTTGTATAAGAATTCATCAGGAATTTTCTAATTCACAAAGATACATTAGATTTTAACTTAATCAGGGATCTGTATTACAACGTGGGATGGATGTGAATAGCCATTACTTTTTCTACAATACATTAACCCCAATATCGTACAATCTTTACCAGTAACGTTGGACACCTCTCAACCCAACTCTCTCATGCCTCACTCATTCAAACTCCCTCTCTCTATATAAACGCCACCAGAGTTTCCTCTCAATTGTCTAATTGATACGCTCCTCCTTTCTCACAATTACATGGACGTATACCACCGCACTTGTATCTCCACTACCCGTTGTATCAAAAACTCCGTCTCTTCCTTACAACCTCCTTCTTATAATTCAGCATTCACATTCCTTTCCAGAAACTTATATGCCCTATATATTCCCTATGTATATATATATATATATATATATATATATATATATATATATATTATATATATATATATATATATATATATATATATATATATATATATATATATATATATATATATATATATATATATATATATATATATATATATATATATATATATATATATATATATATATATATATATATATATATATATATATATATATATATATATATATATATATATATATATATATATATATATATATATATATATATATATAATATATATATATATATATATATATATATATATAGAAAGAATTTATGGTGAAGGAAAATTTCGAGTGTTGGAATACATACATTTTAAGACCAAACCGGGACCAGTTGCGAAAAATGCAACTTAGCGGCCTTCCGGTAGGAATTGAACCCGCGACCCTGCGATTGCTAGTGCAGCGCTCTGACCACTGAGCTACGGAAGCCGTTGCCGAGAGCCTAGTCACGAGTTCTGTATATATGGTGGTAATGCCGGGATAAGATTCTGCGTATATTATAGGTAATAGTTGGCATTTCACTCGATCAAACTACATGTTGAAAGAATTTATGGTGAAGGAAAATTTCGAGTGTTGGAATACATACATTTTAAGACCAAACCGGGACCAGTTGCGAAAAATGCAACTTAGCGGCCTTCCGGTAGGAATTGAACCCGCGACCCTGCGATTGCTAGTGCAGCGCTCTGACCACTGAGCTACGGAAGCCGTTGCCGAGAGCCTAGTCACGAGTTCTGTATATATGGTGGTAATGCCGGGATAAGATTCTGCGTATATTATAGGTAATAGTTGGCATTTCACTCGATCAAACTACATGTTGAAAGAATTTATGGTGAAGGAAAATTTCGAGTGTTGGAATACATACATTTTAAGACCAAACCGGGACCAGTTGCGAAAAATGCAACTTAGCGGCCTTCCGGTAGGAATTGAACCCGCGACCCTGCGATTGCTAGTGCAGCGCTCTGACCACTGAGCTACGGAAGCCGTTGCCGAGAGCCTAGTCACGAGTTCTGTATATATGGTGGTAATGCCGGGATAAGATTCTGCGTATATTATAGGTAATAGTTGGCATTTCACTCGATCAAACTACATGTTGAAAGAATTTATGGTGAAGGAAAATTTCGAGTGTTGGAATACATACATTTTAAGACCAAACCGGGACCAGTTGCGAAAAATGCAACTTAGCGGCCTTCCGGTAGGAATTGAACCCGCGACCCTGCGATTGCTAGTGCAGCGCTCTGACCACTGAGCTACGGAAGCCGTTGCCGAGAGCCTAGTCACGAGTTCTGTATATATGGTGGTAATGCCGGGATAAGATTCTGCGTATATTATAGGTAATAGTTGGCATTTCACTCGATCAAACTACATGTTGAAAGAATTTATGGTGAAGGAAAATTTCGAGTGTTGGAATACATACATTTTAAGACCAAACCGGGACCAGTTGCGAAAAATGCAACTTAGCGGCCTTCCGGTAGGAATTGAACCCGCGACCCTGCGATTGCTAGTGCAGCGCTCTGACCACTGAGCTACGGAAGCCGTTGCCGAGAGCCTAGTCACGAGTTCTGTATATATGGTGGTAATGCCGGGATAAGATTCTGCGTATATTATGGGTAATAGTTGGCATTTCACTCGATCAAACTACATGTTGAAAGAATTTATGGTGAAGGAAAATTTCGAGTGTTGGAATACATACATTTTAAGACCAAACCGGGACCAGTTGCGAAAAATGCAACTTAGCGGCCTTCCGGTAGGAATTGAACCCGCGACCCTGCGATTGCTAGTGCAGCGCTCTGACCACTGAGCTACGGAAGCCGTTGCCGAGAGCCTAGTCACGAGTTCTGTATATATGGTGGTAATGCCGGGATAAGATTCTGCGTATATTATAGGTAATAGTTGGCATTTCACTCGATCAAACTACATGTTGAAAGAATTTATGGTGAAGGAAAATTTCGAGTGTTGGAATACATACATTTTAAGACCAAACCGGGACCAGTTGCGAAAAATGCAACTTAGCGGCCTTCGGTAGGAATTGAACCCGCGACCCTGCGATTGCTAGTGCAGCGCTCTGACCACTGAGCTACGGAAGCCGTTGCCGAGAGCCTAGTCACGAGTTCTGTATATATGGTGGTAATGCCGGGATAAGATTCTGCGTATATTATAGGTAATAGTTGGCATTTCACTCGATCAAACTACATGTTGAAAGAATTTATGGTGAAGGAAAATTTCGAGTGTTGGAATACATACATTTTAAGACCAAACCGGGACCAGTTGCGAAAAATGCAACTTAGCGGCCTTCCGGTAGGAATTGAACCCGCGACCCTGCGATTGCTAGTGCAGCGCTCTGACCACTGAGCTACGGAAGCCGTTGCCGAGAGCCTAGTCACGAGTTCTGTATATATGGTGGTAATGCCGGGATAAGATTCTGCGTATATTATAGGTAATAGTTGGCATTTCACTCGATCAAACTACATGTTGAAAGAATTTATGGTGAAGGAAAATTTCGAGTGTTGGAATACATACATTTTAAGACCAAACCGGGACCAGTTGCGAAAAATGCAACTTAGCGGCCTTCCGGTAGGAATTGAACCCGCGACCCTGCGATTGCTAGTGCAGCGCTCTGACCACTGAGCTACGGAAGCCGTTGCCGAGAGCCTAGTCACGAGTTCTGTATATATGGTGGTAATGCCGGGATCAATTGGTCGCGGGTTCAATTCCTACCGGAAGGCCGCTAAGTTGCATTTTTCGCAACTGGTCCCGGTTTGGTCTTAAAATGTATGTATTCCAACACTCGAAATTTTCCTTCACCATAAATTCTTTCAACATGTAGTTTGATCGAGTGAAATGCCAACTATTACCTATAATATACGCAGAATCTTATCCCGGCATTACCACCATATATACAGAACTCGTGACTAGGCTCTCGGCAACGGCTTCCGTAGCTCAGTGGTCAGAGCGCTGCACTAGCAATCGCAGGGTCGCGGGTTCAATTCCTACCGGAAGGCCGCTAAGTTGCATTTTTCGCAACTGGTCCCGGTTTGGTCTTAAAATGTATGTATTCCAACACTCGAAATTTTCCTTCACCATAAATTCTTTCAACATGTAGTTTGATCGAGTGAAATGCCACACTGTTAATTTTAGGGTGTTAATTTAGCACCAAAAGTGGTGTTAAATAAAAAGGTACAGAATAGCACCTTTTGGGGTGCTATTTTAACACCTCTATTTAAGGTGTCAATTTAGCACCTTGCGAAGTGCTAAAATAGCACCATTTTTGGTGTCATAATAACCCGGATTTAAGTGTTATTTTAGCACTTACACCTTAGTGTTAATATAGCACTTGATTATGGTGCTATTTCCCTTACAAAAAAACCTATAGGAATTCCTATAGGAACTTAACTATAAATTCCTATAGGATCCTATTGGAAATTGGCCCGTGACCGTATAGGATCCTATATAGGAATTCCTATAGGATCCTATAGGAATTCCTATAGGATCCTATAGGAATTTCTATAGGATCCTATAGGAATTTCTATAGGATCCTATAGGAATTCTTTATAGGGTTCTATAGGAATTCATATAGGATCCTATAGGAATTCCTATAGGATCCTATACAAAATCCATATTGGAGATACTACAGGTATATACGGTAGATATCCTGCCAATTACACAAATTGAAAAGCAACAATTGAGACAAAAATGTTAGTTAACCAAATGATTTATTCAATTAATTTCTACAGGAATAAAAACTTACAATTTCAATAAAGTTAATTGATAACTCCAGTAAAAAATCCCATTTTGATAAACAACCTTAGGGAAACCCATACTTAATTGGCCCGGTTGGAGTTTGAACTGCCATGACCTTATATAGTATAATATGGTAAACTAGTCTGACGCTCTACTGCTTGAGCTACAAGTCAAGTTGGAAGCAGGTGGAATGCTGGTACTTGGGTTTATGATATTTTGAAATTATACATCAAGACATTTCTACAACAGTATAACAAATTCACAAGTGTAAATAGAAATGACTATTGTGGTTTTAGCCTGATGTTAATTCAGCATACATTATTATTTCACTGATGAAGATGATGCTCTCATATTAGTGACCATATTATATGGTCACTAATATGAGAGCATCATCTTCATTATATGACACAGTGATATATGCTCTAGTATTTGACAATTAAATACATTCATAATAATGGTCATAGGTATATTGTGGTACTTCAGGAAAATACTGGTTTTTATCTCATGATGTTAACGGTATACAAGCTGGTATGTTTCAAGCAAATGCCCTTTGTCAGAGAGATGTTTTCTGTGATGAAGGACCTTTTATATTTTGATTTGTGTAAGCAAATTCAATGTTCTCTTGTCATTAAAACAAGTATTTTCCTGAAGTACCATAACACACCTATTACCATTCTTATTGCACACTTTTATTGTACTATTGAGTTTGCTTGAAATACATGCTTACTTTTAGTCTAATAAAAGTTTGAAAACTACAGGTCTACATAATAAAATCTATGTTGTTTGTCACATAGACTAAATGTCAATTTTATAATGTTTATATGCTTTGAGCATCCCATTAAAAGGGGCAGCAATGTCTTGTGGCATTCATCCCTATCTTGTTTTGCTTTGGATAGTCAAAATCTAACAGGTAGAAAGATGCCAAAAACCCCACAGTAGCTTCCTTCATATCTCTAACATCAGTTTTGAATAAGATCCTTTTTTCCACAATTACATATACAAAATATTTATCAAATACCAGCACTGGTACATTCCCCACTTGTTTTGTACTCCATGTATCTAATCTGGATCTTCATAATCCTTAAAAGAAACAAATATTAGTTTAGTACTGTAAATAGAAACAAATGATTTTCTAATTATATTTTAATATCATACAATGTCTAGGAATGAGTTGTGTTAGAACCTGGATGGAAAACAAAACTAACTACTTTTCCAAACGTGCAGACATTAAATGTTTTGTTATATTATATCAATCTATTCAGACAACAAAACATCACAAAACAACTTATCCAGTACCGTACTAATTAAAATTTGTCCATTTTTTAAACACAATTTTGTTGAAGGGACAGTAAGATGAAAATCATACATCCCAATTTTGCATTTTGCTTAGAAGTACTCTCAAAATGATGACGAATAGCATGCTCGCTTGTTGTCAATATCTCATCTTATTGTAGAAATATCCTAGTTTTTGAAAGATGCAAATGAGATACCTTGCAACATAAATCTGCACAAAAAGAAAAACTAAATGAGTAATACAGTGATGGATCCAGCTTGATCTGGTAGGGGGTGCTAGTGAAGTGAGATCCTGAGGCGTGGGGCATGACCGAGGCAGGGTGGAGTGCCCCTGAGGCAGCTACAGCAGGGGTATGGTGGAGCAAAGCCCACCAGAACATTTTTTTATACCTATTAATACCTATGAATAATATGATAGCTAATATATGAATCATAGGGGGCTTTCCATTTACACGGTCAGACTGGTTAGTCTGGTCAGAATGGACCTCCTCTTGATTAGGCCCACATTTTCCGGGCAGACCAGCCGCACTCCTCAAACGTATTGTGTTCCATTTAGCAAAATATTGCCGGACAGACCGGTCTGACCGTGTAATTGGAAAGCCCCCAATATATCTACTGTATGAATCATATGATAGCTATGATACCTAAAAACTGAATTTGACAAAGCAATTGGCACCCTCACTGCACCCCCATTGGCCAAGGCCAGGGGGTGCATATACCCCCTGTAAATCCATCACTGGAGTAATATACCTAGTATACTTAGGATTCTCTCTCAAGGCATCTCATTTGCATTTAAAGAAAATATTGACCAAGCCAGAACACCATTCTTCCTTATTTAATAATGTGAATAAAGTACAGTTTTAGATGGTAATTTAACATAAATAATGGTAGGCTGAAAACCAAGGTGAGATGATCTAACCATTGAGTCTAGGATGGAGTACCGTACTGCTACATGTTAATGTTTTAAATTTGTCAGAGTGTACACAGTCTTTGACAAACTTAAAACATAAACAGGTACCCCCAGTCAAGGAGTTGGTGAAGTCGGTGTACTGTGCATCCACTGAACACCCAGTTTTTGTCGGTAAGGAGAAAAAATTTTCAAATTATTTAAAAATCATACAGATTTTTGAAGGTATATACAGTACTTTATGTATATGCTCTTTCACAAGCATAATAAAAAATTTATTAGTTGATAAAATAAACTCAAACTTACCAAAATAAGCTAAATAAATTTTTCCAGCTGCTCTTATCTTAGTTTTATTTAAGCAGGAATGGCAACTTCATCTAGAAACAACCTAATTAAAATACAGAATTAGATAATGGTTGCAACCACTCAACCAATCCATGTTGAGTATTCCACTGCTCTATACCCATAGTGAACTCTATATAGTATATAGAGTAGAGTCCACTAAAAGATCTTTTGTTTTCTTTTGTCATAGCACAGTGGATTCTATATACTGTAGAGTTCACTAATGAATTCAATAAGTCAATGGTTCTGGTAAATGTGCGAGGCAAAAATCTCTAAGATGGTTAGATAATGATCCCTCATGCTCTATGGGATACAGAGTCCCTCGAATTAGATAGAAGTACACTCGGGGCCTTCTAACTACTGTAATTCTTGGGATTCTATATCCCATAGAACACAAGTCTCATTAAACTATCTTGTTATGCAAATATATACAATAGTGATTATTATTAGTATTACGATACATAATGATCATCAAGTTCAAATCCTCAGAAAATGAATCCCAGACAGTTTCCTAAGTATTACTGGCATATAGTGAATTTTGCATATGCAGTGAATATAGCAATCAAACCAGTATATAATTGTGACCTTCGATCTCCATAAGAGTTTTGATATTAGAGCGCGTCACAGGCAATCAGACGGTTACAGGTTCAATCCCTGTCTGGGATATTTTCTAAGGATTTGAGCTTGACAATCATCCATGTATCGTCTAAGCTGGTTCACTTGGCACTTTGTTTGCCACATGCATTTTAATTCCATGAAAAATCAAAAATGTATAACTACTTGACAACCGGTATGCAATATCACATGAAGAAATATTTTGAGTAATGCCAAATGTTTGGAAGTTGAATTTATACATAAAAATTATGATAACACTTCTAAAAGCAATGCCATTACTCTCTGAATTTGTGCTTTTCAGCAAGGATTTAAATGACCTTAGAAATTCCCTTTTGTTGATTGTTGTTCATACTCTTAATCATTATCACAAACAAATAAAAGGTTATATAAACGGTTATTCCCGATAAATATTTGTATAACATACCGTTTTGTTTCCTGAGACCAGATAATTAAGGATGGGCTTTCTCGATCATTCAAATTATTTTGATTAATAGACACTTGATTATCCACATTTCAATTGAAAAATAACTCTTCTCACACAATGGAATACTCTAAGACAAAGGTTTTGATAAGATAAGTTCAGGACAACTATTTGATTTGCTTCAAACGTTCAGATGCATTTAGGAGCTATATAATATATTTATAGTAGATCAGAGTGAGACTTACCTTCGTCTTCGAACTTTGCTGAAAGCCTGAAAACGCATCACTTCCGTATTTACCCTCGCAGCCAGAATTTTGTAAGATCGACGAATAATTGATGATCAGCCACTTCTTTAGAATTGGTAACACAAAAAGCAATAAAGAATCCAAGACACAAACCACGAGAGATTCAAAATTTCAAATATGGCGCAGCAACATTAACTCGCTAGGACCTCTGGGAAATGTCCATATACCTTCACCAATCCCTTCACAATCCCTATACTTCCCTGGAATCCCAGCCAAAACATTGCTAAAGATGCCACAGAAGGCTACCTGTGGAGGAGGCTAGTAGAAATTATATATAATATCAGCTTAATGTCAAGTTGAGCGAGCCAGTTATAAAGCTCTCCGGTGAGGGGGAGGGGATTGGGGCGAGCCGCTGCGTCGCGTTTGCGCAATGTTTATTCACTTTCAGTTATATACCGGCGGTAATGAGTATGTTGAAATTGACTAAGAAATA
Organism: Chrysogorgia sp. JL179-B06; assembly: GCA_035772405.1. Lineage (NCBI taxonomy): Eukaryota > Metazoa > Cnidaria > Anthozoa > Scleralcyonacea > Chrysogorgiidae > Chrysogorgia > Chrysogorgia sp. JL179-B06. The sequence goes on from JAYKKM010000147.1 coordinate 433,362, forward strand.
TGCTATTGTTACAAGTAAATTTCATTGTCGGTAATATTATTCTTGTCATCTTGATAAGAAATTCATATTTAATCTTGGTTAATTATTGATAAGAAAATATGTTCTCGTTTTAAGTAAAATCGATTTGTTTTTGTGTATGAATATATATTCTATTTTTCTGGGTAGGCTTTTACTTAATAAATGACAAAATATATAATAATTACATGAATTTTTATTATCTCAAAATAATTGTTTTTATGGAAATCTTATCTTTTTTAACATATTGTTTTTCTTGTAAATAAAATAATTTTCTTATTTCAAGAAAATATTTTCTTTAGTAGTTTAAGAAAAAGGAAAATATTTCTTACTTTAAGAATTGTTTTTCTTATCAAGAAAATTATTTTCTTATTTTAAGAAATTGGAAAATCTCATTTCTTATTTTAAGAATTTTTTCTTTAATTAAGAAATTATTTTCTTGTTTTAAAGACTAATAATTCTTGAAATAAGAAACATTTTCTTAATAAGAAAATGACTTTTTGCTGTGTAAGATGTACAATTAAGTGAGATAGAAAATCGACCGAAGGCCCGACTGAGGGTCCAAGACAGCTAGTGAACTGATATATTCTTATAAACCAATGACCAAAATTTTAGGTGAAACTTCATATAAATCCCGAAATGACATCACAGACTATCGGTAGTAAAATTTGAAATTAAAATCGGCTGTTATTTTCAAAATAAAGCATTATAGCATTATGTTTTAAATTTGGGATATTTATATGAAACATCTGCTAAAATTTTGCTAAAAATATAATTTTTGTTCCTATAGGATCCTATAGGAATTCCTATAGGATGGGAATTTTCCTATAGGAATTCCGATTCAAATTCCTATAGGAAAGTTTGTTCCTATATGATTCTATAGGAATTCCTATAGGAATTGCAAATTCCTATAGGAATTCCTATAGGATCCTATAGGATTTTTAAGGGTCACCACCATAATATCCTAAAATGTATTTCCTTGGCACACAAACTGCAATAATATTTATAAAAATATGTATATTATCTATAATATATGTATAAAAAACTATAATATATGCATAAAAATATGTATATTATCTACTTTATACTATCTATCCAATGAGCGAGTGTACGTTTATGAGCGAGTGTACGTTTATGAGCTAATAGTAATGTTCAATTCTTTAATAAGTTTTTGCACAGAAATCCTTTTCTTCGCTTCTTGTGGCCGACTCAACATAATATAGCCTCCAAGAAGGCATAAACATTCGATACACCTGGTGTGTATTCCATGTTTAATACATAACATGTACCAACGAGGAATACCACTGCCATAGGTATTTGATTACTGGTAACTGAAGATAACTCCGAACAGGGGATCCATGTGGGGAAGATCTCCAGATCCAACAAACCTTGGGTAGGTTGTCTTGGAAACTTCTTCATCATTCGATTCATCGTCCTAAATATAAAAATCAAAACATTATTTATATGGCACAGTACATGGTTTACAAACATGATATTACCCTTGTTCCAGGCCTAGAACACAAAAGGGGTAGTTAAATACACTTTTAAAGTGGAGACCAAAGTCAAGGCTCAGACAAGGGCTCACAGACAGTTTATAAATAGCTTAACCCATTAATTGGCAGTACCCTACCACTAACAAGAAAAACACCCTGGTGTTTGACACAGTAAAACACTAAAGTAGGGCATGTCCGGGCACCTTGCCAGATAATGGGCTAAAAGCAATACGTTTTAACATTATATTTATTGTTAATTGCAAACACTTACATAACAAATTTTTAGAAACAATAGTTCTGCTGCCTCCTTTAATACATCTTGTAAGATCAAAGCAGCCACTGTACTCTTTATCTCTGTTAAGAGAAAAAGAATATGAATTAAAAATGTGTTAATTGGATACTTTGGGTTTTATATGCTCATGAAAAAGTAAGAATTATTTAAATTATGTACCTGGTTCTCTATCTGGCTCCTCGTCCAACAACCTCTCCATCATGCTCCGGAAGCATACTTGATCATTTTCTTCACCAGCAATTGAAAGGTACTTGCCATATCACGAACCAACTTGTTATTATTTAAAATCCTTCCAAATTCTGCCTTCACTCCACTGCCACTCATCTTTTAGTTGTTCAATTTAACCAAACTTGCTTTGCGATCATATAAATAGCAATAAGTTACTAAGAATTGCGATATTTTTCCCAATTTACTTGTCTATAAAACTTCGCCGCTCCTTCATCGTCCGCCATTTTGAATGCGAAAAACGTGTTTATGTGGTGCTAATTTGACACCCAAAATTTAACTCTTGAAATGGGGCTATTTTAGCACTTTCACTTACAGGTAAGGTGTTATTTTAGCACCTTAAAAAAGTGTTAGATATCTAAGGTGCTAAATTAGCACTTTTATACCAACTCATGATTTTATGGTGTTAAATTGGCACCCAAATCGGTGCTAGAATAACACTTGTCATTTAGCACCACCACAAGGTGTCGAATTAACACCTATGAAGGTGCTATTATAACACTCTGAAATTAACAGTGCAACTATTACCTATAATATACGCAGAATCTTATCCCGGCATTACCACCATATATACAGAACTCGTGACTAGGCTCTCGGCAACGGCTTCCGTAGCTCAGTGGTCAGAGCGCTGCACTAGCAATCGCAGGGTCGCGGGTTCAATTCCTACCGGAAGGCCGCTAAGTTGCATTTTTCGCAACTGGTCCCGGTTTGGTCTTAAAATGTATGTATTCCAACACTCGAAATTTTCCTTCACCATAAATTCTTTCAACATGTAGTTTGATCGAGTGAAATGCCAACTATTACCTATAATATACGCAGAATCTTATCCCGGCATTACCACCATATATACAGAACTCGTGACTAGGCTCTCGGCAACGGCTTCCGTAGCTCAGTGGTCAGAGCGCTGCACTAGCAATCGCAGGGTCGCGGGTTCAATTCCTACCGGAAGGCCGCTAAGTTGCATTTTTCGCAACTGGTCCCGGTTTGGTCTTAAAATGTATGTATTCCAACACTCGAAATTTTCCTTCACCATAAATTCTTTCAACATGTAGTTTGATCGAGTGAAATGCCAACTATTACCTATATATATATATATATATATATATATACATGATATATATATATATAATATATAGATGCCCATATCTAGATCGTACCAAGCTACACTGATGAGCTGTGGAACAGCGAAACACGTATCTGTAGATAATTGTACTACAGTGTATATGTATATATATATATATATCGTATCCAGATGCGCACAATATATAACCATTCTCAACTTCTAATTAAAAATGTTGACATATAGGTTCTATCTTCCAGCAACCAAACGTCAAATCTCACAACATATACTCATTTTTGTTTAATCAAATATCCGTTTTATCCAATAACTTGAGATACTTGCTTTTTCAGTCCTGCTTTTCCAGACCCAATATTTAGTACTACCACTGTCCATTTTTGCTCGAGTTATAAGGTTTTAAATATTTTGAGGTTTATTACACCCAGTATAGCAACGTCCATGTTAATACCATACATATTTATAATATCATTACCATACCTATCATTACCATATACCTCGTCTAGTTAATACGAATATTGTTATACCCACATACGGCATGACGAATGCTATTACTGCGATAGTTTAGAACACGAAAGTCTTCCTTGTTACCTTTTCTAAGATATCTTTATAGTTCTTCCTAACATCATGGATATGTTCTTTGTTAACTCGTTTCGTAATTTCTACCACATTTTGTGCCTGTTCAGCCTCGTATTCAGCTTCTAAAGCTTCCCCTTCACAAGCGTGTTGTCTGTCAACTTCCACAAGGTCCAGCTCTTGTTCTATTGCCTATAGAATACAAACAACATTTATGGTGACTCCATGCGTTTTTACAGCTAAGGTGGCTCGATAGTCTGAATCATGAGAAATTTTTCCGCATACAAATGTTTGTAATGCAGATTTGAGCTTCATCGTGGTTCATTGCATAGCTCTAGTGGTGGTCTTGTTTACTGAAAAGGTTTATACCCTCAAAGTTTACCAATAATCAAGACCACCGCTAGAGCTATGCAATGGACCAAAATAATGCTCAAATCTGCATTATAAAACTTTTTATGGAGAAAAATGCAATTTCTCATGATTTAGACTATCGAGCCACCTTAACAGAAAAAATAACTCTCGTTTTCAAAAACTCGTGAGAGACCATGTAATGTATTTATATGTGTCAAATGCGCACGAAATTTATGATCGATATGTATTTTTAAAATTCTGTTAATACCATTTTTAGAACAGAATAATTATGCTTAAATGAAAATTAGTTGCTAAACCATCACTGAAAATAACTGCGGTACTATACCCCGGTTTTCGTGGCAACTGCTAACTAAAAATTGTGATGCAATTTATTTGGCTTCAGAGTCAGATCTGTTATTTCCAGTGAAAAGTTACGCAATATGTCGTAAATTGACAAAAAAGGATCCAAAGTAAACGGACGGAAAAGGCCGTTAACGTAAAAGTTTTAAGAATTAGCAAATTCCTCGCAACGGTTTTGTTTGCGATATATGCCGCTATCACCCCTGAGAATTTGAGAAAAATCGAATAAATTCTCAATAAGTTGTAGCTTTTCAAAATCTATACTTAGAGCGAAATATACATTTCGAGAGAACAGTGTTTGAAAGAAAAACACAAATTAAATTTACTTCCGGTCGAAAACGTTAAATCGTTCGTTCTCTTCCATTAATCACTCGTTTTCGATAATTATGATTTCGATAATTATTATCGGTATCAAATTTTAGCACAAAAACTTTAATTATTGCTGTCCAAAAGTCTTTTTTAAATTTTGTCTCTAAAGGTATACGGTAACATCCAAGATACCTTCTGTAGGGATGTGTTTTAACCTTACTTGTGCACGTTCTAGTTCTTGTTTCTCTTTCAATTTCTTCATTCTTTCAGCTTTTCTCTTCTCAAGCTTTTCTTTCATGAGAGTTATTTGCATTTCTTTTCGTTGCTGTCGATTTCTCTCAAGTTCAGCTTCCTGTCTCATGTGTTCACGTAAATACGTCTCGGCATCTTCGCTACTTAGAGCACCATTGCCACCCAGGTTTTCCTAAACAAAAAACAATTACTTCGCATAAGTTACTTCGTAGACAAGCTCTAATTGGCCCATAGACGTATTCAGATAACAGTACATACTGTATAATCACGGAATTTCCCACCTATTATTCAAGAGCGTTATATATCGCATAATTATTCAAATATATTAAGCAATTGTTTCCGAATTATTTTAAAAATTAATAGAAAACATTTAATTGCTCGGGTCTCCAAAACGTGATCGAAACTCTGTGAAATATAAAAACTCTAGCGCAGTAGTTGGGAAAGCACTCACCTCGTCCGTTCCTCTTCGGCTATGCTCTCATGTTTTTATTAAAAGCTAGCAATTTAGAGGAAAAGCTGGAGACATTATGTGTGTTGCCGAGTAGAAAAGCCATTTTTAAGGTCTGTTTACATGCTACGGTTTTTTCCTTGCGACTGTCATCTTAGTGTATGTGATTACTTCATACAAAGTATGTCATATATACTTTATCGCAAGTATTCTCGTAACGTTAAAGTACTGTACTACTACGACGAAAATTGTGCGTTTTAAAAAATTAAATTTGCCACTTAGCTATATTAAAATGTTCGACTGAAATGTTGTGCCTAAGCCCGGTACTTTTTTTTAAATTAAAAAGTTACAATTCTTTTTAAGTTTTCGCGTATTTTCATCGCAGTAGCACTTTAAGGTTCTATTTTGTTTTTCAAGAATTTGTTATTAACCACATGCAGGCATTACTTCGCGACTCGTAAAAAGTGAAAAGTTTAAAAACACAGGTACTGTAAACCAACACCTTATTTCCCCCGGCCCCTTGCGATAATCTATAAAATGTTAGAGAAACTTACAATAATATCACAAAACGAGTCTCCCATTTGCCTGTTCAAAGAGCTAATTTCGTCTTCTTCTGCCTTCTCTTCAGCTTTCGCTATGTTTATTTTCTCTTCCTTGGCAATGGTATCTAAGACACTTGTCTCAAGCTGAAATACGCTAGCAGAAGTAACTTGTTTTTTGTTTTCTTTTAGTGTGATGTCGAACTTTTCAGCCTTGGGAGAAAAAGAGAAATTATGTATTGTTTAATAAACGAGCAGCAGTGTTTAATCAGATTTAAAACACGAGGGCGTAGCCCGAGTGTTTTAGATCTGATAAAACACGTGCTGCGAGTTTATTAAACGGCTTCAAACACGACCCATTTGATAAGTTCATTGGCGTAGTAATTTTGAAAATCGATGTTGTCTAAGCCGAGAAAATCAAAGATAAAGTTTATGTAAATCAGGACAAATCTTTATCACATTTAAAGACACGATACGGTCGTGATTTTCTTTTGTCTTTTCCTCATGAATTATTAATGAGTGTTTGAAGTGTAGAATAATATATGGATGTGCGGAAATATGAAATTATTTCGAGTGTTGAACAGGAGAAACAAATTCCATATTTTCAAGTATCCATGTATTGTTCTGGTTATTATTTTAAAAAAATACCCCACAATCCCATTTCCCAACAAACTACAAACATTACAGTACTGAATTCACGATAATCAGGCACATGTGAGATTATCAGTAATAATTCACATGACGTGTTTGATTATGGAATTTATTAGTGGCAGAAATCCTTATAAAACACTGCTTTTGTGGAAATCGCTAGAAACTTCATAAGGTTTCCTAGTTGGCAAAGTGTTTCAAAAACGAACCATGCATAAACCAAATAAAAGATTCCTAATTTGTCAAGCATTGATTGAATTATTTACGATCACGTCCTACAACAAAATAATTCTTCATGTAAAACAATTAAAGAGAATGAAGAGTAATCGCCGTCTTCGTTTTGTATACACAACAATACTCTCTGAGCATTTTCACGTTTTAAAGACAGCACAACAATAATTCCATGCATCAGTACACTGCAGGAAGAGCTTTTGAAGTCATAAAACAAGCTTAAGAATTAAAAAAATAGTAGTCATGAATCTACCGTGGTTTATATATTAAATGCTAAAATTTATATTGTGTCATCGCTGTCTAAGCTTCTTAATATTAAAGTAGTTCCACAGTTTTTATCTTTCTGTATAGAGGAAGCCAAAATAGTTGATAAGTTCTTTTATAGTTTTTGATTTGGTTCATTCCTTTCTGATATCTCTCTCTCTTTTACATGGCTAAAAATTCCCCGCTAAAAATTTCCGCAAATTGTAAAGGGTATGACAACTACCTTATGTGACGCAAATTAAGGGCCATCTAAGGGCCATCTCTAAGTCGCTCATAGAGTTTTTGCCTAGTGTATTCTGTTGTGTAGTTGTCATCGAAGCGAGTTGTGTTTGGGTTTTCAAATGAATCAGACGTAGAAAACGGAATTTTACTTTATCACATTACGTAACAGGTGCATGGCTCGTCTTTTTTCTTGCAAATAACAATGCTCTTTAAGAGCGATATCTCCGAAACGAATGGACCAAATCAAAAACTATCAATGACCTTATAAACGACCTTTTCCGTCTTCGATACAGAAGACAAAGGACTGTCAGGCTTATAGGAACTTTAAGTTCCATTGCATGAGCAACTTCAGGCCGGGCTAGGGCTAAAACACAAATGTTAAGTAAAAACAACACGGAAGTTGTGAAGAAGCCGCCACGTTTGTTTCCGCTTCATTCATACGCTCAATTTGTGCATAACTGATTGCATGAACTTGTAAATTTCACTGACAGGTAACGTGCCAGCTTCGCTGTTGTGCGATTACATGGGAAATTTCGGCCCGGTTGACCTGGCTGAAAATTCGCCATGTAATCGCAATACTAGTTTTCAAGAGATCTCAGTGTGAGCCAGGACTGAAAATCTAGGCACTTAATTAAGCCCCTGCTTCTGTCTATCTTAATTAACAAGTCATACTTCAGTATGATTTTACCTCGAGTTTCTGTCTCTGAAATAATGCTGCCTCTTTTTCCTCTCGTCGTTTTATGAGCTTTTCCTTCAGATTCTCCAACTGGTGTTCTTTTTCTGCTGACAAGACAGTTTCCAAGCGGCGCAGTTCTTGATCATGTTCCTTCATTATTCCTTCCATTTCTTCTCCTGTTGTACACCCTGACAGTCGATCAGCCAGCTTCTTGGCCATATCGTCCATTATGTCACTACGTCTCTCATCCTGTATTAATATGACATACAACATAAGAATATGGAGAGTAATAATGTTTTACTTGCTTCTAAAGTATCTCTCTAACAACTCGATAATGGCTCTGCAACTATATACATGGTATATTAAATACCGTATACGAGCAAAGGCTTACGTAACTGAAGTTATAATCATGCATATTTATCGCGTAATATAACGTGCAAACAATGGATTGTGAACTTAAAACTTTATCAAAGTATTCAAAATTAAAATAATCGTTAACTGAGTACAAAAGCTACCTAAAGGAAACCTAGGAAAAACATATATGCCAGTAACATTTTTAAAGTTACTATAGTACTGGTTTCATCTTCCCATTTATCTGTTTCTGTATACAATGTTCATGTTTTCCCTAGTTTTTCACATCATCGCCATGCATAAACATGTTCATTATATGGAGAGAATAAATATGAAAGCTGCTAAGTTCTCAAAAGAACTGGATATAATACGAAAAGAAGAAACAAGAGAACTTCGATGGGTCGAAAAATACTTAAGTAAGAGTACTTAATAGGGCATCACTCGTTAGGGCATTTGGTTTTGCCGATAATACGGTGGGATATTTTACAAGTTTCCATACACGGCTGATTTTACTTCTTCTAAACGGGTTAAACTGATATAAATGTGTGCAATACGGAATTTAGTGTGTATTCCGTTCCTGGATTTGACCGGTTCTCTTAGCCTCAGTAGGAAAAATGACGTCATTGTCATAAATAACAGTGTTTATAAAATAACCGGAAGTAAATGAGCGAGAACACGCTATCTGATTGGTCACTGAGCTCAAAAACCGTGCATTATAACTCAATAAAGCATAAGCTGACGTGATTCTTCGCGTAGATTGTGTCGTTTTTGACGGATTTTAAGTAGTTTAAATCACAAAAGGAAGTCAAAGAATACCTAACACAACAGAATGTTTTAACTGCAGCGTTGAGTGCATTTTCATCGCTAAAATCACCAACGTGTTTTCAACAAAGGCTTCCTAGCAACGCACATAGCAACGCCCCTTGTAACAAGGAAATCTACATTTTTCTTTCTTTTACAAAAGAAATAAAAAACTTTGTCTTGTCGGTGATTATGGAGTTATAATGGCACTCGAGAAGCTAGTAAAACACTCGGCTATCGCCTCGTGTTTTACACGCATCTCTCGTGCCATTAAAACTCGATAATCACACACGACACGTTTTTTATATTTCTTAAATAATACATATAATCTCTTAACCGTGGAATATCCCCTTTATATTTGATTCTTTGATAGATAAAGAAGCGCACTAAATCTTCGTAGGATTTTAAGTTGAAACCTTACCTCTTTAGAGAGTAAAGACCTTATTTCAGATTGTTCTTCATCTCTTAGTTCTTGATCAACTCGAATCCTCTCATTGTTAAGCCTCCTGACCACATCCGATACATCAAAGTTTTCATTCGAAACTTGCCCAATTCCTTTAACGCCTACGTTACTTGTGGCGCTCAACGAAACTACTTGATCACTTCTACGAACAACAGCATGAGGCGCGATTTTCTCAGGGATGAACTCTTGAGTAAGGAAACCAAAAAAATGATTAATCTCTTCACTCATTTGGTAAAAGATCATTTGAAACACTGTCAACACTGAATTTCAATCAAAAGAAATCACTGTTATAAAAAGCAAATTTAGTTGAAGCAAATTTGAGTCATTACGTAGCTTGGTAGAAGCTAATTTTTGATTGGCTGTTGGTTACTAACCATCATATAACAAGATCCTAACCAGCGGGGCGTGTTTACTAGGTTCTTGTTTCTGATTGGATAAAAAGGTCGGAAAACGACCAATCAAATCTGTTGTTCAAGAAGCTACGTCTTTACCCGCAAATTTATTTGGAAAAAGAGGTTCATTCCATACCATTTATTTTAAAATAAAGCTTGAAACCTTTATTTCTAAAGGCGAAAATCAGTGCACTACGTTAAGCCATTCCTTCATCCTTTCATTCTTTCATCCTTTCCATTGACGTGAATAATCAATGAGATGTATTTAATGCTCTGCAGACTTGCAGTTCATGTAAAACATTCATCGTTAACGCAACTATAGCTAGCATAATTCATCATACATCCATGATTATCTCTTATAAAGTAACATGTATGCTACGCAAGCTCTGATTGGTCAATACCCGTGTTTGAACAAAGCCATCCAAACACGGAAACATTTCGTGTTTTTTCCGCCAAAAATTTCCTTACGTTTTGCTGCTCGTTCTCTTGTATTATTTTATAAAATAACTACCTAATGGTTTTTCCGTGTTTGAATAATGTGATCCAAACACTTGGGATGTTGCTCGACTTTCGAAAAGCTAAAAAGCACTCGCCCAGCGGCTCGAGTTTTTCACGCTTTTCTCCAGTCTCGCAACTTCCCGCGTGTTTGGATCAGAGTATCCAAACGGAAACCATTACGTATTTCTTTAATATAAATATCCAACAAAGTTCTTGATAATTAACCAATTTATGTATTTCTAATTCTTTGTAAAATTTAAAGGCAAGGAAAATTCTTAACATCCGGGTTTAGATGAATAAATTATACTTTAGATTAATTATTTTTAAAACGCAGAATCGACCGCCATCCAAGGGCCATTTTCGTCGACATTCCACCGTGGAGGCAAAATGCCCTGGGTACGAGATTGTATATTAGATGAAGAAGTTTCACGGTGAATTAGCCAAACAATAAAGTTTATATTCGAAAATTAGAGACTACAATAATCTTTATCTTTTTGTATATTCGAAGGTGGTGTAGTTTAGATATTTATTCAATTTATTCGACTAATTTAGAAACATATATCATTATAAAACAGTTTTACCTTGAATTTCAACTTCGTTGTAATGACCATTTTCTATTTTATCAACAAGAAGTAGTAATGTTTTCATCAACTCTTCCTCTCGGTTGCCGCTGTTCATAAATATGTCTTTGCTGTTTTTTCTTTCTGTTTGTTCTTGTTCACTGACCTGCGTGATAACATTAACATTTTGACTTGCTGCTTCTCTTGTGGCCTGAATTAATGCTGATACATCCATGTTGTTCAGCATTTGTTTAAGGTTTTCAGCCTGCTGACTAATGCGTTCATAAAATCCCCTCAGATCTGCCTGATGGCGAGCAAGTTGTGACGTCACGTGAAGGGTTTGGTCCTCGAGTTTATCGTACAGCGTACGTACATTGAAATTCTCAAGTTCAAATTTGACACTTCCAGTCTGATAACATGGCGCACCCTCAGCCACGCCTCTTGGGCCCAGTTCCTCTGGAATATCCTCTACTCCCGAAATAGGGACAACCGGAATGGGAGCACCTAAACTTTTGTATTTTGGTCGCAAGCCTCTCAGAGAATATCCACCGAAATTCTTTGGTCTCCAGATAATAGTTGCAATAACCAACATTGCCACACAGATTAACATAAATACTGTTAAACCATAAATAACTAACCAGTTAGGAGAAAGATTTTCAGGCTGGAACAAAAAAATAGACAAATGATGGCAATGGATGAATTAAACAAATAATATTAGTAGAAGTATTTTTTAGATGAAGAGAGGATTTATTAATGGTCAAATATATGTATATGAAATATCTGACTGCCCCAACCGGGAATCGAACCCGAGGTCTCCGAATAAACGCATCGGCGCTCTAACCACTCAGCTATTGAGACACGGTCAGATCAGTCAAACATCATATACATATTTATACATCGCCCCGACCCTCAAATCTCTACAGGAAGACATCCATCTTCGACGAAGTAGAGCGAAGCCTCTCGCATGACTTCCTCAAGTAGCGAGCTTCGTCGAAGATGGATGTCTTCCTGTAGAGATTTGAGAGTCGGGGCGATGTATAAATATGTATATGTTTGACTGTTCTGACCGTGTCTCAATAGCTCAGTGGTTAGAGCGCCGATGCGTTGATTCGGAGACCTCGGGTTCGATTCCCGGTTGGGGCAGTCAAATTTTTCATATACATATATTTGAACAATAGTAGAAGTATATACACATCACTTGTAACTAGCATCCTACATTACAAAAATTACGGAGTGATCGCATAAAAGCGAGTCCCTGGAAATTTTTGAAAATTGGCGGATTAAACAACCGTGTTAACGTAGTGTTTGGAAATGTGACGCGTTCTTTCTCTTCAATAATTCTCCCAATGTATATTTAGAGATTGTAGAACTGTATTTTAGTGTACGAACATACCGAGTTTTATTTTCGTTATTTTATTTTCTCTTTTGTATTCTTGTTTTATTTGTAAAATTAATTAATAATTCATGAAGAAAATTCAAAAGAAATTAATATTTAATCAATATTTGTAAATATGGATAAATTATTGATTAATAAAACATCAATGTTTTATAAAAGTTAACTTGCTCAAATTGAACATAAAGCTTGTCGATTAAACCTATTTTTACCTTTGGTATTATCATTTTCTGCCACTTTGACTCAAAATTATCGATCGTTTTTGAAGAAATGTCAGATAAGCGAAAAGAGTTTGCACAGTAGTAGTAACAGTAACAGTAACAGTAACAGTAACAACAACAACAACAACAACAACAACAACAACAACAACAACAACAACAACACAGAAGACCGGACATCGTCCTAGTGAACAAGGAGAAGAATGAATGTAAAATCATAGATGTGGCAAACCCCAGCGATCATAAACTGGTGCAGAAGAAATTCGAGAAATTAGACAACTACTCTGAACTACGAGTGGAAATATCTAGAATGTGGAATAAAAAGACGATAGTACCAACAATTATAATAGGTGCATTGAGTTCAATACTAAAAGATCTACAGTCCTATCTCAAACAAAACTTGATATCGAATATGATCTGAACATCTTACAACATTCGGTGTTACACAGGCAACATCCTCCGAAAGGTGCTATCGAATGAATTAAAGAAAGTCAAAAGTACCCATGCCTTAAGTTTAATAAACCTGCCAGTGAGGACTAATCATCGGTATATAAATCGTTACCGTGAAACACAAAACATAATAATAATAATGGTGCAAGAAGTTTACGGTAGTTTGCCAACTCTTGTTCGAATCATGAACCAATGGAAGCATCACCAGCATAGTATTCCACAGTGGCTCCCTATTGCCAGGACGCCATTGATTCCTACAACATCATACCTCAGCAACTCCCAAGAAAACAGGCCAATTACATGCTTACTGACGCTATACAAACTGTTTACTGACCTACTCGCAGATTACATGATGGATCATCATCTTGTAGACAAGGAGTACTCTGAACAGTGGAACAGCTACTTATTGATGAGTGCATACTATGACTACCAGAAGGCCTATGACTTCGTCCATCATGCTTGGGTCCTACTGGGTCCTGAAAACAATAGATCCAGAAAAAGGAGAGACCTATAAGTTTCTAGGTTGTGAACAAGCTGCAGGTGTTGACCGTAGAAAGATTATTGAGAGAACTAAAGTACATTTGGAAGAACGTACACTTAGCTAACTACACGAGACTACACGAGGTCTGATCACGTGTGTTGATCACGTGTCACAACGTTGCACTGGGCTAAACGATAGAAATATGATTCAAGCAATCAACTCGTTTGTGTTGCCTACTGTTACATATCCGATGAATGTATGCAAAGTTACTGAACAAGAATTAAGCGAAATTGATATGATAATCAAACGTAATTTCCGTTTGAAAAGAATGCATGCAAGATTGTGCAATGAAGAAAGATTATATATGCCTAGAGATATGACAGGAAGAGGCTTAAAAGTTGTGCAAGATGTATACAGGGAAACAAAAATTCGAGTTGCATACTATATGGCAATGTCCGAGGAGGGAACGGGAATGTAACCGTGACTTTTACTCGATTAACAAAGAGGCCATGGAGAGCGTTCGTGCTGTGGGTCACACAATAGATTTTGGGAATGGGGTAATCACATTGGATAGTACCGAACTGGATGTTGACTGGAAAAAGAGCTGGATAAAACTGAAATAAATATATCAGAGAGCTGTTCTTAATAAGAGATGTAATGATTACAAACAGAAAAAATGGCAAAGCTCAAATTGGGCCAGACAGGAACAGGAGTGCCACAATTGACTTAGTACATGGCTGGATCCACACAAGACAGCTGCAATATTTGAACTTCAGGAGCAAATTATAGAAACACGTGAATGGAAGAGAATTAGAGGTTGAATCAAATCTCTGTCGTTTATGCTCCCGATTCCCTGAAACTGTAGAACACTGGGTGGTAGCTTGTCCTGTTCTTGCTATCGTAGAGTATCTTACGAGACACAATAACGCTCTGATGATTCTGGATGTCGCCTGGGCTAAGAGAAAAGATCTACTCCCTGACGTTTGTAAGTGGTATAAGCAAAAATGGAGAAGTCTTTGAGAATAGCAATGCTAAACCTATCTGGAATTTTGAGTTTAAAGTTTGTAAAGAGACTAACCATAGACGCCCGGATTTAATACTGTATTAATATCACCTGTCCCATGGAACGGAACCTGCTAGCCGCCTTTAGGGAGATGCATTTGAAATACGTGAGCAACGCCTAGGGTTTTGTACCTTCCACTGGTTTTTGGTAGTTTGGGTGGTGGTACGGACATTCGTATGGAGGAAGTTAAGAAATTATTCAGTGAAATAAAATAAGTTCATGTTATCACCAGAGAGATGGCTAAAATCGTCCTGATGGAAAGCGAATTCATCGTCAGAGCGATTTTGAGTGGGTTAATTCAAAGACGTTAGTGACTGTTCACTTTTTATTGTATGTCTATTATGCGTTGTTTATGTAATTAAGACGGCAATATTTGGCGTTTTACGAATATGAGGTCCGGCTATCATTTACAATAATAATAATAATAATAATAATAATAATAATAATAATAATAATAATAATAATAATAATAGAGAGAGAGGTCTTATAGAGATAATAATAATAGAGAGATCTTCACAGCGTAAATGATGAAGCTAACACCAACAAATGCGGACAACATTGAAAAGAGGAGCAGACTCCCGAAACTTAAAAGATTGCCTCCAGAAACAGCAGAGTGCGCAAATAATATACTAAGTGAGTACCTCAAAAACAGCAAAAAGCTGGAGGAGATCACAGACGCAGTCTATGCCATGGGAAGAGCAGTAGCAACATCATTGAATGTCAAGGTGAGAGCCCAGGCCATAGGTAGGAGACCGAAAGGGGAAGGAAATAGAAGAGAGAGGAAACTACGCAACCGGATTAAAGCACTGAGACAGATAATAGCGAGAGTGAATAATGAGCTCGATCGCAGAAGGATAGGAAGAGAAGCAACCAGAAAAGAAGTGCGAATCTTACAAGAATTGAGGAAGTGTGTGGAAGGAGGATCAGTAGGCACACAGGAGCTTGTGAACGCCTCGGAGAAACATCTGGATGAGCTTAGGGTGAAGAAAGTGATACTGTTGAAAGTAGTGGAGAAGAGTAAGAGAAGAAAGAATAACGCAATGTTTGAAGCGGATGAAGGGGCTTTCTACAAAAGAGTGAATAACACAAAGAAATTTAAGGGTGAGCCCCCAGCAATGGAGAGATTTGTGGAATTTTGGGGAGGTATGTGGGAGAAAGAGAAGATTACTACTGAACAGCCGTGGATGGAGAAAATTAAAGAGGAGTTGAGAAAGAATATCAGGGATGTACAGGAGATTGAGATAAGTGAGGAGACCATCGGGAAAATTATAAAGAGGAGGAAGAATTGGACCTCTCCTGGTATAGATGGAATCCAGAACTTCTGGTGGAAGAAGTTTAATGGGACCTGGAAGGCCTTAGAACAAACAATGAAGAGCTGGATTGAAGATCCAGAGGGCATCCCGGAATGGGTGACTTTAGGTAGGACAGTCCTTTTACCAAAGATGGAGGAGTTGTCATCTGAGGAAGAGTATAGACCAATAACGTGCCTAAATACCTCGTACAAGTTATTCACTGGTCTGTTAGGACGGTACATGAGGGACCATGCTGGACGGAATGAGATTTGGGATGGACAACTGGGAGCCTCAGAGGGGGTATTGGGGACGGTGGATCAACTGCTTGTTGATAAGTGTATAATGGACGAGGTGAGAGAGCACAAGAGGGAGTTGGTAGTCGCGTTTTACGATTACAGGAAAGCGTATGACAAAGTCCATCATGACTGGATGTTGATGGTGTATGAGTGGATGGGATTACCTAAGTCGCTTATAAATGTGATACGGAAACTGATGGGAAATTGGAAGACAAGGTTAGAGTTGAATGTTGGAAATCACAAATGGCACAGTAGATGGATTAGAATAAAGTGTGGCTTCCTACGAGGAGACAGTTACTCGCCGGTAGGATTCTGCTTGACTGAGATCCCAGTTACAATGCTGCTGGAGGAGACAAGAGGATATAGGATGGGACCCCCTGGTGAAGGATACACGAAGAGGACGCATAGTCTGTTTATCGATGATTTGAAGACCTATCAGGAAAACCACAAACAGATGGAAGCCGCTAATGAAATTATCGTGAAAGCTAGCAACGATACAGGAGCGGTGTACGGGGTGAAGAAATGTGCAGAGATCATATTTAGAAGAGGAAAGATGATTAAAGGAGAGGGACTGCCTATACTGGAAGAGAGGGCGGAGGCATTGGACCCAGAGAAGGGAGATGTATATAAATTCCTTGGAATAGAACAGGGAAAGCAAATAGATAAAGAGAAAGTACTGCTGAGAATCAAGGAAGTAATGCGAGAGAGGTTGGAGAGTCTTGTAGAGCTTGAACTGTATGATAAGAACCTCATAAGAGCGATCAACTGTAGGGTCATCCCAGTGGCAGCATATGTCATGAATGAATGCCAGTTCACCCAGAAGGAGTTATATGACCTTGATATGCTGGTGAAAGGTACACTACGCAAGAAAGGTATGCTGGGCAGACAGGCAAGTGACGAGAGGCTCTATCTGAAGAGACAGGATGGAGGGCGCGGTCTGAAATGCTTGCGGCAGGTTTATAAGGAAACTAAAGTGCGTGTGGCAGTGTATATGGCATGTAGTCCAAGCCGCTGGATAAAGATTGCTTGGAAGAGAGAATACAACAGTGAATACAAGAGCCTGAAAAGGGAAGCAGAACAAGCCCTGCGTGAGTTTGGATTGGAGGTTGAATTTAGAGAGGAAGAAGTATGGAGAGGTGGTAAGAAGATGGAGAAAGATTGGGCAGGATGCTGGACGGAGTTGACGAAAGGAATGAAGAACGGATACATAGCGAAGCTGAAAAACGATTATAAGAAGAAAGCCATGCAGAGCCAAGTGTTTGTAGGGCAGGAGAACGAGAGCCCTATGTGGCTGAATACAAACATCACACCGCAGAAGATGGCTGGAATCATGAATGTGTTGGAGCAGATGGTGGAGACTCGGAAGTGGAAAGTGTCACGTGGGATAGGAGGCGAGGATGGAAAATGTAGATTGTGTAAGAAGTATGATGAAACTGTACAACATCTACTTGCAGGATGTGAGATCTTGGCAGGAACTGAGTATCTCCGTAGACACAACAATGCCTTGATGGTGCTGGCGGTTAGATGGGCTGTTGAGAGAGGTCTCCTCCCTGACAACACGGTATGGTATACAGTTAGATGGGAGAAAGGCAAAGTGCTGAAGGGGAATGGGTACAAGTTGTGCTGGGACTTTGAGTATAGGATGAGAAAGACCAGTTCTGCACGCAGACCAGACTTGACACTGGAGGATGAGAAAGAGAGGAAGATTTGGATAGTGGATATGTCATGCCCTCAAGAACAGAACATCGAAGAAGCGACACGAACGAAGTTACAGAAGTACCAGCAGTTGGTGTTTGAAATCAGAGAAAGGAGAAGCGGGTATAGAGTGGAAGTGGTCCCAGTAATAATCGGATGCCTGGGAGGTGGTATTGAGAAGGCAACAACAGCAGTGAAAAAGATTATTGGAGATGAGGAAAGTGTGATTGGAATAATAAGCACAATGCAGAGGACGGTGCTCTTTGAAGGGGAAACAATAATAAGGAAGGTGCTTGGCGGGGTGGTACAGACAGAGTAGTGGGACACAACGGGATCATGTGCAACTCGGTTACCGCCCAGCAAGAGTTGGTGGGTGGATGCAAGGGCCAGAGTGTGTTGAGCTGGCTAATTAATTGACAATAATAATAATAGAAGAAATTTGGGTAAGATTGAAGCTTGGTTCAAAGGAAAGTGGAAGAACGGAAGGAAGAGTGAAAAGCATTCATTGGGTGGACAAAGAATGAGACCCGGGAGTTAGACAGGCATACCCGAAGAATGATGAGTGCATACCACGCCATCCATCCTAAGTCAAATGTGTGAAGGATATACATCAAGAGAAAAGAAGGAGGAAGAGGTTTGACCAGCGTTGAAGAATGCATCGCGAGTGAATTGAGAAGCTTACATCACTATATAGTAAACAGTGAAGAAACCCTACTGAAAGCAGTTGCAAAGGAAGAAGGAATAATTAAAGAACAATTAGAAGGGAAAGAAGATTACAAGAAAAGGGTAGATGCTGAGAAGAAAAAGGAGGTGGAAAGCATGAAACTCCACGGGCAGTTTGAGAGAGATACAAAGGATCTGAAAACAGAAGAATCGTGTAATTGGTTAAGTAAAGGCTATCTCAAACGTGAAACAGAAAGCCTGATAACTGCTGCACAAGATCAAGCGTTAAATACAAACTCCATTAAGAAGAGTATATACGGATTGAATGTCTCAGATAAATGTAGGTTATGTGGCGAAAAGGTAGAAAGTGTAATGCATATTGTAAGTGCATGTAGCACGCTGGCACAGAAAGATTATAAGAGGAGACACGATAAAGTATGCCTGAACCTGCATTGGTCCCTATGTAGAAAGTACGGCTTAAAAGTCAGTGAGAAATGGTACCAGCACAAAGTGGACAGTGTGGTAGAGAATGAGAGGGTTAAAATCCTATGGGACTTCAATATTCAAACAGATCGGGAAATCAAGCACAGAAGACCAGACATCATCGTAGTGAATAAGGAGAACGAGTGTACAATTATTGATGTGGCAAACCCCGGCGATCACAACCTGGTGCAGAAGAAATTTGAGAAATTAGACAACTATTCTGAACTACGACTGGAAGTGGCCAGAATGTGGAATAAAAAGACGGTAGTGGTACCAATCATAATAGGTGCATTGGGCTCAGTACCAAAGGATCTACAGTCCTACCTCAAAAAACTAGATATCCCCTATGATTTGAATATCTTACAACACTCAGTGCTACTAGGCACAGCCAACATCCTCCGAAAGGTATACTAGCGATGGAGTGAAGAACGTCAGAAGAATCACTGGCTTAAGTTGAAGAAACCTGTCAGTGAGGATTAAATACCGGTATACCTTTACCGTGAAACACAAAACAAATAATAATAATAATAATAATAATAATAACAATAATAATAATAATAGGACGGTAAAGTAGCAAAAAGGGAAGACGAGAAGGTTGAGAGGTATGAGGAGTTGAGGATTGAAATTGGAAAGTTGTGGAAAATAAAGAAGGTGGATGTTGTTCCGGTGGTGATAGGAGCACTTGGATCTGTCAGCAAGAGACTCGGAAATTGGATAGAAAAACTAGACTTTCCATTAAAGATACCACAGCTACAAAAGACATCCTTACTTGGTACAGCACACATTATAAGAAAGGTATTGCAATAATGCAGTAAGGACGGGGCTTAGTCTACAGGCAGTAAACAGTCCCGATCTGAGGTATCTAGCGATAACATCTATGCTGTGCGAACTTCTCATAATAATAATAATAATAATAATAATAATAATAATAATAATAATAATAATAATAATAATAATAATAATTAAAAAAAAACCATGGACTACTACCTTGTCGTGGTGGTGGGGTTTGTGTACCTCGATGATCTTGAGAGCTATACTGGCGGGAGCATTAGCTCCTGGTAGGGTTTCCCTTGCCAGGCAGGTCGAAGGATAGAGGTCAGACAAAAAGTACTCCGCTCTCTTACGCAACTCAAGGTGTTATATAATCGTGCCGAAGAGTGAATGGCCGCAGCGTAATGTGGTTGCTAACGATAGCTGTCAAGGATTGGCGATCCGTGGCAGGAACCAGCCTTATTCTACGAGCCGGGCAACGTAGGATGGACATTTGTCCCGTGCAAACTCACGGTGTAATTATGTGATGATGAATAATAATAACAATGAAAACGGCATGAATAGAACTAGAATTGATACTAGTTCCATGCCCGACCGGGTGTATGGGGAAGAGCAGCCATCATCAAGTCGTAATCCTACTGCTAAGTTAAGATGGACCAAGGAAATTAACAAAATTGTTATGGAGTGTTACATCAGAAGCGACCCAAGCAAAAGAGGATACAGAAAAAGAATGTTGGCGATTTGGAGAGAGATTGGGGTGTTCCAGATCACTGAACAAAGGTTGGCAGACCAAGCAAGAGCGATACGAACAAATACATGGTTAACAGATATTGAAATTGAAGAGCTGAAGAGAAAAATCGAACAAGAAAACATAAGGCAAGAAGAAAACGTGGAATCGAACGAAGAGGGATTACGAGAAAGGGAGTCGACATCTACAATGAGACAATCGGATGGAGAAGTAAACGCTAACAGAGATCGGCAGAGAGAAGAGAGCAATCAATTAGACCAAATACGCGAGAGAATGAGGAATGCTGGTTCAAGTATAGAGAAGATTACCATACTAGAAATGATATTTGAAGAAATGGAAAAGGAAAATCCCCTCAAACCTATGAATTTAAGAAATGTGGAAAGATCAATATTAAAAACAGTTATGGCAGAAGTAAATGAAGTTGTTGCTTTCATAAACACAAAGACAATAACTGATACCAATACGCTATTAAATGCAGCAGCTGTAGTTGTTGGGAGAAGGTTGGGCATCAAGAGACAAACCAGGAAGAATGAAGAACCATGGTGGAAGAGAAGGATACAACAAAAGATAAAACAACTTAGACAAGATATTAGTAGATTAGACAGGATAAAATCAGGAAATTGCACAAGGAACGATATTAAACAACAAATGAGAAAGAAATACAATATTCCCAGAAAAAGATACCAGGTAGTGCTGGAGGAGCTGAAACAGAGACTGACAGCACAAGCTGCAAAACTGAAGAGATACGAGGACAGAGGTAAATTTTACAATCAAAATAGACTGTTCGAATCCAACCAGAGAAGGCTTTTGAAGATATCGAAGGAGTAGAGAGGGATAACATCATACCAGATGTCGACGAGAGCAGAAACTTCTGGGATAGCATCTGGGGGAAAAGCACAGAACATAACAGTGAGGCAGAATGGATTAAAGAACTGGGGAATGATCTAATTGGTATTGAAAAGCAAGAAAATATTGATTTGACAGTAGACGTAATTGAGAATCAACTAAGAAAAATGCCAAATTGGAAATCACCAGGTCCAGATGGTATGCAAGGATATTGGATCAAGAACTTTACTTCATTGAAAGGGAGAATTGCAAGTCAACTGAATGATTGCCTACAACACAATTCTGTACCAGATTGGACGACGAAGGGGAGGACGGTGCTGGTAATGAAAGATAAAGATAAGGGAGGTGAGGTGACTAACTTCAGACCAATTACCTGCTTACCAGTTATGTGGAAGTTGCTAAAAGGAGTGTTGGCGGATAAGATGTATGAACATCTCGAAGAAAAGCATCTTCTTCCGGAAGAACAGAAAGGTTGTCGAAGAAAATCAAAAGGGACAAAGGACCAACTACTAATTGACAAATTGATTATCAAAAACTGCAAAAGAAGGAAAACAGGGCTCGCAATGGCTTGGGTGGATTACAAAAAAGCTTTTGACATGGTACCACACTCATGGATACTTCACTGCATGACGATATTTGGTGTATCACAGAATTTGATTGAACTAATCCAGAACAGTATGTGCCAATGGAAGACAACGCTATCAGCAGGAAGTACATTATTGGGTGAAATACACATAAAAAGAGGAATCTTCCAGGGAGATAGCCTTTCCCCGATACTATTTGTAATCTCTCTAATCCCACTAACTCTAGTGCTGCGAAAAATAAAGATGGGGTATGACCTTGGAGGTGGCAGTGGACTGGTTAATCATTTGATTTTTATGGACGATCTCAAACTCTACGGGAAAAATGAAAACCAAGTAGATTCCCTAATTCAATCAGTTAGAATTGTGTCTGAGGATATACGAATGGAATTTGGGATATCCAAATGCGCAACACTGACTATGAAGCGAGGAAAAGTGATTCAAAGTGAAGGAATCCATCTTCCTGGTGGAAAAAAGATACGGTCACTGAAAAGCGAGGACAACGAAGGATATAAATATCTCGGTGTGCTAGAGGCGGACGATATAAAGCATGCTGAAATGAAGGAAAAGATCCAGAAAGAATATTTCCGTAGATTGAGAACGATACTTAAGTCTAAGCTAAATGGAGGAAACACAATTAAAGCAATAAATACAAGAGCAGTGTCAATAATCAGATACGGAGCTGGAATCATAGATTGGACCAAAGCAGAACTGCAACAAATGGATCGGAAAACACGAAAACTTATGACCATATATCGTACGCTGCATCCCCAGGCCGATGTCGATAGGCTGTATGTTAAAAGATCAAAAGGTGGACGGGGAATGATAAGCATCGAGGAATGTGTGAATGTTGAGGTCAATAACCTAAGCGAGTATATACAGGCCTCCCAGGAAAGGATGCTGAAAGCTGTGGGTAAATAGAAAATATTAAAACAAAGAGAGCCGGATAAAGATAAGGTTTCGTATTCGAAAGAGCATGCCCAAAGGTATCACGAAAAGCCCCTCCATGGACAATTTGTAAGAGGCACTGAACAAATTAGAGATCAGAAATCGTGGGAATGGCTTAAGAGAGGGAAGTTGAAAAGAGAAAGTGAAGGATTTCTCATGGCTGCACAGGATCAGGCTCTGCGGACAAACAGTGTGAAGAAACGTATTGACAACCAAGACGTATCTCCAGCATGTAGAATGTGCGGAACGAGGGAGGAAACAGTAAGTCATATTTTGGCAGAGTGCACCGCGCTGGCACAGAAACAATATAAGTTATGGAGACATGACAGCGTGGCTCAGGTTATCCATTGGAAGTTAAGTGAGAAATATGGGTTTACAAGGACAGAGAAATGGTATGATCACAAGCCGGAACCAGTTTGTGACTCAGAAAAGTTCAAGCTGTTGTGGGATTTTAAGATCCAAACGGACCACCATATTGAACACAACAAACCCGATATTCTGTTACTAAACAAAGAAGAAATATCTTGCTGGATTATCGATGTCGCCTGCCCCTTTGATACAAGAATTGTAAGCAAGGAGAGAGAGAAAGTGGAAAATTACCATGATTTGAAAATCGAAATCAAGCGAATTTGGAACTGTCGGTCGGTTAAAATCATACCGATAATTATAGGTGCATTAGGGACAATATCAAAGGGATTTGAAAAGTGGTTGAATCAACTGGAAATACCATATAGTGTGGAAATGCTGCAACGTGTTTGCTTGCTGGGTTCGGGAAAAATTCTAAGAAAAGTACTGGACACATAAGAACTGTGCCAAGGCGAGATTTTAAGAACTAGGGCACCCCAGGCCACAGGCTGTGGCCCGATGCCCTACAGAACTTCCTGTATAATATACAGAGATAAACTTTCAACAATAATAATAATAATAATAATAATAATAATAATAATAATGGATAAGAAAACAGGAAAATTGCTAACAGTGTATAGAGCCTTCCGTCCCCAGGGCGATGTTGATCGGCTTTACTTCAAAAGAAGTTAAGGAGGTAGAGGGCTAATTAGTGTGGACTGTGGAGGATTGTGTAAATGTTGAAGTAAATAGCTTGCGAATGTATGTTGAATGTAGTGATGAGAAACTATTTATAGCAGTAGGAAAGGAGGGCTCGACATTAGAACTGACTTCCAGATACTTCAAAAAGCTTGTTTGTTGGGAACTGCAAGAATATCGAGACATCCCTTGATGTTTAGCAATGAAATCCAGCTATAAGATAATGAGCTGTGCGAAAACTGATAATAATAATAATAATAATAATAATAATAATAATAATAATAATAATAATAATAATAATAATCGTCAACGACGACGACAACAACAACAACAAAATCAAATTCTTACTTGCTCATACTAACCTTTGATTTTGCAACTCTGTAACGTGTTAAAACTATATTACTGGATGGTAAAAGCTCGTCTTTGTTTGGTCCATTGCACTTTTCGCCCTGTTTTGCCACTTTAACAATGATTTCCCAGGAGGGTTCAGCATTATCATAGAATACAAACACACCAGATTCGGTAAAAACATTTGCAAACAGTGATACTGTCTTGTTCGTCTCTTGAATAAGGCTATGCAACAGACGGAAATTACCGTAGTCAAACTGGTCGTTTTGATTGAAGAGATGATCCTTGTTGTATCTGGGGTAGTGACTTAATGATCGATTCACCTTGTTTAGTTCGATCTTAAATAACACAGAACTTCCGATTTCAAGGCACATAAACGGATTGGCCACAACAATAATTTTATCCCCCGAACTTGATGCGGTGCTGTTATTGGAAGTGTTTGAAATATCACGGCGAACGCGGCGCGGTGCCGGAACATTTGGAACTTCCTGCAATGGTGATTGTGAGGATTTGGTTACTAGGTAACCGTTCATGCCCAATGACGTTACTTGAACGATTTCAGCATGATGTTCATCATTATCGTAATCTGCAACACCGTAATCGTCATCAAGAATTTCGATCTTTTCGATCGCACCATTGTTTGAAGATGAAGTTTTAGTAATAAGTTGTAATATCCTTGTGGTGCTGTTACGTTGTAGTATAAGCTGAGGCTTAGAGGCCAGGCAAGTCTTGTTACATATTTCATCAATCGCTACATACTTACAACGACATCGGCCAAGTTCTACACTGAAATCAATCTCCCCAGCTGAACCACAGGCAATATGGCAAAAATCAGCGGGGAGACCATCCAGATCAACGCACGCTCGAGTGCTGGATAGACGTACTTCGCCACTTCCGCAACGTTCGTCAACCTGAAAACATTATCAGTAATAGTTAAAGGACGTTGGCAACGAAAAATAAGTACCTTTTATATCAAAGTATGTTACTTAAATAGCTGAAATATATAATAAATATAATATAATATATATAAATATAATATAATATAATATATATAATAAATAAATATAAATATAAAATAGGCTATTGAATGAATCATTTAAATACTGCCTTTTGCGACGCCATTTTGAAAATAATTACAGTTCTTCTGCCAAATGACCTGTGACATTTGCGGAAATGCAAAGAAATTAAGCTTCTTCTCAGCGTTATTTCTGAAATCACTAATACATCCAAAAACTACTCCACGATAGCTAGTTACCACAACAGTAAGAAATACGACGTTTAGAAATAATCAAAATCAAAATGGCGAGACAAGAGTCTAAGTATACTATTCACAAAACAATCAGAAAAACCAAAACATTTTGATAATATTGACATTGTAATTTTGCCATGGATATAATAAACGTCAAGCAATCATTATGATTTTGATCGTGCGATTACAGATTTACATTACTTCTAATATTTTAAACTTTTGCCAAATTGGCAACATCTTCAAATATTACTTGTGGTGTAAATCCTTAATTACACTCACTATTAAAAAACTAAAATTCAACTATAATCAAAAGCTGGTCATAACACGATTGCCCTAATTTTTAGCAATCTCAATTTCGCACTATACATTTCCCTCCATTCCCCTAACCTCCTCATTTGGCAGCCCTCTCTAGAAACGTACGCAACAGTGTTGCCAGATTGGGCGGTTTTTCGCCCAATTGGGCTGGTTTCAATCCTGGTTGACGGGGGGAAATGTGTTTGGACGGGAAAGGAAAAATTGGGCTGGTTTACAATAATTTTGGCGTTTTTTTGGGGACTACTTCATGTATGCCGATTTTTGTGTCCCGACACAAAATTTTGGTTAGGATTATAGTTCTGTTGGGGCCAGGCTTACATGAAGTAACCAGCTTTAGGCATACATGAAGTACCTGCCGTTTTTTTAAGTGATTAAATCAAAATAATATGTTGTATTATAACATCCAAAAATATAAAAAAGTATTTTCGGAGCTTTGTCGGCCACGTTAATTATTGCCACCTTTCGTCCTTTATTTTCCCTACTCATCTGCAAGATGATCATGAAGTACTTAACACGGAGCACCGCTGAACAGTGAGTCTGGCAGAATCGGTTCTCTCCTGAGCACCGCTGACCAACATCACAGCAGACTCAGCTAAATTTATTTGGGCGGAATTTTACCTGATCGGGCGAGTTTTGTAGATCACTTGGCAACACTGGTACGCATTGCGTACCTAAGATTCCAGTGAAATCAAGCGGCGGTACACATATGTTCGATTTGCGGACCTATTTTTATGTTTCTTTATTGCATCGTTATCGTTGTGTAGTGTACATGCGAACGGGGTTTAATTGTTTCAATTTATAACAAATAGGATGAAATTGCATTATTTTCCATACCTTAGGTTGACAGGAAAGATCACTATTTCCCTCGACTTTTTCTTTGTTTACTTCATCGTAAAACACATAGGCTGCCAAACATTCACACGAACCATCAGAAACCTGGAAAGACCTGAATTTCCCCATGCATTCACATTTTGGAGATCCTCGTTCAGAAATAGCGCTACTCCCGCAAGGACGACATGCCACCTGACCTTCCCGGTTATTAAATGTATTTTCAGGACATGGATAACAATTTGAGGTGCTAACTGCACGAGTTCTATTTCCGTACATACCAAGTGGACAAGGAATCTTATCAGCCGATCTTTCCGGGCAATAATACCCTTTCGGACAAAGGTTTTCGTAAGGGCCGATAGTGCCGCTCGGACAAAAGTATCCTGGGGGACATATACTGCAGTTGAGTCGCAATGGATGGTTGCCATAGAATCCGTCAGGACAAATGGAACAAATGAGTTTGGATGATGTACGATTGCCTGATACACGTTTAGAATAATAGCCAAGAGCACAAAGCAGAGGTCTGTCTGATCCTTCTGGACAGTAGTATGGATGTTTACATAGCGTTATACCAGAGGAATTATACGGGCAATAATATCCAGCTACAGAAATGATAATAAAGAGAAATGCTTTTAGCAAATGTTATTATAGTAGCTGTAGAGAAACTATAAAACCATTAAAATATACTAGAAATACGTGTTCGCAACACTCGATGGATGGTATTAAATACTACAGTGTCATGCGTGTCATTTAGCGCATCCTAATCAACTGAGCCGTGCATGAAAAAGTGGTCGAAATAAATTAAAATTAAATAAAAATTTTTTTCAGTGAATCTAAAGGGGAAAGCTAAAAGGGAAGACTCAAAAGGACCTCTGTTTTTTATGGTTTTTATTTTTCGTTAGGTTAGGATTAGCTACGCAGGCGCGGATTTAGAAGTTAGTCGCATAAATTAGATTTAGAATTTGCAATTCAAAATACCTGTGAATAACAATCCTATTGGATAGGTTTTTGTTCTGAATTATTCTTAAGAAAAGCATAACCAATAGGGTTGTTCATGAAGTGTCTAATTTATGCGACTAACTTCTAAATCCGCGCCTGCTACGGTTAGGTTTAGGATCAAGGTTAGGATTAGGATTGAGATTAAAGTTAGGATTAGTAGTTCTAGAAAATGTGAAGGTCATAAATCCGTCATATATCTCTATATCTATCTCTATCTATAAAATAATGTTACTCTACGCACGCTGTGATTGGTCAGCTTGTCGGTCTCGATCACGCTACGGAGAACGGAATCACTCATTAACTAATGAGAATTTGCATTAAATCAAAATCAAAAGCGTTATATATTGTAATGATCCAAAGTACAAGAAATTGTTTCTAAATTATTTTATAAAAATAATAGAATACGTTTGCTTGGCTCTCTATAACGTGATCGAAACCCTCGTGACGTAACAAAAACACTCGAGAAGTTGGGAAACTTCACCCTACACTTCTTTTTATTACGTCACTCGGGTTTTGATAACGTTATAGAGACCCGGGCAAACGTATTCTATTGTTTAACTCTATCTCTGTCTCTGTCTCTATACACATACAAATATACAATTGACGGTACCGAAAAAGATGGCGGCTGTACATTTTACCAGAATGCTTTGCGACCTTCAATCAACTGTAATAATAGCTAAACATTGTTTACCTTGTTAACATGAATTAAATACGTAAAAGCCTCCTTTTTACCACGCTTCGTCTTTTTGAAACTCTATCTTCTGCTATTTCTACGAGATTCAATGTTTACTGCGCGCAAGGAATTATGGTTAAATGTGCCAGTTGCCATCTTTTTCGGTACCGTCAATTGCATGGCCTAAACGCAAGAGACACGTCACACACGACCCCCCGTCAAGATTATCACCGTCGCTTCGAGACCTCACTCGCGAGGGGATTACAATTAACGACATAAAAGTGTTGTTTTGCGTAGGTATGTATTAAAATATAAATCGAAAACTCTAAAAGTCGCTGTACTCTCGAAATAGTGTGTAGAAAGCCTAACTTTTCGAACGAAGGCCCTTCATCAAAGCGAAACATAAAGTGTTTTATTTTCTAACAAGGGCCTTCACTCGAAACGTTAGACTTCCCATACATTATTTCGGCAGTACACCAACGTTTTAGATTTTTCGATTTATATTTAACAATTAGACAACGAGCCCGCGTTTTCTATGAGCAGATAGTCAACG
The DNA here is from genome assembly GCA_035772405.1 of Chrysogorgia sp. JL179-B06. Lineage (NCBI taxonomy): Eukaryota > Metazoa > Cnidaria > Anthozoa > Scleralcyonacea > Chrysogorgiidae > Chrysogorgia > Chrysogorgia sp. JL179-B06. Next base: position 462,340 of record JAYKKM010000147.1, read on the forward strand.
AGGCGAAGCAGAGTTGACAACAAGGGCGAGTTGTCTAATTGTTTTAGTATAAATTTACAAGTTTCTAACCCAATAAATAACTTTTATTTCTCATTTTTAATGAAAAAGGTAAATATTCTTTCGAAATCACGCGACGTTTACCCCAGAGGTTTCTATCAGCGGATAGTAACTCCTGCGATAGCCTCAAAATTGAGGATTTGTGATAGAAACTTGTCAATTTATACTAATACCATATAGGCATATACTACGCAAGCTTGAGAGACTACATTTGAACCCATCTTTTATAGGACCTCGCCTAAGGTGTCCTCTCAAGAGGTATGTCTGCACTAAAGAGGGGTTGACAACTATGTAGAAAATTATTAAAAATAGGTTATTCCGCTCATTGGGAACTTCTGATAGGTGTCAGCTTCCGATTAAGAGGGCTTATAAATATAGTGTTTTACTAAGAAATGACCGGGAACCCAGATAGGTGAGGAGTTCGACTGCATAACAATTAGGGACCTTATTCTAAAGATCTATACGACGGCAAACTAGAATGGCGACGGCAGTGAAAACAATATAAATTTTAGCATTTGAATTTTAGCATCGACAAGCCAATTTTACCATAATGACACTCAAAACTTGTATTATGATCTCCAAAACGTTTCAATATTTCTAAAACGATTGTAGTGTCTGTGTTTAAGTTGGAGTCTTAAGCAACAGCTCTCATCTCTCCGCGAGTTACCGTCGTCCTGAAGACGTGAAAATGCTCAGAGTGGCGTTGTAAACAGAACGAGGACGGCGTTGAGATTACTCTTGGGAATAAAAATTATTAATTTTTTGTTTCGCATAAAGAGATTCTAGTTTGTTTAAACGACAAAGAAAAAATTTAATTTAATTTTTCCGAACTAAACTCTGCTTATCAAGTTTTATAAATTTGTCGCCTTCTACAATAAAAATATAAGTACTACGTTATTTACCGTTTTGATCAATCCGTATACAGAAAAATATTTGCAATCGGTCTCACAAGTGAACCAAATTTTTTGTGATTATTCTTTCAGCTGCAAAATAGGTTTAATATATTTAATTTAAGGAATGGCTTCACGTACCTGGACAAATGTGAGGATCTGCAATCATGGCAGGGCAATAATACCCTCCAGGGCATATCAGTTCTAAAGCAGATCCTTGAGGACAGTATCGTCTTGCACTACAAGGAATGCCATCAACATTTGGTCTTCCCTCTGGACAATAGTAACTCGGTGGACATGGTGGACAATCTGTGGCGTTCTTGGCACCGACACGTCCACGCAATTGCCCGGCAGGACAATAGGTTGGACTTTGACCTTCAAGGCAATAATGTCCGATAGGACATTCATACCCTACGAACCCAGTCATTCCCGTTAAGTTACACCAGTACCCAGCAGGACAGGGGAAACAATCAGAGATGTTTTGACCATTTTGTTGGGCCCTGTATGTTAAAACGGGACATTGTTGAGGGTTACTGTTGCCCAGTTTACAATACGCTCCCGATGGACAAGGAGAGGCAATTCCAGTACCTGTAAAAGATAGAAGAAAATAAAGACCATTCACGCTGTGTTATAGAATATTTCTTATATTAAAAAAATATAAAATGGTTTTACATGTTTATTTTTAACAATTATACCATAATCTCTAGAGTCGTCTAACACTCGTGGTATTTTTAGCTAATTCCTAATTTCTTGCTCATTCACGTTAGCAAAACATTTCGCTATAACTCAGTGACATCATAATTGAGAAACCGACATATTGAAGAAACTCTCCAACTTCAACTTAACCAGCAATATCTTCTTAACTTAATTGATTTGAATGCCGAAACTTTGGAAATAAACTAAAGTCAGTACGAAATCCATTGTATTTTGACAGGAGTACCCCTTTAAGCTGAAAAAAACAACTTAATTATACATTATAGGTCTCACAAACGAACATCGGCCAACAGCCTCGGGCAGTTTCTGAAACCTATGTTTCTATACAGACCAGTATATATAATTATTTCATACATCACACACCGTTAAAGCATTGTTTCCCAGCTGGACATGGTTTGCAGTCAGACAACAAGCCTTTTCCACCAGTATAGTTCTTTAAAGTGTTTTCAGGACATGGTAGTGGTTCCAGTGTTCCGTTCGGACAATAATACCCAGCTGGGCAAGGATAAGCTTCAATGGGATAGGAATCATTCAAAAACCTAGGATTTGGATCAGGACTGCGACTCTTGCAATAATATCCTGCAACGCATGGTCCAATAATTCTCCCCGCTCTACAATAACTTCCGGTGATGCAATTCCGGCACTGGTCTGCTCTCTCAAATTTAACATCCCCAGTTTTAGTATAGGAACCATCAGGACATAATTTCGGAAATGAACTTCCGATGGGACAATAGTGCTGTTCAGGACATGGGATTTGTTTTGAATCATTTGTACTGAGACAGTAATAACCAGCAGGACATTTTGTACATTCCCACATTCTTTTGCTAGGTTGGTATTGACCTATAAAATACAATTAGGAGTAATCAAAGATAATATAATTGCATTCGAAGCATTTGCATGGCATTAAGGAGCTGTATAGGGACATGTATGGGAATAAATATGAATAATAATTAATAAAAAAGAGTAAGGAGTAATCAAAAATAATATAAGTGCATTTGAAGCATTTGCATGGCATTAAGGTGGCTCCCTACTGTTTCTTGAAAGGTGGCAAAAATGCAAATTTCAATCTCGAAAAGTGCCCATAGATATTTCGGAAAAGATTGAAACTAAAGCTATGCATAGAATAACTTTCAGGGCATCAAATACTATTAATGGCTAAAGTGTTTCATCTGTTGCTATGACAACAGTGACGTCTCAAAATGGCCGAAAATGAATATTTAATCTAATTTATTTCGCAAACGAGTCGGTGACCCGCGATTTTTTTTGCATTTAAACATTTCTTTTAGTTTAATTAATGAATAAGCAAATTTAAAAAAAATTCTGTGGATCCAATTTTTTAAAAAACTAAAAAAACATGATTTGTTTTGTGTAAAATTATTGGATCCACAGAATTTTTTTTAAATTTGCTTATTCATTAACTAAACTAAAAGAAATGTTTAAATGCAAAAAAAAATCGGGGGTCACCGACTCGTTTGCGAAATAAATTAGATTAAATGTTCATTTTCGGCCATTTTGAAACGTCACTGTTGTCATAGCAACAGATGAAACACTTTAGCCATTAATAGTATTTGATGCCCTGAAAGTTATTCTATGCATAGCTTTAGTTTCAATCTTTTCCGAAATATCCATGGGCACTTTTCGAGATTGAAATTTGCATTTTTGCCACCTTTCAAGAAACAGTAGGGAGCCACCTTAAGGAGCTGTATAGAGGGACATGTATGGGAATAAATATGAAATGAATAATAATTAATAAAAAAGAATAAGGAGTAATCAAAGATAATATAAGTGCATCCGAAGTATTTGTATGGCATTAATTAAGGAGTTGTATAGGGACATGTATGGCAATAAATATGAAATGAATAATAATTAATAAATAGATCAGTGTTTTGAATATATAGCAAAGTGAAAAGGTGGTAAACTGCCAATAATTTAGTGACGAGATACTGACGTTTCGAGCGGAGCCCTTCATCAGAGTAAGTTAGATAGATAGATAGTTTTATTTCAAAAAGTTACATTGCAGTAGAGACTGAATTGCGTAACTAAGTACATTTAAAAATTTAAAAACACTAAAAACCTAAATATAACATAATCATACCTATGGCATGTAAAAATATATGATACCTGCATGCATATAATGTAATTCAGTAATATGAAATTAATCCTTCTGGTACAGCTCGCTACTTCTAATAATAAAGGAGTTTGCAAAACGTTTCGTTTTCGTAACTGGTAATGTAAAGGTTCTGCTTTTCCTGAAGTCATATCTGATATTAGTGTTCGGAGTAGATAATGTATCTTACTGTTTTCATCTTCAACTATTGTTTTGAAAAGATCCCTTGTTATATTGTCGTGGTGATTATATAAGAATATAAGAGTAAGGAGTATAAATATAATATAATAATAAGAGTAAGGAGTAATCAAAGATAATATAAGTGCATTCGAAGTATTTGTATGGCATTAAGGAGTTGTATAAGGACATGTATGGCAATAAAATAATATGAAATGAATAATAATTAATATATATATATATAAGAGTAAGGAGTAATCAAAGATAATATAAGTGCATTACACATAAAATACAACATTTATTTCAACGAATTTCGAAATCAAACTTTGTACGATTACTAATTGCTATGGTATCTTTAAAGTGTTTATGCAGTGGAAAATTCAGTTTAAAATAAACTCCCTTACTTGAAAGAACTAGAGAAATTATAAAGATTGGCGTTTACAACTCTTCCATATCTCACTTCGATCTCGATATATTAAGATTGTTTGATATTTAGATTATGTAACGAAATTATAAAACTGTGTATGTGTGTGTGTCCCATGATACTATAAACGTACGAAGTTAAAGAAAAAAACAGAACCAACTGACAATTTCAAATAATGTAAAATGAAACATATTCCGAAAAATAAAGACATCCCGAGAACTCAAGATATGAGTCAATAACAAGACTAGATTATTGAAAAAGTAATATTTCGATTTTATATTACAAAATCATCATCAGACAAAGTGATTACAAAAACGTAGCCTAGGTCTATATATACTGATACATGAGTTGTGATGACATCATCAACAAAGAAGAAAAAGGAAACCTATTTATATTACAGATGTTAATTAATTACTTGTCATTGTGACGATAAGGGTAATATGGAAATTAAGTGAAAAGTGTCAATTCTTTACTAGCCTTAAGACCAGAGTTCAAGTCAGGTTTATTAAAACTTAATGTGTAAAGCTTCTATAATTAAGAGTTTATTGGTATTAATGGAATTATTAGAGCAAAGGATTTTATAGTTGTTAAAGATGAGATTTTTCATGGAAGAGGATAAGTTAAAAGAAAAAGTAGCGTCATTGAGTCTAGGTGCGGTGGCCCAGCACTTTCTGCAATGTGAACACGCACAATTCCTTGACGACTTACACAACCTATATGACCGACTCAATGACGCTACTTTTTCTTTTAACTTATCCTCTTCCATGAAAAATCTCATCTTTAACAACTATAAAATCCTTTACTCTAATAATGACATTAATGCCAATAAATTCTTAATTATAGAAGCTTTACACATTAAGATTAAATAAGGCTAGCAAAGAATTGACACTTTTCACTTAATAATTTCCATATTACACTTGTCACTCAGTTTCCTCATGTTTTTCCTGTCTTTGTTTCACCTCATTACAATGTCACATGGTCACAATGACAAGTAATTAATGAACATAAATAGGTTTCGTTTTTCGTCTTTGTTGATGATGTCATCACACCTCATGTATCAGTATATATAGACCTAGGCTACGTTTTTGTAATCACTTAGTCTGATGATGATTTTGTAATAAAATCGAAATATCACTTTTTCAATAATCTCGTCTTGTTATTGACTCATATCTTGAGTTCTCAGGATGCTTTTATTTTTCGGAAAATGTTTCATTTTATATTATTTGTACGAAGTGACGTTTCGAGATTTTTTACTTTTTACAGTGTGACGTCACAGTGAGGATCATTTACATATCAAACAAATCTTAATATGTCAAGAACAAAGTGAGATATGGAAGAGTTGTAAACGTCAATCTTTATAATTTATATAGTTCTTTCAAGTAAGAGGGTTTACGAGTTAATTAATATTATTTTAAAATAATTGCGAGCTTATTTTTTCATCGGGGCACCACTTTAAATCCCCGAGATTCATAAGATAAAGCATTAAAGGTTACAAAAGAAGCGAAATACGAATTGAAAAATAAAACACAACGATTACCTGGAGGACAAGGAATTGGTGATTCACTTCCAGTAGGGCAATAATGACCAACAATACACCGAAAGTTTATAGGAGTTGATACATTGGCCTTGCTACCCTGTGGGCAGTAATATCCCTGATCACATAATCCAGTAGGCTCCCAAAGTCCAGACGTTTCACAGTAATAACCTGGTCGACAGTCCAGACACTCCGAAATCGACCCTGCTCCAGTTGTATTGCGAAACGTGCCTGGGGGACATTTCATGGGAGCGATTGCTCCTGCTTCACAATAGCTGCCTAAAAATAAACATATTCCAAGAAGACTATTCAGATCTAGAATTGGGTATATCACAAGTAATATTTGGCATTTCACTCGATTAAACTGTATGTTCTAAGGATTTATGGTGAAGGAAAATATCGAGTGCTGGAATATATACATTTTAACCAAACCGAGACCAGTTGCGAAAAATGCAACATCCAGGCCATCCGGCTGGCCTGCGATGCTATAGTGCAGTGCTTCTGACCACTGAGCTACGGAGGCCGTTGCCGAGAGCCTTAGTCACGAGTTCTGTATAACCATTATTACTTTAAATAACCTATAATAATATTAATATATATAAGTCGCTGGTCAGTGAATAGTACTTTTCGCGCTATCTGACTACATGTATCTCTTCAATATTCTTGGAATATGCCAGTGAAATAATCACTGCTTAGCAAAACAAAATGACGGCTAGTTTTGCTTTGTCCAACAACAATAATATTTTGTTGATAAACAACACTGTGGTACGTAAAGTAACGAAAAAGGTTAACAACATTTAGTAGAACGGTGCTCATAAAATGTTAAAATACGCCGGAGCAGAAGATTGGAATTCCATAACCATCATTTAAAAAGTGACATATTTGCTATATTTATAACTGCCATGTTTGTAGTTTTTGATCCTTTTCATTTTATCTAACATTCATCTGTATTAAAGATATTAATATTAGTAGTTATTGTTAGATGTAGTTATAAATACTGTTCATTCTGTTTATAACAGCTTTTGTACAACAGAAATTACAGTTTAAATACAGTTTTAATAAAGTTATGAATGTATGACATATATATGATAAATGGTATACAGTAGAACGTCCACATAACGGACACTTGCTATCCGTTGTTTGTTAGAAGTTTTCTATTAATATATAATTATATCAGTGTCTGCTAATTTACTTCACCAGTTCCTGTTGGGACTGGAGGACACAATGAATGAATGAATGAATGAATGAAGTGTCTGCTCTTACGTACGTTGCATAGTGTCCGTTAGTAGAGGTCACACTGTATATTATCATTACTATAGATATCAGTTTCTTTAGACTTTTCTAGCCATTTCTGTATATCCAAAAGCACTAATAACATGTTTTGCCCTCGAAGCGAGCTTACATAAAAATATTTCTTAAATAATGTTAACTCCATGTTATAATGTTTAACTCAAAAGCTTACATAAAAATATTTCTGAAAATATCTAAAAAATATTCTAAACCTGTAAATTTTACTTTTGTGGTACAGTTGATATACTAAAATAATTATCCACGTTATGGGTGTTCCATAATATCACGTTTTTTAATTTCACAATTTCTTTGAATTCGGTCTACTGCACGCGCATGCGTTCTGCGCACAAATACGAATTGAACTCGTCTTCGCAGTACGACGAGTTTTTAGTGAAATCTCGTTGACAAGGGACGAGTTGTTCGTAAGTAAGTTCACACTAAATTTCCTTCTTGTGTATATACTTCTTACATTACTTCTATGCAGCTTTAATGGGATAAAATGACAAAATAAAGCGTGGCTACTTCGCGGCGTCTGGGTACGAAGCTGGTGAAATCTTGTTGACAAGGAACGAGTTAGTTTACACTTGTCTAAATTTCCTTCATGTTTCTCATGTGTGCATACTTCTCACTATTACATCATTCTATGCTTTATTGGGATATATAGAACAACAATTTAAACTATCGTATTTAACTGATAAAAGTCGTTGCATGATGGCGCTAGAAAATCCACAACGTTAAAGGTGCCGTCAAGTCGATTCTGCGCATGTGTGATATCTCAAACATGGGGGACTCCATATGTCAACAAACGCTAACGGAATAGATTTGCGACAGTTCGAAAGCGAGTATCCGTCAAAGGTGGCGAAGGCGCGAGTGGTAGTTTGATATATTATCCACACTTAGGAACAGAACAGCTTAATCTTATAACATGCTTTTTAGGCGGAAAAGCTCAAGCGTGGAAAACAAATCCGCAATATAATGCAATGTAGACAAACGATGTAAACAGAAACGTGGACATGTACAAAACGGACTTGACGGCACCTTTACTGAGTGATCCTGCTTCATGAATAGTTTTCAATTACGGAGAACGAAATAAACTCGTTCTTTATTTCGTACTTGTTGTCGTTGCTTCTGATACCAGGTTGTGCCAGTCGTAATAAAACCTAGTTCACATGAATCTTAAGCCGGATATGTAAAGTATATGTATTAGTCCTCCCTTAGGATTCTGGTAATTTAGTGGAATTAGAATAATTGGCGAAACGTTTTAGAAAGAAGCTGCTCCGAAGTTCATTAAATGCTGATTTCCAGTCAGTGGAATTTTGCGGGCGGAGTGGAATTTCCTGTCTTGTGGTGAGCTCTCGTGCGGAACTAATTTAATAAAGAGCTCAAAAGACAAAGTGAATTCCTCTTCGCGCGCAAAATTCCACTGACTGGAAATCAGCATTTAATGAACTTCGGAGCAGCTTCTTTCTAAAACGTTTCGCCAATTATTCTAATTCCACTAAATTACCAGAATCCTAAGGGAGGACTAATACATATACTTTACATATTGTAATATTTTTGCACGTTCATGTTTAAAAGAGCCTTTGGTTCAATAAATTAAAAATAAATTAAGTTAATACACCTCGATTAATGATACCTATAAATATTCATGATCACTATATTCACCTCCCGGTGAACAATTGTTATACACTAAAACAGTTCTTGTATACCATCTTTAGTGATCATTAACAACTCATGGCGGAAAATAAATAAATTGATTCTTAAGGAGTTTATCAAACATTTTGGCAGTATTACTTTTTCTCTCATAAACGTTAAGACTCCAAGATCCAAGCTTTATATTTAACCTATTCGTTAGTTTTATATGGACCTTCAACAAAACGACTGATTTGTTACAAGTGCCTATCTCATGTTTCGGCTTTTTATATATTCATAAGTCCGCACCCGGGTAAAGTTTGTTTACTATTCACAGTAAGTGATTTAAAGTGCCCCTAACCTAAACATTTTTTATTGTCTTATTTGGAAGAACTTTTAAAATGATAAAGTAACTTCTTTTGAAGATTTTCACTCTTCGCTTTCTTTTTGAGATATATCAGTTTGTTTGATATGCAAATATCTGGAATTTCGTCACACATGCATGAGTTATCAGAAAATGTTATATATCTTTGCGTTCATGAAATAAAAACACTAAAGTGTGAATAACACGTGTGTGCGTTTCTCCCACAACACCAAACTTCTTGATTTTAAAGGATTTCGTTCGCCGACAATGAAAGAGATATACACATTTCTCCAATAAGTCATTATGCACGTGTGACGAAATTCCAGACATTTGCATATCAAACAAACTGATATATCTCAAAAAGAAAGCAAAGAAACGAAAATCTTTAAAAGAAGTTACTTTATCATTTTAAAAGTTCTTCCAAACAAGACAATAAAACATTTTGAGGTTATGGGCACTTTAAAAAATAATTTTGAATAATTTGCGCTTGACGAACATCTAAACCAATCAACGTACCTTTCTGACAAGGTCCATTACGTGGAAACTTGTACGAAGTATTGGACGATGGAGTGACACTCGCGGCACCTCCTTCACAATACCACCCAGCAGCACACAGCAGACTTGGAGAGATATTGGCAAGTCCCGGGCAATATTTCCCAGCAGGACAATCTGAACATTCCAAGGTGCTGTTAAGACCGGAACGTTGGCCATAAGTACCACTAGGACAAGAAATACGCGTACCAGCTGGACAATAAAAGCCAAGTTGACACTCAGCAGGAGAGGTCGTGTTATGATCTGGACACATCGTACCACTTGTACAAGGACGACAGCTATCTTGGCCTGAATCGGGTTGATACGTTCCAGGTTGGCAAGATTTCTTGGTAAGGGCACCTACAGTATATAAAACGTTAATGCGTATACACATATACGAAAATAATTTTCAGACATTGAGATTTCCATTTACTCAATAACATGCTTTTCTTAAAAATATATTTAAAATTCGTTTACCTTCTTTGCAGTAAAATCCAGGTGGACACTTGTAGCCAACCTTTCCGTCAGTTGGTGTAGGAGTACTGGATCCTCTAAGACACACGTAACCCGCCGAACATTTTGGCGGTTCCTTAGAACGAACTGGGCCCGAGAAATCGCAATAGCGGCCGGCTTGGCAAGGCTGACACTCCGATGCATTGGCAATACCTCCTTTGGTTGAAAACGTTCCAACTGGACAATTTTTAGGGTAGATCGTGCCACTTTCACAGAAGTATCCAGGGGGACATCGGTCGTTGTAGTAAGCGAAAGTAAAGTTTGATGGTGCTGTTAAATTCATAACTGGATAAGGATAGTGAGATTCTCTTAAACAATAAAATCCAGCGAAACAGTCGCCAGAGGGTTGAGATAAACCAGTTTGATCACAGAACTTTCCTGGTGGACACTCGATACAGTCCATTATGGATACGGCTCTTATTTTATTATTGGAAGTTCCTAAAAAAGTAACAAGCCACGTGTCAACAGCTACTCATCTTTTTTGAACTTTTGATAAACTATATAAATATCTATATTCTCATATATTACGGGTGTTGGAAAACGCATGCATGTATGCAGTATATTTATAAGTGGATAAAAATACTAGAAAGTTGCTAAACAGCCCAAATCGTGTATAAGAGGTGTAAGTATAGGAGCGAAGGCGAAGTGCCTGCAATCAGATTCAAAATTCGAATAACAAAATAACTCAAGAAAATTATTAATTAAATGTAGGAAACCAGATATAGTTTGACGCTACTTTGACTTAAAAAGCCAGAGAAGCGACAAACTATGTCTGATTTATCACCTGGTTGCGTTGGGAAATTATTTGTTAAATGTACGAAAGTCATTTGCTTTTTTATGTAGATCAGTGAGGATTTTATGAGATCGGTGAGGGTTCAAGGGAATGTTATATAGTATAGCGGTTTGGCTGCATATGTATATAGAGCATCGTACTAAGGTACTACTTTTCTACAGTTTCAAGCATCCTTTCTAGTCTTTCTTCATTTGCATAGCATACACAGATCTGAGCAATAAGGATCTGCATGGGTTACAAACATTGGATATTTTTAGATTGAAGGCAGTTTGTCATGGCTATACCTTTAGGACAAGGGAAAGCATTCCGCAAAGTAGTTCCTTTTGGGCAATAATATCCTTGAGGACATGGTGTTGGATTAACAACTGCACCAAGAGCTGGATTGCAATAATATCCGGGGGGACATTCCTTGCAGCTATCTTGTCCTGTCTCGTTCTGATATGAACCATTCCAACACGACTGTGGTGTTGTGGAAGCCATTTCGCAATAATGTCCGGCAGTACAAAGATGTTCACTGGGTCTTTGAACACTTTGTCCACCAGGACAATAATACTTGGAATCACATTTGTCGGTCGGATTTATGTTTCCAGTTCCTGCGCAATAGAAGCCACCTACATAAACAGATATATACGAGGTTTGATAAACCAATTTGAAAATCAAAATATCCAAAACATATTGAAACTATTAGTGTTAAACTTTCAAATAAAAATATCAAGCCAAATTGAACAACGGAAACTGTTGCCAAGCAGTAAACCTTTGTGAACTTGAAGAATAACAGATAATGCCTATTTTCCATACTATTTGCGTCGTTATTGAAGAATCGGAGTATTACACTGAATACAGTAAAAACCCGCGAGTAAGAACCCGCGTTTTCCCAAGTTAGCCTAAACAGGTTCTTATATAAATGGTACTTAGCACAAATTGAGGCTATTTAGGTTCTTAAATAGGTTCTTACTTTCTAAAGAAAAAAATACATTGTAGCTAATAGAATTTAGTGGTATTCAGCCTGTATTCCTTATAATATAACATCTGCATACCATGTAAGTATTTATAAAGAAATTCCTGAAAAAAACAGACTCTTCCATATGCTGATGTGTAGCCATGGAGATACTGTATAAACAATATATATACAGTTACAGTATTTATGTGTAATTACAACAATAACAATTCTATTTGATTTTCAAATAAATTGGAGTAATAAGGCACCTGTGTCTCCAAAAATGTTGATCTGTGTCTTATTCACCCAAGTGTACACATCTTTTTATATATATTTTAGAAAATAAGAACCTGTTTCAAATTTTAGGCTAAACAGGTTCTTGCATAGAGAGGGTATAACTGGCAAATTTTAGCCTGACAGGTTCTTAAAAACTAGGTTCTTACTCGCGGGTTTTTACTGTATTATAATCTCCTTCACCAGCTTGGAATTATTTTTCACAAAAATAACCAGAGTTTGCAGAAGAGTTTAAATTACCACAAATAGCAACAAGGCATAATGTAGAATAACGTTTTTTCATTTTTTATTAAAGTGGCAGTATGATCCGAAACGGTGTGTAATTTTAGCTGTCTAATGGGTAGTACTGACTACCAGGCGCACGAAAATGATAACATTTTTGATTGATTGATTGATTGATTGAAGACTTTATTTTGAGAGGGTGACACGTGACAGTAAAATGTACTGATAAACTTGTGGCCCTCTAGTAATTAGTTATAGTTAAAATTACAAGCATGATATAACAGAAACATTAAATAATGAGTCTTATAGAATTTAAAAATAATTACAAAAATGGTTAAGATTTCCTAGGTTGGTAAAATCGTCATCTACTCCACACAACACACCAAAGCTATTGAATTTACCTTGGTTCACAATGTAGAACTGTTTTATTACGCATAGTTTCGTTCGTAAATATGTCACCAAACTTTGAGTTTTGATTTTCGCAAACAACTCGTCCCAGTGTGGTCGTAAATCTCTTGCAGAAACAATTCAAACTCGATAAATATTAAGGACTTCGGCCTTTCGTTATGGAATTAAATGCTAATGTCAGTTGTATAGCTGAGGTCAGTTATACTAATGATTTAGTAGAAAAAATCGAAAATGAGGAAGTGGATCTTACTGCCCTTTAAAAATACCTACAGTACATCGTTCTAGATACCAAAACTCGTAGAAAAAAACGAGTATGAAGTTCAATCACGGAGATTGTTTTGTTCATTTAAATTACTCTGTACTCCCTTGCTAGACAGGAAGAGAACTAACCAATCAAGTGCGACATTGTTTGAGAGGCGTCGAGCGATGCAAGTTAAGTTGCGAGTTCAATTCCCAACTGGGAGGCCTTATAGTTGCATTTTCGAAACTGTATGTCCCAACTGGCTCTCAAGATAATACTTTCAGTACTCGCAAAATTTCCCGCTACTGGCTAATATACAGGCTTCCTTTTATTTAAAGGACATTGACAACAAAAATTAAGTTTGTCTAATACGAAAGCACTCGTAAAATGATAGAGTAACACCTTTTACAACTTTTCCGTATTTTACTTCGTTTTTGAAATATTTAAGTTTGTTTGATATGTAAATTAGATGGTCTGACGTCAGGCGCTGGGTGAGAATTTCACACATTAGAATATTAGTTCCATCTTCAAGTTTGTTCCACAAATTTACTTGAAAATGTGCGTATATTAATAACTCCTCACGATAATGAACGTTGTAAACGTAACAATCACTGAGATATAAGACTTTTTAATGAGTGAAAATTCTCTACCCAGCACCTGACGTCAGAGACCATGGTTACATATCAAACAAACTGAAATATTTCAAAAACGAAGTAAAATACGGAAAAGTTGTAAAAGGTGTTACTCTATCATTTTACGAGTTCTTTCATGTTAGGCGAAAAAATCCCAATTTATTTCTCAACATGTCACCAAACTTCAATATTTATCCTGGTTACTTCCTTGCAGAAGGCAAAATAGCTTAAGCGAGTTTATCATAAACTTCCCTACAGGCCTGAAAGCTGTAAAAGCAACTTTTTGTAACTGTAAAAACGGTTCTTTCGAAAAAAAGCTTTTTCTATACAGTAAATCACCAAAACATTATAAATTATTAAAGTAATTATCATAGTATTATAGAGGTGCAGCCTCCGGAGCTACAATGATTGAATTATAAAATAAGTGACGCCATACGCACGCTGTGATTGGTCAATTGGTGTGTTCGACCATAAGGTCTCACACAACAGCTTTTGACTTCTCTCGAAACTCTTCTTCGTGTTTGTGTCAAGCTATGGAAACACAGCAAAACAATTTATATTTCTTATCAATCTTAATTTTTACCTTTACATTCTTGACAGTCATCTTGCTTAGTATTTTTAGTTGTATTAGAAAAATCTCCAGCAGGACAAGGAATAGGCGTGCCAGTACCCTTGGGACAGAAATGTCCCATTGGACATTGGTATTGATCAGGAACAGTAGAGCTTTCATTGCAGTAGTATCCCGCACTGCAGTTGTCACTGGGCTTGTGAAGTCCACGACCTGCACAGTACATGCCAAGTTTACAGGGAACTGGTGTTGGGGATGCCGAGGGACAGTAGTGACCAAGAGTACAAATACCACCTAAAACAAACAACATAATGAGACGTACTGTACATGTACATTGGGTTTTGTTTTACGTACTGTATTACCATTACATTTTTATAACATTCTAGATAGAAAACTTAATTGAGTCTAAGGTGAAATTATAGTAATCTACGTAAAGTCCCATATACACGATACAACGTTTTGTTACCGATTGTCGTACAGGCTTATTTAACCTCCATCACAGGAGCCCAACTCTGACGCCTGTGATGTGTTTCTCTATTTTATTCTATATTATGGAAATTCTGATGTTTTATATTTAATATTGAAAGAAAGCGATGCTTATGATACCGCGGCGCTATGGCGGTAATTTGAAACTCAAAACAGCTGTCATGTTTCGAGTTTCAAATTACTGCGCGTGCAATTGTCGTCTCAGCTTTCAGTGATCGTCACGCGTATTCACGTGGCACCAGTGAGAGCTGTTTCGAGTTTCAAATTACCGCGCGGGTATCATAAGCATCGCTTTCTTTCAATATTAAATATAAAACATCAGAATTTCCATAATATAGAAAATAATAAGAAACAGATAAACACATCACAGCAGTCAGAGTTGGGCCTTCTGTGCCTCCACGTGACACATTCCCATAACGATTCTCTGAGAAACATCTCAATACGTCCTTTTGAATCGGCTAAATCAATAGGATACTTCACGATGACAGTGTATATGGCTGTACATTGTTGCGGTACCCCTGCCTAGTTTGTAGTTAACCCGTCATTTAAAAAAACAAACTCGCAGGACATTAAAATGTCATAGTTTTTTTATTTCCTTTTTTATTTCATTTTTGTTTCACAAAACAACCATGAGCCTGCAATCTGGCAACATGTCTGTATTTCTGAATAGAAAGGATCTTCGCGTCTAAAACGGCTCTAACACAGGAGTGCAATCGTGCAAAGTTTCCTTGCAAAATTCATGCTGTCCAACATACCTGTGGTGCTGTTTAATGCTGGACATACACATTGTGAATAACACGAGCTATTTAAAGCACTGGGTGTAAAAACTCCGATATCTACTGGACGTTTCATAGAAGACCCTCCAGCACAATAAAATCCAGGATCACATACACCACTTGGCCAACTGCGTCCCTCTCCTTCACAGTAGTACCCAGGTGGACATAACTGACACAAGGTAATAGCGGTTTGAGACGTTTTATTGTTAAATGTTCCTGCTGGACAAGGGTACTGAGTTGAAAACATGGTTGCAATTGGACAATAGCTACCAACAGGGCAATTTACTGGAATGATTGTTGAACCGTTGCAATATTTCCCTGAAACAAGTTTTATAAAAAAAAGAAAAAAGCGACATAAAATATTTTGTGAGCATCATCCTACCTTGGTCTTTCGCGAAATCACTAACCTGCAGGGCAGAGTAAACAGGTTTCCATTTGAACAACAGGAGCGTAATAGCCCTGCTTACAAGGAGAAGGTGTCCCCGTTCCGGCCGGACATTCATGACCTGGGGTACATGTTCCACCGTTGCCAGTATTCCAAAATGAAGGCTTTGATGTGTTAACTCCAGACTTACAGAAATACCCTTAGTTTAAAAATGAAACAGAGGAGAACAATGAACGTAATCAATAACAATAAAGCGAGCAGTGAAAAAAATAAGTCACAGTCAGTTGACTACTGTACATGTATTGTCTCAGTCTGTGTTGAAGTCGCAAAAATTATCATCTCTCCGCGAGTTCACGTCGTCCTGAAGAAGTGAACATGCTCAGAGTGCAGCGTTGTTAACAGAACTAGGATGGTGTTGAGATTACTGTTGGGATTAAGTGTTATTCATTTTCTTTAAGTTCCTGCACATGAAGAATTAATTTGTTTTGAAAGATGTTATTGTTGAGCTTGACCTTAACATTTTACGACGCATTCATCTACTACAACGTCCTTCAAACAAAATAATTCTTCATACAAAACAAAGAGAATATATTTAAAGACATATTTTTAGACTATTGGATTATTTTAAAGTATTCGTAAGTTAAACATTATCAGTGTTTAGTTGGTGTAATATTGTAATTCTTGAATTACTATATGCATGAAGTCATATTTGATTATACATAGGCCATTAGGATATAAATAATTTCTGTATATTATATTTTAGAAATACTGATGGAGTTACCCTTCTTAAATAAAGCTTATTATTATTATTATGATTATTATTATTATTAATCTCAACGTCGTCCTCTTTCGTCAAATCGTAAGACTTTAAGAATAACGACGGCAACCGCGACGATAATCTCTTTACATAATAATAATAATAATAATAATAATAATAATAATAATAATAATAATAATAATAATAATAATAATAATAATAAAATAATAATAAAATAAATAAAATAAAATAAATAAATAAATAAATAAAATCGGTTAACGTCCCAACAATTATTGGTGGGAATGTTTCATTGGCCAGACTTTACTTTTTGATCTGGCTACGAAATTAAATAATAATAATAATAATAATAATAATAATAATAATAATAATAATGATGATGATTCTATTGTCCTGACTACAGAAGACGTTTTGCTCGCCCTTCAACAGTTGAAAACCAATAAAGCGCCTGGCCCTGATGACATACAACCATACACCTTGGGTCCCTGTTGAATCCGGTGTACCACAGGGGAGTATCCTGGGACCATTCTTATTTCTGTTGCACGTTAATGACTTACTCAATCAAGTCAGTGACAATACGTATACAATCCATCGTATTCGATCCTGTGACGATCGCCAGACTTTACAGGACGACCTTAACTGTTTATTCCAATGGACTTGCCTTTGGGGACTAACCTTAGTAATGTAACATAATGTGATTCTCTTCGCATATCTAGGAAACGAAGTAGTCCTGTGCCTCCTTTTGTAGATAACCCCTATACGTTGTGTGGCCATTTTGGTGTTTTCCCAAAAAGACCTCGGGATTATGGTCACCGACACGCTTACGTGGAATTGTCATTTCACCCTAGTTGTGGCCAAAGCCAATCGGATGCTTGGATTTTTGTGGCGGCATATACAGCGCACATATAGGGCAAGGTCGAAAGAGACTTCTTTATCTATCCTTAGTACGATCCCACTTGGGGTATGTCAGTGAGGTCACTGGGCTCCCCAATCTTGTATATCGGATCTTAGGTTACTTGAGGGGGTTCAGCGTCGTGCTAATGGTTTTATAATGAACTGTAGCCCTAACCCCGACGAAAGGTCTAGCTATAAATCGTGCTTGATAGCCTTAAATTTACTCCCAATCTCGTATTGGTTTGAGTGTTGTGACCTGTGTTTTTTGTTTAAATGTACGAGTGGCACTTATAAACTTCAATTAGGTCACTTCATTTATTTTGCAAGTGGTCGTACTTTACCATTCCAAATTACATGTAGGCAATCTCCCTCTTTCCAATCATTTAAAGTGAATCTGTATAAATTTTACTTGAACTAGTTGGATATTTACTTTGAATCTGAGAGAGTCCGAACATGGAAGACAATATGTTCAAAGTGCACATCAATAGATCGCATGTCCTGTTGTTAACTGTATTTTAAATATTAATTTGTTTGTATATTCATTGTCTATGTATCTGGGGTCTGCCTAGTTGGGACCTTGAGTCCGTTCGCTTGCCCCTCACCTAGCTTATCGTGTTATGTACTAGTTATATTGTGTTATTTTTATATTGTTTAGTATATGTAACATGTAAACATAAGCTTGGTGGAAGTTTTTAAATACAAAAAAATTAGATGATGATGATGACGATGACGATGATAATAATAATAATAATAATAATAATAATAATAATAATAATAATAATAATAATAATAATAATAATAATAATAATAATAAAACCCCCATGGACTACTACCTTGTCGTGGTGGTGGGGTTTGTGTATCTCGATGATCTTGAGAGCTATACTGGCGGGAGCATTAGCTCCTGGTAGGGTTTCCCTTGCCAGGCAGGTCGAAGGATAGAGGTCAGACAAAAAGTAGTCCGCTCTCTTACGCAACTCAAGGTGTTATATAATCGTGCCGAAGAGTGAATGGCCGCAGCGTAATGTGGTTGCTAACGATAGCTGTCAAGGATTGGCGATCCGTGGCAGGAACCAGCCTTATTCTACGAGCCGGACAACGTAGGATGGACATTTGTCCCGTGCAAACTCACGGTGTAATTATGTGATGATGAATAATAATAACAATGAAAACGGCATGAATAGAACTAGAATTGATACTAGTTCCATGCCCGACCGGGTGTATGGGGAAGAGCAGCCATCATCAAGTCGTAATCCTACTGCTAAGTTAAGATGGACCAAGGAAATTAACAAAATTGTTATGGAGTGTTACATCAGAAGCGACCCAAGCAAAAGAGGATACAGAAAAAGAATGTTGGCGATTTGGAGAGAGATTGGGGTGTTCCAGATCACTGAACAAAGGTTGGCAGACCAAGCAAGAGCGATACGAACAAATACATGGTTAACAGATATTGAAATTGAAGAGCTGAAGAGAAAAATCGAACAAGAAAACATAAGGCAAGAAGAAAACGTGGAACCGAACGAAGAGGGATTACGAGAAAGGGAGTCGACATCTACAATGAGACAATCGGATGGAGAAGTAAACGCTAACAGAGATCGGCAGAGAGAAGAGAGCAATCAATTAGACCAAATACGCGAGAGAATGAGGAATGCTGGTTCAAGTATTGAGAAGATTACCATACTAGAAATGATATTTGAAGAAATGGAAAAGGAAAATCCCCTCAAACCTATGAATTTAAGAAATGTGGAAAGATCAATATTAAAAACAGTTATGGCAGAAGTAAATGAAGTTGTTGATTTCATAAACACAAAGACAATAACTGATATCAATACGCTATTAAATGCAGCGGCTGTAGTTGTTGGGAGAAGGTTGGGCATCAAGAGACAAACCAGGAAGAATCAAGAACCATGGTGGAAGAGAAGGATACAACAAAAGATAAAACAACTTAGACAAGATATTAGTAGATTAGACAGAATAAAATCAGGAAATTGCACAAGGAACGATATTAAACAACAAATGAGAAAGAAATACAATATCCCCAGAAAAAGATACCAGGTAGTGCTGGAGGAGCTGAAACAGAGACTGACAGCACAAGCTGCAAAACTGAAGAGATACGAGGACAGAGGTAAATTTTACAATCAAAATAGACTGTTCGAATCCAACCAGAGAAGGCTTTTTGAAGATATCGAAGGAGTAGAGAGGGATAACATCATACCAGATGTCGACGAGAGCAGAAACTTCTGGGATAGCATCTGGGGGAAAAGCACAGAACATAACAGTGAGGCAGAATGGATTAAAGAACTGGGGAATGATCTAATTGGTATTGAAAAGCAAGAAAATATTGATTTGACGGTAGACTGAGAAACAACTAAGAAAAATGCCGAACTGGAAATCACCAGGTCCAGATGACATGCAAGGATATTGGATCAAGAACTTTACTTCATTGAAAGGGAGAATTGCAAGTCAACTGAATGATTGCCTACAACACAATTCTGTACCAGATTGGATGACGAAGGGGAGGACGGTGCTGGTAATGAAACATAAAGATAAGGGAGGTGAGGTGACTAACTTCAGACCAAGTACCTGCTTACCAGTTATGTGGAAGTTGCTAACAGGAGTGTTGGCGGATAAGATGTATGAACATCTCGAAGAAAAGCATCTTCTTCCGGAAGAACAGAAAGGTTGTCGAAGAAAATCAAAAGGGACAAAGGACCAACTACTAATTGACAAATTGATTATCAAAAACTGCAAAAGAAGGAAAACAGGGCTCGCAATGGCTTGGGTGGATTACAAAAAAGCTTTTGACATGGTACCTTCACTGCATGACGATATTTGGTGTATCACAGAATTTGATTGAACTAATCCAGAACAGTATGTGCCAATGGAAGACAACGCTATCAGCAGGAAGTACAGTATTGGATGAAATACACATAAAAAGAGGAATCTTCCAGGGAGATAGCCTTTCCCCGATACTATTTGTAATCTCTCTAATCCCACTAACTCTAGTGCTGCGAAAAATAAAGATGGGGTATGACCTTGGAGGTGGCAGTGGACTGGTTAATCATTTGATTTTTATGGACGATCTCAAACTCTACGGGAAAAATGAAAACCAAGTAGATTCCCTAATTCAATCAGTTAGAATTGTGTTTGACGATATACGAATGGAATTTGGGATATCCAAATGCGCAACACTGACTATGAAGCGAGGAAAAGTGATTCAAAGTGAAGGAATCCATCTTCCTGGTGGAAAAAAGATACGGTCACTGAAAAGCGAGGACAACGAAGGATATAAATATCTCGGTGTGCTAGAGGCGGACGATATAAAGCATGCTGAAATGAAGGAAAAGACCAGAAAGAATATTTCCGTAGATTGAGAACGATACTTAAGTCTAAGCTAAATGGAGGAAACACAATTAAAGCAATAAATACAAGAGCAGTGTCAATAATCAGATACGGAGCTGGAATCATAGATTGGACCAAAGCAGAACTGCAACAAATGGATCGGAAAACACGAAAACTTATGACCATATATCGTACGCTGCATCCCCAGGCCGATGTCGATAGGCTGTATGTTAAAAGATCAAAAGGTGGACGGGGAATGATAAGCATCGAGGAATGTGTGAATGTTGAGGTCAATAACCTAAGCGAGTATATACAGGCCTCCCAGGAAAGGATGCTGAAAGCTGTGGGTAAAGAGAAAATATTAAAAGAAAGAGAGCCGGATAAAGATAAGGTTTCGTATTCGAAAGAGCATGCCCAAAGGTATCACGAAAAGCCCCTCCATGGACAATTTGTAAGATTTGTAAGATTTGTAAGAAGGCACTGAACAAATTAGAGATCAGAAATCGTGGGAATGGCTTAAGAGAGGGAAGTTGAAAAGAGAAAGTGAAGGATTTCTCATGGCTGCACAGGATCAGGCTCTGCGGACAAACAGTGTGAAGAAACGTATTGACAACCAAGACGTATCTCCAGCATGTAGAATGTGCGGAACGAGGGAGGAAACAGTAAGTCATATTTTGGCAGAGTGCACCGCGCTGGCACAGAAACAATATAAGTTATGGAGACATGACAGGGTGGCTCAGGTTATCCATTGGAAGTTAAGTGAGAAATATGGGTTTACAAGGACAGAGAAATGGTATGATCACAAGCTGGAACCAGTTTGTGACTCAGAAAAGTTCAAGCTGTTGTGGGATTTTAAGATCCAAACGGACCACCATATTGAACACAACAAACCCGATATTCTGTTACTAAACAAAGAAGAAATATCTTGCTGGATTATCGATGTCGCCTGCCCCTTTGATACAAGAATTGTAAGCAAGGAGAGAGAGAAAGTGGAAAATTATCATGATTTGAAAATCGAAATCAAGCGAATTTGGAACTGTCGGTCGGTTAAAATCATACCGATAATTATAGGTGCATTAGGGACAATATCAAAGGGATTTGAAAAGTGGTTGAATCAACTGGAAATACCATATAGTGTGGAAATGCTGCAACGTGTTTGCTTGCTGGGTTCGGGAAAAATTCTAAGAAAAGTACTGGACACATAAGAACTGTGCCAAGGCGAGATTATAAGAACTAGGGCACCCCAGGCCACAGGCTGTGGCCCGATGCCCTACAGAACTTCCTGTATAATATACAGAGATAAACTTTCAATAATAATAATAATAATAATAATAATAATAATAATAATGATAATAATAATAATAATAATAATAATGTGTTAATATATACACTACAGTACATATATCAATCGCACCAGTACATCATTGCAACCTTCGCTCTCCATCTCGAGTCTCGGTAGCTCAATGGTTAGAGCACCGGCAATCAGAAGGTTACACTTCGATTCCTGTCCGGGACCATAGTCAAAAGTGGTAACACTAGTTTCTATCTATGAAATTGACGTAACGTCATTTTATCAACAAACGCCGAATACTAAACCCTTACCCTAACCGATCACAGGCAACCTGCATGTGGCTAAAAGCCGTAGTAGATTTTAAAGTCCCTATAATAGCGCGTTAAGCAAACACGACGGGAACCTCACAGACGACGACTTTTAAACAATATAATTCTTTATGCAAAACAAAGTAATTGAATAATTTTTAGTCCAACAGGTAATCCCAACGTCACTCTTCTTCCGCATAAGCAACTGTTTTCACGTCTTCAGGACGATGTTTAGATACATAGCGCGGTTAAAGCTGTTATACTTCATATTGATTTCAGAACAGTTGATACGATTCGTTTAGAAACTTGTGAGAAAATGTGAGAAAAGTGAAAGCAAACTGAGAAAATATGCATCAAGCTTCCAATACAAAGACAATTGTCCGGTTTTCTTTTGAATGCTACAATTTATATTGTGTATTTACCTCCATCGTCGTCCTAGTGGGCTTAAGGTCCTTAATAAGGTCCCTAATGTCGTGATTGTTTTTTGTTAATGTAGAAATTCTACACAGGTGACATGAATATACGTAAGTACTCTTACTTAAGTATTTTTCGACACATTGAAGTTCTTTATTTCTCCTTTTCGTATTATATCCAGTCTAATCCTGACTGCTAACCCTAGTCCTAACCCTAATCTTCTAGCCTGCACCAACCAACATAAGAGAAACGCTTGTGGGATTAGGGTTACGATTAGGGTTAGCGATTTAGTTAATGTAGACATATCTTGTGTTATCAACGCCGTGGTTTATGTTATATGCCGAATTCAATAAAACCGAATTCAATAATTGTTTTATTATACAATTATAAATGTAGAAGCCTTTCAGAGACACGTTACGTCATCTACAGACAATTTTTGATATTGTGGGTGATAGAGATTGTTTTCGAGTATTGTATAATAATATACATTCATAGCTGCATGTTAGTAATGTAGACTGTGTATATTAACTGGTAGATAAAGGGTTGGACAAAATATAGTAAATATATTACGATGTCTACTCCAACCTCGGAATGAATACATTGTTTCATGGGCAGTGAAACTAATGCAGGTAAGAGCTATCGATCACGTCTGAGAACCCAGTTTAATTCGCTCTGGTTTATGTATAACCATAAATTGAAACATACCACCATCACAGCGTCCTGTCACATTTGGTTTTCCAAAGAATTGGCAATAGTGTCCTGCAGTGCACGACGTACATTCAGCAATTTGTACAAGACCAGTTCTACCACCAAATGTTCCCACAGGGCATGGTTGAATGTCAAAACCTGTGCCCATGGGACAGTAATAACCAGAGGGACAAGGATCAGCTTGTAATCCACGAGTGCAAGAGTATCCTGCAGGACATTGGTAACAACTGCTAGCTCCTGCAAGAACAAATTTGAAAAGTTCAAAGTAATCTTGCTCTACCATCTGGATATATCCAGATGGTAGAGCAAGATTACTTACTGTTATACTTGTTGCAGATTACCAAGTTGCAACTTCTCAACTCAAAAACGTTGACTAACAATTGACATTGACATAACGCAACTTGTAGCCCAACAACTACATCAGACTCAAACTATAGTACTTCTACAGCTCGGCAATGTGAGTTCTAGTAGCTCGTCGTCTCGGACTCAAACATTTTGGGACTCGTTTTATATGCGTAACGATAAAGCGGTTACTAACCTGTGTGATTCATGAATGTTGCATTGGGACATCGTATGGCCACAGATGTTTTTCCCGGGCAGTAATGGCCGGCGGGACAGATATCACCAGAAACACCGTCTCTTGGTTCACTAATCGAAGCATTCTCAATACAAAAAAATCCTTTCATGCAAGGTCCAGTTACAGCGTCAAGAGCAGAGCTACCGCAATACATTCCAGGATCACAAGCTATACAATCACTAAAACTAGTTTTACCAGTGTATGGTTGGTATGTACCAGGAGGACAACGTAAAGGCCATGGTGTTCCTTCTGGACAGTAGCTACCATTCGGACACGAAATACCATAATATTTGTTCACTGGGGTGGCAGTATGTGATCCACCTTTGCACCAAAAGCCAGCTGTGCATCTTAATGATGGTGTTATAATCCCTGTTGTTGGACAGTAGAAACCAGGCAGACAAGGCACACAATTCGTCGCATTCACTTGACCAGTTTTATTGTTAGAAGTACCTATAAATGAATCACAACCTGCATGAACGTTCTCCGACTCTTTATTCATCATGACCTTTACGTCATTTTACTGTAGCAAGTGGAAGATGGATTTAAGGTTTAAAGATTGGCAACAAAAATAAGTACCTTTTACATGTATATCAAAGTATGTGTGACTGAAATAGCCGAAATATAGTTGTTTGAGGTTGTGAAAATGCTCATAAAGCGTATTAAAAATAATTAGGGTTCTTCTGCCAAATAACCTGTGATGTCATGTGCGGGTAAAGCGGTCCTGTTGGCGGAATGCAAATAAATTAAGCTTTTCTCAACGTTATTTTGTAATCGCTATTACAACTACAACTGGTAATATACATGGCTCCACGATAGGTAGCATAACTGTACAACGTTTAACAGTACAAATTAAGAGCCTGTTTTTAGATTGTTTATTCAATTTTTTAAATGTGTTACGAGCAATTTCATAGCGCCAAACTACTATATATTCCTATGTCATACACTTCGATATAAAAATGTAGTTATATCTTGTTGCTAATATACAATTATTGGATGAGGTTGAGCATGATATCTTGTGTTATCAACGCCGAGGTTTATGTTATCTGCCGAAGCCGAAGGCTGATAACACAAAGCCGAGGCTTGATAACACAGGATATCATGCATAAATCGAATGCAATAATTGTTTTATTATACAATTATAAGAAAAGCTTGTAAAAGAAGCTAAAAAAGCTAAGAAAAGCTCGGATAATTAACAATTACGTCACCTATACAGACAATTTTTGATATTTTGTTGGTGGCAAGACATCAATAATTGTCTGTAGGTTTTTTAGCCAATCACAATCGAGATTTTAAGAGTATTATATATAGAACTAAATAACCTACGGTCGAGGTCATGAACTTCACAGTTGCTTTTCGTACCGCGTCTGTATATACAACAACACCTAGTGCTATACTAAAAGTAGAACCCGTCATTTTATTACACCTGTTTGACTCCCAATGGCAATAACATTTCTGAATTTTCAAAATTCTGTTAAACAATTATCTGCCAAAGAAAACTCGAAGCTTGGTTGTCGTCAAGTTAATGTTAATGGTTTTTTCACTATAGTCTAACATTAAGCTATCTTTTGAACTACCTTTTAAACAACCTGGTCTAGACCACAATCATACAGAAAGAACGCGCGATCTAGTCATACCTTTACCGCAGTCTTTTCCTACCACAGAGCCAGAAGGACAATATTTTCCTCGATGACAAGGTCCTCCAGTTATACCGTCTTTGGGCATGTTAGATGAAGCGTTGAGTCCGCAATAATAACCTGAACGACAGGAGGAAATATTAACTATAGAGGCGCTGTTACACTCCTACTTTGCAATATAATTTCAGCTCGCACATCACGTCGGAAATCCTACAGCAACCTGTAATATTTTTTCCACCAAAAATTGCTTTGTAAGTTATAAGAAAAATTGCCTTAGTACACGAAGAAACGTTGCACGAAAAAAATATTTTGCTAGCTAGTCATAGAATATTAACTCTTTCTTGTCCAGCCCAGACAAAATGGTTCATAGAAGACCGATGAAGTCGTCAATCGAAAAACACGGCACACGGTAACGGAAGATTAATAATTGAAATTCGACAAGCGCCAGGCACATGAGATCCACTCACACGACAAATTTGATTTAATTTCATAAACAACTCTGCGATTGGTGGCATTTTGAATTACGCGGGCGTGCGAGATGGGCTTTTCTACAAAAATGAACGTTTTTCAACCTGATTTATAAAAATTAATGCTAATTGATATTAACATAATGTGTCTTGTTTGGGAAATTTAAAAGCACTCGTAAAACCGGTTTATGGCCTTTCAGAAAATGTATAGGTTTCGCAACAGTTATGGATATTTCCAGATATATCAATAGAACAAAGAGATGGTTCAATTTTGGATGTTTTTCAGCCGGACAGGAAAGAGTTAAAAGTGATATTTTGCAATGGAACGACTATGATTCCGTCCGCTCACAATTAATAAAAAAAAACATTATCAGAAATTATAGACAAAATGGTCGCACTTTTAGGGATAATTTACATAATATGGTCATTAGAATTTACATATGCTCCTTTATAAGGTGAGTTTATAAAGCAGTAATCTAAACGAAAATTTTACTTGTGTTGTAGCTCCCAAACTATTTGCCGTCCTCTCGATTTAAACAAATACAATTATACAGTTTCCTTTTCATTTAGACCATATAAATCTACGATCTACCAAATGATTATTTCTACAGCTAACCTTCGACAATACTTGAACCAGTATTAATGAAGGATATTTTAATATGCGTATTGCCCTGTTGTCACAGTGGCTATTGAATTCGAGGTATAAAACTTGAGCTAAATTATAACCTTTAACATTTAAAAATACCAAATAACACACAACAGGAATTCAATGATACGTATAGCCTATTTAATTTGTTAGCTGTTTTCAACACAGTTTGACAGATTACCATCTGATCTACATAAACAGAGAATTGATAATTTTAAAATCATTGTAAGTTCCTTAGATCACGATACCTAAAACTACCACAAGTGTCTATATTATAAAACAATTATACCATTCGCTCTCGTCGTATATGAGCTCATAACCAACTCGGCGCTTCTTTTTTGCGTCTACGTTGCTTAGCAACGTAAGCGCTATGCTATCAGCTGGCGGACGGACTGTGTTTGGACACCGCGACGTGTAGCGGAGTTATGCCGATATTACTGCGAAGCTTGCGGCGCACAGCGGAGTTATGCCGATTACAGGTGATCATGTGATCTGGAGCGTTGGTCAGTCTTCAAGACTTCATGTTTTCTGTTCTGGTCTACGCTCAAACTATAAAGGCTTTCGATATTTTATACTGTTTGCTTTGATTTTGCGAATATTTTGTCAAGGTAAGTCGACTAGTTATGAGTGTTAACGTCAGTTTAACCTATATGAAATTTGTTGATCAGTTCATTCTTCGACATAATATTTATTTTCATATATAATATTTGTTTTCATATTTTTTCTGTTTTAGGAGTGTTTATTCTAGTTGTGAAGATTTGTGAGTGCGTAACTTGTGACAGTTTTGTTCTCACAGGAGCCGAGTTTGTTTGCGCTGATCCCAACAGTTCAATCAAACTAAAGAAAGCCATCGCATGCTCGTCAAAAAGCTAAAGAAGCCATTGTGCTCGTTCCCCATTGAGGCAAAACAACTCGCCCAACAAGGCAAAACAATTCGCACAACGGGGCGAACTACAACAAAATATTTTTAATGGAATTATTTATGCAGGTACCCATAAAGGTTATTTCCCACAGGTAATATGATATTTAAGAATGATGAATCCCATGTTTTAATATCTTTCACTTGAGTATGTATTATTGCAGTTAGAGACATATACACATTGTTTACCAGAATTTGGTCCGAATTGTCTTGGATTGGCTTGCCTTGTCTTGTTTTGTTTTACTTGGATATACGGGTATTATATCAAATACAGTGGGTCCCGGATTTTCCTCAACATCATTTGCCATTCTCAATAATATTGCAATATAAACAATATAGCCTATTGAAAATATACTCTGGTATAATAAAATCAATATTGGCATTGTATTCCAAAAAATACCTCCCAGATCTGAGAGGTCCCTCTTTGGTTTTAACAAAATTATTGTGCTGATACCAATTTGAGTGCGACACCCCCCAAATATTTTTACGTGTTTCAGTCGGCAGAAATTATATTTTAGTCGGCAGAAGTTATATTTTAGTTGGCAGAAGTTATATTTTAGACATGTTCGATTTAACACAGACAAGTAGAATCATTAAGTTTTAGCACTTATCAGTTTAAATTAATTTCAAACTACCAAATTTAAGACTCACAAATCAAATGTTGATGTTAAATGTTTTGTTTATATATAAATGTAATCAATGAGAGAACACCAAAGGCATAAATTTATTAAAATGTTATCATGTTTTCATTCCGTATTGAGAGTGCGTTATTAATGTACAGTAGGACTAAACCAGCTGACTAGGTACAAGCTCGGTTGCATCAGTCGGTTGAAGTGAGCTTACACCCCCTGTAAAATTTTCTGAGTATAGGCCCTGTCTGTATTGCTCAATCGTTTAGACTCGGGCGAGTTGTTGACTTTTTTACTATTAACTGATGAGTGATGTGCCAGAAATAATTTCAGTTGATAATAAGTTAATTTTTTTACAATATAGTGACTCCCTTCACTGGTGATGTATTCATGATAAAGCAAGCCATCGTGCCACTGCTACTCACAATAAAAGCAAGCTGTTGTGCTACTGCTACTCTCAATAAAAGCAAGCCACTGCTATTTGTTATTATGCTATTGGTTATATTCTACCAGAGTGTACTTGTAAGCTATATTATGTATGTTGCATTACTACTGAGAATTGCAAATGATGTTGAGGAAAATCCTGGACCCACTGTTTATGATATAATTGACCCAAGTCAAACAATCTGTTCCAGTTTTAGTCAAGGCATGTAAGACAATTTGGACAAAATGCTGGTAAGCAATGTGTAGCTACTGTATGTTGACTGCAATAGTACACATTCAAGTTAAAGGGATACACCATTCATAAATACTATATTATCTGCTGGAAATAACCTTTATACTTTCTTAAGTAATTCTGTCAAAAAATATAGTGACTCCTTTTCTATATATGTACAGTATAAAGCATGGTTTTCATTAAGCTTTCTTTACAATGATTTTTTTGCTGATCAATAACTGTCACTACTTGTAATTGCCAGAATGCGATTTGGCAGCGCCATCTTGGATATATTAATGCGGTGTATTGATATACTTAGCGTATCTTTGTGTCGCTCGTACCTCTCTCCCGGCGACACAAATTAAGAACGTCTGAGAAGGAGGCTATGTTCGACGCCTGCGATACGCTAATGATATACATGTACGCCGTATTAAAAAATGGCACTGTCAAATCGCATTCTGACATGCTCCTTTGAATAGTTCTAAAACGTAGACGCATGTACGCAGTGCGTACCTATTTTTTACTAATATATACGGAAAAACTGTGTCAAGCTGTGGCAGTTTCGAAAAATTCCGGGGGTTTAGGATTCAGGAGGGTTGGGGTCATTGTTTAGAATGGTAAATACCGTTTCGGGATGGCAAAGACCGTTTACGAAAGGGAAGACTACTTCGCCGGCTATATGCTCATATATAATTGTTAAAATATACATAATATGTAACACATGATGCACTATTGACGATAGTCACAATAACAACAATACCTGCAGCACAATCATCAGAAGGTGCGGTATTTCCAAGTCCAGCACAAAACTTTCCAGGAGGGCATGGATCACATTGTGCAGCGCTGATAAGTCCAACTTTGTTACTGAATGTTCCAGGAGGACACTGATACTGGCGTTCCGATTGAGTGCCACGTGGGCAATAATTGCCTAAAATAGTATATGAATCATATAGTGAATGTGGGAGCTTGGAGTAGACAGACGATATACGGACGATCGTCGAGCTCAGATCCTCAGAAAATGTTGCTACGTTCTTGACAGGGATCGAACCTGTAACCCTCATCAGAGTATACTCTACCATCACTGATATACAGTGAATGCCTCGTATAGTCAGTATACATATATAAATTGAACCAGTACATCATTGTAACCATCTGAGTCTCGGTAGCTCAATGGTTAGAGCGTCTCACCGGCGATCAGAAGGTTACAGGTTCGATTCCTGTCCGAGACTGTGAGGTTCTGAGGATTTGCGTTTGACGATGATCCATGTATCATCGTCGAGAATAGGTTATTTAGCAAACGTGGTTGGTCAGTACTGGAAAGGTCTCACCCATATGCAATACTGAGTCACTACAACTAATTATGTATAGTAATATTCTGCGTTAATATACACAATGTTGTAGTGAATGTGGGGGAGCTCGGAGTAGCCAGACGATACGTGGACGATCGTCAAGCTCATATCCGCAGAAAAATTATTCTGAGTCCCGTACAGGAATCGAACCTGTAGCCTTCTGATTGCCGGTGAGGCGCTCTAACCATTGAGCTAACGAGTATTGTGGTTGGTTAATCGACATTTCACTCTCTAACTATACAAAATGCTATACATGCAAATGCGTGTTACTTCTTACAAGCTATATCTTCGTTCTAGCTAATGTTAATTTACGTTCCCAGATGGCTCGATAGAACAGCGGACCGGATACCCAAGTTACGACAATTATTTGCGTTGTTCACTTGTGTAGGATATTCATAAAAAAATTGAATTGCCCCTAACCCCAATTTTTAAACTTACACGTAAAGGAGATCTGGGAAGAGAGAGGGTTGTGACGTAATTCCAGAACGAAGCGTAAATATATGTATATCCCGAGTTATAATTACAGGCACCTACAGCGCTGCACCTACAGCGCATCTATCTGGCATTTCTTGAGTCGTACAGCAATGTCTTTCAACGAAATAAGCAGAGAAACGTTGTAGAACTAATAAATTAAGTTCTGGAATTACGTCACAGTGTAGGCCCATTCCCAACAAGCTAAGACATACTTCGATATAAAAAGGTTTTCTTTACCAAATAATGTCGTTTTAAGAAAAAGGCACTTCAACTAAACATTATATTACCTGCTGTACAATTTGATGGAGTAATGACACCTTGAGGAAAACAATAGTATCCCTCAGGACACAGCTTGCATTTGTATTGACCAGGTTGACCTTGATATTCACCAGCACGGCAAGGACGCGGGCGCGCACTTCCAGTCTCACAGAAGTTCCCCACAGTACATTCTTTTGTGTCGTTATGAATAGATCCAGAGGGACAATAATAGCCTTGTAAACATTTAAATATAACCTGAGTCATCGCAGGTAAAGGACAATAGTATCCCTCAGTGCAGTTCTGACAGTGAATTACGGACCATTTATTCGCATGAGGGTTAAAGGTTCCGGGAGGACAAGCTTCTTCGCTGGCAGTACCTTCCGGGCAGTAATATCCTGCACGACACATTATCGGATTCGATGAGTTTGAGCCACTGGCACAATAGTAACCTGCAGTACAGTTACCAGATGGGTACGAGAGACCTTTTCTATCGCAGAACATTCCGCGCAAACAAGTTCGAGGCTGGGCAGAACCTTTAGGACAAAAACTACCAACCGGACATACGTCTCCTGTTTGATTTACTAAATAAGCAGGGCAAGTGAAAGCCAAGGAGTTGTTATATATAAGATCGGTCAATAGTGTTGGACGTTTACTGTATGCTCCTCTACTGCAAAACCAACCTGAATCACATTCACCTGATGGCCAACTTAGTCCATATCCTTCACAATATCCACCAGGTGTACAAGGTAGACAAAAAGACGATTTTGTGGCGCCAGTCAAGTTGTTGAATGTGCCAGGTGGACACTTAAATGGTGTTGCCGTACCAGCTGGACAATAACTTCCTAATGGACAAACATTGCCATAACTTTCATTGACTGGGTTAGGTTTTAATGCACGTCTAGTACAATAAAACCCTGCAGAACAACTACCATTGGAAGTAGCTTGACCGAGTTCTGAACAATATTCTCCTCCAGGGCAATAAACACAATGCGACAGTCTCGCTCGTTTTGGTAATGGTCCATATGTTCCTCGCGGGCAAGGTTCTGTTTGGTAAGAGCCTTCATTGCAGAAATGTCCACGTGGACAGGGACCACCTTGTTCTGTGGTAACATTTCCATTTGGCAGTGTTGCCCTAGTGGTACAATAATATCCTTCATAACAAAATCCGGATGGTTGAGTTATACCAGCTTTCTCACAGTAATATCCCTTCGAGCAAGGAACGCATTCATGAACGCTTGACAGTTTACTCTTATTTCCAAATGTTCCAAGTGCACACGGGTGCTGGAACCTGGTTCGAGTTCCGTTCGGACAATAATACCCAGGGGGGCAATCAAGCGGGAAGACGACTCCATGAGTTGAACTGTTAGCACCACTTGATAAATTACTTTTTGCATCAGCAGGGTCACAATAGCTACCTTCAGGACAAACATAACAAAGTTCCATTCCTTTGTGCGGTTGATAGGAGCCAGGAGGACAAGGTTCATGAAAACCAGCTCCCTCAGGACAAAAATGACCTGGTTGGCATTCTTTGTCTGGTGGACTCTTTAAAATATCTCCATTAGGACAATAATAACCTTCAGAACAGTTACCTTCAGGTTTATCTAGTGCGTGAGAACCACAATATGTCCCTGGATCGCATGGCCGACACTCATTTCGATGCTGATTTTCAAATGCAGGTGCGTATGTCCCGGGGCAGCAAGGTTCAGGGTAAGAACTACCCTCGGTACAATAGTACCCAGGATGACATATTCCTCCATTGTCTTGGCCACTTGGTTTGTGGTTAATGGTGCTGCCATTGCAGTAATAACCAGCAGAACACAGTCCAGACTCCTTGTCTAGATAATCTTGATCACAATAATAACCAGGTGTGCAAGGCCGCGGTTGATCGCTACCCGGTGGACAAAATGTTCCCTTCATACAAAATCCTCCAGTATCACCCAACAAAAGACAACTACTTTTGTTTGCGAAAATACTACCATTCAGTGGTTTTTCTTCCCATGATCCACCTCTACAGTACCATCCTCCAGCACAAAGTCCTCGTGGTTCTTTTTGTCCAGCGGTTGGACAGAACATTCCTGGAGGACACATTTTGCAGTCGTTAACATGACTTCCTTTCGTGTAATTTTTGTACGTTCCTTTTGGACACGGTTCAGGACTGCCACTACCGTTAGGGCAGAAATGTCCAACAGGGCATTCTGTGGACACAAAAGAGGCGTTGGGACAGAAATATTTAGATGGACATGGCAAACAGGTATCCTGTCGTGTGATTGGATTATACTCGCCAGGAAGGCAAGGCATAGGTGAAACGGTACCATTTGGACAGCGGTGTCCTACAGGACATGGACCTCCAGTTTGGGTAACGTTAGATGGGTTTGGTAAAGACGATCCTCTTTTACAATAATAACCTGCAAAGCATTTACCTGAAGGGAAACTTAAGGCCGGTTTTCCACAAAAATATCTTTCCAAACATTTAAAGCATTGATTGACATTTGACCGATGAGTCAAATTATTATATGTTCCCACTGGACATGGTCTAGGAGACTGGGGATCACCTGGTGGACAATAATATCCTTCCGGACAAATCCCGGCGTCACCTTTGTGTCCACCTGAAGGTGTTGGGGAGTCGGAGCCATTTTTGCAATAAAACCCTCCATGACACTGACCACTAACTATTGTACTATTTAAGGCGTTGCAGTAGGAACCAGAGGAGCAATGTAGGCATTCACTGGAGGATGAGAGGAACCAATTTGGACTAAATGTACCAGTTGAACAAGGTAAAAGATTGAAGCCAGTCATTCCAGGGCAATAGAAACCTGTAAATTTATGAAATTCAATATTTGTGAGGCACTGCGAAAATAGTGAAATATTTTACGTTTTGTAATTGAGTTTTTTATTCGTATTGTAGTTGATGCCATTTACCTGGTACACAGGACATTGGTTTCACTTGATTGGTGCAATAGTACCGCGCAGGACATGGATAACACTCTGAAGACTGCGTATGGTTCATATAAAAACCTGGAGAGCAAGGCTTGGGGAAACCTGTCCCTGAAGGACAGTAATGACCAATAGTGCACCTACCACCTGAAACAAACAAAAAACAATCGAACTCATATTTACACGAGGAACCTTACGCAATCACGATGGCAACCCCAACGATGACATTTACGTACAATATAATTATTTATGCAATAGCAAGAGTAATCCCAAGAGTAAACCAACAACGTACTCGTTCTGCATGCGACGCCACTCAAAGGATTTTAACGTCTTTAGAACAACGTCAACCTACGGAGCGGTGAAAGCTATTGCTTAAAATTAACTTTCGATGCAATTCGTTTCGATACCTTGAATCGTTTTGAAAGTCATAAAATGTGTATGCAACACGTAGTTAAGTTCCATAAAGTTGTCTATGGTTTATTTGAAAAATTTATATTGTTTATTTTATATTTATCACCATCGTCATCCTAGTTTACTTAAAGTACCCATAACCTCAAAATGTTTTATTGTCTTGTTTGGAAGAACTTTTAAAATTATAAAGTAACTTATTTTGAAGATTTTCGTTTCTTTGCTTTCTTTTTTAGATATATCAGTTTGTTTCATATGCAAATGTCTGGAATTTCGTCACACATGCATAATGACTTATTGGAGAAATGTGTATATCTCTTTCATTCTCGAACGAAATCCTTTAAAATCAAGAAGTTTGGTGTTGTGGGAGAAACGCACACACGTGTTATTCACACTTTAGTTTTTTTATTTCATGAACGCAAAGATATATAACATTCTCTGATAACTCATTATGCATGTGTGACGAAATTCCAGATATTTGCATATCAAACAAACTGATATATCTCAAAAAGAAAGCGAAGA
Organism: Chrysogorgia sp. JL179-B06; assembly: GCA_035772405.1. Classification (NCBI taxonomy): domain Eukaryota; kingdom Metazoa; phylum Cnidaria; class Anthozoa; order Scleralcyonacea; family Chrysogorgiidae; genus Chrysogorgia; species Chrysogorgia sp. JL179-B06. The sequence continues at coordinate 497,516 of JAYKKM010000147.1, forward strand.
AGTGAAACTCTTCAAAAGAAGTTACTTTATCATTCTAAAAGTTCTTCCAAATAAGACAATAAACAATTGTTGAGGTTAGGGGCACTTTAAGGTCCATATACATGTACTACCAGCAGAGACCTCAATCTGACAGAGCTTCCTATTTTTTTTAAATAACCTTGATGCGACTATAATGTAGTCTGTGTCCAATGTCTCTCAGGGAAAAGAAAAAGATGCCCATTTTTGTTGCTGAATATAAATTTTTGCACACTTAAAAACAACACAAAAGGTAACCAACCTGTTTGGGCATTTGAAGGTGTTGGGATCGTAGCATTCCCTTTGCAATAAAATCCAGCACTACAGTTCCCTGAAGTTGTGTTAAGCCCAGATTCTCCACAATACTGTCCAGGTGTACACCGTTTACATTCATTTGCAGATTTTAAACCTTCCATGGGAGAATATGTTCCTATCGGGCAAGGTTGCTCCACTACTGCACCAGCAGGACAGAAGTAACTAAATGAACAAGTATGAAAATCCACGAATATATAGAGTACTCTAAATAGTGTACAATGTACAGTATTTGTCAAAACACTACCAAGCATAATTATCAGCAAATTTGCTAAATTAAAGCATGAGAGTTTTGCAAGATGGTTTCAGAAATTACAATCCCTTTCCCAAAACGCTGTTGAAATAAATTTCTACTTCATGAGGAAAAACACAAAGGAAAATCATGACCGTATCGTGTCTTAAAAATTCGTCCTTATTTACATAAACTGGTAAACATAGTTATTTACAGTCGTTTTTGAAGCCGTTCAAAACACTCGCAGCAGTGTTTTATCGGATCCATAACACTCGGCTGTTGCCTCGTGTTTTATCGGGTGAAATGCAACCCCTTTGGTGACGACTGTCCTAAAATGCAAATTCAAAAACGAGAAATGCACAAGGTTTCGCAAACATGCTGTATGCTTTGACAAGCCTGTAGGAAAAACATAGAATGTTTTTTTCGTATGGAAAACGTATGAATCATCTAGTTACCGGCAACTAATTATATTTACTTTATAGTAAAGGCTGAAAGAGAAAAAATGATAGAGATAAAAGCCAAATAGGCCACTATAAAGTAAATGGTTTGAACCTAGGAGTATCATTAGATGTGTGAAGTTGATCGTCCAGGTTGTTGTAGTCTTGAGAAAGACTATTGTTGGTGACTGACGGTTCGACGGCCTCAGCGGCGGTCATCTTCAGTAAAGCGTGTTTGTCAGGTTTGCCTATTTCTACGTCTGGTTCATTACGTCATAGTTTGTTTGTGTCATAATTAGTGTGAGTGGGTGTTGCGTCATGCATGCGTTAAGCGTGGGTGTATTGTTTGTCGGCAGGTCTATTGTTCGTTGGTGTGTGCGAAGAAGTCTTTTGTATGGTGTTAGTAATTGTTGTGATCTGTTAAGTGGTTTATGTTCCAAGGTATACCAACTTTTTAATGTAAGTCGCTGTTTGTAGTTTGTGTTAAAGGCGATACATTCAGCCGAGTCCCAGTCATTATCGTGTTATGTTTGTACGTGGTGTTCAGCTACAGGTATGTGATTAGTCCTGTCCGCGTTTCTAGTAGCTCGTTTGTGTTCAGCTAGTCTGATTAGACAGGACAGGACTAATCACATAGCTGAACACCACGTACAAACAAAACACGATATTTACTGGGACTCGGCTGAATGTATCGCCTTCAACACAAACTACAAACAACGACTTGCATTAGAAAGTTGGTATACCAACTTGGAACATAAACCACTTAACAGATCACAACAATTACCAACACCATACAAAAGACTTCTTCGCATACACCAGCGAACAATAGGCCTACGACAAACAATACAACCACACTTAACGCATGACGCAACACCTACTCACACTAATTATGACACAAACAAACTATGACGTAATGAACCAGACGTATATACATGTTTTGGCAAACCTGACAAACACGCTTTACTTGACTCTGAAGATGACCGCCGCTGAGGCCGTCGAAACGTCAGTCACCAACAATAGTCTTTCTCAAGACTACAACAAACTTGACGATCAACTTCACACATCTAGTTAGGCCACTATAGTTAACATAGCCAACACAGGCCCTTTTTAAACACATGGTATCTGGAGAAATTGTGTCTGCCCTTTTCCAAAATTCTCGATAATGTCGATTTATTTGTGGACTCTATTCACTGCATAAAAACGCCATAAGAAATGTCTTACATAACTATGCAACCGGCTTCAAAACGCGGAGACACTGAACAAGCGATTCTCACTGAACATTCACTCAAGAAAGACAACCGGAATAGCTAGACGATTAAATCATCAATAACCCGAGAACAATCATCGAAGTATATGATAAATTAAATTAATAGAATAATCACTACATACCCCGGCGAGCACTTGTCCCCACTTATGCCATCCATGGGTGCTTTTTCACTAGCTGCTCTCCTACACCAATATCCAGCTTCACAGTCTCCACTCCAAATCTTATTCGCCGTTCCTGAACAGTATCTTCCTGGAGGGCATTGTTTGCAGTAGTCAGCAGCTCTAAGGTTTGTTCTGTTACTGTACGTACCTGAACAAATATATATTGTGCAAGGTTCATTAAAATATGTTAGATAATAAATAATTAAAATAAATTACTTAACTGAGTTCGTTTACCAGTAAAAGGATGACGAATTAATACACATTGCATGAAGACAATGGGCAACAAGCCACACAATAAACACCATAGTCTTGCATTAATATGTTTTTCGCAAAAACAACAGAAAGAGGTATACAAACCATTAGGACAACCATAATTCCAATATTCAGCAGTTCCGTTTGGACAATAGTACCCTTGCGGGCATGGCAACGGGAGTTGAACTCCGTGACTACAAGATGAGATATTTAAGACAGAAGCATCACAATAAAAACCAGCTGGACATTCTTTACACTCCCATTGTCCGTACTCGTCCTGATAAGTGCCTGACAAACACGGGCGTTCGCCTGTACTTCCATTAGGACAATGATGACCAGGTGTACACTTGAAGTTTACAGGACGTTTGGAATATTGTCCTGCAGGACAGTAATATCCGCGGTCACATTGGTCAGTTGGTGATGACAAACCTTGCGTCTCGCAGTACCAACCCTCTGTACAAGGCTCGCAATCGCTGATGTTCTTGTTTTTTAACGAGTTGGAGAATGTGCCAATCGGGCATCTGATCGGGTCGGAGGTTCCGCTCGGGCAAAAATGACCACGGTAACACACATTTCCTGTTGTGTTATCTTCAGGATTGGAAATTTTCGCACCAGCTAAGCAATAATAGCCCGGATCACATGGTGCCGTGATGTTAGATAATCCAGGAGTCTCGCAGTAATATCCTGTAAATAAAACGTTAAGAGTTTAGTAGTAAAAATTTAGCAAACTTTAATCAAACCATGGATATTGCTGGTATTGTCATATAGGATAATTAATTGAGCATATTAATCACAATGATCAACAAAAATCGGAGATTAAGTCAGGTATACAGTAGTTGCAGCTTGGAGTTAGTAAAGTTGTAAAGATTTTGCTGTGCAAGCTGTGTTAACTGAGTGACAACTTAACACAACTTACACAGAAAACCCTTTACAACTTAGAGCGTCCGGATAGTATTCAGAAGGTTGCGGGTTCGAATCCTGTCTGGAGCTCAGAGTTTTTTGAGTTTGACAACTGCAAAACGTTACACTTTAAAAATCGGAGAGTTCTGCAAAGAACTAACATTTTGTAAAGCACGATCATCAGACGTAAAATTTCGGCAGACTGCATGCATTAAAGAGTTTGCAAGCTTAATTGTAATAAAACCCTCGCTGAGAAGCTTCAAAAATTACAAAATTGTGCTGCAAAGGTACTAACTTTATAAAAAATAGCTTTAGTTATAGTGGTGCGGTTCTTTGGATCGAATGCCCTACAAGTTGAGTTGCGGAGGGCAAAGACACTGGGTGAATTTAGATTAGGCTGCAACAGCTTCTTAAATTCTTAACCTCATATTAGATTACACGGCAATCGTGGAAAGCAGGTATTTTTACACGAACGTGCTGTATATAACTCCAACAATTTGGCGAGACATTACTGTTTACCAAGGACGGAAAATTCACTAGGTTTGTAACATTTTCACTAAAACACAAACCTACAATATCCTTCTACGCTTTAATTACTTTTTCTCTCATGTAACACAAACCGCACCCATTATTTGCAGCCACCATATTGCATAACACATCGCCACTTATCGTATTCAATCAGTTTTTCTTTTTGTTCTCACTTTGTTATTCATGTTTACTACACTGCAACCATGTTGGTAATACAACGCCGATGGAGGCCTAACTACCTATTTTATACAAAAAGGAAGTAAGCTGCTTCTGCAGCCCAGGGCAAAGTTTCGTGGCAATTGTGGTAAACTACAAAACATCGTAACAACAATATTTACCATATAAAAGCAGGGCTGTAAATTACAGTCGGACATAATAAATTCTGCTTCATGATTTTTAATGAGAAACTTTAGGAAAAGAAAGTCCGATTTCATTTCGATCATATATCGTATGTTTGAAGTGAAAACAATCTATAATATATTAGCCAGCCTCGTGGAAGTGAGCGCGCGAGGGACATGCCTGACGCGCTAAACAGACCGTAACGGAAACCCGCTTATCACGAACTGTGTGAACAAAAGAAAAGGGCTGATTGATGAAATATAGTGATAATAGATTTATATCCGAACAAATTTAATTTGTCCGACCAAAATGGGAAATTTGTCTTCCCAAGAAAAATATTGATTTGTGAGCAATGTATAAGTTATGCTAGGAGTTTTAGCGATGGGTTTATCCAGGTAAAATAAACTATCCAATATTATGCGTCCCATATTTATATTATACTCGCCCTTAACATCCTACAGACGTTAAATACATCGCTAGACGTTAACTGACGCTAATGAATGTTAAAAATGTTGGATTTACAATTTTCTTTCTTTGACAAAGATGGTCTACATGTATGAAACGTTCATTCCCAATGACAATGAAAAGTTAGAAACACGTTAGAAATCAAACTAAATTAAGTAAATAAATAAATTCCCATAATAACTCAAACTCAAAAAAACAAAAACAAAATTAGTATAATCGTGCATCTCACCTGCTTTACAAGGTGTTGGCTGAGACGAGCCCGGAGGACAGAACTCTCCTGGTTGACATTCTCCTCCAGTGGTTGAATTAGAACAGAAACAAGTTGTATTATTAGAAGAACAGTTACCATAATGTACAGGCCGACGTGACGATGCTCCACGAAGACAATACCATCCACCTTCACATAAACCACTTGGTTTATCTATTCCTGCTGGACTACAAAACATTGCTGGAGGACACAGCTCACATTCACTGAAATATAATAAATATTCTCTTTTTGCACCAAGTTACAAGAACTAAACAATGGACTAAACAATGGACATTGTGGTAGTGCAGTACGTATCATTTCACTTAAAAGTGGGCTGAAGTTTCATATAAGTATCCCGAATTCAAAACATAGTCCTAACCTCAAACCTTACGATAATCCTAACCCTAAACCTAATACTAACTCTAACTCTTACGATAATGCTTTATTTTAAAAATAACAGCTGATCTTTATTTTGAATTTTACTACCGATATTCTATGTGACGTCATTTCGGGATTTATATGAAACTTCGCCCTAAAATTGCGCTGCAAGTGAGGACAGCATGAAAGGTAATCAACCATGATGACAAATACCAACCTTATATCCGCTCGATGTGTTTTGTTGCTGAAATACCCACGTGGACACGGAAACTGCATGCCGTATTTTGTTCCTTCCGGGCAGTAGTACCCCCGGGGACATGGCTTGTCACATACAGATGAATTGCCGTCACAGTAATGCCCAGCACAGCAAGGTTGACAAGAGGATTTCCCAGTCTGGTTATTGAATGTACCAGGTTCACATCCTTTAGGGTATGATGTGCCTGCAGGACAGTAGTGCCCTCTAGGGCATGGACCCCCAGTCGCATCACTTCCATCGGGATTCTTAGCTTTAGCTCCGCGTAAGCAATAGAAGCCTGGGTCACAAACATCAGAGAAATTTTTCAAACCAGGTTTCCCACAATAGTAACCAAACCAGCAATCTTCACATTCATTCGATGACTTAAGTCGTGTTTTGTTTGAATATTTCCCAATTGGACAAGGCAAAGGATATGTTGTATTTCTTGGACAATATCTGCCAACCGGACAAGGACCAGCAATTACACCCAATCCAGTGGACTCCGGATTAGGAACGTGCGATCTTTCCGTACAGAAATAACCAGGATTACATGGTCCTGATACAGATGATGCATTCGGGTATCCACAATACCTTCCACCATCACATACACGACACTCTATAAAAACGATATAGCAACATAAAAAGGTGTTTATTACATTAGTTTGTTCTTCAGGATAAAACGTACTACAACGTAAACATAGTTTGTTTAAATTCTAATAAAAGCATATCATTTCATTTAAACTATACACTATAGGTCAGCTACTTAAGCATATTTGTTCAGCATACCTAGAATTACCAATAATCAGTGAGTGATCCAGTGTGCACTATACCAATAGTTAGTAAATTTAGGGTTATAGTATGCTCTCCCCAGGACGTTTTAGATCAACTCGGACGCCATTTTGCTTTTACTCTCAACTACACATCGTGCTCATGTGGACGGCATAACGCAAGACACTGGATCACTTACTGATTATTGGTAATTCTATAGGTAGGTCTATCAGACATAGTTTTGACGCCACTCTGGCTTAAAACGTTTTTTGAACGTAACTTTAGAAGTTACTGTCCATGATCCGACGTTTCGACACTCCAATCTAGTGTTTTCATCAGGGGTGATGGTTATAAGGTTAGGACCCCTACATGGCTTAATGCCATTCCCCTCAAGGAGCAAGGGTTGGTGCTCAACAAGCAAGAGTTTAGGGATTCCCTATACGCTTGAGGTATAATTTTGCATTGCGTAGTCTGCCGAGTCGTTATGCTTGTGGCGTAAGTTGTACTCCAAACCACGCCCTGTCGTGTAAAATGGTGGTTTTGTGTCTTTTAACGTCTTCGCTCAGCAAAGTTTGCAAGAACGTTGAATCCCAACCGCATCTTCAACAATGATCTTCAACCTCGATAATGAGAGCCTCATCTTGAATTCCGCAAACTCAAGCCCTGAAGCAAGACAATACATAAAAAAACAGGAGGATTCTGGTCCCATGGAGTTGCAGCATTTTTTGATGTTCGAGTAACGCATGTTAACGCTACGTCTAACCAGAACGAACTGCGAAAATCTTCAGAGAGCATGAAAACAAGAAGAGGCAGTATTCACAGAGAGTTTTAGACGCCGAGCAAAGAAATGTTACCCCTCTTATTTTGGTACGAATGGTGGCATGGGAGTCGAATGTGAGAAGTTTGTGAAGACGCTTGCCGATCTATTAGCAGAAAAACAGGGTGAATCGTATGAAATTGTTATAGCTTTGCTGAAATCCTGCGTTCCGTCAACCTGTGTTATAAGAGGTTCACGTATTCCGTTTAAGAAACGCAATGAAGCAGACATTTTAATAATAATTTTAATTTTTAATTTTAATTTTTATGATTAGGTTTTTCTGGTAAATTTTTACATTGTATCCATATATTTCAGATGCCAAATTAAAGTTTGTTTATTTTAGGATTAATTAATCAAAAATTTTCCCACATGGCATGCCATTATTCCATATTTCGAAAGAAAAAGATTCGGCTTTCTTCCGCTTTTTCCGTAATGTTCGTATAACATAATCGTACAAACGACTAAGGCTTTTGAAGTATGCCTATTATATTTATAAGCTTTCTCCTGAAGCCTCCCGTTTTATCCACCCCGCAGAACACCTGCGTTATTATGAGGGGTGATTACCTTCAATGTGCATCTTCCAATTATGTCTTGACGAAACCCAATTAATATGTTATGCAATACTGACATCGTTCAGTTCATAATTGCCAGTCCATCATTTCAAAAATTGCTTTGCATATGACGTCTTGTCTTATTCCGACGCTTTCGGCAGAACATCATGTCAGTCGTGCATTTCCAAAATGACTTTCGCATATGACGTCATATTGGTTATCAGGGGGTGTGGGGTTTCCCCTGAAAAAGCAATATGGCGGCTGTATATAAACATGCTCTTTTCCGAGTTGACGGCTTATACGAAGCAATTTTAAGGTACAGTGACATATTACCGCAGGGAGATCTCGTCTTAGATTCTTTAAGAGAAGCTCGTGAGCAATTATAGAATACCCGTCCACTTTTGAAACCGCGTTTAAAGGCAGAAATACAAACCAGTTTGCTCTAAAATCTCTTTAAATATAATATCGAAGGTTTATATTGTATGTACTTGTTGATAGTTATCAAATTAAATGGGGCCGTTTTAAAATAGAACGAAGCAATTGTATATGATGAATTGTATATAACCAGGAAGAAAACCCCTAATTCTTTTATATCCCGTCTTCGGAAAGTTATGAAGTATTTCCAATACCACGTTGTCAAGGTCTTCATCTGATATTTCCGAGTAGCTGTTCCTCAGAGAAAGGCCAAACTCTATGAGTATTCTTTTTCTACGAACCATTTCAGGTACCGTATAAAATCTACGCTCTATAAAGAATTCAAGCTGCTCCTTTCTCACATTTCTTACCGAAATCAGTTGTTCGGTGTGATAAGTACTCTTGCATGTAGAAAGGTTGTTGGTCAATGCCCACTGCCAACAGTTCACGAGCTTCTCTTAAAGAATCTAAAACGAGATCTCCCGCGGTAATATGTCACTGTACCTTAAAATTGCTTCCTATAAGCCGTCAACTCGGAAAAGAGCATGTTCAATAGCAGCAGCATTAGTGTGTTCTTCTTCAAGCAGCACACCCGGTTTATACTGCTTTGAAGACGCAATATATACAGCCGCCACATTGCTTTTTGCGGGGAAACCCCACATCACGTCATATGCGAAAGTGATTTTGGAAATGCATGACTGACATGATATCCTGCGACGGACTATATTACTTCACAATACAATACTAGCAATTATGAACTGAACGATGTCACTATTGCATTTGCATAAAATACCTGTAATTGGTTTCGTCAAGACATAATTGGAAGATGAATATTGAAGGTAATCACCCCTCATACGTTATAAGATCGCTTTGACGAAAGTCCGTCAGCCACAAACATCCGAGGTGATGACAAAGCTACTACTTCGTTGCTACGCACCAGTAGCCGCAAAACAAATGCAACGAAAATGGAATTTTCTTCATATCAAAATTTCTTGCTAAAACGAGCAACAAACTATTATCATTATAACCCGTAAAATTCAACTGACTTTAACTTCACCAATTGGCATCCACGTCGCAAGTTTTCTTAAACTCCCTTTTAAGGTGGCTTCCAAAAACACACTGTTCGCATGTGAGCATGTTACTTGTTCTTGTTGTCACAATTTAGATAGCGCAATTTATTGGCTTCCAATAATGTTCTTAAATATGAGTAATATGGTTGTTTCCATAGCAACAGTGACGTTTGAAATTGTGAAACGTTTCCTCTATTGTTTTAAAGAGCATTATCTCGTATTTCCAACGGTCAACTTCTTTGAAACTTTGCAAGAGTAGTTATAATAAATGTTTTATTAAATATTAAGAGAAATTTCAAATGCAGCTTTTTTAGATAATGATGTATGTTGTTTTTAAAAATATAACTTTATAGAATTTTTTCATGTTGTTATAAAAACATTTGACAGTACGGAATTCACAAAAACGTCCTGCAAAGTCGGCAGGGCAATTTCCCCTTTCGTAAACGGTCGTTACCATCCCAGCTCTCATATAATGTTGGGTAAGCGGAGTGAAATTCCTCGTGATCCCAAGGTTCCCGCATTCTTTGTTTGGTGTGGTGACATGCACATGTTCGTCGTGAAATTCGAAATATGTAAATATTTAGTATTTGGTATACAAGAGAAGAGCGTTCATGCAGAAGAAATTATACATGGCAAATTGTCAATCCTGGACCAGTAAATTCGATTTTGTGATCGTATATGTAGATACTTTATTCGGGATTTCGAAATATCAATCGCAACAACGTATGCTGCGAGGTCAATCAAGTTATATTTGTGGACTGACAAAAAATATTTGTCGACCGACAAAATATATTGAAACTATTATATGCGCATTGCATATATGGACCACCGTAATATATAACCATAAATGTAGTTAAGCATTTTCTGCATTTGACATAGAACATAGTTAATTCGTAAAGTCACTTACTAGTCATAGATGCTTTTCAATAGGTGATAAAACGTGTTGTGCTGCGTAGGCAGTGTAGAAATACAAATCAAAATGTATAAAAAGGTTGGTGTACTGCCGAAATAGCGTGTAAGTTGTCTAACGTTTCGAGCGAAGGCCCGTCAGAGAGTGAAACATAAAGTGAAATAATCAATCAGTTATTATTTCACTTTACGTTTCACTCTCTGACGAAGGGCCGCTCGAAACGTTAGACAACTTACACACTATTTCGTAGATTTGCTCCAAATCTGCCTCTTGATTGTTTCGGGTTTGTTTAAATTCGTTTTTTTTCAAAGAACTCGCCATATAGATGCTTGTTCGCTTTTTAAATAGCAATATTGTGAAAGAACACGAGGAGCCACGAAATAAAGTGTGCGGGAACCTTGGGACCACGAGGAATTTCACTCCGCTTACCCAACATTCTATGAGAGCTGGGATGGTAACGACCGTTTACGAAAGGGAAAATTGCGTCGGCGCGGCAAATTTCGAAACCGTAGACGGTCAGACACCTCATTGATGGTTGGACACCTCAGGTGGAGGCTATTTCAGAGTACGGTAGAGCACCAAACCCAACCCCAACACAACAAAGATCCTAACCAGGGTTGCCAGCAGATCTGAGCCCGAAGTAGCCAAATTCAAGATCAAAAGAAGCCAAAAAAAGCCAAACTCAAACCCAATCTCCTGCCTAGAGGATCGCGCCTAAGGTACATAGCTGAATTACGTAATTTGTAAGCGTAATGGCATGATAGAAGAACTCAGAAATCTGTTTATTACATCTTTAAATAAGAAGAAATTTTGATGAAATCTATATAAAAGGAAAATAACTTTATTATTTGACAACATTTCGATATTTTACACTCTTAATGAGGTGTCCGACCGTCTACGGTTTCGAAATTGGCGTCGGCGCGGCCGTATAAAAAATCTGCCGACGTGATACTGTAGAATTTCAATTTTGGACGATCGCTATCTACTCATGTGCAGTAGTTATTTCACGGGTGGCGATTGTTGTGATGTTTCGTTTCGCACTTTCCCTTCCTCATGGTTTTCTTTGGATATGCTGTTATATCGAACTCAGAATTTATGTTTGTTTAAATAATCTGTCGGTTGATGTGGTCATTGGTTAGCGGTATTGGCGGTTATTTCCTCCCAAATAACTTCATGAATTCGTTGTAGTGCTGCCATGATTTTGTGATAACTCGTTTTCATATGCAACGTTTAATGTCAGAGATTTTATACAAACCATGGTTAATTTAATACATGTGTTCTAACTTGAGTTAAATCTTTGCCATTTATAGTCCTCGTAATAAAATTCAAAAGTTGTGAAAACAAAGTGTTTGCGTGGATAAAAACGTCAAATACTTTGTCACGTTTTTTTGCTGTTTTGCAAGAATACCATATTCTGAGTTGTGACTCGATATATTTTTCCAAAGCTGCATGAATATGAAAACAAATGTTTGAAACTAATTACCGCGATCTATTCAATTTTCACAATAGAACTTTAGTCGGTTTGCGCGAACCAATTTGCCTAATGGAAAATCGGCTTAAATTCGCGACGCAGGGACGTCAATTAGGCCCGTTTAAAACATCGACACTTTTCATGTGCCGAATCTAATGTAAATGATCTTGAACAAAGGGTTTTGCCAATTTACATTAGATTCGGCACACGAAAAGTTCGACGTTTGAAACGGGCCTAAATAAAGTCAATAGAGAATCCGATCCACATCTTGTAAGCAATATTATTGGCATTGTAATCTATTGTAAGAAATAAGGTTTAGTATCAGAGTTAAGGTCAGTGTCAGTTTTATTGACAATAATGAAATAAGTTATTACATTATAAAAATATTGTAAGCAATTACATTTAAGAAATAGAAAATATTTTTCGTGTTTACAGTTATAGAAACACGATTGGTTTAGAAGAACGAGAAATTGCCATGGGAGCACGACGGGCGAGTGCTTCCACTGCGATTTTATCTGCAAGTATCAACTACAATATATAACAACTGTAAAAACCTGTAAATAATAACTGTTATCCTGCAGAATAAAACGAGACTCAAATTTGTAATTTCGCCCCATGCATGCACGAGACGCGCTCGACATCTGGTTCTCAAGCTTAAATTAAAATTTTTAATTCAACCTTTGCCAAAAAACAAAAATGGAAATAGCAGGCATAAAACTAACAAAATTTCTTGGCTGCTAATAAACTTATTTTTAGTAAATTTATCGTGGCATGATCAAATATACATTTTGCTTTGTAATAAAAAAGCGAAATTGAGAACTGGAAATAGCACATTAACAACGCAGAACTCTACGGAGATATAATTTCAGTTACAGAAATTACCAGGGGCAAGAGTAATTTAGTAGGTCATTGTGAGAGAAATCAAAGCCAAATATAGCATGAAAACTAATATTATGCACACCATCATAAGGATAGAGGAAGACCATCAAAAGCATACAATATGCAGTTTAAGGAAGATACCTGATAAGAAGAGTACGAAGAAATCAGGACTTGTATGTAAGATAAACGTTTAAAGATCCATGAAAACTGGTCCGAGAAAACCGCTCACAATTATAGTAGTGGGAAAATATCTAAATACTATAAAAGAGGGAACATCTACATATTCGCGGTCAATGTAATTTAAAAGACGCTAGACAATATGTTGAAAAGTCATTCTGGAACAACGCATACAAAAATAAGAAAGAAAGTGAGAAATATACACCTAATAAACTGAAGATTGTTGAACTGTTCTTGGCGTTATATATTCTCAGTTTTTCCAAACGCAGAAATCTCAATTAGAAATGTAGGGGTATATTAGACGGCGATATCAGAGGGGAGTATTACCTCTAAAGGCTCTAATATTCCCCTGTCATTCCCTTTTGAAGATCAGTTTGTAATTAGTGGGGAATATGAATTAGATGTTTTGCCATTGTTACCAGGATACCCGCACTATTACAATCAAAGCCGCTACCAATTTTTAAGACAGTTACTTGATAGGGGCTATTGAAATACTCACTCCAAAATATTCACTCCAAAAAAACAAACGAAAACGAGCCAGGTGGAATATAATGCTTTTCGTTTTAACCATGCATTCTGTTTTTGTATACTCAATCTTCACACTTCTTCCAACAACGAGGTTGTAGCAAAAGAATCGTATGCTTAGAGATATATAGTAATTTATACCGAATGAACAAATTGGAGGCGTATTTCCTGAAAAAAACATGGAGGTGTATTTCTTGGCGTTGGGATTCATGCTTACATTGATAAGATCGATTTTTAGATCAAATCCAAACATTGTCGAGTTTTTCAATTACCAGAGAGATAAGTTTTCCTATAACGTAGAACAAAAGGCGGCGGCATCTTTTCCATCATTCAAGACAAGCTAGTCTTGTAATGACAATTATTGCCCAGCAAACAATTCTTAAGATAGCCATAATCCAACATTAAAGACGTGAATAAATATAATGAGAGATTTTAATGTATAAACTAACGTTTCGTTACTAAACCAGTAACATCATCACAGTGTTAAGTGTTGTCTCTGTTTAAATAGCTACGCAGTTACAAAAATAGAAATGAAATAAGACTGGGCGAAAAATCTGTCAGACAGAGGTGAGATCAAAACAGCATTAAAAGCAAAGATCTAATATTAGCATTAAGAGATGCATTTATTTTAACTATAAGTAAACTTTCTCGGAGAAATACTTCATTTATTGCGAATTATCGAAGGATAAAATAAAAAATCTTCAAATGTAATGGAATGTCCGGTTTGTTTGACATGTGCGGAAACACTGGACAATGAAGATTGAAAAACCTTATTTCTAGTGTAGGCCTAAATGGCCATCTGCTCAGAAGCCCTAATGTGTAACAAGGTCATTATGTCATGCAGCCAGGATGTCATTAACGAAACAAAATTAAAGTAAAGTTGTTTAAGCCACGTCTATAAAAGCAGTATAGATGTATCTTGTTCTATACAATCAATTAATCCCAGCTGACACGGGAGGATCGACTAAAGACAAAATGAATGGAACGGCGCAGCGCATGACTTCAAAAGATACATGCTCGATTGGTGATGCAGTGCAGAAGGTTTTCCTTACATACCCTTCAGTAGAATATTTTTTCAGCGACGTCATTGCTTCCATAATTAATATGACAGTAACGCTTTCGACTCTACTTTTAAACTCTGTTATGATAATAGCTTATGCAAGATCCTCACAGCTAAAAAAGAACTTCACGGTTACTTTGTCATCGCTCTTCTCTCTTGCACCGACCTTGCAATTGGAGGAATATGCAACTCGTTGTTTAGTGTGTTTTTACTAGCGAAAATCACCGGAAATGGCAGTTGTGAACTACTCTTAATCACAAAGCAGATCATGACGCTGCTAACTGGAATGTCAGTCGCGGTATTATCAACAATGAACTTTGAAAGATATTTGGCCATCGTACATCCATATATTCACCGCACTAAACTAAAGAAGAAAAACCTATTAATGTTCGCGATTGTTGCGTGGTCTGGATACATAGTGGCATTTTGCGTATCTTTTGCGAGCATAAGCATATTCACAAAGATAATGTTTATAAACAGAATTACCTTTTCAATATTTACCATATTTGCTTATGTAAGAATATTTCAGGTTGTTAGAAAATCTCGTCAAACATTTCCTTCGAATGGTGACTCGAATAATAATAACTTGTCGAACTGGAAACGTTTTCTTCGAAATGTTAAGTCGACAAAATCCTGCATTCTTGTAATAATCAGTCATTTTATCTGCCACCTACCGCTGTTTATAGTCGTTAGTGTATTTTTTGGTAAAGTTAACCTCAGCCACGAGGAAATGTACATCACTTGGGCGATCACCATAGTACTGTTCAATTCTACTTTAAATTCTGTAGTGTTTTTTTGGTTAAACCCAAGACTCATAAACGACTCCGTCAATATTATAAAACAAATATTTCATTTGTAGATCATGCACAAGGAGTGTGTTTGCATCATCAATGTGTTTGTGCGTCATTTTAAATGTGTGTAAAACCAAGTTTGTATAATTTAATTAAAGGGACTCTCTTCGTTAATGTGTAAATTACAGATGTGAAATCGGTTGGAAAACTAGAAGGTGTGTAAAAAGTAAAAGGTTTGCATTGTATTTTTATGCATATAAAAACGTTGTTTTTGAAAGACATTTTAATTCATGTATTAAGTTTGTTTTGCACTACTCCCGGAAGCGTAATAAGATAGAGGAGGTGTAAAGGAACTAGAGAGAGATTTCGTGAGCGCGAAAAAAAATTTTTGAAAAACGATAGCCTAGCTCCTCTTACTGAAAATCCTTCTTTCGGCGCGTTCTAATCGAGAATAAAGTGGTCCTTCGAACCGGATATATAGAAGAACAAACCAAGGTTTTGAGAGAACAAAGAAAGCGACTAGACACTGAATTTGAGTGATAGACTGACAGCGACATGGCCAATAACTATGAATGGGAACTATTATTTTTGTCTGCCACCTCACGGTATACGTCTATTGATCGATTTATCGCTCGACAAGGTGGTATGTTGCGTGTCGATTTTTCAGGTAATAATTATTAAAAGTTTTTGAAAGTTGGTCCCTGTTTTTGGAAGTCTAATATCGTGGGGCAGCACGTTTTTAGAAAAATGTTTCAAATAATATAAATGTTCAAATGGTTCAATGGTATAAATGTTCAAATGGGATGAATTCTCAAATGGGGACAGTGTTTAATTCGCCTTCTCCACGAGCACCGCCTCTTCAATAGTACATGTCTTGTACCTTTTTGGGATATTTGTTCGTCTCTGAGATCTATTATTAGTTTTCGTTGTTTGTCGATGTTTTTGATGGCTATCTTCTTTTCGATTCTCTTCATCAATTCGACGCGTCGTTCTCAATTTTGAAAGAGTATTTGATTACCTCTCTCTTTTTGTCGACATCATTGCCTCTTTTATTGAGTACCAAACCGCGGTGCTCTTTAGAAAACCTATTCATGTATTTCTTTTCCATGTGTTAGTGATATCTTCGGGGTCTTGTTTTTATGCTTGTGTACGATGGGAGTCTTGACTTTCATGTATTCGTTCAGCCTCGTTTCGAGGGCATGCATGATAGTTGCCCTATGTATATCTTTCCATCGTCAAAATCCACTCTGTAGATTTTTCATCCTTATATTTTGTTTGTCCAATATTTAACACCTCATGTTTGTTTCTAATCTGTAAGGTGTATGTCTCTAAGTTCTGTTGAATTAATGTGTATATAATCGAATTTGTTGGTCCTACTTAATGATGTGTACAACCGTTTCTTATTCATGGCTTTGGTGTCGAAGATACCTTACTCTGATGAAGGGCTGCACTCGAAACGCAGTATTTCGTTCCTAAAAATCTCGGCAGTTCACCTGCCTACCCAGTACTCTACTTTTTTACTACTTTGATTTGTACACTTTTGATTTGAAGCAGAATGGTCGTGGCTAGATGGTACACTCGCAGTTGAGGTGACCGTGAGGTACTAAGTCTGAATCATCTTCTGGGCGATCTTTTTTAGTATCCGCGAGAGGTTGGACGAAATGAGAGTTGTTACGATCGGACATGCCTGTATGATGAAATATATCATGGAACTGCTAACCCCAAAACAACTTAGATCCTAACCCCCCTAATGGGTTTTCTAACCCCCGCCTAATGGTTTTCTAATACTAACCTTAATACTAATACTAATAAAAGGATCGTCCAGAAGACGACTCAGACCTAGTACCTCACGGTCACCTCAACTGCGAGTGTACCATCTAGCCACGACCAAGCAGAATACAATAGGTTGAATAATTTACCAAAGTTTCTTATTAGTCCTAGGGATATCTCTTTTAGTGGGAACGTCTCAGTCTGTCGTTTTTAGAGTAGTTTTATTGAACCCTCTTAATACACGTTCCAGTCTCTTGTCCCCATTTTTTTGATTTCCGTTCTTCACTAATTAGTTGCTTCAGTTCTCCCAATTTGATCTGAAGGTATAGTCTGTCTAGTCTATCACTGCGGCTCTTCAAGAATTTCCAGAAGTCTTCATAAGGCTGTACTCGCGGTTTGATGGCTTCACGTTTGATGAGGTATCTACAGTATACAACGCCCCACCAATTTTGATCTTCGTTAGTGAGTGGGTTGAGTGTGAACCCTTGTCGGAGTGTTTTCGTCTGCTTACTGCCAAGTGGTTTTGTAACCGTTCTGTGAGTTGATCTTTTGGGTATCGCAAGAGTTGAGATTTGGTAAAATTCATCATATATAATTAATATACATACATCATATATAATTATACATACACAGATATAATTATACATATGCGACATTTCTTTTACGAATTAATTAGATATCCAAGTCTCCCAAACTCTTCAAAATTAATGCTTCTTTGTTAGGAGTTGTTGATATTTGCTTGTTATAAGGTATTCTCTGTCACACACTTCACAGTAAAATTTCTTTGATTTGATGTATTTAATCTCGCTCGTTTAATGCTTCCCGACGTTTGGTAAATCTCTCTTCATCGGTCTTATATATTATAATGTTAACCTGCATATTCATGTTTAATAACTCGGGCTACTGTGGTAGCACGAGTCTTAAATTCGGCTTCATTATTGTTTTTATTATTATTTTGGGGGTTCCAAAAATTTGCAAAATTGCGCAATAATATTTCCCGCCAGGCTTTTGCGAACCGTGAGGCATGTTGCAGGTCAACAACCGAGTTTTTTTCTTTTCTACATGCGGCTTTGCTTTTGGTCGAGTTGTTCTAACGTTCTCCGACTCTGTTGGTAGATTTTGAAAAAACTGAATTAATCAGCAATGTGGCTGACAACTGTGTTGATCGTGATTCGTGAATTCGCTCACTATGTTTACAGCTGCACACGCTGATCGCGGTAGAGCTATATACCAAAAGATGAAGAGCGATTTCGAAACAGGTTGCTTCGCGATCTCAAATTCAGGTAAACATGCTGTGTTGATATTACCTGAAGACACGTATGTTATGTATATTGGACTTGGTAATTCCAAATCTGTTTTCAGAATTGAAATCGAGTAAATATTGACCGAGACATCGTTCAAAAATCTACGACGAAGCGGCCTTCATATTGCCGATTAATTTCCTGTTTATACAGGTTTTTATGTATTTGGACTCGATAATTCCAAATCTGTTTTTTTGAAATCTTGGTAATTGAAATCGGTTAAATATTGACCGAGATAACGTTCAAAATCTACAATTAAACATGCATCATTTTCCTATTTGTGATCAACAATTATATGGCGTAATGTATATACATCAACAATTATATGCATGGCATTACAATCCCGCAGGCGGGTTAGGATGAAACTCTAGGGGTGTTGGGGTTATGATTGAGTTTAGGACCTTTTACAACAAGAGTGTTTCATCACATATTCGACCTGGTACTGATTTTCGTTGTGTTTACTCGTGAATTATTAATGATTTCAGTTGATAAATATGCCAAATTGCACATGCCGACGATGCAGTCTTCCTGTTGGTCTTTGCCATCTCGAACCATATTTGCCATCCTAAACAATGACCCCAACCCCCGGAATTTTTTACTAATATATACGGGAAAACTGGGTCAAGCTGTGGCAGTGTTACGGGGTTTGGGTCATTGTTTAGGATGGTGATACCGTTCGGGATGGCAAAGACCGTTTACGAAAGGGAAGACTGAAAAATATGAAAATACGTTTTATGTGGAACCACGCTCCCACTAAGTTATGTCAAAAGGTCAAGGTCGCTTGATCACTTCCTAATAGACACTGACATCTTTCGCTTCGTGTGTAAATTTTCCATTTCAGACCATGTTTTGGTTGTTTTTACAAGAGAATAGTTTGTACAGAATTCCTATACGGATCATTTTGCGTTATTAAGGGGCAGGTTGTTCGAAGCGCGAAAAGCTTATCCGGTGGATAAGTTCTACCCAGTCGATCCATTTTCTATCCATTCAATAGTTCTCTGAGAAAAAAATAGCAAGGGAATATGTTGTTGAATACATGCATAGTAGCCTACTATTCACTCGCTATTTTTTTCTGATGGCCATTAAGATGGGTAGAAAATATATTCAAAGTGAAAAGGTGGTGAACTGCCGAGATTTTTAGTAACGAAATACTGTCGTTTCGACGTTTCGTCTTACTCTGATGAAGGGCTCCGCTCGAAACGTCAGTATTTCGTTACCGTAAAAATCTCGGCAATTCACCACCTTTTCAAAGAAAATATATTCACTGGATAGTATTTATCCACTGGATAAGCTATCCAGGCTTTGAATAACCGACTGCGGTATGACAATTTAATACGACAATTAACCGATTATGTAACGTGATTCACTCGCGTGAGAATTAACAAGCATTCGCCAGACATGACAGACATTTGAAGCATTCGCCGAGTAAATCGATCCATTTAATCGATAGGTACTTATAATACATGTTCTATATAAGGAAGAGCAAATATATTGCCCTGGTGAGCAAATAAGTTGTCCTGACGAGCAAATACCAATCTCTTACCCAGACCCAAGCATTAGTACTAACCTGAAAATGTTTAACTTAGTAGTCTTAATTGACATGGAAAAAGCATTTGATACTGTTGATCATCAAATTCTATTGAGAAAACTAGAGCTCTATGGAGTAAAAGGGCAAGCTCTATCTTTTCTCAAATCTTATCTCTCAAATAGAAGCCAGAAATGTCAAATACAAGGATCTATTTCATCAGAGAAATTGATCAAATGTGGCGTACCACAAGGCTCTATTTTAGGGCCACTATTTTTTCTATTATATATTAATGATTTGCCTCAATGCCTATATAAAACCAAACCTAGGTTGTTTGCTGACGACACCAACCTGACCGCTTTTGGAGACTCTATTACTGATCTTGAAGCCGCAGTGAATTCTGATTTGGAAAATCTTAGAAAATGGTTGATCGTCAATAAACGTAGCCTAAACATAGCTAAGACTATGTTAATTGATTCAAAACAACTCGTTAAAAGTATTTCAAATTTGCAACTAAATGTTAAAATTGAAAACGAATCAGTTAATCCCTTTCTTCCTTTCGAAAGAAAATCGCTACTCATGCACATTGATAACTAATGAAATTATAGATGTACCTGTAAATAGATTACTATACTAGTTAATTAAGTCAGTTCATTTGATACTATATATCTTATATATTTTTGTAAATAACTTTTAAATTCTATATCTGTATATACTCCTTTTGTACACGCCCCTCGTGGAAATCAGCTTCGGTTGACGGGGTCAGCGTGTTTAAATAAAGTTATCTATCTATCTAATACTAACCTTAATACTAACATTTAGTAACAAAAAGTCAGGGCAATGTATTTGCTCGTCAGGGTAATGTATTTGAGCTTGCTTATATGGAATACGTAATATAAAAGTGCTCTTCTACGATAGAATATATTATACCTGAATGATCTTTTAGTCCAAGTGCATCACTGTACGTTCCTTTTAGGCACGGTTTCCAGTCGTATCCCGTTCCGTTTGAACAATAAAAGCCAATGGGACATGATATAGGGTCTTTGCTTTTATCTCCAACACAGTAAAATCGTTCAGGGCAAACTTGACAGGATTCGTGAAGGGGATGCTTGTTAAAAGTGCCATCCTATACGAGCGCAAAATAATTAGCTTCTGTTTAGACATAGATGTGTAAAACTCTACAGAACAAAACTCTCACACTTCCAAAATTTATTAATTTGTTACCTGGTAAAACAACAGAGTTGTATAACTAAAAGTCTATATAAGTTAAATTGAACTAAAAGTCTATTTTAAATAGCGGAGCACACATACTCTATTTTTAAACCCAAAATACGGACAAACAAACTGTAATTGACTCTGAAAAATTCCCAAATGCAAATGAACATCAAAAATGAACATCAACAATATACATCATCTGTGCCCTCCGCTATTGAATTTGAAATTGACAATATATCGCGAAATACTAACAATAAAGTTTCGATTCTATTTCAGAATCATCCTCAAGGTAATATGAAAATTAATCGACATGATTAACCTACATGGAATGGATAAATGAATAAAAGTAGCACACTGTTCCCAGTTGCGGTAGCTGAACTTGTAGAGAGTCAACAATATTCCGTCGACTAAGTGCGTCGATTAATTTTAATATTAACGATAATGCTCGCCCGAATTAACAGAGTATACCATCGTGGTAAGAAATAGTACAACAAAGTTTCAAAATAAATACATGCATTTATAACTATTTAAGGACGCAAACATGTATTTCTATTTTTCTATAAGTACCAGTCCTTTTCCCTCACCGTCATATCGCTCGGTTGCACAATCAGAATTCAGGGCCGCTGTACGATGCTTAAAGGACAATGGCAACAACAAAAAATCTACTTTTTATATCGAAGTATATGACTTAGCTAGTAGTTTGGTGCTATGAAAATACATTGCAACACATTTTAAAAGTTGAATAAACCAAGTAAAAACAGGCTCTTGGGGCGCTATTATGAATATGACTGTGACGTCGTCATATGCTGGTAAGCGCTGTATTTCTTACTGTTGTACTAGGTTGTAAATAACGATAGCGATTACAAAAATAACAGTGAGAACAAGCATTATTTATTTGCATTTCCGCCAACACTGACCGTTTTACCTAGCATATAACGTCACAAGCAAGAACATTCATCACTATTTAAAGAAGCAAAGAAAGGATTACACAAAGTTGGAATAATGTTAAACTTATAATACCATCTCTATAGATAATTCAATATTAGGAGCCTGGAAAAAACGTATGGCGGATTGTGAAATCCAAATATAAAGAAACGCGAGAAAAGAAGTGGATGGAAGAATATATAGGTCCAAATTTTCAGAGTATGGTTTGGTGTAATCAGGATGATAATGCACATCAAATAACATGTCAACCTAAGTGGCAAGCATCATATCGATGTGTGAGCAGATGGTGGGAACTAAAATGAGGATTCAGATGACTGGAAGAAGTGTGGAGACTAACATTATGTAGATTGAGTAACCAGACAGCACTGGTTATCCGGGTGCCCCAAAATAGTTGCAACAGACACCACAATTAGACACGATCGAGCACTACAGGTAGCAGCATTCGAATGGTTGAAGCAAGAAAGGGTGCGTCAATCATCTGATTTATGGTACTGTACAAGGAAGATTGGAGTCGATAGAGAGTGGTTGAGACAGAAACCAGGCGATTATGAATTCGTCACAGTAAGACTAACTGAACATCGTCGTCCTGATTTAGTCTTGGAGTTCTTGGTCTTAAAAATAAAATTATAGTTTGTGATAGGGCAAGCGCTCAAGAGCAGAATGTGGAATTAAAAGAAAAGAAAAAAGGAACATATACAGACCCCTTGGCACATTGTGATGGTACCATTGTTTTGGAAAGGTGCAAAGTCTAACTGGCATTCGTTGTCTAAATTCATAAACAAGGAAAGAGTAGAATGGACTGCATGGCAGAAATGCAACGAGTGATAATGTTTGAAGGAGAATCTACAGTGCGAAAAATAATGAGTGGATTATGGACGTAAACTTTTGGATATATATGTAAATAACAGTAAACATATTGTGATTATCTGTAGTACGGTTTGGCCGGGAATCAGAAAGCTAGGTCCGGTTAAGTTAGAGATAAATAATAATAAAATGTATTAATAATAATAAATGTAGCTAATAGCAATGATGTAGCTCTACATCCTAGTACAACTAAATAAAACTTACCAAACAGGGAAGAGGTTTCGCTGAACCTAACGGACAATAATGACCAGGTGTACAAGGTCCACCTGTTGAATTATCTACAGGGTTTGGACTTTGTGATCCTCCACTACAATACCACCGAGGCAAACACTTCCCAACAGGTCTTGTCAGTCCCCGATTATCACAGTACATCCCTTCAGTACACAGCATGCACTCGTCTCTCTTTCTAAGTCCCGTGACGTTAGCAAATGTTCCTGGTGGACAGTCCACTGGCGATGGAGTTCCCTGTACGCAGTATTTACCCGCCGGACATAGTTTACCAGTAACGTTATCTGTTGGTGTTTTAGTTGAACTTCCTCCAATGCAATGATACCCAGCCAAGCAATCACCAGTAAAGGTACGAGAAGATCCTTGGGTTTAGAGATGGAAACAATGAACAAAACATGGTATTAATACGTTAAGAACATTTTACTGGATATAATACGATAAGGAGAAATAAGAGAACTTCAATTCAGTCGAAAAATACTTTATGTCCTCTTTCTCTGTCCTGAAAAGTTCTCCATTTCTCTTTTTCATATTATATCCAGTTCTTTTGAGAACTTAGCAGCTTTCATATTTGTTCTTAAGAACATTTTACTGACAATTGGCTGACATTACGTGACTTTTCTCTCGTCGATGATACCATCGAATTCATGTATATATAGACCTAGACATGTTCTTGTAATCATATTGTCTGAAGGTGACTTAAAGTTGAAATAAAAAAAATAAGTCGAAATATTACAATTTTACAATAGTCTCGTCTTGTTATTGACTCGAATCTTGGGTTTTCAGGATGTCATTTTTCGGAATATGTTTTATTTTATATTACGTAACTTGTAGCCCAACAAGCATAAGTCAGACTTGAATCAGTATTTCTATCGAAAGTAACCTTACTGTGTCGTCTGAGTCCTGCAGGTAGCTCAGTGGTTAGAGCGTCCGACTAGTACATAACAACGTCACAGCATGTACAGCAACAGCTTAAAGAGTGAGTGTCAACCGTCGTGCATTGCGCGTTTGTGTTTATCTTTCCATACGATAACGAAGTGTTTTGAAGTGCTTCGTTGCCAACTTGACGTGGTAAATACTCCGGAGATTTACCGAGTCTTCTCAGAAAACTCTATAGAGGTTTTCTTATTCATCCACAATCCATATACGTCGCCTCAAACCCTGAATTTTTTGCTTGAACCTCGTCACTTGGTCTTCTACGCTTCGCGTCAGTCAAGGCTGACATAATTCGAAACGAAAGTCAAGAAACGTTGAATTTTGTAAAAAATGCAGAAATAATTACTTTCTAAAATATATCTTCTTTCAAGACAAAATGAGTAATTTATATCAAGGATTGACAAGATATTTACGGATGCAGTTCACCAAGGGAATTTCGTGCTTCCAAAAATGGCCGACCAAGCGTGTAAATGCGTCACGGTTGACACTCACTCTTTAACGAATTAAAATATTATGTCGACGTTACTACGTGTAACCAGGTTATTTAACACTTGTAAAGGTGTATCTATAGTTGTCAAGTTGAACTGGAGAGTAACCCACAAAAGAGTAATTTGGGATGTATGGTTTGGTTTAAACGTCGAACCTTTTATGTGCCTAACCTCATGCAAATTATTTGAATAAAATATTTTGCTAATTAACAATTAGATTATGAGGGCGATTACGAGGGCGAAGTTCGAGTTAATGTAACTATCCCAACATAGAAATTGAGAGCGAATAATCTAATTGATTTAGTGAAAACAAACTTATGTTCGTTATTTCGAAAAATTATTTCGAAAAACGAGACATAAGCCGATATTTTTTGCGAAAAACTCGGCCTTAACATCACTCGCCGTTACTCGATATCTATCGACAATTAGTGAAAACATATTAGTAGCCTAATACAAATGCTGCAATCTGATTGGCTACGCTACTCGCTATATATTGAGTAGAGGCAAGTGACGTGTTTTCTATTAGTGATAATTAACTCGGGCTTCTCCCTCATTAACTATCAGCTATTAGTATAAATTGACAAGTTTCTATCGCAAATCCTCAATTTTCATTGGCTATCGCATGAACTAGCCGCTTTTAGTATAATTTCAGAGCTTAAACGAGTTCTGATTGGCTGACTGGCCAGTAACTCTGAGACGATATCACATCTCTAGAAATCATACTTGAAAAAGTGTTTTTTATGACCAGATTGAGTTTATTCGTTCCAGTCCCCTCTCGGAATCATCATTTTGATACCGAAGTCGAGGTGACTAATTGTTAAATATAACGATAATCACCGAGACTAAGGTGACTAATTGTTTTAGTATAATTTCAGGCCTGAACTGAATATCCAATTGAGAAGTTTTAAACAGACAGTTTGAACTGTGCTAGATATGATTTGTAAATCCAATGCTCGATGTTTTCTTCACGCTTGACAGCTTTCAAAAACACACTAACGATTAAAACGGACGTAAAAATACAAATAATTACAAGATAAACAACTTCCTTACCCTTAGACTGTTCTATCGTGAGAGAAATCTGATATATACTTTTTATGCTAAGTTTTTGAGCCTTTTAGACGATTTATTAGTTATAATAGTATAGTCGCCATTTTGAGAAAAAAATTCGTCATGTTTTAGAAACCATAAAATAGAAACCTCTGGGGTAAATATCGCGTGATTTCGAAAGAATATTTACTTTTTTCATGAAAAATGTGAAATAAAAGTTATTTCTTGGATTAGAAACTTGTAAATTTATACTAAAACAATTAGACAACTCGCCCTTGTTTTCTATGAGCGATAGTCAACTCGGCTCCGTCTCATTGACTATCTGCTCATAGATAGAAAACGAGGGTCGTTGTCTAATTGTTAATTAGATAGTGAGTGTAGCGTAGCCAATCAGACTGCAGCATTGGCATTAGGCTACTAGTACATTTGTACTAATTTACATATAGATTCTCCAGATGAAAGATTCAACGTATAGAAAGAAGCTTGAGTCATCAAGTCATAGCTATTTGACTCAGAGATTATACAGGCTAATATAATTTTACATTTATACATAAGTATATTAGTATTCCTGGATAAACCATAACTTGAGCTGAAGTTGTAATTAATACTATCTACTTTCCCTTTATAGATTGGGGACATAGGGAGATAACTGACACCTAATACAGAAGAGACACATACCTTCGCAGTACTTTCCAGGTGGACATTTTGAGCACTGGTCGGGACTAGACAGTTGAGTAAAATTTCCGTACGTTCCATTTGGACAACCATATTGTGCAGAAAAGCGTGTTCCATTAGGACAATAGAACCCTGTAGGACATATGTAAGACGAGAAATCACTTAAATCGTCCTTTTTATCACAGTAATAGCCACTAGGACACAGTTTACAAGAGCTTTTTTGAGACTCGTCTTGATAATTGCCAGGGTAACATTTTGTTTCATCTGGACTTCCTCTCTTACAAAAATGACCAGGGCTACAACCGAATGCTTCCTTGGAATGTTGACCTGGAGGGCAATAAAAGCCGGAGGAACAAAGTCCGCTGGTGGCTCTCAACCCCAATGTATTACAATATGATCCTGCAGTGCAATTCTGGCAATCTGCCTCATCTGAGTTACCAGTACTGTTGGAAAATGTACCAAGTCTACAATTATTAGGTATTTTCGTCCCTCGTGGGCAGTAATTTCCTACCGGACATATGTTCCCTGTCACACCATCATTAGGTCTTGGGTTCCAGGCACCACTCGTGCAATAATACCCAGCATTGCAATAATCAGTAGCGTTCATGTTGCGTTTACCATAACAATAGTATCCACCTTCACACGCTTTAGGTGTATCACTACCTTCTGGGCAGAAATTACCTGGTGGACACTCTCCGCCAGTGGCATTTCTCGGACAGACACAGTCACCAGAAGTAAAATTATCCAAATCCATCGGCTTGTCCATCCAGGCTCCACTAACACAATACCATCCGGCAGAGCATTTTCCCGTAGGTTTTGTCAAGCCCGTACGGATACAATAGTAGCCCGGGGTACACGCAAGACAGTCGGAAACATGTTGAGCCATTGTTCTGTTATTGAAATATCCCTTTGGACACGAATACTGATAACTATGTTCCGTTCCATTGGGACAATAGTGTCCGGCAGGGCAAGGGTATGGGCTAAAGTTCGTAGAGTTTTCTGGGCAAAAGTAACCTGCCATACAAGTAAAACATTCTTCTTCACCAGAATTTGGATTGTAGGTTCCAGCTTGACATGCCTGTGGATGTGATGTACCATTCTTACAGAAATGACCTCTGGGACATGGTCCGCCGGTCGATGTTTCCACTGAAGGATTTGGTGAAGTAGAGCCATGCTGGCAATAGAACTTGCCATGACAATCACCTAGAATTAAACAATAATCAATTTAGCACCTAAAATAGGCCCACAACACGAGACTAAAAATAAAAGTGTTTTTAAAATTTTCCTAATAAACGCCAAATATTAACTTTCAATATACCCATGTACTGTACATATACATCGGCATTATACTGCCGTGGCCAAGCCAACAGCTGAGATTCCCAGCCTCAGCCGGGACCAGTTTTGAAAATATACTAATTCGATTTACGTCTGAAGTTCATTACAAACCGTCTACGTTTGCCAAGATTCCACTACTACAATTTAGACATTGCTCCTAAATTTAATATGTTGGACATACAGTAGTAGGACGCTGCTCCTAACGCATGCAAAGTCTGAACTTTGAAAACTGGTCCTGAGAACAGGTCACAAAATATTGAAAATAAAAAATAAACGAAGGAAAGTCAACAGAAACGTATTAAGACAATAATTGCACTTAAAGGACATTGGCAACATAAATCACAATTTCACATTTTTTACTTTATGATTAACAAACAGGCTTACGAAGGTAATCCAAGCAAACAAAACTACTCTTTTACAAAACAACAGCACTAATTTTGACCAAAGACAATCCTGTCATCCGGGAAAGTTGGTGACGTCACACCTGGGGTAAATCTGATGAAACTATACTCTGTTGGTAGTTACCCGGTTGTGACGTCACACGTATATCGAAAATACATCCAAGCTAGCGCGGACAATGATTCAGGTTAGCAACTTTGACAGTGCAATTAATATGCTTTACGAGCATTTTTACAACATCAAACTACTATATTAATTCCCGCTATTTCAGTTACGTACTTTGATTTACCAATGTCCTTTAAAGTTATATAGGATGCTAATCAAAGAAGAAAAAGAAACTGGAATACCTGACGGAGCTGTCAAGTTTTTCTCTCCACAATATTTTCCATACGGACAAAGTTGGCATTGCGATGAATTCATGAGTCCTCTTACGTTCGAGAATGTACCTGCAGGGCAGCCGAGTGGATCAATAGTCCCCTCTGGACAGTACATTCCTTCCGCGCATAAACCTCCAATACCTTCAATAACAAAAATATCATGTCAGATTAACAATAACGGGTCTCAGAAATCAATTAATATCAACTATGCAACAATGCAGGATAAAAGTATTTTCGGTAATTGAACTATGAATGAATTGCCCACGATATAGGATATATTTGGCAGTTAAAATAAAAATTATATTGCTATCAAAATAACTAATATTTGTAGAGCTTTCATACACCCGACTCGACCATGAAGAACTATTGAAGTCAATCAACATGGTCTGAATCGTCTAGGAGTACGGAAATTGTTGGTCCTGTATGCGAATGCCCCATGCAAACGAATGCTAATAATGAGAAGTGAAACAAAGAAAAATCGTTAAACGTCTTTGAATTAGCCCTCTATACTCGAAAGACTGTTTATCATTTAAACTAGAAATACGTATACACAACAACCCCTCACCGCTTACTGTTTGAAACTTGTATAGCGTAGTTGCTTACATGCAGTACTTATTTTAGTTCTTACTTTTTAGACAATAGCCCATTCATTTGCCAAACTGAATATACTTTCAGTGGACAATATCTCTGAGCATTGTGTTGTTTCATAGGAGATCAAAATAAATAACTAAATACATTAATGGTAATATTTAGTATAAACAGACACTATTGGCTGTTGAAGGAAAAAAGTGCATCTTTATCATAGGCAGGGCTTTCAAAATAAGCCGGCGGAGCTCCGCCGGTTGCTACGAGGTTTACCGCCGGCTACTTTTCTTTCAAATATCAAAATATCTGCTCTGCAGCTTTCTCTAAGCATCAAAATAAAGTTATTCTTTACTCAACCTTGTCTATTTTTATTCCTTTTTTTGAAAACAATCGATGTTTGTATTCGTTCAAAAATATTGACTTCGTACATCTTGAATTGTTTAAGGGAAATGTTTCTTCTCCTTGGAAGAACGATAAAAGAGAAAGTGTTAGAAAGAGCTGGATTGGCAAACTGTTTTAGTATACTTTGTGATGAAGTGTGTGACACTTCAAACAAAGAGCAGGTTATCAGTTTTGTGCAATTTGTAGATCAGGTATCTCAATTTTCTGGCTGTCAATGATGTGCTAGAAGAGTTTGATTCCGCTAATGCGTATGCAAGAAAAAGCATGATCACAAAGCAGATAGGTGAATCTAATTTGGATGTGAGTAAGCTGTCGGGTCTTGCAACATATGGTTGCAGTGTGATGACAGGGAAGAGAAATGGTGTTGCTGCTCTTATACGCAGATAATGCAAATTGCTTCTCAATGTATATGTCACCATCTTGCTCTCGCTTGTGGAGATGCAAATGATCATGTTGCATACATCCAGACATTGGAAAAGATCCTTGTGCAACTTTGGCCCTTCTTTAAAAACTCCGCAAAGAAAAGTGCATCTTATGCCAAGGCTAGTACACTGTATTGCTGCAAAGTCGGTAACTGTACCGAATGCTGGCTTGTAGAACAAGATGGCTTTCCACAAAAAGAGCAATCGATGGAGTTTTTGAAGACTTTGTACCTCTAACCCAAACCTTGAGAATGTACAAAGAAGACAACGATTGTACTGCCATTGGCTACTGAAGCATGTGGCGAACATTAAGTTTCTTTCCACTTAAGGTGGCAGGCTTGTCAGCACTGAGTTAACTCTCACTTCCTCGAGTGGTATGTTGACTCATTGATGGAGAATATCGAGAATCGGATCTCTGAGAGTCTTCCTGTATTGAGTGCTTTCAAGATCTTAGATCGAAGCATTCAAAGAGTATGGTATGCCTCAGATTAAGATCTTAGCTGACCATTTCTATCAGGAAAAAGAGAAAACAGAAGAGTCGAAAGAAGAACTGGAGTGTGAATGGAATAAATTTAAGTACAATCTCCTGCAGCTTAAAGATGAAGACCCGCTTAAGATGCAGCCTCAAGAATGACATGTTGGAGTCGCTCATGCATATCAGCATCATTCAATAATTTCAATGGATCGGACGAGTGACTGTGGACATTTGATCCAAGATGTTGTAAAGAAGTGGTCTGTCAATCCGAAGAAACTTGCCAAAGGGAAGCCAGTTGATGTATCCAAACCCACATCTGATACTGCCGTTGTTGTACAAGTAGATCATCCTGTGGACCAACAGCAGCCGCAAGCTCTAGATGCCGAAGCAGTTGAGACAAACATACTCGAAGGCGAACATGAAATTGAATCGATTATTACAAAATTAAATCTTTGCAAAGACTGTAATTTCGATGTGTCAGTTTTAGTGACAGTGACACTGATGTCGACTATGATGATTAGAAAATGAACTAGCTAAATATCACTTTATTTGTATTGACTGTTCAGTGTTTACTTAACTATACAAGACTGAGAATTTGTAAAATTTGATAAAATTCGGTATAAAAATGTCTGAGCAGTTGTTCTTTATTACAATATACTATAATGGCTTTAATTGTAGTTTAAAGATAAAAAACTACCCATTCACCTCATAGCCGCCTACTTGAAATAATTCTGAAAGCCCTGCATAGGGGTGCATATATAGTGCAAATGTATAGGGCCCATTCAAATTAAGGCGATAAAGGACGGCTGTATTCGTGGGCTAATTCAAATTGGGTTTACTAAGACACATATTAGGGATTCTACCCCGATTGTTGGTGTGGATAGATTATATACAGTAATTTGATAATTCTACCCACATTGGACTACTGCGATGTGGAGCTGGCAGGGATGTGGATAACTTAATATTGATTTCTCTCGAGAGGTCTCAACGCAGAGCAGGGAAACTGATCTTTGCTAACTCGGAACTTGAAACTGATTTGAGTTACATTGTGAAATACCAGTTAAGAAATTCCGTGAAGGCAGTTTCACATCATATCCAAAGAACTAATTTCATCTCAATGAATCTGTTCATACATACATGTTTTAGCACCTTATCAATCGCCAATTGACAATCTGAGGATATACAACTTTTGAGTAAAAATTAGTTTTTGTAACATTGTACTGTACATATATGAATTATGTGTTTATATTTGTTATGTGTTTATATTTGTAATAACTTTAATTTGTTAGGAAATAAGACCGCCATTGATACCAGTGTTAGTATTGAAGGGGCTATCCTGTATAAATATTATTGTATTATTATTATTAATAATAATAATAATGCCTAATGCAGATATCATATTTTGATGGTTAATCAAAAGCCATGTACGTGCAACAAAGCATGGCATAAACCTATATATTCAGGATGACATGCCTACTTTGCTTGTTGACAATGATCTAGCTGACGCAGTACTTGTTCAATCCCTAACAATTTCTGTGTCAACGTACCCAATGTCAACATAATCCTATACCGGTATAAGCTGTATTTTACATTGCAAGCATGGGACCAGCATTGTCCAAGCCTATTATCAGACACAATAAGTTATGGCCCACTAGGCCAGCTACTGTATGCCTAACATGTTCCATAATGGATGGAGTAAACACAGATTGTTTTTGGAATACAGACCAGTATACAATACATGGACGATTGTCAAGCTCATATCCTCAGAAACATTATTCCCTTGATGTCCATTATGTCCAGGACTCAGAATCTTTTTTCTGAGGATATGAGCTTGACAATCATCCATGTATTGTCTGTCTACTCCGAGCTCTCCCTTACTCACTACAACAGTGCACATATATCAACACTGACCAGTATACAGTAATGCTTGTTTATACTACAAAATTGTAGCCCAGGCCCAGGTTGTACATTTCACAGCTATAGTCTGCATGTTTTTGCACCCTAAACTACCAGCACTGTACAGTATATAGGCTAATCATATAGAGGGCAAAATTACTCAAATATAATTGGCTAATGACGATAGCATTTTTCCTAAATTCAGGGCAAAATTACTTGTACCTGATTGGTTGAGACGCCAGCGGGAAACACTTAAGTTATTATGTTGCTTTACCTGTAAATCCAAGCTCCCCTGTTCTCTTAGTCGATGTTTAACTCAACAATTAAGTTGGTTGTAATGTACTGTTTACTTTCAGTGTATTGTATAGTTGTTTTTCACGCTTGGTTTTGACATTTAGCTCATGGCATTTAACTTATTTATGAATAAATTTTGCCCTCTATATGATTAACAGGTAATCACACGGTTCCTCGTAAAATTAAGGTTTAATTTCACTTTTTTAATTAATTTCACTTGTATTTTCAAAGTTTCACTCAGGCAATTTTGTTAAAACTCTGGTAATTTTGTGAAACGCGTGAAATTAAACCTTAATTTTCCTCGGCCCCATGCGATTACCTATAGACCTCTTTCATAATGGCTTCCATTTTAAATAAGCAAAGATTCTTTTGAATTGCTGACACACAAACGAGGCCATAAAGGCTAATTTAGATGCACATAAAGGAATATTTAAAATGGCCGCCAAGAGGTCTATATACTAATTATCAAGCATAGTATTTATAATGTTATTAAAATAATAAACATACTGTACATGCAATCTCACAATTTGTACTAATTACACTTACTATTCTGCAGTATTATAAAGCACAAATGGTATATATAGAGAATAATACATGGATGTGCGGAAATATGAAATTTATTTCGAGTGTTGACCAGGATATCGAACGAGTGAGCGCAGCGAACTGAAGATGGCTTCCGTACAGAAAGCCGAAACGTCAGACAACAATAACATTTTTGTTTTTAATGATCTGGAAGGAGGTCTATTCAACGCTCGCGTTTTTGTTTTGTTTTTCTCCATACAAAATACAAATGTTCCGACCACGATATCTTTTGAAGTACTAACTCTAAGAAATAGCCATGGTTCTGAAAAGAACTGTTTATTTACCGCGATTCGAAAATGCAAAACTTCGCGAGCAAACTGGTGCGAGAGCTCGGCATCAACCAATCAAATGACGAGTTTCATCGGAGTTCCCCAGAGCCTCTGTTTTTTGGTGCAGGCCAAAAGGAACGCAGGCTCTGGGTACGAGATTGTACAGACCAAGCATCCTAGTGATAAGGGACTAAACGTCGGTCGATATTAGCACCCTCGCCCTCAGGCTCGCGCCGGACGAGGGGAAACCCTCCGCTTGGGGAATTCGACGAAAATATTACCCCGAGGGATATCTCATCCCGAATATTCGCACGTGGTAATTGGTTTTCGCGCGAGGTGTGCAAGCTCGAATACCAAGCGTTATTCTATGATAAATTGCCTGGTCACGCGGTACAAATCCAGCACTCTGGTTGGAGTGACTAATATGTGAGATAAGTAAGTCGTTTTATTAATAATAAGCACTGATAACACTCACCAGTGAAATTGGAGCTGGGAGTAGGAGTGTTAATACCGCTCTTGCAGTAATATCCAGGAGAACATGGGCCGCTGCCATTTGCGGAGTTGAAATTTACAATGCCATAGTTCTGACAGTATTTACCAGGCTTGCATTGCAAACACTGCTCTTTTCTGCCAATTCCAGTCTTGAAAGTCATTAAAAAAAGAAAACAAGTGTCAGTTGATAGAATACACAAATATACGACAGCAGCAATTGAGTATTCTCGAGCAATATCTCCAAGTTATTAAATAGTAATTGTTGTGTATTTGAATTGCGTCTTTTCCCAAACGATTGTCTCGTTATCAGAGTGAAACGTCATATAAAATACGTAATATAACATCCAGTTCTTTTGAGAGTACCAGCAGCATATACCAACAATATTTGTTATTTTATAGTGTATTATCTAAAGTTGACAAATGAGTGCATTACTATCATAGCGCCGTTTCAAAATAAGCAATCGGGGTTTTTAGTTATTATTTCATTATTATTGCTTCAACAGGCTACAATTCTTTAAACTGTACAAGCAAAGACATTGCATTACGGCACTAGTATACTAGTATATTATTTATAATATATTATGTATAAGATTTGAAGGGTGTGGTACGATTAGTACTAGTGATAAGTTTGCTAATCTAGCTATTTAGCAGATATTTATTATGCAAATGCACCAATCTGATTGGCAACGCTACTCACTATCTAATTAACAATTAGACGACAAGCCCGAGTTGTCTATGAGCAGATAGACGAGGGCGAGTTGTCTATGAGCAGAAAGACGAGGGCGAGTTGTCTATGAGCAGATAGACGAGGGCGAGTTGTCTATGAGCAGATAGACGAGGGCGAGTTGTCTATGAGCAGATAGACGAGGGCGAGTTGTCTATGAGCAGATAGATGAGGGCGAGTTGTCTATGAGCAGATAGACGAGGGCGAGTTGTCTATGAGCAGATAGACGAGGGCGAGTTGTCTATGAGTAGATAGACGAGGGCGAGTTGTCATGAGCAGATAGACGAGGGCGAGTTGTCTATGAGCAGATAGACGAGGGCGAGTTGTCTATGAGCAGATAGACAAGGGCGAGTTGTCTATGAGCAGATAGATGAGGGCGAGTTGTCTACGAGCAGATAGACGAGGGCGAGTTGTCTATGAGCAGATAGACGAGGGCGAGTTGTCTATGAGCAGATAGACGAGGGCGAGTTGTCTACGAGCAGATAGACGAGGGCGAGTTGTCTAATTGTTTTAGTATCAACCATAAACAACCTTTCTTTAGCGTTATCAGACACTGTTTCAAATTTTCAGATGGTTTCACCTTTTGTTTGTAGAAGTCTTCCCATTGAGTTTGAGTTTAGTTTAAGTTTATTAGATTTATCACTCTTTGGTGAACGGAATACCCCAACAGGATAGAAGCCCAATTGATAGGGGTTCCGATGGCCTACGATTTAAGGTCGTTATCCGAGAAGACCGGAAAGTCGAAAGTCATTTGCTGATATTATTGCAAAGCCAGCACTTTCTCCTCGATTATTTTTAAGACCCTGAGTGGAGGTCCGCATTCAAAATGTAGAGTAGCTCGATGGCACATGATAAACAATCGCTCACAAAAAAACGAGATTGTAATTACTTTGCTTCAAATTTGGTGTAGATATATACTCCATACGCACAAGCGAATTAATTTTCTTATTCCAAAATGTCAAACTGAACAATTTTCCATTACTTTCGGGCCAATGTTTTCATGATTTCGTCACTCGTATATAAATTTTAGCGGACGCCATGTTTGGCCTAGATTTCACGTTTTGCTTGCAGCGTGAATATGTCGTGGCTTCTGATTGGTCAGGATAGGAATATTCTAGTTATAAGAAGGTTTGTGATTGGATAACGCTACTAGTGGTCTATAGACCACTAGTGGCTCAGCCAATCAGAATGCCGAATTTGTAATAGACCAGTAACTAGTTGGTTGATACTATAATTGTCGTTATAATATAGACATCGACGAGATATGAACTAGTCTGCAATCTGATTGGTTCTTATACTAATAGGTTACCAGTTCCTATCCAATTAGTAATTAAAAAACAAGATGGCGGAATGTTTTGCTAAAGTAAATGAGTAAGAAATCAGATATATGCTTCATAGAGCAAAACGAAAAACGAAAATTACGTAAAATACCACGAGTACCAATATTAATATACAATTATTGGATGAGGCTGAGCATGATATCAATAATTATCCAGATCGAGGTCGATGTTATCTGCCGAAGCGGAAGGCTGAGGCGAATAACATTGACCGAGGTCTGGATAATTCTTGATGTCATGCGTAAGCCGAATCCAATAATTGTTTTATTATACATTGTTCAAAATAGTCTTACTAAAAATATACAAAGTGACAGTCTGGTAGTAATCTACTACAAGCCATTTCTTATTTTGTAATTTTCGCGCGCTTTTCCTAGTTACGTCATCAGCGTCCAATAATTATTTTTTTGGACACCTCCGTCCAATAATTTAGAGTATTCGACGGAAATGACGTCGCGCCTGCCAGACATTGAGAATTCACCAATAAGAAACGAGAATGAAGTTTCAATGTATAATAAAAGACAATTATACCATTCGCCATCGTCGTATATATATATATGAGCTCATAGTGAAGCGCCTCGTTGCCTAATGAGCACATCAGGCGGAGTTGATCAGGCGGAGTTGTTCTCAAAATGTTTGTCTCGATTATCGAAATAATTTTTAAAAATAACGAAAATAAGTAATAAAACAATTAGATTATTTGTTATTTTATGTTGCCATGTCATTATGAAGGACCATTAAAGCCAAAAAGATTGTAGCATTTGCGTGCATCTTAACTCGTTACTAAAACGTATTAGAGAACATTAAGAGAAAGCTTACTGATGGATTCCATGTTCCAGGAGGACATTTTTGCCAATTTGCATTATGGGTACCTGTAGGACAGTAGTGGCCTTTTGGGCATGGGATAGGACTAAGACCATCGATGCAATAAGATCCCTCAGGACACGTGAAACATTCCGCGAGACCAGTGATATTACTTAAAAAAAGAGCATAGAAATAAAGCGATAAAAGTAAGGAAAAGGTATCAGATTACTTCAACGTACAATGATAATTTTTAACAATATTTTCACCATTAACATTTTTCGTATAATGAACTGAATATTCATAATCATTCATAATGATATTAGGCGAAAAATAGGGGTCAACAAAGAACTTCGTTTCACTCGAAACGTTAGACAACTTACACGCTATTTCGGCAGTACACCAACCTTTTTAGATATTTGATATGTATGTTATAGTCATTTGAATATTTCTTTTCAGAGGACCCTCATGTAAAGCACCTTTGGATGATTGTGGCTTCCCCATTAAATATATATTTCATTCATTCGTTCGATCGTTCATTCATTGTTCATTCGTTCATTCGTTCGTTCACTCATTCAAAGAGATATTTTCATTATTTGCCATCATGTAGTCATTTACTATTAGTAACGATGTTGAGTTTGTACCATACCTATAACGGTATCGACTCACCTAAATGTTCCTGGAGCGCAATCCTTTGGGGCATTTGTTCCATTCGGACAATAGTGTCCTATGGTACATTGATCTCCAGTACGACCATCATTAGGCATTGGTGAACTTGCTCCCTTAATACAGTACCAGCCAGGACGGCAATAACCATTTGGTTGAGTTAGACCACGTCCATTACAAACACGACCTGGATCACATTCTTTGCACAATGACTTACTCTTAACTCCAGGATATGCGTTGTACGTCCCGTTTTCACAAGGATGATCATAAGGGCGCGATGTTCCTACCGGGCAATAATACCCAGGGGGACATACCCCTCCATAAGTGAAGTTACCATTTAAGAAACGAGTTGTTGCGTTGCCCTGAAATATATAACGCACATTAAATTAAGGGTAATCTCCGCGATAGAGTTTTTTCTTACGAATGTCATTCTGACGTATGCATTTGTTTAAAAACAATACAAATATTGTTTATGATTCGATGCGAAATGTTGCAAAATGCATTTACACTCTAATTGTCAGTCAATCACATACATCAGGATGACAATTGTAAAGTATGTTGAGCATCCAAAATAACAAATTTGACTGGTGATTTGACCGCCAGAGATGGGAGTGAGCACCATCAGTGCAACACTTTGGAGGATTTGGGAACATGCACCCGCAGGAAATTTAGAAAAAACTTAGATTATGTAAAATGCAAATTTTGATACTGCTCCTTCTTGATGCCTGTTCCTTTGATGGCTTAAAATGAGTTTGAAAATGATATGTTAAAAAGCATGACACCATTATTTGCAGTCATTTCCCTGCATGTTAACTAACATCCACCGAGTAATATCGTAAGTAATTAGTTATTTGCCATTTTGCTAGTGAGATTCTCGAAGTATTAAATAATTCAAAGTGCCACTAACCATAAATGTTTTTTGCGAATTAAAATCCAATAACACATTCGAGGACGAATGCAATAGAAAACGGTTTGATCGTAAAATGTATATATTCTAACACTCGAAATTTAACTTCACCATAAATCCTTATGACATATGACTATGAGCACGAACGTTGGCTTGAAGTTTAGAATGAAAAAGACAAAATACGAAGACGTCATACTTAAGCCTCGACATGAACCGTTCTTTGGTGGGTTTTAAAGAAAATTCAGAAAAGGCAGTCTATGCTTTTCCTCGTTATTGCAATATAAAAACCAGTACACTTACGGGATTTGGGTAAGGTGAACGTCGAAGACAATAATATCCTGCATAACAATCACCTTCCCCATCAGACAGGCCTTCACGACCGCAATATTTTCCTTGTTCACACTCAAGGCAGGATTCTTCTGTGCTTTTTGCAGAATTTGGATTGTATGTACCCTAAAAAAACAATAATAAAAATGTTCGTATTTTACTAAAAACTTATTGACCGAGCGGGAGGTCTTTACGGAAAGATTATCCTGCCTACATTGGTCTTTCAGACCGAGCGTCGAATGAGCGAGGTCTATGCGAAAAAACCAAGGGCAGGATCATTTTACCGTAAAATGAGGTTAATAAGGTTTTTAAAATGCTCTTTTAAATTTCTGACATTTCCTCATTTTTTTCTCAATTTTTCAGTTGTTTTGTAATGACCGGTCTTTACCGGTTTGTAAATTGTCAGGACGCTCAGGAACCAATCAG
This sequence comes from Chrysogorgia sp. JL179-B06, assembly GCA_035772405.1. Lineage (NCBI taxonomy): Eukaryota > Metazoa > Cnidaria > Anthozoa > Scleralcyonacea > Chrysogorgiidae > Chrysogorgia > Chrysogorgia sp. JL179-B06. Next base: position 536,421 of record JAYKKM010000147.1, read on the forward strand.
ATTGCAGAAAAGCTGCGTTAAGATCACTCACGAGGCAAGCCATAAATAGTAAAGTAGAAGGATACAAGTTAAAGCCTGGTTTTCGCTAGCGACATATAAGCATAAGCACAAGATCAATACGAAAACAAAGACTTCCCCTTCGGGATTTGCGAAGATGTTTCTTTGTTTCGTCTTTTGTTCTGCTCTTGGCTTATGCTTGGACTATGCATGTTCTTATGCTTTTGATTAATATGTCGACCTTATGTCACAGGCTTCATTTCACTCCTTTGGTTTGCCTTCTGTTTTGTCCTTATGGCTATGCTTATGTTCAAGTGAAAACCAGACTTAAGGTATCAAACATCATACTACAATCTATACGATCGTACATTGGAAATCCTAGGATTATTTAATAGTATAGCATGGATAGATAGAAGCGCTATATTTAAAATAATGGCAAATCAACGTATGCATTTGTTACAATAGACAGTCAATAGTCGGTTTAGAATATTAAAATTTAAAATTTATGACTATAAATTTATAACTGGGACTGAGCTTTAATTGAAGTATATTGTAATAGAAAATGTTAGTTAAATTTTAGGTTATAGATACATAATATAAAAATATTTACCGCACGACATGCTTTTGGAAGTGTACTGTTACTTGGACAATAATATCCTGCAGGACACAGATGTGGCTCGATAAGACCTGACTCGTTGCAAAAGTGTTTTGCAATACAATCATAACATTTCGCCATCCGATCAGACTAGAAAAAATTACAAACATTTACTAAATACCAACTAACAAGCAAATCATCGTCTAACTCTAATCTTTTAGATCTATGAAATGGCTATTTGGTACAACCATACTTAAAGGGCCTATCTCACGTTTGGGGATTTTACATATTTGGGTCTTCCTGAGCAAAATCATAATATATCTTGTCAGCTTAAAGTTATCGGATGTGATGTCACAGGAGACATTTTTGTGGTAAGTAACAAAAGAAAACTGGTTTGAAACGCCTCTTGTGACATTACATCCGGTTACTTTGGAAGACCCAAATATTACAGATATGTAAAATTCCCAAACGTGAGATAGGCACTTTAAATTTGATTCTTATTAGCCTGGCGCTGCAAATGTGATCAGCTTGATTTCATAATGCTATGAAGACGTCTAAAATGTTCTCATACAGACAGAGTATAATCTTGACCTGCATGCGAGTCTATTATAACTGTTAACTATGAACTATTTATTACATCAAAAGGACTGCAACTGCAGATAACAGAATAGAAATCCATTTTTGTATATTTAAACAGTTGTAAATGCAGAACATATCCTCCTACCTAAAATTACCAATAATCTGTACAGTGCCTTGAATTACCAACAGTTAGTAATTTTAGGGTTGTTATCGGAATCCCACAAAAGTTATGTCTTACGTTAATCTATAAGGGTGGTCAGTGAGGGTAAGAGCATGAAACTGTAGGAGGGGTTAGGGTTAGCATTAGGATTGAGGTTAGGATCAATAATCCTACATTTACCAACTATTGGTAATTCTACGCACTTGTACTCTTAGTGATTAATATTTAGCAGTTATTCCACGAACTCGAGTCGTATATGAGCTGATAGCCGACGAGGCGCTAGCCGAGTCGGCTATCAGCCATATACGACGAGAGTGAGTGGAATAACTGTTTTATTATATACACAAGCTCTGGATATGAACAACATAAAATTGAAAGTTTATATTATACAAGTAATTGAATAGATTTTTAAATTTTCTCTCAACATCCGTCATGCGTAATGAAGACAAAGTATGAATAATTAAATTATGTCACGTGAAAGTGAAACGCCGATCAATCACTCATGGAAGGCATTCATATTATAAACAGTTTGAACGAAGAAAGTTTCGCTCTGCAAAACCACTTTACCGATCAAAAAAACAGTTCAGCAAAGTCAGTTGTAAATGTTCACATTGCAATGGTGAAAGTTGAACACTGTACTTTTTGTCGTGGAGCTTCGCCGACTGCCATGTTTGAATACCGAACCCCGTTCATGTTGATATCAAACTTATTGCATTTTGAAACATTTGGACGCTGAAAGAGACTTTCACAGGCATGATTTAGATGCTTCAAGTATTTTTGGATCGTTTCGACAGGGCGGATGCTTGACTCTCGAATACGGAAGATTTTGCCGTAGGACTCATCTTCGGTGTTTTGCTCTTTTGAAATTGGTTTTTTGTAGACTACTCCAGCTATCTTGCCAGACTTTCTCAATTTGACAAAAGCTTCAAGAATATGGTTAGCTTCAGCAAAGGTAGGGTCACCAATTATGCTAAAACCTTTGTTTGACGTTTTTTGAGAAAGCTAAATGGCAGCTCTAATGAACTTGATTGTTGTTTTTATTTACAAGCCATCTTTCTGCCTTAGCAGAAATGTGAAATTGCTTTATTAAGCAAGAATTTAACTTTGTTTTGGACATTACTGTTATGTACTTGTCAAATTTCTTTGAACTCGTAAACCATTGATTCGTAAACCAAGTAGAAACGCTAAAATTTAATTTTTGAAGGCCAAAAATATTTCTAGCAACGCCACTTTAAACGTCGCTGTTTTTCTAAAAATATGAAATTTGGAGAGCTTTTCGTAAAATCTAGTTGTTCTATCTACCGTCAAATACTTTCATTCCGAATTTGGTTGCTTTCTGTGTGCATTTTGGTGTACTATTTCCCGGGAAAACTTGAATTTCTTCTTCGTTTAATTCTGCAAATCTGGCAGCCATTTTGCTAGATTTCTCTACTAGTAGGATATGAGCTGATAGCCTAGTAGTAGAGGAACCAATCAGATTGCAGAATAGCTCATATCCAGAGCTTGTGTATATAATAATGTTAATTTGTGGGCGGGGAGCGGAAATAACATCCCTGGGTACGAGGTTGGTATTTGTTTTGAAATGTATTGAATATTTGTAGAGTTTGAATGTTCGTACCACATATTCTATTAATTTAGTATCATTATCATTAATATTTAGCCTCAGGTCAGATTACGTGGATTTTACGGTGATCAACCTTTAAATAACTGGGTCCATTAAACCACAAGAAAGTAACTACAGAAATGTTGAATAAACTTGTATGAGCTTTCCGTGTTATCGACTGGTTGATGATTTGAGTGAAAAAGTTGATAAGATATCTAGTATAGCATTCATATATTATACCATACACGTTTGAATTAGGTCAAATTTCTCTATCATTAGCATATCCAAAAACAAACCTTTATAACACATCAACGCAAACTCAAACCATAAAACTATTCACTAGTAGTAGAGAAAGGAAGGCTTTTGGCGCAATCTCCAAAATCCGCAAAATCAGCAAATTTTCCCGAAATCCCACCGCTTTCGGTTTTCGGGGGGGGGGGAGCGGCGTAGAACCTCTGGGACCAAAATCCCCCAAATCCGGAAAAATCATTTTCAAAATTCAATTTCAATTTTTCCCGAAATCCCCAAAATCCGGAAAAATCCTTTCCCTAAAATTCAATTTCAAAATCCGGAAAAATCTTCTCGATTCTAACCCTAGTCTCAGTACAGATTTCATACAGTGTCACGACCTTCCTCAGCTCTCTCATTTGAGGGCTTCTCCACGTTTCCACTCAGACAAGAGACCTAGATAATGGTAACATAGGCAAGTACAGCCTCAGATGAAATCTGGCCACCTCTTTCGCATCTCCTTAACAACCTCATGGTGAAGGTCAATCTCGTTGAGAATGGATAACTGGTTATAGGAGACTCGTTTGTGCTGACCCGTCTTTCGAATCGAAGGTAGGACGTCGTTAAAGACCCACCTCTTGAAACGTTTCGCAGATGGTAGCTTACTCGAGAAGATGAGAGAGTAGACACCACACTCTGTCACGGGATTTTCCGGGATAGCATGTCCTCCTCGTCGACATGTTTTCGTATCGCTTGGTCTGTGTCTGTGTACCCAAGAGTGAGTGTAACGTCTCTCCCTCTAACTAGTCACAACGTCCATCTAGTCACAACGCTCATCCTTCACTCTCATGGAGCTCAGCCTTTAGACCATAATTTTTTCAAATTTAAGTATGACGGGCGCGATGAGACCAACCTCTTGAAACCCACAGTTTCAAACCTCCGTTTTGGCCGGGTGGTTTTGCGACTGTGAGTGAGATCCATCCCGTCGATTCGACGGGATGACGACGGGGTTAGGTCAAGACTTAAATCTCTCTTATACAGTATAAAGATGATATTAATTGCGATAAGCGCTGTTGTGAATGCACTGGCTTTTAGTGGGTCTAGTTTTCTATTCAGTAGGATCGACAAGGGTGGTTACTTGGATGAGGCGAACAAAAGTCTCGACCTACTCAGGAAAGTCCAGACGATCCATTTCGAAGGTAGAACATTCACCAGAGAACCTCAGCTAGATGACTAGTAGGTGGGTTCCTAAGCTAGCCTATAAGCATTATCTACTTGTGTGACCAGATTCCTGGAATCTCGCGGATTTCTTGGAAAAGACTTTGCGAGATCCTCGTGGCAGATCTTGGGGAGGGTGGGGTCGAATCTTCGAGAAGATTTGGCGGCCATTTTGAATTTATAATTAGAGGATCTCCCAAACTTTGAAGTCGAATCTTCGAGAAGATTTCTCCGGATTTTGAAATTGGATTTTGGGGAAAGGATTTTTCCAGAAAAGATGAAATGTATTTTGGGCGGCCATATTGAATTTATAATTAGGGGATTTTCCGGAATTCCGAGAAATGGATTCCAGGAATTTGTGCGAAATTTTTTGCGGATTTTGGAGATTGCGCAAAGGCCTTACTTACTTTACTACTTTCACTGCATATAGAATCTATATCAATAATATCGAATATGGGTGATAGGCACTTTAAAAGTAATTTTCTGATATTTTGAAAAGACATTGTGTTTTTGAATTCCTAGGGCATTAACAATGTTCGTAATGCCTCGAAATTCCTGTGCAAGTCATTACGGAAAAATACGGACCTGACGTTTACCAATCATTAGGTAGCAGGAGTCTTTTAACTAAAAAAACTAAAATCTTAATTATGTCTCTTTCTAAAGAATAAGATGATTTAGACAGAAATACAATGTAACGAATGTTCGAATCTATGCACTACAGTAAACGTTATTTGATAGAGGAGAAATAAACAAATTTTGTTTTACAAATGGCAGAGATCCAACACCAAGCGATCTTCATGGCAACAATATACTCTGCAATGGTGTGCACTTTCACCATTGGCATACATGTGCAGAAATTCAAAACATCCGCTGGTTATTTGCAGAGGTATTCCTTAGTTTGTGAATTTTATTTAATCTATGTGAGAAAATGACGTTATAAGGCATATAATTTGCATGTTCCAAAAACCTGAATATCTCTGAAACGAGATGAGGAATTGAGAAACAGAGAAAACAATTGTTTCATTTTCAAAATACTTTTCGATAAAATCAAAATTGGATAGACGGATTTTTCATCTCAGAAGTCAATTTAATTAAGCAGCCATTATGTTATTGTGAAAGGCTATTATTTTGATGGGACATGTGAAGTCTGGAAGTGAACGGCTCGCGAAACTTTAACGCGTGTTTAGTAGAATTATATACTTCCCGGCGTTGCTGCACACAAAATAAACGTGAGGATTTTATCTATACGCGACACACAAAAAAACACAAAGCAAAATAAACGTTATTCATGTGACCTCATGCAGGTCATGAAGGCAGAATGTGATTATAGACCCCAAGATCGAAAGATGATTGACAACGATCTGCATTTTTCAGAACGTTTTTAAGCGTATAGTATCGCGGCCTCAGACCTCTACATGTACCCATAATGTAGTATACAAAACTACGGAAACTTTAACTACGAGTTAACCACAGGCTGCCTTTGATTGAATTTTAAATTGTCGATATCTCGCGAAATATTCATGGCAATGCTGGTAAATTAGCACAGAGTATGTGGTAAGAAATATTATAAAATACCCGTGTTTGAATCAGGCCATCCAAACACGGGATTTAAAGGAAACAAAACTAGTGTGTTATTGTTCTTTTACAAAATAAATACCTAATGGTTTGCGTGTTTGGATGGTGATCCAAACGCTTGGAGCGTAAAAAACACTCACTTACGGCTCGTGTTTTTTACGCTTTTCTCAACTCTCGCAACATCCCAGCGTGTTTGGATCAGGCCATCGAAACGCGCAAGCCATTAGGTATTTCTTTAGCACTACAAACTCTCAAAATGAAGCATAAGAAGTAAAACTATACAGTAAATAAATCACAACTTACCGTCTGATATGTACCCACAGGGCATTTTATCATGTACGCGAATCCTTCACCAGCATAATGACCAGGCATTGAAGGGAACTGTGTTGGTGTCGGGGACGAACCAGTGCAGTAATAACCAGCTGAACATTTTCCACTAGGATTTGGATTTGTATCACCCGCACAGTAGTAACTATAGTAAGAAAAATACTTCATCACATATCCAAACACCAAGATGTGTGCTTCGAGTTGTTTGGAAATGTGATGAAACACTCTCTCACGAGTGTTTGATGTAATGAAACACGAGGAAGAGTGTTTTATCAGGATATCCAAACACTGAGAAGGTTGTTGAAAACCGAGGCGAAGCCGAGGATTTTTAACAAACTTCTAGGTGTTTGGATATTCTGATGAAACACTCTTCCGAGTGTTTCATATTACATCTCAAACAAATCAGTATTTTAAGAGAAAATCGAGGTGAAAGTTGGCTTAATTTATGTAATTTCTCCTCCAATATCCAAACCTCCGTCTCGGTGCTGATTTTATTTGTTTTCGGCTCATGAATTATTAATGAGATTGAGATATAATATATCATACACGAGAAGGCGTTTATTATCTGATTTCAAAACACCGAGTTTTTTTAACCAACTTCGAGGTGTTTTCGAATCAGATAATAAATGCCTTTCGAGTGTGTGATATTGCTTCTCAAACGAACCATTATTTTAAGAGAAATTTGAGGGAGGAGTTTGCTTAATTTATGGACGTTTATTACCCCATTTACCAACAACGTCTCGGTTATGATTTTCCTGTGTTTTCCTCAAGAATTATTAATGAGTTTGAGAAATATAGCATCTCAATATCTAAATCTCTATCTCGGTAATGATTTCCATTGTTTTATCTTAATGAATTATATATATATGTTATTTACCGGCAGGGAGGTCCGTCTGAAATATTTCCCGAGGTCTCAAAAACGGTCCGAGGCCGCAGGACGTTTTTGAGACAAAGGTAAATATTTCTCAATACGGACAAACCCAAAAAATTATTTATTTATTTTTTTCCTTAATATCCTGGCTTGTTTTTTGGTCGTCATCAGTATTTCTAGTGGACAAAAAAGGAAAGTCTGTGCTTTATCTTTATTTTTTCGGATAAAAATGTGTTCAATATGTTCAATCTCGTCCGTATGAGCCCTATGGGCTCATACCGACCGCTCGTTAGCCAATCAGAAAGCAGGATTTGGTAGGATACGGACCGGAAAATAAAGTTAAGTTAGAGTTATTAATGAGTTTGAGAACATAATTTAATCATCGATAGGAAAAAACATTTGTAGACATTAGGTTAAAACACATTAATAAATAAAAATACATTTTCGAATATTAGGAAATCAGCGTTTTTAGCGATTTCTTGTTTAAAACTAAATTTAACTAGGATTAGTATCAGGAAGAAATGCTGGAAACTTAATAGGACATGGAGCATTTTTAGCCCAGTTTCAAATGTTTAACATTTCATGAGCCGAAATAATGGAAATAACTTTGAATAAAGGAATCAGTTCATTAACATAATATTCGGCTCATGAAACGTTCGTCGAAATGGCCTTAAATACTACAATTCATCCGCCATTCCGGGTCTTTCGTTGACATTAAAACAAGTGCTATAATGCTATATCGTTAACCTATTAAATGGTAATAGTGAAATATTTATATCGAAATAAACATGACTCTTTCAAGACAATAATTTTATAATTCCGAAGAATTAGTTAAATAGAACAAGAAAACGACATTTAATATACTTACCCAGGATCACAGCCTTGGCAATCGTCTGCAGAACTGGCTCCTTTTGATTTCCTATAGGTTCCTACTGGGCAAGACTGCGGGGTTTTTGCTCCTTCGGGACAATAACCTCCGGCAGGACATAAGCCACCTGTAGGACCATCTGGCGGAGCCTGAATGATATAATAAAAGAAACCCATCAAAAAGTATGCACGACGGTCAGAGGGTTAAAAATACGCTCAAATTAAACGCTTACCCTAATCACAACACATCACACAAATCACAAAACTTTAAAAAGTAACAAAATGTGCGGTTAATCGCTCCATAGGTTTTCGTAGTAAAAATCACTTTTTTTGTAGTCTATCCATTATTTTTCCTAGCTAAACTTGAGTTATGTATTAAAGTGCCACTACGATCAAATTTTTACCTATCGATATTTTTACGTATTTATAAAGCAGAGCTGCTAAATATTACTTGGTCGAAACCGTTTTGCGATTCGACGATGGCAAGTATTATTTTTCTTACTCCGAATCTGGAGTTGTTATGTCCGCCATTAATCGTTCATGTTCTTGACCAGCGTAACGAAGTGACGTCAGATTCTCAACGCGAAGACTCCACGTGTAAATCAAGATCGTTTTTTCAAATTCTTCGTCTGAAAGGCTGGACATTTCATCTACTGCTCGAAAAAAACAAGAAAACAAATAACCTCGGCCGAAATTCAGGCGTAGCATTGAGAATCTGACGTCATAAACAATATTACCTTTTGAAATTGCGGGCTCACTTGGAACACGTTTTTAGTAATGGTGGCCTGAATAATAGTGATTTCAGAGCTCAAAATACTTACTTCAAAATACCATTTTTTAGTGTTTTTTTACATCGATGATCGCTTTCTACCCTGAAATACTATTCTATGCTAAAGAAAATCTAAAAGACGGGGGTGAATTTTCATCGTAGTGGCACTTTAAGGACATCACCAACTAGTGTACTATGAATGGTCTTATATGTAATCCAAGAAAATCCGAGATTGTCCATCTATCATCACGTTTTATGCTTGTGAACCAATGCCAGAAATATGTGTCAATCACTGATCTCTAAATAAAGACTGGATCGAGCAACTATTGTTCAGAAAACGAAGCCGGAAATCCGCCATTACTAAGGGACCAACTGAGAATCCTATGAGGTTTTTTGATGGTTTATGTGCTCTTACAATCGACAAAATAAAATAATATTACTATAAAGAGGACCAGAAAACATTTTTCAAATTACTGGATAAAACGATTCGTCGCCTACCTACAGATTTACTGCGACTTTGGTCCCTTAGCAATGGCCGCCGTTGGCTCTAATTATCCAGTGAGAGAAGCCTGATATGAGACGTCAAATTAGGTTGAAGATTTTATACATTTAATGTTAACAAAGAAACTATATTGCCAGACACTAAACCTATTTTGCTCGCGTCACAGTTTGATTTGCTTGTAAACTCGGAGTTTCTAATGATCTCTCGTTAATTTACATTATGCAAATATGCAGGCTTCAAAATCAGCTCATCAGATACAATAGAAAGCTCAATCCAGCCTTTATTTAGAGATCAGTGGTGTCAATGATGTGATAATCCAACCGGCTCCGGTTGCACGTGACCTCGGTGTTGCTGTTGATAGACATCTAAAATTAAATACTCATGTAAATAACATTTGTAAATCGGCCACTTTGGCTATCAGAAATATCGGCAAGATCAGGAAATATTTGAGTAAAAAGGACTGTGAGAAGTTGGTGCATGCATTCATAACATCAAAACTTGAAGGCTGTAATAGCATCCTATATGGCTTACCAGAAGCTGAATTGAGCAAGTTACAACACAATTCAGCACACGAAACAACAAAACGAAATATCAATATTACCGATGTAAAAGCCTTTCCACTGCAATAGAATCCGGCGTCACAAAGTCCGGTGGGCTTTCTTAAACCGAAACCAGCACAAAATTCGCCAGCTGGACAAGAGACACAGTCTTCACTTCTTTTAACAAAGGACGAATTACCATAGTAACCATTCGGGCATGGTTGAGGATTTGTAGTGCCAGTTGGACAAAAATATCCCTTTAAAATAAATATGTACACGTTGAGCAATGATTATAGGTCATGTCCCAGCTAAAGTGTTTCGAAATTTTGCAAAACATCACAATTTATAAATTAAAAACCTTTTCCTTTATGCAATACACTGCTATTTATACATCATTAAAGCCCGTGACAAGAGCTTTGTTTTGATATATCGTACACATGTTTAGAACTCGTATTTAAAAAGGTATGACGCCTTTAAAAAGGTATGATGGATTTTTGCCGCCATCTTGGAATTTTGCCGACATTTTGATACACGAAATTCATAAATTAGAAAGCTTTCACGTAAGTTATTAGCGAAACAAATGTTGGATTTTGTACGCCATCTTAAATTTACGAACATGGGAAAATATAAAATATAACAGTCAGTGTGTCAAACAGATTATCAACCAATAAAGTGATGGGTCTAAAAGGTCAATAAGGCATGTCGAAAAGGAATATTAAGTTAAAACTACAGGTCAGGCCAATCATTGTTGAAAAATTCTTGAACCATTAATCATTAAGTGAGAGCCATATTTAAGTAAATAGACTACATTAAACTATAATTTTGGTATATAATTATGGTCCATATAATTTTTCGACCATGTTATCTTTACAAATCGAATATTCTAAAAGCTTAGTGTACTGGCAAAATAGTGTGTAGGAGCTGGTCCAACGTTTCCAACGAAGGCCTTTCACTTTACGTTCCACTCTCTCTCGAAACATTAGACCTTCTACACGCTTTAGAGTATTCTATTATATTATTTTATATACTTTAGAGTATATAGGCGGAATCCTAGGCATTCCTGTAATTTGATTGGCTGCTTGAGCGGGCGGTTTTTTGCGATATCTGGCCACGGTCACGGAATCCTAAATGCTAAACGTTTTTATCGTGATTTTTGCTTCATTATTAACCGGAAAGTGGAAAACAGAATTTGATTCAACTAAGCTGGAAATAACTATATTATACAAAAACTAGTATTTTGGTTTGTTTTTCTTTCCTTATCCAAATAATGCAGTTTTAACGAACTAAAATAACTCAAGTCGTTTACCTTATATAATAAAAAAATTAATATGTTATTTACCGTATTGGTCGGTCCGTACAGAAAAATATTTGCCCTAGGTCTCATAATTTCTGAAACCCCGGCCCCACTGTTTAGGGAGCACAACACTTTTATATCAATAGTACGTGTATCAATCGAACCAGTATATCATTGTTCTCAGTAACTCAATGGTTAGAGCGTCTCGCCGGAAATCAGAAGGTTACAGGTTCGATCCATGTCCGGGACTCAACAACTTGACGATAGTCCATATATCGTATGTTTTCTTTAATTAAACACCATATCGCTGATATCAAAAAGCAGAACTACTTACCACAGGACAATCAATGGGCAATGGTAGACCTGTCTGGTTGCAAAAATATCCAGCATAACAAACAGAACAATCCATCTCAGATATTGCAGAAGAAGCATTCCGATAGAAACCAATAGGACACGAATAAGAATATCTGTAAGCAGTTCGAAACGGACAATAGTGACCTGGAGGACATTCTCCTTCCTAAAGAAAAACGAGTCCATAGTCATTGAATGCACGTTGAACACCAGAAAATATGTTTTGAGGTTTCTTTAAACGATGTTTTTTTATTCAAAAGGAATATACCAGAGTATCGTTCCCCTTTTAAACATCATTGAACGACAGGCATGGATATTCTACACGTTACGGTTGTTTATACCAGTTCTTGACAAGCCGAATGTATATTGGATGAAGCGAAGACTAAGAGCATCCATAGACTTGTGAACGAGTGGCTATCATTACCGTCAAAATTACCGCAAGTAATTATAAAGTAAATGAGTAAAAACACACGCTCTGCTGTATATCTCGATAAAGGTATGCTTGATGTGATATGTGCACTTGATTTGGTATCCCGAATTTTTACATATTTGTAAAGAGCATGGTGTTCTTACTTAACTTGCCAAATTTCAAGAAATTGCGAGCGTGGTAAGTCGCCTTTTCAGACTGTTTTTATATGAGATTATACGGCCGCCATTACTCGAACATGTTACGGACGCTTAGGTTGCGATTAGAGGAAGTGACGTCAAAGACTCAACACGTGGCTAGCTGCATGTTTATGAATATAAAGCTACTTGGGGAAAACTTTCTATTGTAACTTGTCGTATAATTTCCATAAAGCTGTGTCACGTGTTGAGTCTCTGACGTCACATACTCTGCTGTGGAATTGCGGGCTCGTCTGGAACAAGTTTTGAGCAATGGCGGACAAAATTTGGGCGACTTTGGAGGTTAAATTTCTTGTGATAGAATGTTTGTTGTTAATTTTTTTGGCAAATGCGAACATTTATTAACCTGAAATTATGTTCTGTAACAAAAAATGCCAGGAAACGTAATGTGATATTTCGTCGCAGGGGCACTTTAAAGTACATATTAACACTTTAAAGTACTTCCACATTTTTTAGCTTTCTGTATAAAAGACGCCAAAATAATTGATAAGTTCTTTAATTTATAGTTTTTGATTTAGTCCAAAAGCCATGTCCAAAAGCCGTATTTTGAATTCCCATGTTAAAAATTCCGGAAATTGCAAAAGGTCTAGTATCCTACAGCTACTATGTGTACCTGTGACGTCATCTCAGGAAAGCAAACATTGGGACGTCGTGAAAACTACAATATCTCTGTTACACAGTCACACAACTGCAGTTTAGGAGCTATTTACACATTTGCTGTCGAGGGTTTATTTTCACTTTAAGTATTCTTTCGCAACAAGTCAAGTAATGCCTGAATATAAGCTCAATAAAGTTACTAAAATCACAGTGCTATTTTAAGTAGACTAGTTCTTTCGCAACAATTAAGTCTAGCAATACCTGAATATAAGTCAGATTAATAAAGTTACTAACATCAGAGTGCTATAATATAAACATATACTTACAACGTTCTGCAACCCTTGTTGCTCACAAAAATATCCTTCGGGACATATTTGACAATCAGTGACAAGTTTACTACCAGTGAATGAGTTAAATGTGCCATTAGGACAAGGTTTTTGCAAAGGATTCTATAAGAGAAAGTTGTTGCGAAATTAGAACATAAGGGATCGAAGATCGAAACGAGAATTTCTCTTCGCGCATGTGTTATAGTAACCGCAATATTACAATGTAATATTAGGTTATTTTAGGTTATTAGTGATTGACATATTAGTGATTCCACAAATCCTCCAAAAAAACTGTATATCTGTTAACATTGTAATTTTTATGCAAACTAGAAATACAAATACTCAACAATGCCTAAACTCAAAAATTATCACCCTCGCTCACCAGAGGATAAGGAAAAATAAAATACCAAAAATAATACCTCGTCTCCTCTGAGACAATAATGTCCTTTCTTGCAAGCATTACTAACGAGATCTGGAGCACGTTCACTCCCAGCTGGGCAGTGCATACCAGCAGGGCATATCATCTTGTTTAACATTACATAGTGACTAGTTGCCTCGTCAGCACAATAAAAACCAGGTTTACAAATACCACAAACGTATGCTCCAGGTGACTGCAATGAAAAACACAATAATTTTCATCAACATTATCAATCATTATCACTGTATTGTCACCACGCATTATCATTACTTTTATTATTATACATTCAAACTATACATGCTCGTTTTTCATTGGTTGACATCCCTTACTAATTCTTCATGTCTGAGAGCTGTGATGTCAGACAGCTGTGATGTCAATTTCACCGAATACGAGGAACTATATCAATGACAGGGGCCGCACAGCGAGTTTTAAAGTCGGGGGCTAAAAGGAGAAACTCTAGGGGTCCTTTTTAAAAATGTTGAATTCTAAGGCTCCGAAACGTCTATTTCATTTGAAGGACGTTTTAAGAAGAAAAATTAAGATCATAAACAATGACAAACCATACTTTTTAGTCCATCTTATTATTATATTCCATGTTATATTAACCAAACATTTGAATTTAATAACTATAACTTCAAATGTACACACAGCAAGCGCGATTTTAGTACGGCATGGTTTAATAGCGTAAATCGACAGCCCAACGTAAACAATTGAAAAGCTAAACACAACAATCGGTTTTTCTAAACAGATTCTAACTTAACAATACTTTTATAAACACTGCGTGCATATGTAGGCTGTGGATGACTGTTAAAAATAACTAAGCCTATTAAAGGATAGCTGTCACGAAGTATGGGAGTCACATTCTTTAACTTTTTAATTTAAAGATCTCTATATTTTTAATATTTTTCAACTGGAGCTCCACCTTCTGAATGAACAAGACATTCAGCAAGATTCATTAATTTATCATTATCTCATTCAATTTTTGTAATCTCACACTTGTTTTGCATGCTCACATATAACTCCGAGCAATGAAAACCCCTCCTGATGAAGACCAAAAGGTTGAAAATCAACGAGGGTTACTCCTGATAAAAAAACACACAAACCTACAATTATTTCTACGCTTCAAGAAGTTCTTAACATAAAAGGTCGTACTAATAACGTTTTTAAGGAAGCTACTTCATGTACACCAATATGATGTCCTGATGTGGTAGGATTATATTTTGATGTGGTAGGAATATATTGTCTTCTATGAAACAGCAAACGCTATATTATAGTCTCAGTTGTTCGTTTGAATGTTCGCTTGCATTTTTTTTTATTTGGATGTATGTTTCGTCTACTTCGTCGATAAAATGTCATTTATATAGGTTTCAAAAATGGTAGAACCAAACGGTAAATTCCGAGTACTCCTTTTGGGTGATCCGTTTTAATCGGCTAATATTTGTTGGGGAGCGTAAACATGTTTACGTTCGCGTCATATCATAGGCACGTATATTATGTATTTAGACTCGTTAACTCCAAACTGTTTTCAGAAATTAAATCGATTAAATATTGACAGAAATAACGTTAAAATCTATGACGAAACGGCTTTTTAGCGATTTATGACCTACAAAAATTTTGAATAGACAACTCAAATAACTTTGAATAGACAACGCGTACAAAACATTTATTGTATTTTTTATTTAAAATATAAAATACGTAAAACATTCAAACTTTGAATCGTGCTTCGAAACGTGTGTATGTTTTCTTTTAATTACTTTTTGTCCAGAACCTTCCCCTTAAGTTACTTTTGATGTCGTATTTCTCTGTTAAATTTTTCGTGAGCGGGCTCTTGGTAATTATCCGTATGAGCAAAAAGAGAAACCATTTCACAAACATAAATCAACAATAACATAATAATGTTTTCACCACGTACCGAATAATTTCCTCTTCCACATTCTTCGGGATAAACTGTAGCTGGAACTGCACATACGTAGCCAGCTAAACATGTTTTACACTCACTAGCAGTCTAAAAATGAATAAGAAATACAATAATAAAACTAGAAATTTTATTGATGGTAGTAAATACTACAACATCATGCAATCTGGCGCATCCTAATGAATTGAGCCTGGGTACGAGAAAGAGTATCGAAATAAATAAATATTATTTTGGTAATAAATAATAGTTCCATTGGGAAAATTATATTTTTAGTAAAAAAAGAAAAGAAAATAGAAAAGAAATAACTCGACATTTGGAAAGAGGATAAAAATCGGGGAAAAATCGGAATCGGTCCAACGCAGTCTCCACCTAGTTAATGCAGATAATAATCGTCCAATAACGATCTCACTATTAGCATCACGTGACAGTTCAATATTTTACGATGTAGGACAGCAACCTTTTGACTGTTTACGTGCGAAGAAACATCTTTGTGTTAAGATATTTTGTTCGATATAACAAAATACCTATTAGATACATCTTCGCCCAATACTACAATTAATTAATATTAATTACATATTGAATTCTCGACTTAAATATTTTGTAATATTGGGCTCAGAGGAATTCAATATGTATAATGTCCACATTAACTAAACCCTAGTCCTAATCGTAACCCTAATCCTAAACCCAAAACCACTAAATTTAGCAATACAAGCGTACGCAAAGCAATCATACATTATAGACAAACACACATTCACACTAATTAGTACACATTATAAAACAACATTTTGAAAAGGTTTGTTCTTATTGGCTAAAAGCCGTGTTTCTATTTAACAATTAGAAAATGCGTGTCCTTTGTACTGTGATAGGAACAGGAATGACGTCATTTCAACCAGGAAAATATTCAAATTCTGATCTTTTAACACAACATTCGTGTATTTTTTGTAGAGCTGATTGCTTTTGCTTTCACTATTCAGTCGCGTTAACAGCCGAGAGTAAGGAGAATGGACATTTTCGTGATTTTAATAAATGAATCTTATTTGTACGTTTTACTGATTTTCAAAATGTTATTTTATAAAAGAAATAGAAATTTTTTTCCGTGTTCCCATACAGCCCTTCAGGCTCGTGTTTTCACGACGATTTCTTGTTCTCCCAAACTTCGAAATCCACTCTAGTATAAATAACAAGTGTTTTACGCAGGTTCTGATCGGTAGAGTACAGAGATTTATATATCTATCAGAGTACAGAGACGCAAATGACGTCATTTTCATTTGGTATTTTATAAAATAAATAGAAAATAGCTTTTGTGGCTCTGTACTGTAATAGAAACATGAATGAGGCCATTAATTTCAACTGAAAGAACACCCGAAAAAACTCGGCTTTGCCTCGTGTTTCCACACGTCATTCATGTTCACAGTACAGAGACACGCAAGCAATTTTCTTACCTTAGCCTTCAGCTCATCGTAGTAAGTCCCTCTTGGACACTCTTTCGGTACAGATGTTCCAGCTGGACAATAATGTCCCTCAGGACAAACCTTACAAACTTCCCATCTTACATTGCCAGTACGGTTTGAAAAGGTACCGGCTTGACAAGGATGTTCAGTGCCATAACGGGTACCTTAATATAAATAAAGAAGGTAAAGCATATTTACGAAAATGCGAACATGTTTTTTGAAAATATCATACTTGTTTATATTACATTTGATATCATATTTGACAACATATTTGTTCACTGGTTCACCAAAATTACGACGATGTTACCCATTTAGCTTTTACTGACGGATACGATGGGAGATTATGCATTCTTATCGCTGGCGTGTAACTGGTGTTACAACCGCTTGCATTGTTTGCTCACCGAACCTTATTTGAATATCCCTAATCCATCATCTTTTTTGCATAATATGCAGTCAAACAACGTGACGTCACAGTCAGCCAACTGACCGCGCAGAATGGCTACCACTTTTGAATAAATTATCTATTAAAAATCGTTCTGTAAAAGTAGGTTTTTTAATTTTTCATACATTACATTTCAAAACCCAAATCTGATAAAGTTAGTTTGGCATCATGTGCACTTTTTAGTTTGGCATCAAGTGTACTTACTTTGGGGGCAGTAATGTCCAGTTGCACATAAATCGGTTGGTTTATCACTTCCATCCAAACAGTACCAACCCTTTGGACACGGATAGCAGTCTGCCTGTTTTTCCAGGTTCGTTAAATTCCGCCATGATCCAGCGGCGCAGGGGTATTGTGTAGGTTTCCGGGTACCCAGAGGGCAGTAGTGTCCTTCAATGATAAATAAAGGAAGAAAAAGAATCGAAAACGAGTTAAGTCCAACATACAAGATGCAATTTTGAGATTCCTTATGATTGACACATACTAGTGTATGTAATTATCTCTATTTCGCTCATTTCAGCTTACGATTCGCTGGTTAATGTTGCAATACGACGTATGGATCTAATGTTGCAATACAACGATTTTATCAATACGACATATGCCAATCTACTGTCGGACAAGATCCGGGATGCTCAGGAGCTCCTATAAGTCGAGTCAAAACCAAGTGTGATACAGTAGGTCCGTCTACGTCTCAACGCAAGGAAGACATGACATGCAATATCGGCGTCAACACCTCAAAACATTCAACGATGCCCACTCAAGCGAGTGCAAGTCTTCAAATACCTAGCCGCGAGAATGGTGAGTACAGAAAAAGACATCAAAGTCCGCAAAGCCCACGCTTAGAAATCTACTTCACAATATGAAGAAAATCTGGCAGTCCAACCTGACGAAAGGGCTGAAACAGAGAATCTTCGTGGCAGCTATCGAGACCATCCTACTCTATGGAATAGCATCAAGGCCTTGACCAAGTTGCGCGACGGCTGCTACACAAAGATGATCCTGAGGGCCTTAGGAGCTCTACAACAATATAGCTAAAGTGACAAACAAGATCGCAGCGCTGGCCACTGCCCGAGATACCCAGCGCGATACCCATCATTTCAAATTAATGCCTTACTGCTACGTATTTATTTTATTGTTTTGATGTGTTTCTAACCTCTTGCACATAACTGAGGAGGTTTTTGTCTTCCACCAGTTCCAGCTTCACATGACTGTCCCGCGGGACATGGTGTGCACTCGCGAGAGTGCGTGAGGTTATGATAGTCAGTATACGTTCCTGCAGGACAAGCATTGGCTGATGCATTCGGACTTGATGATCCAGCGGGGCAGTAATAACCAGCATTACAAGCAAGAGTGGGCCATGACAAAGCCATCTGAGGACAGGCCATGCCAGCAAAACAAGTTCTACAAAAAGCAGATTGATGGCCAATTAACAAAAATTAAAACTGGAGGGAAAATTATATTTTTAATAGATAAGAGACAATTTTATTCCGCTAACAGGAAAATGCAAAATGTTATTTTTGGAGGTTTTCTTTTAAATGTTATCTTTATTAAAGAAACTCCTGGCTTGAAACCTTGCGCACTAATGTTTCAAACGAAATAACGTATATTACGCGTATTTTCTAAATTACCCCATCTATGTTAAATTACCGACCAAAGCACAAAATATGCGCAAATTTTATTCTCTAAATGGATATAAAATAATATAATACTAAGACTTATACTTTAACCTTATATTGTTTGATTAAGTTGGCCAGATAAGTAGTATTCGAGATAATTAATGCGATATTTAAAGTGCCACTAAACTCAAAATTTTTTATTGTCTGATTTGGAAGAACTTTTAAAATGATAAAGCAACTTCTTTTGAAGATTTTTGTTTCTTCGCTTTCTTTTTGAGATATATCAGTTTGTTTGATATGAAAAATGTCTGGAATGTACGTCACACATGCATAATGAGTTATCAGAGAATGTTATATATCTTTGTGTTCATCAAATAAAAACACTAAAGTTTGAATAACACGTGTGCATGTTGCTCCCACAACACCAAACCTCTCGAGGATTTCGTTCGAGAATGAAGAGATACACACATTTCTCCAATAATTGATATTGTAGGTCATCCGCGTATTCTTTAAAATTAGGCACTATGACTGACTTTTGCTGACCAAGGTTCATTCCAGTTTTATCTCGTAAAACGTCCCAACATTAGCCATATTTAGAGGATGAAACAAAGTCCGAGTATAAAAACATACGAAAAACATAAAAACATAAAAACATATATTAAAACAATATTTTTGTTTATTTTATTTTTTTGTTTATACTCGTATTTTGAGTTTTCAAGATGTCTCTATATGCGGACTTTGTTTCACCTGCATATATTAATGACATTGAATATTAAATAAATGACATTGAATATTAATAAAAATCAATATGAAACATGCAAATGATTTGAAACAAAGGTCAATTTATCTCATTTCTTGAGTAGTACGGCGTCTGAACCGGTAGTCAATTTACCCCGGGCGTTCAGTGACCACCATCCTGCGATCAATGTCAGCGGATATAGTCATAAAGGCCATAAATATTAAGCGAGAATGGTGATAAATAGCGGAAGCTAACCCTTACCAAACCTTATACTAATAGTAACCATAATACTAACCTTAATACTAACCCTAATACTAACCCTAATCCCCTCGCACGGTCGAAGGCCGAAGATCTGAGGGTCCTAATATCGACCGGCGTTTAGTCGCTTATCACGGGAAATGCAAGCGAATCTAATGTCGCATCGAGTTTATTTCTTTATATATATCTATATATATATATATATATATATATATATATATATATATATATATATATATATATATCTATATATATATATATATATATATCTATATATATATCTATATATATATCTATATATATATCTATATCTATATCTATATCTATATATATATCTATATCTATATCTATATCTATATCTATATCTATATCTATATCTATATATCTATATATCTATATATCTATATATCTATATCTATATCTATATCTATATCTATATCTATATCTATATCTATATCTATATCTATATCTATATCTATATCTATATCTATATATCTATATATCTATATATCTATATATCTATATCTATATATCTATATATCTATATATCTATATATCTATATATCTATATATATATCTATATCTATATATCTATATCTATATATCTATATATCTATATCTATATCTATATCTATATCTATATCTATATCTATATCTATCTATCTATATCTATCTATCTATCTATCTATCTATCTATCTATCTATCTATATATATATATATTATATGCATCAACGGCCGTCCTCATGCACCTCCTTTTTCTTGCCATGGTAACCAAAGGAAATTATGTTTACACTCGGGATATGTAGGTTATAGGACATAGGATTTATAAGGGTTTGTCATTGCGACGTCCTGAATTTGCAACGGTTTTTTGGTTGGTTAAATTTGGCGTTTAAATTTAAATTGACGCCAGCGCGAGAACCGCGTTTTCCGTAGCCTGCGAGCATGAGGTACAGTACCTTTTCCGCAGGGTGAAGCCGCCGACACTTGACAGATTTTACAAGAGAGGCACAAATCAAAACTATATATTTAAACACGAAAAGTACGTATGTTTTGTCGGATTATACGGTGAATGAAGATTTGTGTTAAAAAAGTTTCATAAAATGCAGTGTTGAAAATATATCGTCGTCGGAAGATGTTAAGTTCGTAAATTTTGCATGACGTCAAAAGGTAAACCCGTTTTCCTTTTTTTAAAGCTGTTAGTAATTATTTACAAAGATAGTTTTGCAAATATGTCCGAGTATAAGTTATTCAGGCTTTCATTTGATGTATATCATGAGTTGTTTCAGTTAATAGTTCAAATGATATCGTCATCGGAATATCGTCGTGAATCCAATCCTAGCGTCGTTTTCGCTTTTTTAAAGCTGTTCAGCAATCAGTTACAAAAATATTATAACACATAATATAGTCAATTATATATCATTGGAAAGCCCTTGAACCACAATTGTGGTGTAAATATGAAGTAGGAAAAATTTGAAAGTGTGTAACGTTTTGAAAGTTTACAGTTTTAAAAAGATATAATTTTTACACATCATTAATGATGAAGTAATAATTAAATTCATGCAGTTTAAAATATATACCATTTGTGCTTGATAATACTGCAGAATAGTAAGTGTTAGTACAAATTTAGAGATTGCATGTACAGTATGTTTATTATTTAATTAAAATTATAAATAATATGCTTGATAATTAGCCAATATACTGTACAGACATTAATTTTCATATGGAAATGAGCGGTGATTCCGACGCAGCTAACTTTACTGATCTCTTTACTGACTCAGCAGGTCTAAAACAAAGGGTATCTGGCCCACATTAGACCTGATTATATTGACCATGAACAGGAATCTTTAATGTGTGGAAGTCTCGAAATAGTTTCAGATCTTCCCTCTGACCACAGTGCAGTCATTTGTGCAGTTAATTTACCAAGGCCACGCCCGTCTAAGATGACCACTAGACGCCGCGATTTGTCCCGCATAGACGTATGGAGAAATGACATACTAAATTCAGAGCTACATGCGCCCACATCTTGATATCCTATAGCTGACGTTGAAACCCTCACAGATCAGCACAACACCATCTTACGTGAGCTTATAGATAAGCATGCCCTGGAACGGTTACGTTAGGCTGTTGAAGAGGCAAAAACGGCAATCTGAACGGAAATATCTATCTTCACGTCTTGAAATCCATCGGCAGATGTACAAAAATAAATCCCATGCTTACAAGGATGCACTGGACTCTGCGAAGGCGGACTACTATAAAAACAAGATCTCTACTGCAGACCAAAATCAGCTGTTTCATATGATTGAGGGTCTGTTGGTCAGACCTCCTTTGCCGGCCCACACCTCCTTATCGTGTTTGGCTAAGGATTTTAATAGCTTCTTCTCATCTAAAATACAGAAACTTAGAGAACATTTACAGGAGTCAAGCCTATTGCATAAAGAACTGTCAGTACAAGAAAATTATTCTATTTGCAACAGTTCTTTTTGCAGCTTTACAACCGTTTCGGAGAATTATATCCGCGAAATGGTGGAGAAATCTAAACCCAAGTCGTGTGCTCTCGACCCTCTACCGACAAAAATACTGAAGCAGTCTGTCGATGTTTTAATTGGTCCACTAACCAACATTGTTAACACATCTCCTACATCAAGGATGTTTCCTGCGTCACTTAAAAAGGGCATTGTTCATCCCCATCGATAAAAAACCAAACCCTTGACTATGATGAGTTCCTGAGCTATCGTCCCATTACGAACATTGCCTACCTATCTAAGATTCTTGAAAGAGTTGCCACGGCACAAATGATGGACTACCTTATGACAAATGATCTATTGGCCAAATTACAATCAGCATATAAACATTACGACAGTACGGGAACTGCTCTGGTGCGTGTATTTAATGACATACTATACGCGCTATCGATCAGCAGCAAGAAGTGGTTCTCGTTCTCTTAGATTTGTCATCGGCATTTGACACTATAGACCACTCGGTCCTCCTGAACAGGCTTAGGATAAATGATTGGTATGGTATAAATGATTCAGCTTTGACATGGTTCCAGTCATATCTCGTCGGACGTATACTCAGTCAGTTATAGTTAGGGACACGCAATCGTCTGAAAAACCTCTGCGCTATGGAGTCCCTCAGGGTTCTGTTTTGGGTCCAATTCTATTCTCTCTTTTCTTTGCGCCAATCGAAGATGCCATAAATGCTCACGAATTGAAATGTATGCTATATGCAGATGATACACAGCTATATGTATCATTTAACTCTGTTAATCGGAATTTGGAACTGTCAAAACTTGAAGCTTGCACCAATGACATTATGATTTGGTGTACAGCCAATGGCTTTGCTTGCAACGCTGGTAAAACTGAAGTCATCCACTTATCTTCCCGATATGCAAGAAACTTTAATCAGATTTCTGGAATCAATATCGGAGGTGTTGTTATCCCTCCTACTCAAGCTACACGTGATCTAGGAGTAGTTGTTGATAATCACCTTAAGCTAAATAAACACGTGAACAATGTCTGCAAATCGGCGTCATTTGCCATCAAGAATATTGGAAAGATTAGAAAATACCTGACGCAAACGGATTGTGAGAGACTAATACATGCATTTGTGACATCAAGACTTGACTCGTGTAACAGTATACTATATGGCCTACCTGATACAAAAAACAAACTACAACGGATACAAAACACTGCATGCTGCTAGACTCGTTACTAAAGTTAAAAAATCTGGACATATTACCCCTATACTTGGTGGACTCCACTGGCTACCTATACACTGTTATTTTCAAGGAGTTAAAATAACACCCCTGTTACCCCATTTAGGTGGAGTTAAAAAATAACTCCACTATTGGGAGTTCAAATAACTCCCAATAGGTTTTTTTTTTTTGAGAGTTAAAATAACTCTCCTGTTACCCCATTTAGGTGGAGTTAAAAAATAACTCCACTATTGGGAGTTAAAATAACTCCCAATAGTGGAGTTATTTTTTTATTTTAACTCCTTGCAAATAACACTTAAAAATATACTCCCTTTTGGGATATCGTTGTCTGATAAGATTTGTTAAAAAAATAGTCTCAGACGAGTCAAAATGCTATAGTTTCTTACATTATATCAACTCGGACATACGATGCAGCGACAGGGAAAAGCCAGTAAACACGGAAAGATATTCAGGTTATCTGTAGACTACTGTAACTGTAGTTGGATTTGAAGTGTCCTTCGGTTCGAAGACTTTGTCGGCGATCAGAGACAAGGACTATGCTTCAAGAACCCATTTGTTTTTGAAGAAACCTGTCTTCCTGTCAACAAGAATGTTTGGCCTAAGCTTTACGTTCATGCTGCTGTCGACTACAGCCGCCGCTTTTAAGTCTGAATGCCGTACTTATTGGCTTTTTTACTTTCTTTGTGAATCGTCGAGTACTGTCCAAGTTATTAAACATATATTTCATGTCTAGTTGAGAAAAGTTTTGTTCTGTTCTTAACTTGTAATACTGCAGTCTGCATGCTCAACAAAATCTTCGAAATTTAATAGATTGTTTAAAATTTATACAAGCAAAGTAGGTCAAAAATTTGAAAACGAAAATAAGATTCGTAAGTGCTTTTGATAATTCATTATATACGATAAATATTACTATAAGTTATAGAGTGATTCGGGTGGCGCAGCGGATTGGTCGCGGAACCTAGGTTAATTAAAGTTAAGTTTTAAGTTAAGCAAGCCCGAGCGGTCGCGTACAAATCACACGTTGGTCTTCCGAAAGTGAAATTTCTTTTAAGTTACTTTTATTGACATTTAAAGCTCTTCATGGTCTCCCACACTGAACTTATAAACCAGTTCCTACCGACTCGTAGTCTACGATCCTCAGACAATAACTTCTTAGAAATTCCAAAGTCTAAAATGAAGTCCTATGGTGATAAATCTTTCTCTGTTGCTGCACCTAAATTGTGGAACTCTTTACCGAAAGGCATAAGAAGTTTAGATTCCCTAACACATTTTAAATCTGCTATTAAGACCTATCTTTTTAACATATATTACTAGTTTAGATCTACATTTTGATTTTATTATAGGATGTTTTTATTAATATTAGTTAATGTTGTCAGAAAAATTGTAAAAATAGATATTTTTTTAGGATTTATTTCGATATTTAAGGTTTTATCATTGTAAGAGCATCGAGTTCTGTAGGATGCCCCAAATACTGCTTATTATTATTATTATTATTATTACAGTACTGGTAGTTTAGGGTACAAAAACGTGCAAACTATAGCTGTGTTTATACGACCTGGGTCTGGCCTACAATTTTGTAGTGTAAATAAGTATTACTGCATTATACTCATGGTCAGTATTAATATACACAATGTTGCAGTGAATGAGGGAGAGCATGCAGTAGACAGACAATACATGGATGATTGTCAAGCTCATATCCTCAGAAAAATTATTCTGATTACCAGACAAGAATCTAACCTGTAACTTTCTGATTGCCGGTGAGACACTCTATAACCATAATGAGCTACTGATGGAGAGTGTAGGTTACAATGATGTACTGATTCTATTGATATAATAATGTATACTGCCTATGCGGCTTGCATTCACTACAGCAGTGTATATATATATTATAACACATCCAAGCATTACTAATATGTAGTAACTGCCGCATAGGCACATATATCATTCGAACCAGTACATTATTGTTACTTCTCTCACCATCTGAGTCTCAATGGTTAAAGTCACCGGCAATCAGGTTATAATTTTTTTTCAACCGGAATAATTTTTCTGAGGATATGAGCTTTACGATCGTCCATGTATACTGGTCTGTATTCCATAAACAATCTCTGTTTACTCCATCCATTATGGAACATGTTAGGCCTACAGTAGCTGTCCTAATGGGCCACAATTTATTGTGTCTGGTAATAGGCTTGGACAATGCTGGTCCTATAGGCTTGCAATGTAAATTACAGCTTATATATAGGATTATGTTGACATGGGTATGTTGACACTCTGACTCATTATGTTAGCAGAAATTGTTAGGGTTTGAACAAGTACTGTGTCAGCTAGATCATTCTCAACAAACAGACTATAGGCATGTCATCCTGAATACATAGGTTATATATGTGCATGGTGATATAATTTAGATACTATAGTACACAATACCATATGCTTTGTTGCACGTACACGGCTTTTGTATTAATAACCATTGATAACCAATATGGTATCTGCATTAGGCATTGTTGTTATTATTGTTGTTGTTGTTGTTGTTATTATTATTATTATTATTATTATTATTATTATTATTATTATTATTATTATTATTATTATTATTATTATTATTATTATTATTATTATTATTATATAATATACATATATTAGCTACCCGGCGGGGTAACACCTATAAATCGGTGAGCGTTTATCGTATGTATATATACAATTAAAATGCCACCAAGAAGAAAAGATAAGGCTTCTGGTAGAATAAAATGGACAAACAAAATGGTCATCGATATACTGGAATGTCGTAAAAGAGCTGTAGAGCAATATGGAAGAAATAACGATAATGCTACTGGTCGTGGAAGAACTGGGTATATGGAGATTATGAAGCAATTATGGGAAGAGAAAGGATATATTTCGATGGGTCTAACAGCTCAGAATTTGCGAGACAGAGCTGCCTATTACGAGAAAAGTCGGAGAGATGTTGGGGCATCTTCGAGTGGAAATGAAAACCGAAATCTACAAGAAAGCATTGTTTCGCAAGAAAATGGCGAGGCCGAAAATGCCGACGTGGCGATGATCGAAGATAATGCAGACCAGATTTGCATAAACGAAAATGCTAATAGCGGCATTTTTCTCGCATCAATAGAAACCGAACAATCGAATCAACCTGTTATTCATTATACCGAGAGCGATGAAGTCCCCGGGGAACCAAATAACAATGAAAGCGTTCTTCTACACGCTGATGTGGCGACGATCGAAGATATTGCAGACCAGATTTGCAATAAACGAAAATGCTAATACCGGCATTCTTCTCGCATCAATAGAAACCGAACAGTCGAATCAACCTGTTATTCATTATACCGAGAGCGACGAAGCCCCCGGGGAACCAAATAACAATGAAAGCGTTCTTCTACACGATGAGAGTGACTTTCAATGGGGGGAAGTAAATGGAAATGCTTTCTGCCAACGGGTAGATAGAGCATATGAAGCGATCGTTCATTGGAAGCGTAATATTTTCTTAATACCGTCCGGGAAAGTTGGCAAATCATTTATACGAGAGCTGGCAAGGTTGTATCAATCTTATGCTGATGGTAGTGCACTCGAACGCGTTGCCCTAAAAGCTAGCTTTGTTATGCAATGTCTCTTATTGCAAAAGCCACACGCCAAGAGCAAGACAAAGGAACATTCAAACCATCTAGAAAGAAGATTGAAGCTCTGGTCAGAAGGGAATATCGGCACACTTCTAAATGAAGGGAAATGCATTCAAAAGCATCTCAAATCAAACACACAGAGGACGGTTGAGTTTGAGAAGATTGCTCGAGGCTTTAGTCGCCTCATGCTGCAGGGAAAAACTAACCAGGCCGTTCGTCTAATTTCTAACGCCGAAAAAGGCGGCCTTCTATCTATTGATGACCTGATACCCACGGGAACGGATGAAAATGGTAATACCATTTGGCAAACTACCCGCGACGTCCTGACAGAGAAACATCCTGAAGGAATGATACCACCACCAGAAACACTTCTTACAGAATTAGAAGAAGACACAATATGCCATGATCCTATCATCTTTGAAAGGATAACTGGAGATAGTATAAGGCAAGCGGCGAATAGAACACAGGGCGCTGCTGGTCCATCGGGGGTAGATGCCTACTTGTGGCGCCGATTTTGTTCATCGTTCAAAAGCGCTTCCGTAGATCTTTGTAATGCTATGGCTGGAGTGGCACGACGTTTATGCACGACACCTGTGAATCCTGATGGCATATCAGCATTCGTTGCATGCCGCCTAATCCCATTAGATAAAGATCCAGGAGTGAGACCAATTGGGATTGGCGAGGTCCCCAGACGAATAATTGCGAAATCTATTCTCAAAGTAGTGGGCGAGGATGTCAAATTAGCTGCTGGGGCTCTCCAAACTTGTGCTGGCCACGAAACAGGGTGCGAGGCTGCTGTTCATGCCATGAAGGAAATTGGAACATCGGAAGAAACTGAAGCGTTTCTACTAGTAGATGCCACAAATGCCTTTAACACTATTAATCGTCAAGCAGCCCTTCACAACATCCAAATCATATGCCCTGCTATGTCAACTATGCTACACAACACCTATACCAAACCAATCAGGCTATTCGTTACCGGGGGAGGAGAAATCTCATCCATGGAGGGAATCACCCAGGGTGATCCTCTGGCGATGGCTATGTATGCCCTAGCCATAACACCGCTAATCAAAAGATTAAGGCGAGAAGATCCAGACGTAAAGCAAGTATGGTTTGCGGATGACTCGACTGCAGCAGGAAGTTTGCAAGCACTAAAGAGTTGGTGGCAACATCTCACTGATGGAGGTCCTGGTTTTGGCTACTTTCCAAATGCTAGTAAAACCACACTGATAGTCAAACCGGAATTTGTTGAGAAGGCCAACGAAATGTTCGAAGGATCTGGAATTGAAATTACTTCTGAAGGCCAGAAGATACTTGGAGCTGCCATTGGTACATCCAACTTTGTCGAAGAATATGTAGTAAAGAAGGTGGAAAAGTGGGTAAATGAAATTTTAGCTCTGTCTAAAATAGCTGAAATGTACCCACATGCAGCTTATGCTGCCTTTACTCATGCTATTATGGGAAAATGGCAATACATCATGCGAACAATTGGCAACATTGACAGTCTCTTCCAGCCAATTGAAGATGCCATCAACGAGAAATTCATCCCAGCCCTTACTGGTAGAGATAAATGCTCGTCCCAAGAAAGGAAACTACTTTCTCTACCAACTCGCCTCGGTGGACTTAACATCATAAACCCAGTTGCAGCTGCAAACACCCAGTTCGACGCTTCCCAAAAGATTGCTGCGCCTCTGAAAGAAATGATTATTAACCAAACGGAATCTTACAGAAAACCGGAACTGCAGGACATTAAAAGCAATTTGCGTCAACAGAAGAACCAACATCACGCGCGTGTAGCTGCAGAAGTCAGAGAAAGCTTGCCACAGAATAAGCAACGATCTATGGATCTAGTAAATGAAAAAGGCTCCTCATCATGGTTAACTACCCTACCATTGAAAGATCAAGGTTTTAGCCTCAATAAGGGTGAGTTTCGCGATGCCCTCAGCTTAAGATATGGGTGGCAGTTGAAAAACCTTGCCCATCACTGTGTATGTGGTGCAAGTTTTTCGACTGATCATGCCATGATCTGCCCACATGGTGGAATGACTATCGTCCGTCACAATGAAATCCGTGATTTGACAGCAGATTGGCTGAAGGAAGTTTGCACCGAGACTGAGAAAGAACCGCAGCTACAACCTTTATCTGGTGAGAGCATTCTTCCCCGAACAGCAAACAGACGAGAAGAAGCTAGAGCGGATATTAAGGCAAAAGGCTTTTGGTGTCGCCAGCAGAGCGCATTTTTTGATGTAAGGGTGTTTCACCCGAACGCGCCGAGCTATCGCAACACAAGCATCGCAGCCTTATACCGCAGACAAGAACAAGCCAAGAAGAGAGAATACGGAGATAGGATCAGAGAAGTTGAGCATGCCTCTTTCACGCCTTTGGTGTTCTCGACAACTGGGGGAATCAGTAAAGAAACGACTGTAGCCTACAAGAGATTGGCGGAGTTGCTGGCATTCAAACATAAAACTGAATATAATACCACTCTAGCCTGGATGCGATGCTCGCTCTCGTTTGCCCTACTTAGATCTGCTATTTCATGCATTAGAGGCACTAGAGCATCATCGGCACATCGATCCTCGGATACAAACATCGAACTTACTATTGCAGAAAGTCGATTATCTTAGAACTTCATACTTATTTTTTATATTTTATTTTTTATGTTTTGTTTTTGTTTCTGTATCTTCTAATCTTTTCTTGCTATTTTATTATGTTCATGTATATATTTAAATTACTTGAAGAATATTTTTAGATTTTTAAGAAATTTGTATTATAGAGAATATATTGAATAAACATTTTAAAAAAAAAAAAAAAAAAAAAAAATTATTATTATTATTATTATTATTATTATTATTATTATTATTATTATTATTATTATTATTATTATTATTATTATTATTATTATTATTATTATTATTATTATTATTATTATTATTATTATTATTATTATTATTATTATTATTATTATTATTATTACCAACCCAATCAGAGTAGTATATATTATTACCAACCCAATCAGAGTAGGGAAAGGAGTTCTACAAGGTGATTGTCTCTCTCCGCTCCTGTTCAATATGTGTATAAATACTCTTATAAAATGTATAGAAGACGAACGCGTTAGATCAATTGGATATTGTTATTGCGACTATTTGCAACCTAGACACTGGTTCCAATTTGCAGATGACACTGCAATGGTTACCACATCGGAGGAAGATAACCAAGCACTGCTTAATGTCTTCACTAAATGGTGTCATTGGTCCGGATTTCACATTAGGGTTGACAAATGCTCCACATTCGGAATTAAACACAACGGGAAAAAAGCAACGCAATTCAAACCATATTTAAAAGTAAATAATCAAATGATTCCAGCTGTTGAAATAAATGAATCATTTAAGTACCTAGGAAAGAAATTTAATTACAAAATGGAAACGGCTGGAATTGAAAAAGAATTAGAACTGGAACTAACGGACTACTTGGATAAAATTCACAGATTGCCTCTCCACCCAAGAAATAAAATACTGATTACTACCAAATATGTGTATAGTAAACTGCGTTGGCGTTTATCTATATATAAGCTCTCGGAGACTTGGGTCGTCCAACACCTGGATGACAAGATTATAAACTATGTCAAGCGTTGGCTACATTTCCATCAAGGGGCAAACCTTACACATTTAAAACTTGCTATAAGCAAATTTGGTTTTGGTCTTCAGCTGGTTTCCGACGTTTTTAAATTCTGCAAGCTTTCCATCAGACAAATCCTTTCAAAATCCATCAACAACGAAATTAAAACCCTCTTCAACCTCACAAAATTGAATTATGTGCGAACAGACGCTATAATTACTAGCAACAATGCCAATCCTAAAGCAATTCTTACACGACAAATCGAAAACAACGTAGTGGAACATCTCTCAACCCTAAAGGAACAGAACACGATTATGAAGCACATCAAACAAGTATCTACATCCAAATTGATAACGATGTGGCATAACATCTGTAGCCAAATGCCGAAGAATATATTCATTTTTGTAAGACGAGCTTTGATATTTAGTCTGCCAAATAATTCAAACCTTTATCGATGGAGGAAAATAGAGTCTGCATCCTGTATTTTGTGCACTTCCAACAAACAAACACAACTCCATATGCTGTCTAACTGTCCTGTATCCGTAGCTGAAGGCCGATATACCTGGCGACATGACTCTATACTTTATACATTGCTTCAATATTTATGTCAACTAAAGAATTATGGATTCAATATTTATGGCGATCTTGAGGGTTATTGCAAGACTAGTGAACTTTTTCACTCCTTCCGTCCCGACATCGTGTTGGTAAAAGATGACACCATCTACATTTTAGAATTGACGTGCTGCTTTGAAACCAATACCGAAAAGAGTAGAAACTTTAAAATGAATAAGTACATAGATATTAAGAATGATTGCACGAGAAGATTTAGACATTGTAAAAAGATCTTTATTGAAATAACATCACTTGGTCTAGTCACAACTCATATCGAAAACTTGAACAGTATTTTTAAAGAAACTGATATTAACTATAAGAGGATGATCGCGAAGTGCATGGAAGTTGCTATGAGAGCTTCATTTTATATCTATATACGCCGTAATAAACACTGGACATATCCACCTTTGTTAAAGTTTTATTAGCAACGTTTTATTGTTTTATTTAGTCAGTAAAGTTTTATTGTAAATATAGTATAACTTCTTAAATATGTTGCCTGTTTATCTCTGTGGATTGCCCTACGTTTACGTATGGAGAGAAACACAGAGTTGATTTATTCTTAAGATTATTTTGTAATATTGCTTCAATCGATTTTCTGAAATAAAGTTTCCATTATTATTATTATTATTATTATTATTATTATTATTATTATTATTATTATTATTATTATTATTATTATTAATAATACAATAATATTTATACAGGATAGCCCTAGGTACCAATCCTAGGGTTTCTATTAACCGATCAGTTTCAAGTCCCGAGTTGGGAAATATCAGTTTCCCTGCTCTGCATTAAGACCTCTCAGGAGCATCAATATTAAGTTATCCACATCCCTGCCAGCTCCACACTGCAGTAGTCCAATGTGGGTAGAATTATCAAATTACTGTATATAATCTATCCACACCAACAATCGGGGTAGAATCCCTAATACGTCTTAGTAAACCCAATTTGAATATGGACCCTATATATGCATTATATATGCATTATGCACCCCTGTGATAAAGATGCACTTTCTTCCTTCAACACCTTTATTGTTTGTTTACACTAACTACTGAGACAAGTAATTTCTTTCTTAGTGATTGATGGTATCAGAAACAGCAGTACACTTCCCCACTATTCTGTTGCTGCACCAAAAAATTAAAAAGTTTGGGCTATTTACATTAAGTTATTTATTTTGATGTCCTATGAAACAATTAAATTCAGACAACACAAAGCTCTCAGAGATATTGTCCACTGAAAATCTATTCAGTTTGGCAAATGAATGGGCCATTATCTAATTCAAGTAAAAGAAAATAAGCAACTACCCTTTTAAAGTTTCAAACAGTAAGCGGGCGAGTGGTTGTCGCGTATACGTATTTCTAGTTTATCGACATGATTAACCCACACTGTAGAGTCGACGTAAAATTGTTGACTCGAGCGTATCTTTAAGGATGTGCAGTGTTTCAATCGTATTTCACAATCATCCTCAACAGTGCAGGTTAATCATGACGATAAGATAACTTTTTACATCGCCACGAATGTTTCCGTGCCAAAACAAAACTGAGAATTCGATAAATGTGACTACCACTGCTATACCCTGCCCTAAAATTCCCCTCACTTTGAAAACCTCATTTGGCAAAGTTGTTTTTTTCCATCTTATTTTGTCGGAAGGTATATCTGGAGTGATCTATGTTCATATGTTGATTTATCCATCAGTGTCAAATGACAGTCTGTATATTATAGTGGTCACACAAGTTAGAATTTACCGCGTAAATAAGAAAAAAAAACTTTGATTTGGTATGATTTGATATTTTAAACTTAGGGTAGCCATTTGGGATTTCATTTCTTGCAATATAATAAGATCATAACTTTAATTGTTTTGATGGAGGGATTTGGGTAAGTCCCAACAATTAGATGTATATTTTACATATTTGACAATAACATAACGAGAGATCATTCCACATCATAACGTCTGGCAAACAACTGTTTGTCTTCAACTTGAGTATGTAATATTTTATCTGTCAGTCAAATCAGTTTTGTCTCACATATGGTACGTTTTAAGAAAATACAGCGATAATCTGTCGGTACAAAAGCGCGCTCGTGTCAGTCTCCTTCCGCACCGGATACCAGTTCTCACCGCGGTAAGTGTTACACGGATTCTTAATTAATCCAATAAAGTCACAACAACTGGACAAACTTGGTTACCGATATCTTTATTACCGAGGAAACAAGCCTCGTACAAACTATGTTACTATTTTCGTTTTCCATGCAGTCTCGTACATGAGACCGAAAACACAGTGGGCGCACTGTGTTTTCGGTCTGCTAAATACTTCATGTAGGCGTCATAATTTACTCAATCTATAATAATAATAATAATAATAATAATATTTTGACAGGGAGCCCATGTCACCGGAGTGTTTTTCGATGAGGCCATGTGTAACATATAAGAAATAAGTAAATATATGACCATAAGCTATAGATGTGATTACAGATTAGTAGTTAAGAGGATGATTTGCCTAATTTAAGTTTGAACAATGACAAATTGTTATAATCGTTCAAAGCTTAATTGGTAAGTTATTCTATGTTTTCCCCAGTTAGTATTACTGCACCGCTGGATCTTCACTCTTGGCAGGTGGAATTTGGCTTTGTTTCTGGTGTGGTATTTGTGGAAATGGCTATTTGGCAGTAGTTCAAAGTTTGAGTCGAAAAAGTTGTTCAAACATTTGAAAATAAAAATACAGCGATGGTCGTGACGTCTACCATCCAGACGTTTCCAATTTAGGGTTTCCAAGGCTTGAGTAGCAGAAGAGCGCATGGGTTCATTAATGATTAGTTTGGCTGACTTGTTTTGTTGGATTTGAAGATAATTCATTAGATTTTGATTGTTCTTATCACCCCATATAACATCTGCATAATCAAAAAGAGGGAGAATAAGTGCGTTGAATAAAGTGAGGCGGGCATCAGATGGTAGTAAATGCTTAACCCTTCTCATGATGCAAGGCGCTTCTTTATCTTTGATGTTAGGTTATGAATATGGTCTTTCCAAGTGAGGTCTTCGTTTAAGGTTACTCCTAAATATTTAAAAGAGGTTACTCGATCAAGAGGGCTGTTATTAAGTTTAATTGATACTGTGTTGAAAGACTTGAGGCGGTGTCGGCTTCCAAACAACAAAGATTTTGATTTAACATAATTAAGGGTGAGTAAGTTGCATCTAAGCCAATGAGAAACAGCTTCTAAATCGGTATTCAGGTTGGATTCAATTTCACTGGATGAGTTTGAAGAGTAATAGATGAGAGCATCATCAGCGTATAATATTGTTTTACAGTTATGAACTCATTCAGGAACGAACTACATCTCATTCCGGAATCATGAAAACAGATAAAACGATTGCAACAGAACCAGTATGAGTTTATTCCGGAATTAAACTTATTCCAGTATCATGTAAACAGCTAGTAACTGAACGAGTGCATCTTTATTAATGTTAACATGCCACTTGGTTATATGGATCCCACCCAACGGCCAGCGTACACAGAGACGTAAAAATGGTAGTAGAGATGTCAACTGGTTATATAATATCACGAAATGAAGTCCTAGTATGCGTTTGTTAATTTACATTAAGGTTTCTTTGAATTTCTACGGGATTTATAACAGTTTCATTAACGTATTAATTTCTTTACTTCATAAGGGCGCCGAACAGTTTCTGATGTTGTATTTCTCAGCTGGGAAATCGTCCACGCCAACTTGAAACACGGTCAGAATTACTGGTGTGAAGTAAATACAACCACCACAATGGCCATTCCGTTTGCCATTAGGTGACATTTCCAGTATTTAAACTACACTTGTCTAATGGAAGAATGGTGCCAGTGAACTAGAATAAAGGTGCAAATGTAATTAAAAACGGAGTCGATGACCAGACAAATGGATATTCTTATCAAGGAATCTTTAAGAAGAACCCAAAGCGAAACCTCGTAGCTTGTTACAAGGTACAAGACCATATACGCTTGACTTAGCACAATAGTATTGTTCTCAAAAAGCATATCTTGTATGCACCTCTCGGTATATAGAGCTCTTTCTCGGTTTTGCCTTCGCCGAACTGCGGTGGGAAGTGAGGTATCTTACTGTTGATTGTTGCACCAATTTGAGACAGCCAACGAAACACCGATAGGAAGGTGAACCACTGCAGGCTTTTGAAATCAGCCTGCATTATTCGGTACAAAGTAATGGTGATCCCAGGTAGAAAGTAAAGAAGGGTAAATATGCGATTCGGCTGAATAATCGCTGGACCGACATTCATGACGAAATACTTGTAACCCGGTGAAAATACGATGTGATACAGAGTCGGGGTAATAGCTGCAATCAACGCTTTCGTTATTTCGTTCTCGGTGCTGTTAAAACAAGGAACGATGATATATCTGTAAATCATGCCGAAACCAAACGCCAGAATGAATCCGCCTCCCGACAGAAAGAAGACTTTGCGGAAAGGATATCTCGGCGAAGAGTGAACTCGGGTATTCTTTGTTGCTACATAAATACTGCTTAAGATAATAGCTAAAATAAAAAGAGCATTCCCTGGATAACGATTGAACTGTTTCGTTCCAAAGACGCCACCAACAAAACAAATCGTTTTGTAGATTACCACTCCTATTCCAGCCATCAAACCGATGGACAATGTCCAAGCGTAATGTGACATGAATTCCTCGCGTCCAAGCAGAATTGCTAGTGCACAGGGAAACCAAACATTGAGAAATATATCTTGAATTGTTTCTCCTATTAATTTCCATATCATGATGAAATTAGGCACAGTGTTGTTGCTGTTTCCGCTCACTTCATGGTCGTGTCTCCACTGAAAACATATGTTGCTTGAGTTGAGGTCGACATAAAGCAATGCTACTGCGAAGAGAGCCAATGGAATGACCGCTACGATTATGGTCACAGTTACTTGAAGACTTTGCCAAAGAGACTTACACAAATCGTCTTTCGTCGTAATCTCTTCATTGCAACTCGAATCACGATCCTCGTCTGTAATTTTTTCTTCTAATTGTTCGACATCTGGTTTTGCAGCATCACCGAGAATCTCGACAGAGAAATTAATAATTTCTTTGACAAACATGTTCGCTTTTGTTTCCGTTGAATGCTGTAGAGTAGAGCCCTATACTATCCAATTGTCAACCACGACCTTTTGATAAAGGCTGATTTCACTTGCAATTTTTGTCGATTTTGATTAGAAGCAGGAAGTTTGTCGATATTAGAAGCAGGAAGTTTGTCGATATTAGAAGCAGGAAGTTTTTCGATATTAGAAGCAGGAAGTTTTTGCGTCTACGTTGCTTAAGCGTCTACGTTACTAAGCAACGTCGAGCATTGTAAAAGGCCAGTGGTGTATCTGGCGGACTCACAGACGGACTGGCAGTTTTTATGTGGCGTAAGAGAGATTGCGCCTCGTGACCACTGTGCTCGTGACTCTTGATCGTCCATTGAAGTATTGAACGTTAATCGATTTTGTGAATTCTTTGAAGCGAGGACAAATTTTCTTGTCAAGGTAAGATGACTAATGATTAAGATAGTAGCTGTTAAATGAAATTTGTCACAGGGAGATGTCATCTGCGACTTTGTTTTGCCATGGCATCTTATATTTTGGCAGTTTTATTACTCGGATTACTATTTTCGTTTTCCATGCAGTCTCGTACATGAGACCGAAAACACAGTGGGCGCACTGTGTTTTCGGTCTGCTAAATACTTCATGTAGGCGTCATAATTTACTCAATCTATAATAATAATAATAATAATAATAATATTTTGACAGGGAGCCCATGTCACCGGAGTGTTTTTCGATGAGGCCATGTGTAACATATAAGAAATAAGTAAATATATGACCATAAGCTATAGATGTGATTACAGATTAGTAGTTAAGAGGATGATTTGCCTAATTTAAGTTTGAACAATGACAAATTGTTATAATCGTTCAAAGCTTAATTGGTAAGTTATTCTATGTTTTCCCCAGTTAGTATTACTGCACCGCTGGATCTTCACTCTTGGCAGGTGGAATTTGGCTTTGTTTCTGGTGTGGTATTTGTGGAAATGGCTATTTGGCAGTAGTTCAAAGTTTGAGTCGAAAAAGTTGTTCAAACATTTGAAAATAAAAATACAGCGATGGTCGTGACGTCTACCATCCAGACGTTTCCAATTTAGGGTTTCCAAGGCTTGAGTAGCAGAAGAGCGCATGGGTTCATTAATGATTAGTTTGGCTGACTTGTTTTGTTGGATTTGAAGAGAATTCATTAGATTTTGATTGTTCTTATCACCCCATATAACATCTGCATAATCAAAAAGAGGGAGAATAAGTGCGTTGAATAAAGTGAGGCGGGCATCAGATGGTAGTAAATGCTTAACCCTTCTCATGATGCAAGGCGCTTCTTTATCTTTGATGTTAGGTTATGAATATGGTCTTTCCAAGTGAGGTCTTCGTTTAAGGTTACTCCTAAAATATTTAAAAGAGGTTACTCGATCAAGAGGGCTGTTATTAAGTTTAATTGATACTGTGTTGAAAGACTTGAGGCGGTGTCGGCTTCCAAACAACAAAGATTTTGATTTAACATAATTAAGGGTGAGTAAGTTGCATCTAAGCCAATGAGAAACAGCTTCTAAATCGGTATTCAGGTTGGATTCAATTTCACTGGATGAGTTTGAAGAGTAATAGATGAGAGCATCATCAGCGTATAATATTGTTTTACAGTTATGAACTCATTCAGGAACGAACTACATCTCATTCCGGAATCATGAAAACAGATAAAACGATTGCAACAGAACCAGTATGAGTTTATTCCGGAATTAAACTTATTCCAGTATCATGTAAACAGCTAGTAACTGAACGAGTGCATCTTTATTAATGTTAACATGCCACTTGGTTATATGGATCCCACCCAACGGCCAGCGTACACAGAGACGTAAAAATGGTAGTAGAGATGTCAACTGGTTATATAATATCACGAAATGAAGTCCTAGTATGCGTTTGTTAATTTACATTAAGGTTTCTTTGAATTTCTACGGGATTTATAACAGTTTCATTAACGTATTAATTACTTTACTTCATATAATTAATATTTACAAATATACACTTGCTATTTGGCAAAGGGCGCCGAACAGTTTCTGATGTTGTATTTCTCAGCTGGGAAATCGTCCACGCCAACTTGAAACACGGTCAGAATTACTGGTGTGAAGTAAATACAACCACCACAATGGCCATTCCGTTTGCCATTAGGTGACATTTCCAGTATTTAAACTACACTTGTCTAATGGAAGAATGGTGCCAGTGAACTAGAATAAAGGTGCAAATGTAATTAAAAACGGAGTCGATGACCAGACAAATGGATATTCTTATCAAGGAATCTTTAAGAAGAACCCAAAGCGAAACCTCGTAGCTTGTTACAAGGTACAAGACCATATACGCTTGACTTAGCACAATAGTATTGTTCTCAAAAAGCATATCTTGTATGCACCTCTCGGTATATAGAGCTCTTTCTCGGTTTTGCCTTCGCCGAACTGCGGTGGGAAGTGAGGTATCTTACTGTTGATTGTTGCACCAATTTGAGACAGCCAACGAAACACCGATAGGAAGGTGAACCACTGCAGGCTTTTGAAATCAGCCTGCATTATTCGGTACAAAGTAATGGTGATCCCAGGTAGAAAGTAAAGAAGGGTAAATATGCGATTCGGCTGAATAATCGCTGGACCGACATTCATGACGAAATACTTGTAACCCGGTGAAAATACGATGTGATACAGAGTCGGGGTAATAGCTGCAATCAACGCTTTCGTTATTTCGTTCTCGGTGCTGTTAAAACAAGGAACGATGATATATCTGTAAATCATGCCGAAACCAAACGCCAGAATGAATCCGCCTCCCGACAGAAAGAAGACTTTGCGGAAAGGATATCTCGGCGAAGAGTGAACTCGGGTATTCTTTGTTGCTACATAAATACTGCTTAAGATAATAGCTAAAATAAAAAGAGCATTCCCTGGATAACGATTGAACTGTTTCGTTCCAAAGACGCCACCAACAAAACAAATCGTTTTGTAGATTACCACTCCTATTCCAGCCATCAAACCGATGGACAATGTCCAAGCGTAATGTGACATGAATTCCTCGCGTCCAAGCAGAATTGCTAGTGCACAGGGAAACCAAACATTGAGAAATATATCTTGAATTGTTTCTCCTATTAATTTCCATATCATGATGAAATTAGGCACAGTGTTGTTGCTGTTTCCGCTCACTTCATGGTCGTGTCTCCACTGAAAACATATGTTGCTTGAGTTGAGGTCGACATAAAGCAATGCTACTGCGAAGAGAGCCAATGGAATGACCGCTACGATTATGGTCACAGTTACTTGAAGACTTTGCCAAAGAGACTTACACAAATCGTCTTTCGTCGTAATCTCTTCATTGCAACTCGAATCACGATCCTCGTCTGTAATTTTTTCTTCTAATTGTTCGACATCTGGTTTTGCAGCATCACCGAGAATCTCGACAGAGAAATTAATAATTTCTTTGACAAACATGTTCGCTTTTGTTTCCGTTGAATGCTGTAGAGTAGAGCCCTATACTATCCAATTGTCAACCACGACCTTTTGATAAAGGCTGATTTCACTTGCAATTTTTGTCGATTTTGATTAGAAGCAGGAAGTTTGTCGATATTAGAAGCAGGAAGTTTGTCGATATTAGAAGCAGGAAGTTTTTCGATATTAGAAGCAGGAAGTTTTTGCGTCTACGTTGCTTAAGCGTCTACGTTACTAAGCAACGTCGAGCATTGTAAAAGGCCAGTGGTGTATCTGGCGGACTCACAGACGGACTGGCAGTTTTTATGTGGCGTAAGAGAGATTGCGCCTCGTGACCACTGTGCTCGTGACTCTTGATCGTCCATTGAAGTATTGAACGTTAATCGATTTTGTGAATTCTTTGAAGCGAGGACAAATTTTCTTGTCAAGGTAAGATGACTAATGATTAAGATAGTAGCTGTTAAATGAAATTTGTCACAGGGAGATGTCATCTGCGACTTTGTTTTGCCATGGCATCTTATATTTTGGCAGTTTTATTACTCGGATTACTATTTTCGTTTTCCATGCAGTCTCGTACATGAGACCGAAAACACAGTGGGCGCACTGTGTTTTCGGTCTGCTAAATACTTCATGTAGGCGTCATAATTTACTCAATCTATAATAATAATAATAATAATAATAATATTTTGACAGGGAGCCCATGTCACCGGAGTGTTTTTCGATGAGGCCATGTGTAACATATAAGAAATAAGTAAATATATGACCATAAGCTATAGATGTGATTACAGATTAGTAGTTAAGAGGATGATTTGCCTAATTTAAGTTTGAACAATGACAAATTGTTATAATCGTTCAAAGCTTAATTGGTAAGTTATTCTATGTTTTCCCCAGTTAGTATTACTGCACCGCTGGATCTTCACTCTTGGCAGGTGGAATTTGGCTTTGTTTCTGGTGTGGTATTTGTGGAAATGGCTATTTGGCAGTAGTTCAAAGTTTGAGTCGAAAAAGTTGTTCAAACATTTGAAAATAAAAATACAGCGATGGTCGTGACGTCTACCATCCAGACGTTTCCAATTTAGGGTTTCCAAGGCTTGAGTAGCAGAAGAGCGCATGGGTTCATTAATGATTAGTTTGGCTGACTTGTTTTGTTGGATTTGAAGAGAATTCATTAGATTTTGATTGTTCTTATCACCCCATATAACATCTGCATAATCAAAAAGAGGGAGAATAAGTGCGTTGAATAAAGTGAGGCGGGCATCAGATGGTAGTAAATGCTTAACCCTTCTCATGATGCAAGGCGCTTCTTTATCTTTGATGTTAGGTTATGAATATGGTCTTTCCAAGTGAGGTCTTCGTTTAAGGTTACTCCTAAATATTTAAAAGAGGTTACTCGATCAAGAGGGCTGTTATTAAGTTTAATTGATACTGTGTTGAAAGACTTGAGGCGGTGTCGGCTTCCAAACAACAAAGATTTTGATTTAACATAATTAAGGGTGAGTAAGTTGCATCTAAGCCAATGAGAAACAGCTTCTAAATCGGTATTCAGGTTGGATTCAATTTCACTGGATGAGTTTGAAGAGTAATAGATGAGAGCATCATCAGCGTATAATATTGTTTTACAGTTATGAACTCATTCAGGAACGAACTACATCTCATTCCGGAATCATGAAAACAGATAAAACGATTGCAACAGAACCAGTATGAGTTTATTCCGGAATTAAACTTATTCCAGTATCATGTAAACAGCTAGTAACTGAACGAGTGCATCTTTATTAATGTTAACATGCCACTTGGTTATATGGATCCCACCTAACGGCCAGCGTACACAGAGACGTAAAAATGGTAGTAGAGATGTCAACTGGTTATATAATATCACGAAATGAAGTCCTAGTATGCGTTTGTTAATTTACATTAAGGTTTCCTTGAATTTCTACGGGATTTATAACAGTTTCATTAACGTATTAATTTCTTTACTTCATAAGGGCGCCGAACAGTTTCTGATGTTGTATTTCTCAGCTGGGAAATGGTCCACGCCAACTTGAAACACGGTCAGAAGGACTGGTGTGAAGTAAAACACAACCACCACAATGGCCATTCCGTTTGCCATTAGGTGACATTTCCAGTATTTAAACCACACTTGTCTAATGGGAGAATGGTGCCAGTGAACTAGAATAAAGGTGCAACTGTAATTAAAAACGGAGTCGATGACCAGACAAATGGCTATTCTTATCAAGGAATCTTTAAGAAGAACCGAAAGCGAAACCTCGTAGCTTGTTACAAGGTACAAGACCATATACGCTTGACTCAGCACAATAGTATTGTTCTCAAAAAGCATATCTTGTATTTCCAAAGCAGCATGCACCTCTCGGTATATAGAGCTCTTTCTCGGTTTTGCCTTCGCCGAACTGCGGTGGGAAGTGAGGTATCTTGCTGTTGATTGTTGCACCAATTTGAGACAGCCACGAAACACCGATAGGAAGGTGAACCACTGCAGGCTTTTGAAATCAGCCTGCATTATTCGGTACAAAGTAATGGTGATCCCAGGTAGAAAGTAAAGAAGGGTAAATATGCGATTCGGCTGAATAATCGCTGGACCGACATTCATGACGAAATACTTGTAACCCGGTGAAAATACGATGTGATACAGAGTCGGGGTAATAGCTGCAATCAACGCTTTCGTTATTTCGTTCTCGGTGCTGTTAAAACAAGGAACGATGATATATCTGTAAATCATGCCGAAACCAAACGCCAGAATGAATCCGCCTCCCGACAGAAAGAAGACTTTGCGGAAAGGATATCTCGGCGAAGAGTGAACTCGGGTATTCTTTGTTGCTACATAAATACTGCTTAAGATAATAGCTAAAATAAAAAGAGCATTCCCTGGATAACGATTGAACTGTTTCGTTCCAAAGACGCCACCAACAAAACAAATCGTTTTGTAGATTACCACTCCTATTCCAGCCATCAAACCGATGGACAATGTCCAAGCGTAATGTGACATGAATTCCTCGCGTCCAAGCAGAATTGCTAGTGCACAGGGAAACCAAACATTGAGAAATATATCTTGAATTGTTTCTCCTATTAATTTCCATATCATGATGAAATTAGGCACAGTGTTGTTGCTGTTTCCGCTCACTTCATGGTCGTGTCTCCACTGAAAACATATGTTGCTTGAGTTGAGGTCGACATAAAGCAATGCTACTGCGAAGAGAGCCAATGGAATGACCGCTACGATTATGGTCACAGTTACTTGAAGACTTTGCCAAAGAGACTTACACAAATCGTCTTTCGTCGTAATCTCTTCATTGCAACTCGAATCACGATCCTCGTCTGTAATTTTTTCTTCTAATTGTTCGACATCTGGTTTTGCAGCATCACCGAGAATCTCGACAGAGAAATTAATAATTTCTTTGACAAACATGTTCGCTTTTGTTTCCGTTGAATGCTGTAGAGTAGAGCCCTATACTATCCAATTGTCAACCACGACCTTTTGATAAAGGCTGATTTCACTTGCAATTTTTGTCGATTTTGATTAGAAGCAGGAAGTTTGTCGATATTAGAAGCAGGAAGTTTGTCGATATTAGAAGCAGGAAGTTTTTCGATATTAGAAGCAGGAAGTTTTTGCGTCTACGTTGCTTAAGCGTCTACGTTACTAAGCAACGTCGAGCATTGTAAAAGGCCAGTGGTGTATCTGGCGGACTCACAGACGGACTGGCAGTTTTTATGTGGCGTAAGAGAGATTGCGCCTCGTGACCACTGTGCTCGTGACTCTTGATCGTCCATTGAAGTATTGAACGTTAATCGATTTTGTGAATTCTTTGAAGCGAGGACAAATTTTCTTGTCAAGGTAAGATGACTAATGATTAAGATAGTAGCTGTTAAATGAAATTTGTCACAGGGAGATGTCATCTGCGACTTTGTTTTGCCATGGCATCTTATATTTTGGCAGTTTTATTACTCGGATTACCTGTGGTAGCCGCGTCTTAAATCCGGCTTCATTTCTGTGTTCGTCGGTTTTTTTGTACGTCGAGAGAATGTAATTATTGCGTGGGCGTAATTTATTGCATGGGTAATTTTTGCATTTGGATTTTCCTTTTATCGCCTTTTATTGTCAATGAATCGCAGTCGGAAATGCATTTACGAGACCTGTAAATCAGCAAACTAATACAAAGATTCTCTCCAGGATAACTGGATGAGAGAAACACAGATGAGAGATTAAAGACTCGCAGAACCGTGGACGAAACGTCAACATGAAGCGAGTTCGGACTTTCGTTTTATTGGCAATGAATCGCAGTTGGAAAAGTTTACCGAGACCTGT
Source organism: Chrysogorgia sp. JL179-B06 (assembly GCA_035772405.1). Lineage (NCBI taxonomy): Eukaryota > Metazoa > Cnidaria > Anthozoa > Scleralcyonacea > Chrysogorgiidae > Chrysogorgia > Chrysogorgia sp. JL179-B06. The sequence continues at coordinate 580,701 of JAYKKM010000147.1, forward strand.
AAACCCGCAAACCATTGCAAAGATTCTCTCCAAGATGAGAGAATTAACACATGATATATCAATCATGAAGACGGAATGGACAGCCGAAGGACAGGGAAATATTATTATACTGTGTTGACATTTATCCGTGAAACTCCGTAATATTAATCATTATGAAACGTTGTGTTTTTGTCCGATTTTAATCAATTCTATATCGAAATGATCACTTGAATCTGGCGAATCGAACGCTGTAGGTTTCGTCTACTTAAAATATGAAGATCAGATGTTATATAAGAAAATGCATAAGCGATTAAAGCGAGACTCGTCCTGATTTGGTCAAAAACACAACGTTTAATTGCTTCAAGATCTATTCCTCGTTTACCCGATGATTTAATGCTTTTATGTCCATTAAACCGATGTAATTTCGTAACAGATATGTTTCGTATACCTTGCCGTTGATTTTTATATAAATTTTGACACACGAAGACCTTCAATCGAACAGATATTAGAAAAAATAGCATTGCCGTGTTTAGTGTTTACATTAAATTTAGTCTGCGTGTCAGGCGTTCTGCATTCGGGGGAGGGGGCTAACCTGCGTGTAGACGCCTGATTTTTCTTCGTTCTCATTTCTAGCCCAACTTGCTTCTAAAAGTTTCCCACTTTAAACGAGCGCTGCACAATGCCTTCAGTGCCCAGAAATCAATGCATTAATTATCCTTTGTAATATAAGACAAGTGAGCGGATTTTCTAATTCCAACTGTGTAACATGCCACCAATGCATACCCATCTCCAGGGGCGGATTAACCAAGGGGCAACTGGGACACGTGCCCCAGGGCCCCGAGCTCCCGAGGGCCCCGCTCAAATTTGAAACGCAGGGAAAAAACAGACCACAAAAGCAAAAAATTGTTTAAAAAATTAAAAATCTTGAAATATTTTACAGAATGATTATATAGATCATTACATAATTACTATTTACAAAAACTAACATTATAACATTAACATTTAACAATATAGTACTAACAGTACGTGCCGAGACACACAGTAACTTTCAGACATTTATTTTGGGGGATTTTTGAAGAGCGAAATCTCCAACTACCCAGGTAAAGTCAATTTTCCGAAGGATGTCGCTTTCGATGGACATTAGGGAAAGTACGCTCATCCTCTTTTGCATCATTGTTGAGCGCAGCTCATTCTTAATAAGCTTAAGGCTTGAAAACGTACGTTCGCCACTACAGTTAGAAACCATAAATAAATTCGCAGAGTGATCACAACATTTGGGAAAGTGGGTGCGAGTCCCTGTTTGACGAGAAGGCGAAACATGTTGAGTTCTTTGCTGGCATCTGTGTCGGTATAACAAGTTTGCTTCACAACTGGAGTTCGCAGCATGGATGCAAATTGTACAAGTTCGTCAGCAAGTAGCTCCTCCAGATCGTTCTTGTACGTATGAACCAATTGTTCAGCGGCTTGTTGGAGTTCCTGTCCATTGAGATCTTCAAATCTCGCGAGGAAACCGAACTACCGACACACCTGACCTCACTGTACGCTCCAATGCGGTCGGACATCGCGCTCGTTAATTTGCATGTCGATGATGACAAGGAAGATGTCGACTTTGAAGCTTTCCCTAGCACTTACCTTTGCAGTGTTGTCTGTGTCGTAAACCAAATATCCGTCAAAGGCTACATAAAGTACCTACCGAGTTGCCTGAGTATGGTAATTACCTCATCTTTTTATCCGATATAGACGATTCAAACCCTAACACTAAGAGTAACACATGCCTATTGTCTAATACAGTGTACCTACGAATTTAACTTCACAGAATTAAAAAATAATACTTCACAAAATAAACCACAGAGCAGCAGTCAATATTTATATTAGTAACTGATACGCGATAACTGTTCCCATGCACCGCAGCCCCAGAGACCGGGGTGCTAACTTTCAGATGTTTAATTGCAGATGTTTTTTTTCAGATGTTTAATTTCAGATGTTTAATTTGCCCCATTTGCCACATTTGCCCCAGGGGTCCTTAATCCGCCCCTGGCAGGGGCGGATCTAGGAATTTTTATACGTTAGTCAAAATGGCGGGGTACCCCATTGAATTTGGGTCTCTGAAATGGCATTTCTCGCGATCTGACAACACTTTTGAGCATTTCTTTTAATGTTTTCAAACATGTTTTTTGTCCAATTCGAACTTTGATAAAACATGAATTATTTATTCTCGACTTCCTGTCAAAAGCAATGAATAGCCAGATCGTATTTCATACACCAGACAACGAGGTTCAACAACAATCGGTCAATATGAAGTTTAAACCTTTTTAAAGTCAATACGAAATATAGCTTAAAATCGAATATAGCTTAATCTTAATCGTCGTTTCGTCGACGGTATATATGTAAATATATGTTAATGTTATTGAGCAACGATAATTAGGTAATTGGGCAATGATTACGGCAATTGATAAAGGTAATTTAGCAACGATTACGGCCAGAGATAGCAATACTAGATTATCAATACACTAGTTTAAGACTAGTAAGACAGTAGTTTATCAATCAATATATACATTTACATGATTGCCGTACAACCCTTGCCTTTCCGATGGCGGACATCTTTTGGGATTAGTTTCTCTGCGCCAAAATTCCTATTAAGAAAGCTTGAAGTGCTGTTTACCGCACTGAGTAGTTCGTCGACAGAACTCTTGCGCGAAACGTTGATTTTCCTCACTGGCAGGCGAGCGCCGCCCACTTTTGCCCCGCCCACTTTTACCGCCTCGCATCCTCGCGTGCCCCCGTTGTCCCCCAACGAGCGAAGAACCACTGGCACCCAGGGTATCAGTGCCTATGAATTACGAATAAAATCACGAATGAAACAACTGGACCTAGCCGGCGCAAAGGTGCTGGGGGTTGGGACGGGCTGCGGAGCAGCTGTGCTGGGGAAAACTGGACCTTGTTGTAATTGCGCAATTTTTACAGCGACTGCTGAAGGTCGATTCGGAATTTTTTATGCTAGCAAAAAGTTACATCAGTGACCTACGCTAAATCCGCCCCTGACAATCTGCCAAATCAAACGAAGCCATTATGCTCGTTAAAATCAAACTAAACGAAGCAATTGCGCTCGTTAAAATCAAACTTAACAAAGCCATTCTGCTCGTTTAAAACAAATACATTGCCAATTAATTTCGAAGTACATAAACAGGTTTTTTACGAAGGTATGCACGTTCTAGTATAGACACGCATGTTATGTATTTAGACTCGGTAATTCAAAATCTGTTTTTAGAATTGAAATAGGTTTACTATTAACCATAATACTAACCCTAATACTAACCCAAATAGTAACCCGAATACTAACCCGAATACTAACCCGAATACTGGCCTAAAATTCATACAAACCTGCAGTCTGTTAAATTTTCTTGTCTCGTCATTGGACTAAAACTCCCGGATGGGCAAGGTTGAGGAGCTGCTGTTCCAGCGACACAATAATAACCAACTGGACAAATCTTACATTGCAAACTCTCTGTAAGAGAAACATTAAGAACATTTTAAACATGAAACTTAGTACTCGTGGTAGCATCGAGAATTTCAATTTATCAATTCAAACTCCGCTTTACTGACACCTATGGACCCGTATATAAAGGAACTTCAAACTTTAAAAAATTCTAGAATTAGTACTGTATGAATGAAACAGATGGTAACTATCGTGATAATTTTTGGAACGAAAATAGTCGAAAGAATTGGTATAGTTATTATTAGTTTGAAAAATGGATGGGTTAAAGATGATCTATAGTCAAAAATAAATAATATTTAAATCAAAGACCTTCAAGTGTGATGTTTAGAAATGTTTTAATAATTTTACGGTATCTGCTCTTGAACTCGAGAAAAAACATTTTGATTCTCGTATTTTATGCTTTTGGACGCCGCCATTTGAAGCTAGTTTTCCACTTCAGCATTTCGCTCGCCGCCAGCGAAATATTTCCACAATGACATAATTTTTTTCAGTTATCGACCAATGAAAACGGGAAAAAATCATGTCATCGGCGAAATGTTTCTCTAGCGGCGAGCGAAATGGCGAAGTGGAAAACAGGTTTTAGAGTTTTCTCTTGCAAGGAACAAAAGACAAGCACTCAGTGACGTCAAAATTGAAAAGAAAACCGCCGCTGTACATCCACTTTGAGCCGTCGAGCAAACACTAAAATGGCGGCGTCCAGAAGCATAAAATACGAAAATAAAAACGTTATTTTTCGAGTACAAGAGTAAAACTATTAACAGTAAAACTATTAACATTTCTAAATATTATACTGAAAGGCCTTTTATTTCAAAGTGATTTATTTTTGGACTGCAGTTCTCCATTAAATGAAAAGATAACTTGGTAAAAATCAATGGTTTGAAGGAACAGATCATTTCGAAAAAAGTGGTTTGGAGAAACAGTTCCAGATAAATGCGCAGTTTGGAGAAAGAGATTGCTTGCATGATAAATGTGTCGTGTGGAAACCTACAGAACTTAGTACAAACTATGCAAGATGGTTTGGATTTGGAAAAATAAAAATTGATACAAAAAGATGGTAACAGAAAAAAAGTGGTTAATGGAGCAATAGAAAAATTATTTGAAGTGTGGATTGTAAAAACAACCTGTGCAGAATGGATTAATAAAGGGAAAAATATTATAGAATATAGATTTTGTCGTGGTGACATATTTAAATATAGCCTTGAATTGCGTGTGAACCATGGTGAATGATGTATAAGTGTAATATATAGTTCTTATAAGAACTGTTTGTTAAAAATATATAAAACTTAATAATTCATGAGGAAAACACAAAGGAAAATCATGACCGTATCGTGTCTTTATTATGTGTGATAAAGGTTCGTCCTGATTTACATAAACTTTTCCTTCGATTTTCTCGGCGAAAATGGCTTAAATCACTGAAATAGTTGGTAAACATGGTTATTTAGATACAGTCGTTTTTAAAGCCGTTCAAAACACTCGCAGCACATGTTTTATCGGATCTAAAACACTCGGCTATCGCCTCGTGTTCTAAACCCGATAAACTTCTCTAACGACGGCCCTTCTCTAACGACGGCCCTTCTCTAACGAAGGCCCTTCTCTAACGAAGGCCTTTCTCTAACGACGGCCTTTTTCTAATGAATACCCTTCTCTAACGAAGGCCTTTCTCTAACGAAGGCCTTTCTCTAACGAAGGCCTTTCTCTAACGAAGGCCTTTCTCTAACGAAGGCCTTTCTCTAACGAAGGCCTTTCTCTAACGACGGCCTTTTTCTAATGAATACCCTTCTCTAACGAAGGCCTTTCTCTAACGAAGGTCTTTCTCTCATGAATACCCTTCTCTAAACGACGGCCCTTCTGTAACGAAGGCCCTTCTGTAACGAAGGCCCCTCTGTAACGAAGGCCCTTCTCTAACGAAGGCCCTTCTCTAACGAAGACCCTTCTCTAACGAAAGCCCTTCTGTAACGAAAGCCCTTCTGTAACGAAAGCCCTTCTCTAATGAATGCCATTCTCTAACGAAGGCCTTTCTCTAACGAAGGTCTTTCTCTAACGAAGGCCTTTCGCTAACGAAGGCCCTTCTGTAACAAAGGCCCTTCTCTAACGAAGGCCCTTCTCTAACGAATACCTTTCTCTAACGAAGGCCTTTCTCTAACGACGGCCCTTCTCTAACGACGGCCCTTCTCTAAGGAAGACCCTTCTTTAACGAAGGCCCTTCTCTAACGAAGGCTCTTCTCTTAACGAATACCTTTATCTAACGAAGGCCGTTCTCTAACAAAGGCCGTTCTCTAACAAAGGCCGTTCTCTAACGAAGACCCTTCTCTAACAAAGGCCGTTCTCTAACAAAGGCCGTTCTCTAACGAAGGCCCTTCTCTAACGAAGACCCTTCTCTAACAAAGGCCGTTCTCTAACAAAGGCCTTCTCTAACAAAGAAAGACCCTTCTCTAACGAAGGCCCTTCTCTAACAAAGACCCTTCTCTAACGAAGACCCTTCTCTAACAAAGGCCGTTCTCTAACAAAGGCCGTTCTCTGACGAAGGCCTTCTCTAACAAAGGCCCTTCTCTAACAAAGGCCCTCCTCGAAACGTTGGACCTCCTACACACTATTTCGGCAGAACACCAACCTTTTTGAGCTATTCGATTTGTATTTCTACACTGTCTACGCAGCACAACACGTTTATATGGATGTGCGGAAATATGGAATTTATTTCGAGTATCTCACGAGTGAGCGAAGCAAACGAGCGAGATATCCTGTTCAACACGAGAAATAAATTTCATATTTCCAAGCATCCGTGTATATTATTATGTTTATTTCGTATACATTAACACGGACAATCTAAATTGAGAATTAATTTTTACTTCACTCAAAAAAGTAAAATAATCGTTGTATCGGTGAAACGATATCTTCATACGTAAAAATATCGTACTTCTACTGCGTATGTTGAATTTACCGGTAAAGGTATAATATAGTGGACAGTGACCGCTGCTTGACTTTCCAAAGTTAAACATCGTACCTCTGGTACACTAACTGGATGGGTTACCACCTTGTTCATATATCGGTCCCGGAAGACTGAAAATTAGTGTTGCCATAATCCAATGAGCAGTGCTAATTGAACTTCGGGCTTTCACCAAGAGCCTTGAATAAAATTGGGACCAGCTCTGGCTGGGGTAAGTGGTTAATTCCAGGGATAGGAGTGGCGCCCACCCCTACCTTCGGGTAGCAGCTAATGAAAGAGGAACCTACTAGTCGCCTCCGGCTACGGCCGGCCGGCCGGCCAACTTACTTACTTACTTATGTTGAAATACGATTTTTCTCAGTGGCCAAAAACTCTGTATCATACTAATGTTTATGAAATGAATATTTTTAACAAACAGTTCTTGTAAGAACTAATAATACACCATTCACTATAGTTCACAATTCAAGGCTATATGTTATTAGTAAACGTACGCGTTGCCCCTCGTTCCTCAGTGAACGTTCCAGCGGGACATTGGCAAGGAGAAATATTTCCAGCTCCAGTTCCATGTCCAACGGGGCAGGTAGTATTTTTCTCGAGACAGTAATGACCATTTGGACACAGGTTGTCGCCAGTCGGATCACCTCCTGTACAAGTATACCCAGGTTGACAAGAAGTACAATTTTCGCGCTCTTTTCCCCATTCGGCATTGAACGTGCCATCCCGGCAAGGAGACTGGAACTGAGTTTTGGTGTCTGCTTCACAATAGTGACCAGGAGGACAGCGAAGACTATACGTTTTTTAAAAAAGAGAAAAAATAAAACTAAAATTCGCGAAAACGCAAGATTCAATTAAGTCATGGTTAGAAACCAAAAGTGAACTAGCTCCGTGCATATCCAGAAGGGCCCTGCTAAACTAAACTTCTAAAACTTTTCGCAGCAATTACTCGTTTCTCAAAAGAAATTAATCAACACTAAAATTCAGCTACATTCGTTTCATAAGTAATATAAAATATACGAAATATACGAGTGCGACTTTTATCTGAAATACAATCTCTCAAATTCGGTTCTTTTACATATAAAAATATAATTCACAGGGAAAATTTAAACGGAATGAATATTTTGTAAATATATACAGAGAACTGATTACCCTGTCACTTGTTTTCCTGCATATGTGTTGATATCACCTCTAACATTTTATACTTATAATCAACAATTAGATTATATACGTTTTTACTAATGATTAGTAAAAAAATACTAGTAGTCTAATGCAAATACTACAATCTGATTGGCTACACTATTCGCTATCTATTTAACAAATAGACAACGCGTCCGAGTTGTCTTTGAGCGAATAGTCAACGAAGGCGAAGCCTGAGTTGACTATTCGCTCATAGACAATGAGGACGAATTGTCTAATTGTTTTAGTAGAAACAAATTAGTGGACTATTACAAATCATGCATTCTCCAAGTACGAGTTTGTAATTGCTTTGCTTCCAATTTTGTGTAAATATACTCCCATAGGCATAAGCGAATCCATATTTTCTTATTCAAAAATGTCAAACTGAACATTTCCCATTACTTTCGGAGTTTCGGGCCAATGTTTTCATGATTTCATCACTAGTATATAAATTTTAGCGCACGCCATATGTTTGGCCTAGATTTCAGGTTTTGCTTGCAGCGTGAATATGTCGTGGCTTCTGATTAGTCAGGATTGGATAACGCTACTAGTGGTCTATCACCAACAGACCACTAGTAGCTCAGCCAATCAGAATGCCGAATTTGTAATAGACTACGCAACTAGTTGGTTGATACTAATTATCAATATTATCGAGTAGCGACGAATGACGTAATAAGGATGCGTTTTTCGCCAAAAAACAATGCTTATGTCTCGTTTTTTTCGAAATAATTTTAAATAAATAACGAACATAAGTTAGCTAGTTTTTACTAAAACAATGAGATTATTCTCTCTCGATTTCTATGAGGCGATACAGTTAACTCGGGTTTCGCCCTCGTTAACTATCATCTCTTGTAAAATTCATTAATAATTCATGAAGAAAATTCAAAAGAAATTAATATTTAATCAGCATCTTTAACCCAGGATAAAACATTGATTAATAAAACATCAATGTTTTATCAAAGTTAACTTGCTCAAATTGAGCTTTTTTGGAGTTAAGATAATTTGTTTGTACCGTTTCTATAACTTCCAAACAAAGTATGTATTATATATTCTATTCATTTTACAAGTTCGTTAAAACATTCGCGGTCGATGTTTATGGGCAGTTACAACGGCTCGCCATTGTAACTGCCTATAAACATCGGCTGCTCATGTTTGAACTACATAGACATTTCGAGCTCATAATCTAATTGTTAATTGTTATATGTCTATTGTTTCAACTATGCTTATGTTGTCATATAACGATATTCTGGAAATAATATGAAAAGGAGAAATAAGAGAACTTCAATGTGTCGAAAAAATACTTAAGTAAGATTATTTACGTATATTCATGGACGACGTTTCGGACGATGCGTCCTTCTTCAGGTCAGATGTTCTTCAGGTCTCCATCTGACCTGAAGAAGGATCCACATCCACGAATATACGTAAGTACTCTTACTTAAGTATTTTTCGACACATTGAAGTTCTCTTATTTCTCCTTTTAATATTACATCCAGTTCTTTTGAGAACTTAGCAGCTTTCGTTGTTATTCTTTATATAACAATATTCTACAGCTATATGTACAGCATTCTATGTAGCGATAACAGTTATTTAGTCAATATTGAATTATATGAAATAATTAACATTCAGCTAAATTATATAAGCTACGGGTGGTTTCTGGATCGATCTATGCCATATCACCTCTATTATCTAGTAATCCCTTTCTGAGTAATCCTTAGTCTTAGTTATCCTTTTTTAGTAATACTTTTTTAGTACATTATATCAACGTGCGCTGCCCTGCTATTAATATTAGCAACTTTTACTGATGTTGGTAACAATGCTGTGTAAATTGGTATTTATGTTATATTTACGATATATAAAAATAACATTAAGTTTCTCTTGAGCACCTTTTTAACAATGCTATTAAACTTTAACTTGACAGTAGTCAACTCAAAAGCCTTTTTCTACTTTGACTACTGCACATAATACTTTCAATAATTTCCCGTTCAATTTTGTAGTTATCAATGAGTTTAAAGGAATTAATAGAAGTGACACAAAGCTCCTATGCATTGAGAGGAAAAGTACCTCGTACGGTCTTAAGTCATGGCGACGAGGTAAGATCGACAGAGAGCTATAATGCTTTTAAGAACTGTATTAAGAACATTGACATTGATAACTTTATTTAAGTTATTATTTATTACAGGATTAAGTCTCCTGTAATTTTAGATTATATTCTATATTAGAATATATTAGATATTCTACATTTTATATTGTGGAAATATCTGTAAATTAGCTGAGTTTAGTTAAGTAATATATGAAACACGAGGAAGAGTGTTTCATCAGGATATCCAAACACCGAGACGTTTGTTGAAAACCGAGGCGAAGCCGAGGTTTTTTAACAAACTTCGAGGTGTTTGGATATCCTGATGAAACACTCTTCCGAGTGTTTCACATTACATCTCAAACAAATCAGTATTTTAAGAGAAAATCGAGGTGAAAGTTGGCTTAATTTATGTAATTTCTTCCTCCGATGTCCAAACCACCGTCTCGATGCTGATTTCCTTTGTTTTCGGCTCATGAATTATTAATGATTTGATATGTGTATTTGATCACGTTAAAGGACATTGGCAACAAAAATTAAGTTTGTTTTATTTGAAAGAACTCTTAAAATAATGAAGAATATTAATTTATAGTTCTGTCATATTTTACTTAGTTCTTGAGATATTTAGACTTATGCGATATTCAAATGAGATGATCTATGACGTCATGTGATGGGAAAACATTTTAACATATTGTAAAATCGTGAATATCTTTATCATTATTAAATGAAATTACTTGAAACTTTGCATGTAGATACATACCACTAAACTGAAGATCATCGTTCAAGTCTTATGGTTGCCATGGTAACGGATTAGTTTACAGACCTCTTGATTTCGAAAACAAAACTATTTGTTTTCTGATATAGTAGACTTTGTACCAACTTCAAATCTCAGTTTCGAATTGGCTATGACAGTGAACATTTGCTGAACAGGTACCACCCAATAAGGTTCGGCACTGAAGAGAAAACAAATAATTTTGTTTTCGAAATCAAGAGGTCTGTAAAATAATCTGTTGCCATGGCAACCATAAGACTTGAACGATGATCTTCAGTTTAGTGGTATGTATCTACATGCAAAGTTTCAAGTAATTTCATAGTGCCTATAACGTCTGTGGGGATTTAACATATTTGTAATCTATGGATTCTCCTGAGATAAATTGTAATATATCTTGTCAGCTGAAAATCTCATCTTCATACACTTTTTTGCTGTTAAAGTTGACGGAAATGACGTCAAATCGGGCATCTGTAAAGAGGTTTTCATATAGACAGATTCCCGATTTGACGTCATTTCCGTCAACTTTAACAGCAAAAAAGTGTATGAAGATGACATTTTCAGCTGACAAGATATATTACAACTTATCTCAGGATAATCCATAGATTACAAACATGTTAAATCCCCACAGACGTTATAGGCACTTTAATAATCATAAAGATATTCACGATTTTACAATATGTTAAAATGTTTTCCCATCACATGACGTCATAGATCATCTCATTGAATATCGCATAAGTCTAAATATCTCAAGAACTAAGTAAAATATGAAAGAACTATAAATTAATATTCTTCATTATTTTAAGAGTTCTTTCAAATAAAACAAACTTAATTTTTGTTGCCAATGTCCTTTAAGTTTTATATTGTATTTTTTATTGTATTGTAGCACAATAAAAATTGACTAAATTCAAACATAACGAAATAAGATACCAAGCAAAATTTGTTGTATAACGAAAAAGAAAGCAACTTTGCATTTAACCACTACAATACTTTACGTACTTTATTTGTACATATGTACTCTAAATTTTTTTATAATTTTTGGCGAATTTTTTCAATGACACAATGATAACAGCAACATTATTGCTGAAGTTTTTTTCATCCTGCTAAAATATTCGTATTATCAATATTATTATGATCATCATTATTAATAATAATAAAACAAACTGGAAATAAGGTATCAGCGATATATTTACCAGGCGGAAAGAGTACCTTTAATAATAAATATTTAATCTATTAAATATAATATATATGTATATAGTAATTATTGTTTGCTACTCAAACGTTAACGCAAACTCATAAAAATGTTTCTGAACCCCAGACGGGAATCGAACCAGCAACCTTCTGATCTAGACTCTCTAACGATTTTTCTGAGTTTGTGTTAAAGCTTGAATAGCAAACAATTTACTATATAGAAATAACCAAGCTGCAAGTCACATTCTATTAAATATTTGTTTTTTTATAAAATTCACGTCAATGGCTATCCTAAAATTATTAAGCTGGGCTTCTATATTCTTATTAAAGGGATATGACAATAAAAATTATTTTTGCCTTTCTGATAAACAAACGGTCATACGAGGGTAATCCAAGTGAAACAAAACATCATCACTAATTTCTACAAATAAAAATCTTGTTATCCGCCATCTTGTTTTAATACCTTACCTAATTAACATGACGTCACAAGCAGGGTAAACATGATGAAATTAAACTTTCCTTTCTGGTACCTGAATTTATGTGGTATACTTTTAAAAGTATTGTTCAATCCCTGCTTGTGACGTCACACGCATATCGAAAAATTATCCAAGATGGCGGATCATGGTGGAAAACAGGAATGTCTTTTGTCGAAATTAGTGATGATGTTTTGCAAAATAGTCGTTTTGTTTACTTGGATTACCCTGTGAAGGCAACTTGCTTATCAGAAAGGCAAAAATAATTTTTATTGCCATATCCCTTTAAAGAAATAAGGTTCATTAACGCAGTAACCCTTGGTTTACTATGAATATGCATGCAGCGTGCATAGTCGGGATAACTCACTTAAGTGAGATCCCATGGGCATTGAGATTTCAAATGAAAAACTCTGTGTTCATAAGAGAAAACGGGCCAGCCCAGTTAGGTGAGATCCCACCTCTATAGCTTCGTGGGATCTCAGTGAAGTGGGATAAAAATTTACGATATTAACAATTTAATATTAATTGGGATGGTCCAGCTTGCTGGGATGAATCGACAACGCTAATTGGTTCCTGGAGCGATTTTGAAGGTCAACGTAAATTAACCGGGCTAGCCAGGCAATTTTTTCTCTGTTAAGTAGGGCTGAAATCATCTCAGCGAACAGAGCCTTAGCAGACAATAAACAAGCTTAATGAGCGTTGTACTATAGCGTTTCATAGGTTACGGGGGTTCGATTACTGCGCGCGATTCAGTATGGTTGTTAATGAATATTTTTACGGCTATCATATGAAAATACAGTTTATCAAAACCTACGCAGCAGTTGGGTAACCAGATGTTCCTTCGGGACAAAAGAATCCTGCAGGGCACGATTGGCATCCTTCTTGTTCAGTTTTTGCAAGGCTACTGTTGCCGTATTTTCCAGCTGGACAAGGTGTCTTGATTAAACCATCAGGACAGTAATAGCCCGTTGGACACATACCATATCCTTAAGTGGAGGAAGAATTGAGGCATAAAATAGATGAATTAAAAATTAATAAAGAAAACATAAACATATATACTCCTTTTTGGCCGCTAACAAAACAAAAAGAAACCTACATAGCTAATCACACAAGTTGTTGCAACGTTGTTGGTCGAGGTAACACAGAGGCTATCAAGGAACAATATTGTTGAATGAACATATATGTTGTTCAATACCAAATGTTTCTGCGCAGGATACTGTGATCCAAACACGCGGGATGTTGCGAGACTTTCGAAAACCGTAAAATTTTTAGCTTTTCGAAAGTCGAGCAAACATCCTGCGTGTTTGGATCACAGTATCCAGCACGGAAAACCAGTTGGTATTTCTTTATATAGCAGTTAATTTTATTTAAAAATTTCAAAATAAAGGCAGGAAAATTTCAATTATAAGAGTTAGGGTTGTTGGAGCAGGAAAAACACTATTGATAGAACATGCATGTTAGCTATTGTTATCAATGTTGTTCAACTTTGTTAACAAGTATAAGATAAAACATACTGCGAAAAGTCTCAACCTAAAAACTAAAGATTCGAGTTATACAGTTCCTGGACCAATAATTTGACTTCATTACAAAGTTATATCTTACATTTTTTGAAGTTGTCGGCTGGTTGTGGTTTTTGTAGTAACAGTATTAACGGCTGAACAATGATGTAACTTTATTATCGTGGTTGAACAACCTTGTTGACAACATTGCTTATCGTAAATAGCACAACATTGCCCGGCCGTTAGCAGCACAACAATTATATACTCACCGTTAAAGCACAACAGTACTCACGATAAACATATAACAACATTGCCCATCCGTTAGGAGCACAACATTGCTCAGGCCTGTTGACAACTTGCAACTGGTTGTTTCAACAAGTTGTTGTTGTATTTTTACGCGTATAGTGACGAGAAAAGATCAAGTATGAACGTATAAACACAATAAAGCTCAGTTTCTCTAACGTTAAAACTATTCCAAGAACTCGTGCCTTTTTAACTCGCCATCTACCTTCGACTAGCTCGTCATTCGTGTTGTTAATGACCGTAATTGACTTTGCGGTTCATAATATGATTACCTTTATGTGGTTTCTCAAACATTAATTTAGAGTAAACTTTAAAATATTAACAGTTTCATGCAGCGAGAAAAGGCCATAAATGGAATTGCACTTTTCCCGCTTTTTGTTAATTTTGAATAAAGTAAGAGCAAGTAATTTTTTTTCTTTCAATTTTTCATGTTAAATCACCTATTTAGTAAGCCATTATTGACATGTTATATATTTTATTTGTATATTTTCTGGAAAATGTTAGGTCAAGCGGCTGTAGCTTTTGGAGAAAACCCCGTTTGTCAACGAGTCTAATTTTGTTGTACATAATAATAATAACAAGACGCCCGCTAGGCGTTAACTCGGGCTACTTTTAGGGACATGGCGCGCATATTGCCTGCGGAGATGGGTATGCATTCGTGGCATGTTAGACAGTTGGAATTACAAAACCCGCTCACTTGTCTTATATTACAAAAGATAATTTTTAATGCACTGATTTCTGTAATCAGGCACTGAAGGCATTGCGCAGCGCTCGTTTAAAGTGGGAAACTTTTAGAAGCAAGTTGGGCTAGAAATGAGGACGAAGACTAAAATCAGGCGTCTACGCGCAAGCTAGCCCCGACGGTAAACTTTCCCAACTGCGATTCATTGGCAATAAAACGAAAGTCCAGAAAGTCCGAACTCGCTTCAATTCGCTTGCATGCCTTGCAACGACTATGTTGTCATGTTGACGTTTCGAGTTCTTTCTTTAATCTCTCATCTGTGTTTCTCTCATCCAGACAGGACTCGTAAATGCTTTTCAGACTGCGATTCATTGACAATAAAACTGCCCGAAATCGCTTTAAATATTCGCTATTTATACGCCCACGCAATAATTACATTCTCTCGACGTAGAAAAAAACCGACGACGACGACGACAACGACGACGACGAACACAGAAATGAAGCCGGATATGAATACTAGAATATGAATACTAGAATATGAATGATACTAGAATATGAATGATAGTAGTATTAATTGTATGTTCTCGTGACTAGGGACTTTAAGATCTACAACGCGGCAACCTCGATGACGTGGTCTTCAAAACAAAAAAATCTTCATGCGAAACAAAGAGAATGAACAATTTGTAGTCCCAAGAGTATTCTTAACACCGTCCTTGTTCTGTTTACAACGCAACTCTTAGCATTGTCACGTCTTCAGGACGACGTGAACTCGCTCAAAGGTGAGAGCTGTTCCTTAATGTTGATTTCAGCTCGTTTTAGCAGAACTTAAGAGTTTTGGAGGTTATAAAACAAGCTTCGAACCTTATATACGGTAGTCAATTTACGATGGCTTCTTTCAAATGCTTAAATTCACACTGCTTGTTAACATTTTGAGGGCCACGTCGTCGAGGTTGCCCCATCGTAGATCTTAAAGTCCTTAATATCTCACAAGTGAGCACAGCGAACATAAAATTAATATATTCTCGCAACCGTGTAATATCCTGTTTATGTTATTTTGTATTGTGTGAATTTGACATTCGGTTACTGTACGGTACCTGGTTTAGCTGAATTACTGCCTTCATTACAGACGTATCCCGGGCTACATTTCGAGCAGGCAGTCGCAGACCTGTTGCTGTATTTTCCAGGTTCACAAGGTTTCGGTGGTAAGTATTTGACGTCACAATAAAAACCAGCAGGACACGGAGTACATGAAGTCCATGAACCAAGAGAGTAAGTACCAGATTCACAATCAGTAGGTGAAGATGAGACATTAGAACAGAACTTTCCGGAAGGACAAGGTGAGCATGCCTACAGTAACACAATATGGACAAGTTGAAATGATAATGCTAATGTTAATTCTAATTCTGATTCTAATGCTAATTCTAATTCTAATGCTAATACCAATGCCAATGCCAATGCTGACGATAATGCCAATGGTAATGCTAATGCTAATGATAACAACTTTATTTTACCAGAGTAACCTTGTCAGTATTATTAAATTACAGTAACTAACCTAATTTAAATAACCTAATTAACGTAAAATGCTAAAAAATAATTATGTATTACAGCATTAAGATAGTATATATATATAAGGGATGGACCATTAGATTTTTGAGGGGCGGTTGGGCAAATACCAAAAAAAATTCGAGCAGAACTTTAACCAAGGAAAAAAATATCTTGCACAAGAAAACTACAGGAAAAAAAATCGTGCAAAGCGCCATGGTTTTAGAACTATACGTGGTATTTTATACGTTTTTATGAAGATTGTAGGATTTTATATCAAATCTGATATGAAACAAGGCTTCATATAAAATAGGGATACCTGTTTAATCAAAAACACGAACACGAAAACAAATCATATCACACATTGATATACTTCATGTTATACAGATTATAGTGAATATTGTTGCTACTTTTATTTTATACTTTCTTGGACAAGAAGTGGAGTTATTTATTAAAGCAGCAACCATTTTATAACAGCAACCATTTTATAACAACACCCTTTTAATCAACACAAAGCACATCTGCTCTTTAAAAACAGAATTATAAAACAGAACCAGAACAAAATATTTAATATATTAATAGTGTTTTTATATCATTTATACTTTGTCTCTATATTAATAAATTTCGAGCGCCTTTCCGATCATAAGCCCAAGGCGAGGGTACTAATCCAGCACGGCTATTTACACCGGCGAAAAGCAAAGCTAGGAAAAAAATATCCTGCAAAGCTAAAAATGTTTAAAATAAACCAAACATTTTTGATATCAAGTCATCTTCAGGGTTACTTTTAACCCTGAAGATGACTTTGTCTCGCAACGGCTCAATCTGCTACGTTGTAGTTGCATGAAAGGGGATGTTCCACTAGGCAACGTTTCGTGCAACTTGACTCGCATGCACGTTTCATCATTATTGTGTTTGTGACAAGGTATACATGCGCACCGAGTTGCCAAAGAGAAAAATTGCAAGACAAGTTGCAGATGGGGTATTTACACTGGGCCTGAAAAAAGTTGCTGCAATCATTGCAAAATATTCTACTTTCTGCGATGATTGCAGCAACTTGTGTCGCAACAATTGTCGGCCGTTGCGAAACGCGGTTGCAAGACAAGTTACATTGCATAGTGTAATATCGCCTTTAATCTCGTAAACGCGTTTGGTATATTTTAAACATTTTATCTTTTTATATTTTAAACATTTTATATTTTAAACATTTTATCTTAACCTTTGGCGAACATAATGACAACCTATTACAACTTTAGTAAAGTTAGGTAGTTGCAGCTTGATACTTGTAAAGTTGTAAAACATTTACAACTATTACAACATTGTTTAACTAAAAATGTATCTCTATAGATTTCTTAAAAACATTTAAAGAATCACACATCTTTACATTTTTTAGCAAACAGTTACAAGTTTTAGCACCGTTGTAGTAAAATCATCGCTTTACGGTTTCAGTTTTGATTTTTGGCAGCTGTAAGTCAATCCCATTTCTTCTAGTCTGATGACAAGAATTTTGAACTTTAAAATAATGTGTTAATGAAGGAACAATCCATTTACACATTTATAAGTTGCAAAATTATTAATAATTCATGAAGATAATTCAAAAGAAATTAATATTTAATCAGCATCTTTAACCCAGAATAAAACATTGATTAATAAAACATTAAAATAATTTGTTGGTACCGCTTCTACAACTTCCAAACAAAGTATGTATTATATATTCTATTCATTTTACAAGTTCGTTAAAACATTCGCGGTCGATGTTTATGGACAGTTACACAGTGGCGAAGCTAGCGGTCATGCTAGTCATGCTCAGCATGACTAAACATTTCCTGAAAATATATAGTTTTGTTTGCTTTTATTTACTTTATTTGAAATCTCTCCTTAGAACTTTGAAGTCGTGTGCATTTCGAAGAGAACAAGCAATAATAGTTCACGCATATTACGCAGATATTCTCGCTCCTTATCCGTCCCTGATTGATCGGGCGTCTAAAACCGCCGTCTTCATTCCCAGGCTCTTTTGTTCAGCCTGGCCCCGGCCCAAGTCATGCTCTTTGTGAATAGCATGACCAGCTATATGAACAGTCATGCTTATTCTCGAAATATGATTGGTTGACGGGACTTGACGCATGCTCAGTTTGCCTATTTTAGACAAGCTGGTCATGCTATTTTGGATGAGCATGACCATAAAATATTAGCTTTCCGCCTGACCAACTATGGCCTGACTGCACAATGCGTCTGTTTAAGGAGATCCTTGATTTATCATGGCATCAACGAGCTCTGATTCTGTCCAAACAGTCCTTGTTTGTGAACTGCTTAGAAAACCGTTTTCGGTTCGAAACATCAACGAGAAAAATCTTCTTGTTGGACAGCGACCAATGCCGGTTCTTGGCCATTCGTCTTTCTTTCGTTTTATTGGCAATGAATCGCAGTTGAAAATGTTTACCGAGAATTGTAAACCGGCAAACCATTGCAAAGATTCTCTCCAAGATGACTAGATGACAGAAGCACGGATGAGAGATCAATCATGAAGACGGAATGGACAGCCCCGAAGGGCGAAGGACAGGAAAATATTATTATGCTGTGTTGACATTTATCCGTGAGACTCCGTAATATTAATTATTATGAAACGTTGTTTTTGTCTGATTTAAATAAATTCTATATCGAAATGATCACTTGGATCTGGCGAATCGAACGCTGTACGTTTCGTCAACTTAAAATATGAATATCAGATGTTATATGAGAAAATGCGTAAGCGAGTAAAGTATCCCAAACCTCGTCTTTAAATTAAAATCAAAGGACATGGCTTCAAGATCTATTCGACGTTTACCCGGTGATTCAATGCTTTTATGTCCATTAAAGCGATATAATTTCGTAAAAGATATGTTTCGTATACCTTGCCGTTGATTTTTATAAACGTTTTGTCACACGAAGACCTTCAATCGAACAGATATTAGAAAAAATAGCATTGCCGTGTTTACTGTTTACATTAAAATTTGCGTGTCAGGCGTTATGCATTGGGAGGGCTGTGGGCGGGCTAGCCTGCGTGCGACGGCTGATTTTTCTTTGCATTAGTTCGTAGGCATGCTGATGCGCTCTGATATAAAGAGAAACGGTCCAAAATATGAAATTTTATAAACCTTTGAGCTGAAAAATCACCGCTCAGAATGCAGGAAATGCCATTTACGGGAATCTATATTTTAAAATTTTCCGGGGGTGCATGCCCCCGGACCCCTCTAGAAAGCCTCGCGCCTTCGGCGCTCGGATTATTAGTTAGCATGACCTCCCATTTGGGACCAGCTTCGCCACTGGTTCGCCATTGTAACTGCCAATAAACATCGGCCGCTCATCTTTTAATTACTGCTTAAAACACTAGAGTGTAGAGGACGCCTGCTCTCTAATGACAGACATTTAAGATCATTAGTGACCGTGTTGTCACGGGTAAGTTGAACAATTTTCGCAGCTCTTCTTTGTAGCTCTTCTTTGTAAAATGAAGTATTAAAATAAAAAACGATAAGGAGCACAGTTGTGTAATCCGCCAGGTATCATAAATAAACAATAAATGTAGGGTTGTCAAAAACGGACGGTTGTCGGCGAAATTCGGCTGATCTATTCCTTAGATATCTTAGATATCAGATTGATTTAATTTTCTGTGCACAAAAGTGTATTAAAGCAAATATTAAGTAACATTTCACTTGCAAATTAAGTGCGTTGGGACGTGAGGATGATAATATTTAACCTCTTAACCAAGTAGAGATTGGGAGGAAAAACTCATGTAACTAACAAAAAAGAGAATCTAAATTGCGATGTTCTTTAATAAAACATGTGCAGTGGGCTCGTAAAAATCCGTTGTCTACTCAGAGCGTTGCGCCATTAAGATCCTCTTCCATACACTTGCTTCTCACATTTACATGATCTTAATCTAATCCTAACCGCTTCTTAAGATTTTCTGCTGGAAGGCCGCCAGGGTTTTGCATACATTGTTTTTCAAGTCGTATACAGATAAATAATAATGGATGAACAACCAATAACGCAGACCTCCATAAAAATATATGCTTTCCCAGCAAAAGAAAGTGTTATAATATTCAAGACGAGTTAATCTCTATCAATTTCTCTTTTCATAAGGTTGGGTAATTTTTAAACCAAAATTTTCTTTCAAGCATAGTATGAGAGCAGTACGATTTCAAGGAAACATTCGTGTTTAGCTCAAATGTTGATACTCTTTTGAAAACACACTAGTAATGTATTAATCCCAAATTACACTCGAAACAGTGTTGTAACCTATATAAATTCAATCTTCACACACGAACTTACTCTAGCTTTGCTCAGGGTGTAGCTTCCAGGATAACAAGGTATTTGAAGATCATCTGTTTTAGAAGGACAAGCAGAGCCAGCTGGACATTCAGTACAGTTTGCTTTTCCACCAATACTAAAACTACCATCTTTACACTCATTACTAACGGCTTTATCCGTAAATGGACATCCGTAACCCGGTTGGCAAACCGTGCAAACCTTTACAGAAAATAGAACCAAATATTAGGATAAAAAATAAGTAATATGATACACGACAAAGATTCGCTAATAAAAACCTCCCAGTAAAATTACTTATACATCATTGCATGCATGGAATTGTTCGTAAGAGTAGCTGTAAAAATTCTCAATAAGTTATTAAATTACAATGTTTCATCACATATTTTTTTCTATCCTCCTTCCATCTATTTTTTTCTTGCCTGCTTGTTTGTTGATTTACTTGTTTGTTTGTTTGTTTGTTTGTTTGTTTGTTTGTTTGTTTGTTTGTTTGTTTGTTTGTTTGTTTGTTTGTTTGTTTGTTTGTTTGTTTGTTTGATTGTTTGTTTGTTTGTTTGTTTGATTGTTTGTTTGTTTGTTTGTTTGTTGATTTACTTGTTTGTTTGTTTGTTGATTTACTTGTTTGTTTGTTTGTTTGTTTTTGTTTGTTTGTTTGTTTGTTTGTTTGTTTGTTTGTTTGTTTGTTTGTTTGTTTGTTTGTTTGTTTGTTTGTTTGTTTGTTTGTTCGTTTACAGTGAAGTCCACCCGCCTGGTTTGTAAACGTTAGCAAGATCATATCCTATCAAGTATCTCATTATACCTTTGAGCAGATATGGTTGAGCCATACTACACCATTTTCTGCATCAGACATGTAGTTTGACGCTACTGTGGCTTTTGAACGTAACTTTAAAAGTTACTATCCATGACCCAACGTTTCGAAACTCCAATCTAGTGTTTTCATCAGGGGTGATCGTTGTAAAGTTAGGATCCCTATTTATACCCTCATAGAACCGATGATGACGTTATCTATTAACAAGATGCAAATAAGCTTCTGGTAATAAACCACCGTCATCGCGATTCAATGGGGCGTGGGCGCTATATTGGTATAAATAGGGATCCTAACTTTACAACGATCACCCCTGATGAAGACACTAGATTGGAGTGTCGAAACGTTGGGTTTAAAGTTACGTTCAAAAAACGTTTTAAAGTCAGAGTAGCGTCAAACCGTTGGGAAATTATTTGTTGTTCATTTTCTGCATGTTGTTCAATGAACCAATTTTTCCCCTACAGCAAAATGTCTAGGTCTGTCCCTAGGAGCCCTAGATCTATCCTTAGGAGTCCTAAACTCAGGTTCGTCAAATCGTCCAAATAAAATTATAAAATTATACGTTGAAAAAAAATTATACGATAAATTATATGAGAAAAAATTAGACGGTGAAAAAATCATAAACGTATATAAAAATATTTCATAAATCATGAAAAATAATTTTGAAAATAAGAAAATATTTTATAAAAATAGAAAATAGAAAACCATTCTTACTATTTGTTTTCCAGCTGAATATGTTCCTGGGGAACAACTTCTTTTGTCGTCACTGTAAACGGAAAGACATGCAAACCCTGCAGGACATGACGTACAGGCAGTCTGATTACCAACAGAATATGTTCCCTGAAAAAGAGTGTGATAATAGAAAAATTGTTAAAGCGATGAAAATTCACATTAGAATAGACGTACGGGACCTAGAACATGTAGTTTAATCGAGTGAAATGCCAATATATCGAGTGATATTCCCAAATCTTCTCCCGGCATTACCACCGCTATATATAACTCGTGACTAAGCTCTCGGCAACGGCCTCCGTAGCTCAGTGGTCAGAGCACTGCACTAGCATCGCGTGCTACGATTTTTACGACATCAGATTTTGGTTTTGAAATGCATATAGAACATAGAGAACACAGAAATGCTAAAGAAATTGTTCAATTTTAAATTAAAACGCAACTTTGCAGAACAACATTTGAGAGCAAATCTATTTCAAAAGTTGGCGCCATTTTGCGCGGCCAGATTTGACGTCACTTTGTTTGCAACTTTGCAATACTGATCAAGATGGCGGAATATTCAAATGAAAAAGTACGTACGAAAAGTACCAAGTACGAAAAGGAGGAAGATGAAAAGCTTGAGCCACTTTACGAAACCATTTCGAAACTGATCAATGGGAAAATATCAAGCCTTCGATAAGGGCGGCTACTTTCGGATGGGCGGTAACTTTCGGAGGGCGCTTACTTTCGGGTTGTTATTTTTAGCATCGGCCAAGTTTTAACCACTACCATACATTTTGCACAACATTTCAAAGTTTCGTTTTATTTTGATGAAATGACATAAGAGTTTTTACTTATTATCTAATGCTAATAATTTACCGTACTCGATACCGAATATTCAGTTACCGAAATCGAAGAGGACGTCTGAACGATGACAAAGACAAACTTATAACTACTGTCTGAAATTCCTGAATCTTTGATATTACTGTTTTATACATGTTTTAATCCATGCCATTCAAAATAAATTGTTAAACAGATGTTACAACTTATTTATACATGAAATAGTTATAGACATCGGAAGCGGCTACTTTCGGGGGGCGGTTTTTTATTCAAGAGAAGTTTGTTTTAAAATAAGACTCACAGGAAGACATCTTGCATTACTAGATCCATCAGCATTAGGACATTTCCACCCACTTGGGCATCTGAAACAAACCGATGCACCACCAAAAGAATAAAAACCAGCAGGACAAGCCAGCTGAGTTGCGTTGTTAGTTTCAGGACAGTACTTTCCAGCCGGGCAAACTGTACAATATTGAGCATCGCCAGTTGAGTAAGTTCCTAACGTCAACGAGGGGTAACAGAAAAGAATGTTAATATGATAAGAAATATTATATGAAATATGATAAGCGCGACTTCCCTTGTTTCTCTCTGATAGTCACCTGTGAATTTTGTCGGTAAATATTCACCGATAATCACCTCGACTTCGGTGACTAATTGTTATACAGAAACACAAATTTTAGCCAATCAGAACACACCTTTTCAAAATGTTATTTTATAATGTAAACCTGAACTTTTATTATAGCACTAGTCCCAATCCTAGATCACATACCTTCACGACATTGGAAGTTGTTAACGTTTGTGCCAATAGAAGGACATGCACGACCTGGTGGACACGAAGTACAATTCTGCCAACCACTTAAGCTGTATTGTCCTGGACTACAAGGTTCAGGTTGTTCCTATAGAAATACAACATACATTAGTAGAGGTCAATAAAATATGGAAAACTATACGTTTTGTTTTAGTTCTAGGCGATACTAGAACTACAGTAAAATCAATTCTCCACTTTTGCTAGCCGTCAGCGAAAACATTTCGACATTAACATCAGGTTTTCCGTTGTTTTGAAAAACCCCGAGAAAGCGGAGAGCAGAATTTTGCTTCGATAGAATATGCTTCGACATTTTTCGTCGCGAATTTTTTTTCTCTGGCGTCAAGCGAAATATAAAGTGAAAAAAATTCATTTGCACGGCGGTCAGAAGGGAATTTTTAGAAAAATCTCGAGAATTTGGTAGCTGATACAATTATAAAATTTCCACTATGATTCTGATCTGCTTAAATGCGCAGAAAGTTGTAGGCCCTAAACGGAGCTTGTCGCGCATAACAACCACGTCGTGTACAAACAACCGCATAAGTTTAGCTTGCATAAAATAATTTTGGCATTAAAATGATCATCATCAGGAAGGTGAACTAACATATTAACGATTAAAGGCCTTATTGATAAAATATTTTTTCACCTAATTGTAAACTGAAATGTTCTAGAATGTATGCAACTACGAGAGTCCCGGACTGAAGATTGAAAATGAACATTATGAATTTGGATTGGCTTCCTGAAAGGTTATTAGTGCGAATTTTTACACTAAGAAATTCTTCCGACGACATGTCTTTTGAACTACTGTCCTTTAAAGCTCCTGCTATATATATCAAATGAAAGCTTGATTAACAGACTCTTATATACGTAACAGGATATCGGATATCTTTGTAAGTAAATCCAAACACCTTTAAAATAGCGAAAACGGATTAATCTGGCTTCGGGCGCCATTTTGAATTTTGTCAATATAAATAACGTAATGTTTTATCGACGAGGTTGACGAAAACACACAGCGATGACTTAGCGTTTGCTGTTTCAAAAACATAAGTGTTGCCATAGACTATGTTGTTTTAGTCCAGGGTTTTCCATTTAGTTTTAGTTTTGTTTTGAACCAGAAAAATATTTTTAGTTTTAGTTTAGTTCTAGTTTAAACCTTCAAATTCTTATTAGTTTTAGTTTAGTTCTAGTTTGAATCAGTAATTTAGATTTAGTTTTAGTTTAGTTTTAGTTTGAACCAATAATTTATTTTTAGTTTAGTTCTAGTATGAACAAGTAAAATTAGTTTTAGTTTAAACCAGTAAAGCATTTGTTTAGTTTCCAAGGTTTGAATCAAAATCTGTAAAATAATGTTCCTGTACTAGGACAATAAAACAAATTGAATATGATAATAATGGGAATTTGTTAACCAATGGCAATGATATTTCAAGAACAATCAATTAAATATACATTGTATCTCTCTCTCTGCTTGTCAGCTAAAATTGGGATTTTGTTCACTTCGTTGCATGATTCTTAACACTAAACTGAGTATTACTCAGCAGATAATAAGAAATTTGCCCACGAGAATAATCGTTTAAAAAAATGGCGGTACATATGAGAGCGGCTATTTACGCTTGAGATACGAGTATCTACGAATAACCGACTCGGAAAACGCGTGTGTGCGTGTAAATTTTGTATCACGTTTTACTATATTTTTAATTTTAGTTCTAAGTTAGTGTTATTGGTTTTAGTTTTGTTTAGTTTTAGTTATCAAGCATCAAAAAAATGTTAGTCTTGTTTAGTTCTAGTTTTACACATTGATTTTGTTTTAGTTGTTGTTTAGTTTTAGTTTCCACAAGCGAATTATTTTAAGTTACTGTTTAGTTCTAGTCTTTGTTATTAAAATCACTTTAGTTTTAGTTTAGTTTTAGTCAACTAATAATTTCACGCATCACTAAAATAGGGTTTTAGTTTTAGTTATAGTTGACTAAAACAACACTACCATAGACCATAGTTAATTAGTGTTATAGGGACAATGCAATATGTGCTCTAGCTCAATAGCTGCTGGCTTAATGGGAAATAAAATCGTAACTAAAATCTGATGGTCAAACATATAGTAATTGTTTAAAAGGTGAGATTCCTTGTTAAATGCCAAATAATAAGAGTATCCACAGACCACAGTCTGTAGCGCAGCAGCAGTCGCTTTTTCAGTTTTTCTACCTCTTGTCATCGTAGTAGATATAGAGCGGAGTGAGAACCAATGTGATAGGATGACCTGTCAACACTACCCAGGGGCATGCACAGAACTTCCTCTATTAAGGCCCCGGGGGATTTTTAATTTAAGTTATCAAAAGGGGGCTTATTAGAGGAAGGGACCTATAATATAAGACCTACCACAGCAATGATGAATAAAGGTATTTTAATAATTATTTTACCATTCGTAGCTCAATGTCATATTGGGGGGGGTTAATAGATGGCTTATTTTTATTTTTCACTTAAAGAGGCAGTATGATCCGAAATCGTATGTGACTTAAGCTGTCTAATGGGTAGTAATGACTACCAGATACGCGAAAATAAAATACGAAATATTTGTCCACCATTAAATTCTTAGAGCCGCAAATTCCAACCAGAGGTTACATGCTGTGACGTCATCTACTCAACACAAACACACCAAAGCTATTGAATTTACCTTGGCTCACAATGTAGAACTGTTTTCCTGCGCATAGTTTCGTAAATATGTCTTCGAACTCTGAATTGCGTTCTGATACGAGTAATGGCGAAAGTTAACATCGTGTATGGAGTAGATGACGTCACACGCGACTCGTCTCAGTTTCCTTATGTTTATAGGCAAAATTAATGGCGGCCGTAAATTTCTTGAAGAAGCAATTCAAACTTGATAAATTTAAAGACTTAGGTCTTTCGTTATGGAGTTAAATGCTAATGTACGTTGTCTAGGTCAGTTAAACTAACGATTTAGTAGAAAGATCGGAAATGAGGAAGTTGATCTTACTGCCCATTTAATGGGGGGGGGGGGGGGGGGCTTATTAGAAATGGGCTTAATCCCGAGGATGGGGACTTAATAGAGAAAATACGCTAAATATTTACATCTTCCAATGGACACTTGTTTCCAGCTGGACAAATTGTACATTTCACAGCATAGCCAAGGCTGTAGTAACCAGCAGTGCATTCTTGCATCGCATTTCTAGAAACAACAAAGATCGCAATATTTTAATTTATAAACATTAAACCCTACAGACAAAACTGAATATGCCATATGGTTTCATAACCGCAGAAACCTTCGAGCAATGACGATAGAACAAATAAATAAGATTAAACAATGTAACACCTTCTCAAAACCCTCTTGTTAGTTTAATTCCAAGTAATATTTCAAGGAGTGAAACTGATTTCACTATCGGAAAACAACATGTACTCAAAACTTACTCAGGCAGCGGACATTGAAAGCCAGCAGGGCAATTGGTACAGTTTATGGAACCCATCTTCCCATTCGTTGTTTGCCCAAACTGACATTTTACAGGTGTCTGTGTAGCAAACGGACAAGCGTATCCAAAAGGACAAACTGTACAATTGGCTTGACCAAGCAACGAATACGATCCTTCAACACAAGCTGTTATTGATTCACTTGGAGTGGGACAGCTATAGCCTGCAGGACATTCGATACACGAAGTCGATTCCTAAGAGATGATCAAGATAAAGGTAAAAATCTAAGCTACATGTATGTACTAATTGGTAAAAAATAATCAATCAAGTTAAAGGGATACTCCAGCCAAAATACAAATGTAGTTCATATGAAATATCTTACTGACTTTAGTTTATTTCCAAAGTTTCAGCATTCCTATCATATTTCGACGCCATATTTGTTTCTTAAATATGACGTCACTGAGCGATTCTATCTCATATTATGCCTACGAAGCTCCTCTACTTTACTGCATGAGGAACTAAATGTGTGAAGTTGATCGACCAGGTTGTTGTAGTCTTCAGAAAGACTATTGTTGGTGACTGACATTTCGACGGCCTCAGCGGCGGTCATCTTCAGAGTAAGTGGTTCAAACCATTTACTTTATGAGGAACTAAATAGTTTATTTCGACTAATTTTCGTCCAAATAGCATTCACAACAGCTATCATTATGTGATCGCCATCAAAACAACTCCACTGCCGATAAAGAATCACTCAAGGACGTCATAATTTCAAAACCAATATGGCGTCAAAATCCTCAAATTTTCAACTTCAACTAGCCATATCTTCTTAACTAAATTGATAGGAATGTTGAAACTTTGGAAATAAACTAAAGTCAGTAAGATCTTTCATATAAACTACATTTATATTTTGGATGGAGTATCCCTTTAATGTTATCACTTTATCATTTGGTGTTTGCACTCGATAATCGAGACGAAAGCGTGGTTATTGGTAAAAGAAAATTTTGCTGAAAGCATATTCTTGACACCCAATCGGGACTAGTTGCGAAAAACGCAACTAAATGGCCACCGTCAAAATGGCCACCGTTAAACCCGCTATCACTGCCGTATGAAAGATCTAAACAACTATTCTAACCAGCAGCAATGAAACAATCAATTTGAATCTAATGGTGAATTTACAATTTGGAGGGGCGGGGGGGGGGGGCACATTCGCCACAACTATATACTTGGGTATATATTACAATGTGGTTACATGAAAGTTAGGGGAAATTAACGACATATGTAATTACAACCCTGTTGGTTGTAACTCCCTTTCACCATAGTTTGCTAAACCTACTTCATATTTGCTGTAAACATCCATTATTGGATGTGAAAGACTGTGAAAGACTTTTTAAATTAAATTATTCATTATTTTTCAACGTATTAGCTTAATTAATTTGTTGCAATCACGATATATCCATAGCAACGGTTGCTATGGTGACTGATTTTCGTTGATTTTACATTCTTTGTAAAATGACAAGGGTTTTACATGGATATCGACCAACGTTCATGTTAATGTCTCCTATATCACGCTGTTTTTTTTACGTTGTGTAGTTAAATTGACCACTACTTATCAGCCTGCTCGATCAAAACCCATTTCTTTGTATGTAGTGAGGGTGCTACGAACTCCTTATAAGCCTCTTTTCAGAATCGGCTCCTGGACTATTATCAATAATATTTTGCAAAATTTTGAAATACTTTAGCTGGAACCTTTATAACTTTTTAAAATGATGTACTATTATAAGCTCTTCATAAGGTTCATTTTAACAATAAATGTATTTTAGGGTTAGCATAAAGGTTGGAATTAAGGTTGAGATTAGTGTTAGAATTAGTGTCATGATTAGAGTTATAGGATGACCAAATATTTATTTCTTAGTAATCGATGGACGAAACACCAGTAGACTTTCGCATGGTATTGCAGCTGGTATTGTGTTGTAGCTGGTATTGTGTTGTAGCTGGTATTGTACCCAAAAAGTAAACAGTTTGCACTATTTAATTATTTTTTATATTTTATGTCTTATGAAACAATGAAAACCATCCAACGCAAGCTTTATAGTTCAAAGACTGTTTGAACTAAAACTTCTCCCGTTAATTTACGGGCACGAATTTTTAGATATAATGTGTTTTTAAAGTTATAAATAGACTAGTAGACATCAACCCAGTCATTATACCGAAGTCCGTACTGCCGCCCTACTAGATTTACTAGTAATTCTGCATCTGTCCAATACCTAGTTCGCAAGTGTAAGACCTCTAGTCCTCTACCTTCCAGAAACCTTTTTTAATAGGTCTTCGCGCGTGTGTAATGTCCTGACGAGTGTTGTTGACAATCTTAACATTGTCGATTTAAGTTCTTTTCGTCGAAATCTGTTTAATTATTATTTTACCGCACTTTCGATATCGTATGACCCCGAAGACCCACGTACTACGTAGCCTAACATCCGCTATAGTATGTTGTTTTTAGATAATTACGAATTTATTATTACTATTATTTGTATATTAGTCATGTAATTATGTACTGGAGCCGCAGTAATTGGATATTGCTGTTGCGGTTACCCAGCCTGTATTTATTATGAGGCGAAGTTAATAAATTCAAAAATTCAAAAAAGACTCTCAGCTAAGTTAGGTCCACTGAAAATATATTCGGATTGACAAATGAAAGGGTTATTGTCTACATTATAAAAGCATCAATCAGTAAGCGGGCGAGGGATTGTTGCGTACACGTATTTCTAATATTGTGATAACATTTACGACAGTCGAGGAAAATGCTATTTAAAGTACCTATCCAGCCTGTGGGGATTTTACATATTTGTGATCTTTCGATTCTCCTGAGAATAATTGCAATATATCTTGTTGTTCGAAAATTTCATCTTCATACCCTTTTCCCCGCTAAAGTTCACAGGAAGTGACGTCAACCCAGGGACACGCGATATTTTGCGGAGTGATTCAGCAATGAAATACAGCGAAAGTTTGGCTTTGAACTTTAAACAGCCTGTTTAGACAAAATTCATTGCTGAATAACGCCGCAAAATATTGCGTGTCCCTGTGTTGACGTCACTTACTGTGAACTTTAGCAGGGGCAAAAGGCATGAAGATGCAATTTTCGAACAAGATATATTACATTTATTTTTGGTAGAACCCAAAGATTACGAACATGTAAAATCCCCACAGGCTGGATAGGCACTTTAACTGTCACGTTGAAAAGGCAGGTGTCGTAGGTGGGTAACCAAAGCAATCTCGTTACAGTGTAACAAGCCACAGTTTTCGTCCTGAGAACCCTATAATCGCACGCTTTTTGTTTCTTAAATATCATAAAAGTAAAACTGTACATGGAGTCTAAACAAAAGAATATTACGCCAAGTTATTTTAATGCTGCATGTGGTTACGTTATGACTAACTACTTACTTACCTTTATACTGTACGTTCCAGGATCACACTTAATTGGAAGGACAGCAGGATCCGGACAAGCTTCACCAGCAGGACAAAAACTACATAACGATTTACTTTCAAGAGAGTAATAGCCAGGTTGACATGGTACGGGGGGTTGGGTCACGTTATCACACTTATATCCAGCAGGGCACGATGAACATTTTGGAATCTGCAAGCAGACATAATTAGATGAGTTGGGATTATTAAAAATATATAAGGAATAATATAAAGAAAGATGAGAGAGATGCCTTTTTCTGTTGCCATTCAAAGACACTATTACAATGTTAGCAAATAAAACACTAGAAAATATATATGAGGTTAAAAAGTTCGACAATCAACAATAAAATTTTTGAGATAAATAAAAAAGTCTTTAAATGTCGATTAAAAGTACTAATGGGAGGTACAGTCCCTCACATGGCTCGGTAGATCGTTCCACAGTCTCCGTGCACATGGTGCACATACAGAGAAAGCCCGATCTGCCATGCGCCCTCGAAAAAGTAGGTAAATCAGACTGATCTTGAATTCACTACACGGGCCTTTAAAGGGAGCCAATGAAGTTGCATCAGGAGTGGCGTAACATGATCCCTCTTCGCAGACATATGAATGAGACGAGCAGCACAATTCTGGACATACTGAAGACGGTTTACTTGGTAATCAGGAAGGCCGAGTTACAGTAATCCAAGCGAGATGTTATGAGCGCATGAACAACGGTTACTGAGCCTTCAACAGTCCGGTACTTGCAAATTTTGGCAATGTTCCGTATATGGTATATTGATGTCTTGACAGTATTGCTAATGTGATGCTGCAATTTAACATGCGGATCAAGTACTATACCAAGATCACGAACCTTGTCCGAAGGACAAATTTCTTCTTCCCCAGAATGTATGGGGAGGGGATACCTGATTTTACATAATTGTTGCTTGTTGCCAATAACCAGAAGCTCTGTTTTATTTATCATAGAAAATTAGAAGTCATCCAAGCTCGAATGCCAGACACCGCATCATTTATGATTGAAACTGCATCTTGATGCTGTTCAGATGAACTCGAATCGAATGAGAGGAATATCTGGGAGTCGTCGGCATAGAAATGAAATGAAAGGTTGTACTGCCTGATGGCATCACCAAGAGGAGACATGTACACGAGGACATCCACCAAAACCGAAAAGAAAACAGGCTAAATCTGGAGTAGCTCAGCATACTTCGATTAAATAAGGGCACCAAAAAGCTAAAATAGTAGTTACTGTAGAAACGGAACTTAACGACAAAAACCAACTGGAATCAAAATACAGAACAGAAAAAGATAAATTTGGGAGCAGTAATAATTAGGCAGCCACACGGCGCCAAATTTACATATATTATACAGGTTCGATTCCTGTCCGGGACTCAGAAACATTTTCTGAGAATTTGAGCTTGACGATCGTCCATGTATCGTCTGTGCATGTCTACTCCAAACTCCCATATTTATTACATCACAGTACATATGACATATACAATACACTCAAGCATTGCTGATATATATAGTGACTGCCGCATAAGCATTACATTATGTAGTATTGGTCAAACCAGTACATCATTGTAACCTTCACTCTCCAGAGTCTCAGTAACTTCATCGTTAGAACGTCTCACTGGCAATCAGAAAGTTACACATTCGACTCCTTTCCGAGACTCAGAAACATTTTCTGAGGATTTGAACTGGACGATTGACAGTGCCCGGGGAGGGAGCGCCCAGGATACGAGGGGAGT
This sequence comes from Chrysogorgia sp. JL179-B06, assembly GCA_035772405.1. Taxonomy (NCBI): domain Eukaryota; kingdom Metazoa; phylum Cnidaria; class Anthozoa; order Scleralcyonacea; family Chrysogorgiidae; genus Chrysogorgia; species Chrysogorgia sp. JL179-B06. The sequence continues at coordinate 612,901 of JAYKKM010000147.1, forward strand.
GGAGCGAGGGAAGAGAAGACCCTGGTAAAGGCTGGTCACGTGACTCCAACGATATTGGATTATTTTGTAACCTGGCTTATTCTCGCTTATATCATCCGGGGGGCCGGATCGCTGTGAAAACATACAACAAACTTCTATAATTGAAAGTATAAACAGTATATGGATAATTTAAAAAGATTACAATTTATTGGAAAGACAGGACGGACTGCAGACAGAAGTTGAAAGATGGTGGATTACTTCGAAAAATACGTTGATTTACTGGACATTTGTGCATGCTGTCATAAGATAAACATGATTAGTATTTAAAATAATAGTCATAGTCTGACTGTATTAAAATTGTAAATTCGAACTGTTCTGGCGTTGATCATAGGGACTTTAAGATCTACGACGGCAACCTAGGACGGCGACGGCAGTAAAAGCAATACAAATTTTAGCATTTGAATGAAACCACGGTCGATTGACTAGCGTATTTGACACTCCAAGCTTGTTTTATGATCTCCAAAACGCTTCAATATTTCTAAAACGATTATAGTGTCTGTGTTTAAGTCAGTCTTAAGTCACATCTCTCATCTCTCCGCGAGTTACCGTCGTCCTAAAGACGTGAAAATGCTCTCAGTGGCGTTGTAAACAGAACGAGAACGGCGTTGAAATTACTCTTGGGAATAAAAATTATTCATTCTTATTGTTTCGCATGAAGATTCTTTTGTTTGAACGACGTCACCGTCCTAGGTTATCGTCGCAGATCTTAAAGTCCCTGTTTTCACAGCGATCCGGCCCCCCGGATGATATAAGCGAGAATAAGCCAGGTTACAAAATAATCCAATATCCTTGGAGTCAAGTGACCAGCCTTTACCAGGGTCTTCTCTTCCCTCGCTCCACTCCCCTCCCATCCCGGGCGCTCCCTCCCCGGGCGCTCCCTCCCCGGGCACTGAGAAGACCCTGGGTACGAGGTTGTTGATACTGATGGTATCGCCAAAGACTCAGAAGAGGATGAAGTTTTACGAGTGAGTTCGTCAAATCGATTTAATGTCGACAACGTATTTGCAAGCTTCCATTGATTGGCCGTCATTATAGGGATGTCATTAAAGTGCCACTACGATAAAATTTTTACCTATCGATATTTTTACGTATTTATAAAGCAGAGCTGCTAAATATTACTCGGTTGAAACCGTTTTGCGATTCGACGATGGCAAGTATTATTTTTCTTACTCCGAATCTGGAGTTGTTATGTCCGCCATTAATCGTTCATGTTCTTGACCAGCGTAACGGAAGTGACGTCAGATTCTCAACGCGAAGACTCCACGTGGCTAATTCTTCAAGTAAATCAAGGTCGTTTTTCCAAATTCTTCGTCTGAAAGGTAGGACATTTCATCTACTTCTCCAAAAAAACAAGAAAACAAATAACCTCGACAGAAATTCAGGCGTAGCATTGAGAATCTGACGTCACAAACAATATTACCTTTTGAAATTGCGAGCTCACTTGGAACACGTTCTTAGTAATGGTGGCCTAAATAATAGTGATTTCAGAAATCAAAATACTTACTTCAAAATACCATTTTTTAGTTTTTTTTACATCGATGATCACTTTCGACCCTGAAATACTATTCTATGCTAAAGAAAATCTAAAAGACGGGGTGCATTTTCATCGTAGTGGCACTTTAAGGCTTGCGTAATTCACTAGTGTATTTTTTGTTCTAAAATAGCTACGTTGTAACATGTAAAAGGAACTGTTCCAACGAGTAGAAACATCCTGGATGGTGTGATGTTGAGGGAGGTTGTGTTTATCTTGCAAGTTCTTGAAACGATGGTGTGATCGAGGTAACTAGCTGTTGCAGTCTAGTGGTTACCAATTGGCTCAATTAAGTAGGAGGCAAAATCTCTGAAAACCCACGTCTGAAGTTATTGCAAGGGTTGTAAATCCAGCGCTACCATTTCCGCAAGCTCTGATTTGGCGCGATCGTTTGAGGATCTTTTTGTTGCGTCATTTTGTCTAAAAGTTTGGTAAGCTGCATTTGGTGGATTCTTTTTCAGTTTTTCAATGTCGTCGGGCAGGCTGCACGTCGTTCCTTTGACAATTTTCAATTTTCCTTTCACGTCGTTCCTTATTGATCTTCCTCGAATTCATAGTAAGCGACTCGATGGCAGCTCCTGAGTGGTTCTTGAGAAAACTTGTAGTGGATGTCGCCATTTATTATCTTTACTCCTCGAGATATTAGCGAACTGCAAATATGGCATTTGGCCAGGTTGGTGTCTTCAGGATTTACAGTAAAATAATTCCAAATTTTACTTTTGACCTGTAAGTCGTGCGAGATATTGAAACTCTGTCAAAAAGCCAAGAACCGGCAGAGGCAAAGACCGAAGTTATTATCCTTACGCAGATAATCGAAATGAGAATATGGACCAAGGCAATTTAACTGGCGCAGCTTTTGTGGATTTACGTAAGACATTTAACAGTAATAAATCACGATTTACTACTCGATAAGCTGTATTGTTGGTTGTATTGTTTTTAATAGTTTTTTTTCGCAGTATAGTTTATTGGTAATTTTATTATAGCTTTATTGTAGTGTTATGTAATCTATAGTATGTTACCTTTTAGATGTCTTAACCCCTATATCTTTGTAAATTTTACTGACTCAGGCTCATCTTGATAACAGTGTATATTTTATGCTGATTAGACTACCCTGGTTAAATAAAGGTTTGATTGATTGATAGGCTGATTACGACATGGAATAATCGGTAATTTCCGATTCTGACACAATCGGCCAATCACTATAGTTTCTGTTAAGCATACTTACATTGCCAGCATTCGTCCAGTATTTTCCTGACAAGCAGGCAACACGATTAGAAGGATCGTCACAAGTAAATCCACTGGGACACGGTAAGCAGGAAGAGGATGCAATGGGACTCCAGGTTCCTAGTATAACCCCAAAACAAAAATGTGATTGATTAAAAAATTAGTCGTCAAGTATAACATAGACAAAAAAGGCATTTTTTAAGCGATTGATCATCAAAAAGTCATTTACGAAAAGTCATTTTTGCATGATTCATGAAGATACTTAATGATAGCTCTAATAATCTAATGATAGCGTCACCCTTCAATGTTGAATCTGTTTCTCTGAAATAGATTATTTTACTTTTGACATAGTTTAACGCTACTCTGCCTTAACTAGTGTCTTCATCAGGGGTGATCGTTGTAAGATGATCGTTAAAATTCTGCTTTGTCGAAGCACGCGAGGAGGCTTGGCATATTATAAATAGTGCCCATGCCCCATTGAATCACGATGTCAGTGGTCTGCTAATAGAAGCTTATTTGCATCTTGTTAATAACAGCTTGTACTTTTTAACATTTATATAGAACACATAAAGTGTTCTAATACGTTCACGTGAATGCAAACTATGAAATACAGTTCAAAACATTTATTGTGTATTATAAAATAACATCTCTCAAACGTGCACGGAGATTGGCTGAAAGCTGTGTATCTCATAACTCGATAGAAGCATAGAAAGGATTACGTCAGAGCGGATATATAGTGGGCGGGTAAACGGGTGTGTTGTATCTTACGGCAGGAGTGATACGGAGTAGGACTGGACCCGAATAATAAACCCGCGCTTCCGAACCTCGGCCACCCATTGCTGTGGAAAATTTCCAAACGAAGTGTTCCTTAACTGTAATTTTTGAATTCTATATCAGGTGTAATCACTTTTTGTTTTGTTATTTTTGACAATTGGGACTCAGAATCATTTTTCTGAGGATATGAGCTTGACGATCGTCCACGTATCGTCTCTCCCACATTCACTACAACATTGTGTATATTAACGCATTGATATAGTTAGGTTATTATGAGTTCAGTCTTCGGCAACTTGTGATCTTGTTTCCGCCCTATTTGCGTGCAGTTATATTCCTCTTCCTTCGACATCAGGTCTGTTGTTTTTAGAATAATATTTTCAATCGTCATCTGTTTCATCGCTGAAAAATAGTTCCTGAAGTGATACAACAATTACACCGCACTCGACAAATTCCTCGACACATTCCTCCATTTTTTATATTCAAATCTCTTATAGCTTAGCTTTTCACGCGGATACGCCCGTTTCCCCGTCCACTATATATCAGTCATGATTTACGTCATTGCATACGCCTGAGCAGTGAGGAGAATTTACGCTTTGGAACGCTGTATTTCACGTTGTATTCATGTCCTACGGGTTATTTTATAAAGGAAACAAAAAGAGTATAAAAATATGTACTCAAAATATCTCGTTCACCCACCATCTCATTCACTCGTGATTTTATAAATCGAGAGATGGAAACAAGGATATGTTTTCAATTTCTTAAGTGTATGTGCCTAATCCACAGTTTAAAGTAGACTGCAATGAAGATTTTAAATTAGTGATTATGTCAAAAATTAATGAAAATTTACCAGTAAGGCATTGTTGACAAAAGTCCTCTCCTTCTCTGCTGTAATTACCAGCTAAGCAGTCTTGTGGCAAAATTGATGATGATCCCTCACGACATTTTTGTCCAGCAGGACAAGGAATACAAACAACAGCACGCCGAGAACTATAATAACCACTAGAGCAAATCTATAGAGAACAAACATGGTATGAAGTACATGTATGCTGTCATAAATTAGTTTGAAATTATAATACCAAGAACCTGGCTAAGAGGTTGTACTACGGGCTACTCTGCCATAGTTTTCCATGTGCTTGTTTTTGCCCCCCTGTCTGTACCTATGCTTTTGTACCTGTATTTAATTCCGTGTTTGTGCCTTTTGTACCTGTATTTAATTCCGTGTTCATTCCTATACGTCCACACGTTTGAGTTTTTGTTTTTATTACGCGCTCACGTTTGTGTTTTTGTTTCTATTACGTGCTCACCTTTGTGTTTTCGTTATTATTACGTGCTCACGATTGTGTTCGTGCGCGAATTTGTGTCCGTGCGCAAATTTGTGTCCGTTCTCGAGTTAGTGTTCGTGCTCGAGTTTGTGTTCATGCTACAGTTTGTGTCCGTGTTGGCGTTCATATCCGTGCTCGAGTTTGTGTTCGTGATCGAGTTTTGTCTGTGCTCGAGTTTGTGTTCATGCTCTAGTTTGTGTTCGTGCTCCAGTTTGTGTTTGTATCCATGCTCGACTTTATGTTCGTGTTCAAATTTGTGTCCGTACTCGAGTTTATTTTAAACTCACCTTACAATTTTCATCACCGGTAATACTAAACTCTCCTTGCTTGCACTCCTTTGGGGAATCGGAAACGTTTAGACAAGAATGTCCAGCCGGACAGACGTCACAGGTAACCGCTCCTTCGTTTTCTGAAAATTTGCCAGTAGGACAAGGAAATGGTTGATCGGTACTACTTGGACAATAATGTCCTCTGAAGCATTTTATACATGCTGTACCGTTACTAAATTCACCAGCCTAACAAACAAATATAAAAAGCTAACATGAAATCCAAACTATTTCATATTTCAAATTAAAGTCATTTCTCCTGAAAATGTTTTTAATAATCTTTTTTGGACCTAATGGTTACCACATATGGTACGGACAAAACCCCACTTGACAAAAAAAACAAAACTAAATTACCAAATTCAGATATTGCCATCTATATTCCATCTTATACTAACTTCTCAAATGGAAATTTAATTTGAACCCTAGATAGAATTAACACATTTGCTACATAGTGGGCTTGTTTGTAGCAGCATACCAGCCAGGATCTTAAAATATAGTTGTTAGGAGAAAGTGCTGGCTTTGCAATATCATCAGTAAATCGCGTCTTCTCTGATAACGACGTAAGTCGTAGGTCCTCAGAGCCTTAGGCTGTATTTACACGGTACCGGATGAATTTGGATCCGGTATAAAATCCGTACGGTCAGTTATGTTTACACTGTACCGTCTTTATTTTGATCCGGTTATTTTTTATCTGGGTAGAACAGATCCGTGCCGAATCCAAATTCGTCCGTTACCGTGTAAACGTACAGGTAGCCTTAGTAATTGAATATTACAGTCTGGGGTCTCCATTCACCGCAAGAGTGATAATTAACTAATATTCGAACGTTTAAACATGAGGCTCGGATGAAAAGGTTAACCTTATACTGCGTTATCGACTTTAAATAAATTATACTGATGATACTGATACTGTTCAAGGTAATACAAATTGTGGACTAACCACATTTGTATTGGAATATTTTAGTATAGCATTGTAGTTTTGGCTATAACAATATTATGCAAGAGTACGAGCCTTGAGACGAGTTGGAAATGATTTTTGAACAACATATATATACTTCAGGTTAAAAAACGTTATTAACTTCTATTTTTGGAGAACATTCCTTTGCTACATTCACTAGACTACAAACATCATTTTCTTAAAGTGCATATGAAGCGAAATTTTTTTTTTACAATTTTTGAAAGCTTAATGTTCATAAATATTGGATTGATAACACTTTTGCTTCAAAAGTTGACCATCTACCGCGCGGTCAAAGTCACATGACTGTCGTTGTTTACTTTACATAGTTTGCGAGAGTCAGCTAGACGATATCTCTGAATCACTTTCACTTGCAATCCAGGTGCAAACCATGTGACGCAATAAAGCCCACAAAACTCGAACCCAGACCTTCTTCTAATGGTCAACTTTTGAAGCAAAAGGGTACCCATTTGTGCCCATAAAAAAGTGGTTTTAAAAAGGTTTTTTTTATTTCTTTTATGAATCCAATATTTATAAACATTAAGCTTTCAAAAATTGTAAAAAAATTTCGCTTCATGTGCACTTTAAGTACGAGTTGATAATGTTGAACACACAAGCAAGACTTTGTTTCAAACAGATAAAATAAATTAATGTAAATATTTAGTTTTTAAGCAATATAATAAAATAAAATGTAAATACCTGACAGCGTTTTGGTAAAACATCTGGAGAAGAGCAAATAAACCCAACAGGACAAGTCAAACATTCACGAGAGGCTTCAGGAGAATACTAAAAAAAACATTTAGTACAACATTTATAACTACATGTAAAATGACGAGTCCAGATAAGACTAAAATAGCTTTCTAGGTTTTAAAACCTATCTAATAAAGTTACGTTTTGCTGGCTTAAAAGTAAACAAACCTGTCTCACTGAACAGGGAATTGGTTCTTGCGTTTTGTTCGGACAACGTGAACCAGCAGGACAGCTTTTGCAATTCACTTGACCTTGCTTGGTGTTATATAAACCAGGAGCACACTGTAAATCCAAGTGAAAAACTGTTTAACTAATTTCTTTCGAGTTACAAAAAATAGGAAAAGTGAAAGGGAAATCCCTATGCTGCTATAAACTTAAAGAGTGCATCAATATTATATTATATTAAATATAAAATAAATAGCTTTAGAAAAATAGAAAAAGGAAAACGAAAAACCAAATGGAAATATAAACTAAAAACAAAAGGAAAAGAAAGAAAATTATTAGATTAGAAAGAAAATGTTGAGAAGAAGAAATAAATAAATGAGAAGAACAAAACGAGTACGGAAGGAAATAGAAGGGCGACAAAAAGAGAAAAAGAGAAGTATAAATAGAAAAGAGAATAAAGAGGTGACATAGGTATTTGTAGGATAACGACGGTGTAGCAAGATATGACAAAGAAAATACATGCAACGGAGAACGACAAACGGAAGAAAAGAAGAAAAGTGGAGTATTGGAGTAAAGCAAAGGAAAAAATCAGAAAAAAAAGGAAAAGAAAGAACACGCCACTTACGCTATGACAAACAGTCGACCATTTTACATCAGTGTAATATCCTGCATCGCAAGGGATTGGTAACTCGTTAGAATAAGGACATCTGTAACCTGCAGTGTGAAATACATATAGATTACTACATGCGAAGTGCGACTTAATGATTCATATTCATTATGCTCATTGTTTGTGTTTTAAACTCACTCGGTCGCAACTCGGTCGTACCTCGTTCGTTCGTTTAAAGGTCGTATAACGTCTGTGGGAATTTAACATATTTGTAATCTATGGATTCGCCTGAGAAAAATTGTAATATATCTTGTCAGCCGAACATTTCATCTTCATAGACTCTTTTGCTGTTAAAGTTGATGGAAGTGATGTCATAGCGGGCATCTGTCTACACGAAAACCTCTTTACAGATGCCCGCTATGATATCACTTCCGTCAACTTTAACAGCAAAAAAGTCTATAAAGATAACATTTTCGGCTGACAAGATATATTACAACTCAGGAGAATCCATAAATTACCAATATGTTAAATTCCCACAGACGTTTACGACCTATAACCACACAAACAACTCGTGAATATGAAACCGCACAAAGCACTTTTTCGGAAGCTTTTACTGATTGGCTCTTAGATTATTTTACTTGAGGAAGTCCTGCGAGAGGCTTGGCTCTACTTCGTCGAAGATGAATGTCTTCCTGTAGAGATTTGAGAGTCGGGGCGATGTATAAATATGTATAATGTTTGACTGTTCTGACCATGCGTTGATTCGGAGACCTCGGGTTCGATTCCCGGTATTTTAATCTTCTTGATATTTTAATAAACGTTGTTATGGGTTTTAATAGTCAGTATAAACACATTAATACAGTAGAGAGAGAGAGAGACCTTTTTCGCCTAGTCTATCTTATAATGCAATGTATTCAATATTGTACAGTGTAACTTTGTCTAAAAGTACCTCGTTGGCACTGCTTGCATTCAGATGATCCATTAGTGATGCTATAGAAGCCTTTCGGACACGGCCAAGGAAATCTTGTTTTTAATAAAGGACAGTAACTTCCAATTGGACATATTTCACATTTCATTTGGCCAAGACTTGAGTACAATCCTTTTCCGCACACAGTTGGATTTTTCTTCTGTAAACACCTGATAAAACCAGCAAGGAAAAGATGAAAATACGTATACAAAAGAAACGTTGGAAAAATGCTTTTGTGATATTTTTACTCCAAACAGTTACTAGTAACTGGTAGTATACCTGTAACCAGATGGACACTCCAAACAATACAAAGCCCTGTCACTACTGTAGTAGCCATCAAGACATGGTTGGGGCGTCATTTGGGGATCACCACAACTATAGCTGGCTGTACAAATCTTGCATTCCGTTGATCTAGTAGTGTTGGCATAGGTACCATTACTACATGCAATTGGAGCATCCATGCTTTCTCTGGGACACTGAAAACCTTCAGGACATGCCTTGCAATGTGTTTGTCCACTTTTTGAAAAAGTGCCATTGGAGCAGACTTCAGGAAGAGAAGATTTCACAAGGCATCTAAAAAGAATGGTAAAAATAGATCACAAAACGCTTTACAGAAACACATGCTTAATTCTAGTCACGAAAGCATCCACTCTTCACTATCCTATTGTTTTCGGAACATGATTTTATACAATATATTCCAAATTAATAAGGGAGACTTCAAATAACACATTGATATATCAGTTGTGTAATAAAATAGGCAATTCCAATAAATAAATGTTCTTTTAAATGCTTAGCTTTTTAGAAATTTTATTTTTTATTATAAAATAACAGGAAGTACAGTAAATGAGCGAGTACACGCTATCTGATTGGTTACTGAGCTCAAAAACCGTGCATTATAACTCAATAAAGCATAAGCTGACGTGTTTCCTCGCGTAGATTTTGTCGTTTTTGACGGATTTTAAGTAGTTTAAGTCACAAAAGAAAGTCAAAGAATAGCTGGATACAAAGCTAATCAAGGTACTAACACAACAGAATGTTTTAACTACAACGTTGAGTGCATTTTCATCGCTAAAATCGCCAACGTGTTTTCATCATAGACTTCCTAGCAACGCACATAGCAACGTCATTTATAACAGGTAAATCTACATTTTTCATGGCTTTATTGTTAATTTAATGGCCGTTCTTTTATAAAAGAAATAAAAAACTTTGTCTTGTGTGATTATCGAGTTATAATGGCACTCGAGAAGCTAGTAAAACACTCGGCTATCGCCTTCTTAAGCATTTTATGAAAAAGAATGCTGTATCATATCACAGTTAATTGCTATTATGTAAATAATTACCACGTATTTTTATGTGCTTATTTTACCGTATATTTTACGAATTAAAACCTATGCTTGCCTGTAACCTGCAGGGCATATTACACACGCTGGTGTTCCTCCATTACTATAATACCCATCACTACACTCCGTCGGGGTTTGTTTAGGATCAAGACATGAAAATCCAGCCGGACAAATTTTACATTCAATAGATCTTGTTTCGTTAGCAAACGTTCCATTAACGCAGGCCACGGACGAGTGCATGTTACTGGTTGGGCACATGAACCCTTTGGAGCAATCTTCGCATTTTGTACTACCAGGACTGGAGTACGAACCAGGTTTACAGTCAAGAGGTTCAATTGATTTATTGGAACAGCTGAGAAGCAAAGAGTTAAGAAAAGACGGGATAATTAAGATACTGCTAAGTTCTCAAAAACTTAATAATATAAAATACGGCAAAATAAAAAATAAAAGTTAAGAATATGTAATAATAACTATACATACGTAATACATTTGAGGACGTTTCACACGGTGTAACCTTCATCAGGTCAGATGACTTGATTTTCAGTGAAGTTATATATTATATATAATCAACATTTGTACCAATTGACCCGTTAGATAAACAACATTAAAGGAATACCGAATGGTTTTCCTTGCAGGATACTGTGATCCAAACATGCGGGATATTGCGGTAAGCGAGTGTTTTTGCGTCTGTTGTGAAACAGCAAACGCTATGTTATCGTCCCAGTTGTCCGTTAGGACGTTTGTTTGGATGGTACTCCTTTTGGGTGATCCGTTTTAATCGGCCAATATTCGTTGGGGACCTTGGTAGACAAACATGGCCGATAAATTTCCAGCATTTATAATGCCAAATAAACAGGTTTTTACGCTGGGTATGCACGTTCGCATGGTATAATAGGTATGTATGTTGTATGTTATGATATAATAGGTATGTATATTATGTATTTGGACTCGGTATTCCAAATCTGTTTCAGAATTGAAATAGGTAAAATATTGATCGAGATAACGTTCAAAATCTACGACGAAACGGCCTTTTGCGATTTGAGATCTACAAAACGTCAAATGACTTTGAATAAATGCGTACAAAAAATTATTGCAAGAAAAATGAAGTTCTTGAAATGGGCTACAAAAAAGAAGCGGGTGCCATTTCGTTAGATAAAGTATAATTTGATGAAAAATATCGTTGAACATGTTTCAACGAGTGAAGTGCGAGCGCAAATTTGATCGTATGTATACAAGGCGTGCGACGGGGGATACCGGGACCATTCTCATGCATTGCGAAACTTATAGCAAGTAGTGAAAATTGGGGCAGAATGACATCTTCCTGCCATGATTGTGTTAAAATTAAGCTGTTATATTAAGCTGTTAAACTGTTACATAGCACTTGGCGAAAAAGTGGGGGACAGCTGCCCCTTGCCTGTTCAGTTTGATCTTCAGTCCGGGACACACAAGAAAACTCTCGTAGTTGTACACATTCACGATCATTTCAGTTTTCAATTAGGTGAAAAATATTCTCGCGATAAGGCCTTTAAGAATCTTCCAAGTTAGCATCATTATAACAACCCCTAATCCAATTACACCTTAATAAAATAACGTCAAGAGAGTAAACGACAATTTAGATCTTATATTTTGGCGTGCGCGTTCGATCCAAAAAATCGTTAACATCACTTGACACACTATTAATGACAAGTCCTCAATATGCTTAAAGACAACATATATACAAATAGCACACAAAATACTAACTGAGCAGTAGATATAAGCTCATTGAGAATCATCCCTTCTACCCTTTTTGCGGCAGCACATCTACGAGTTCTGTGGACCTATTTTTAATTTTTCGAAAGTCGAGCAACCTCTCAAATGTTTGGGTCACAGTATCCAATACGGAAAACCAATTGGTATTTGTTTTATAAAATTTCTACAGAGAAATATCAGTGATGCCAAACATGGCGGGCATGGAGGTGATTTTGTAAGTCCGTTTCAGTCTCCCGCACTACTTTTCTATTTTTCTCAACTATGTTCATGATGAAAACATACACAAAACATAATATCAAGAGTCAGAAATTGACCACTAATTTCAAATTTGTATAAGTCAAGCCGAGTCAAAATGGTACATTTTTATACAAACAAATTAACACAAAATGCAGAATTAACACAAAAATGACGAAAGAAGCCCTTTAAACAATTATTGAGAAAAAATAGGTTAACGATTTCTTTTTACCGTTTGCCCTCCATTTTCAGACAACTGATCACAGAACATTACTAAATCCTTTTTAAGTACTTGGTTACTGAATGTTTGTCAGTTTCACTTCGATTGAGGACTTCTTTCGTTCTTGTAAATGATTTCGTAATCGAACCAAACAAAACCTAAAGTATAATGCCGTAACTGGAACTTAATGTACAAGACCGCCTATTGGACTGAAACTGATGTGCAAAATCGCCCTTTATGTCCGCCATATTTGGCTTCACTTTATTCCAGGAACATAGTCCTAGAGTTATATATAGAGCTCACTGGGATACTCTGATCCTGTACGGGTATTGACCAACCAGAGTGCTTGCAAATGTTATTTTTTAAGAGCGGTTTCTAGAGTGGGACATCTCACTCTCTGATGAAGGGCCTTAATACGCTACAAACACTTATATTATTAGTCGCCTACTCTGGGCTACCTACCTTATCTAATCTCCTTTCCAGAACTTCACAACGCCAAAGGTACTGGAAACGAGATAGCTTCAAATCGTACAGCCTGGGTCCGGTTATATGAAACCCGGATACTGTACGTCACTACACGGTGGACAACTCGATATCCAGCGCATAAATCGTATCTGCCTTATAGTTTTAATAGCACATTTATCCGTTGGGTAAGACTTATAATACACCTGACAAGTTATCGGGGCTATGAACAACCGACCTCCGGTTCCTGAGAAACAGGATCGTCGAATATTTAATAACATTTCTTTTCGTAAAATCTATTTAAACATCATTTCAAGTGCCAATGAATCGAAAATTAAGTTTGTCTTATTTGAAAGAACTTTTAAAATAACGGAGAACATCAATTTACAGATCTTCCATATTTCACTTGGTTCTCGAGATAGTTAGACTTATGTGAGATAATCAATGGCGTCACACGGTTTGCACAACATTTTAACATATTGGAAATTGGTGTATATCTTTCTACCACAATACTTTTAAAAATATACCATATAAATTCAGGTCCGTAAAGGAAAGTTTCATCATGTTTACCCGCGGTTTGCACTTTGCAGGACTTCAAAAGATGGAGCTGTGGGAATCATTTTCCAGACGTTTTCCGCCTAAACTTACAATATTTTTAGTCCAAATACCTTTGAATACTTTCTACTTCTTAGGATATTTAGGATGAGTTCGATTTGTGAACATATAATTGCTTAAATACGCGAAAACTCGGCTTCGCCTAAGTAAAACTATATAGCGTAGTTACAGAAAGTGGTCACTCCAAGATGGCCGCCGCTAGCTATTTCCGGCTTCAAATCATTAACACTAGATGCTCTATCCAGTCCTATTTTTAAGATCAGTGTGTTTACCCTGATTGTGACGTCATGTTAATTAGGTAAGGTATTAAAACAAAATGGCGGATAACAAGATTTTTATTTGTGGAAAGTAGTGATGATGTTTTACACAAGAGTGGTTTTGTTTACGTGGATTACCCTCGTATCACCGTTTGTTTATCAGAAAGGCAAAAATAATTTGTATTGCCATATCCCTTTAAAGGTTTCCTTATCGTGCTTAATGTTTAGCAAGTTGATCACCAAGACATTTTTGAAAATAATAAACTAAAAATAAAATGTTTAGTAATTTTTGTTATGGCTATTATAGCGTAATATTTTATGACGAAACTATGAAGAGACAGGCAAAGATGTTTGAAGTTTCTTGTCCAACACAAGAAGTTTGAACTAAAGTTGTCAAAACAAACACACCAAACAAAAGAGCCGATAAAAATGTAACCCATTATTCGCGTTAATCAACTTTTGAACTGGGACCTGATTATGTTACTATTAATTATAACATTAGTAATTAATATTTCGTATTATGGTTATACGATTCTTCTTGTTTTCTTTACTATGGCTATGTTCAAATTTATTTGATGAATATTTTTTACCAGAACTTTACAATACAATGAATAGTATAGGTTTTAGAAGACTACTTTAAATTTATCCTTCTAAAAAAATTGTAAAAAAGACAAGCATCTGCAATTTAATTGAATGCTCGGTTTGTAATTTTCATTTTGATTTAAATAATTCTAACGGTATAATAAGCAATTTTGCTTTTACCTGTATCCAGATGGGCATATCAAACACTGTGATGTTCCTCCACGACTATAATACCCGTCACTACATTCCACCGGGGATTGTCGAAGATCCGGACAACTAAACCCAGCTGGACACGATTTACACTTGACAGAGTTTGTTTCATTTGCATATGTCCCATTTAAACACGCTAGTGGCGAGTGTTGTTTTTCGTTTGGACAAATAAACCCTTTTGGGCAATCTTCACAGGTTGTTTGACGAGGAATAGAAAATGTACCAAGCTTACAGCTTACAGGAAGAAGAGATTTATCATGGCAACTGTAAAAGAACGAATACAATAAATTTAATTTTACAAATTTTTCTAATGTTTGTTAAAAATAACATACCAAATAATGGCTCCAAATCGAAATTTATTGTACACTGTTTTTGAGTGACAGTTTTAAGTCTCTGACAATAATGTCATATCTGACAATAATATTGTCATATCTGACAGTTAGTACTTAATCAACTAAAAACATTCACTTGTATATATGTATAATAACGTTTTACCTGTGACCTCCAGGGCAAACCAAACATTGCGATGACCCACCAAGACTATACTCTCCAGCACTACACTCCACTGGAGTTTTCAGAGGACTTGGGCATGCAAATCCAGCGGGACAACTTTTACATTCAACTGATCTTGTCTCGTTTGAATAAGTTCCATTTCCACAAACAATTTGAGTTTCCATACCTTCAGTTGGACACATGAAACCCTTATAACAGTTACTACATCTACTTCTTCCAGCAATAGCAAAAGTACCATTTGGGCAAATGGTTGGAGAATCAGAGCTTGTTATACAACTGCAAAAGAAAAAAACGTAAAGTTCATTCACCTTCTCAAAGGTATGTTCGAAACCAAAAAGATAAATTGTTTTCCTGCACTCTTTCAAGTATATTTCAGACGACTTTTGAATCACATCAGGAAAGCTTTCGAGTTCAACACGTTATTTTTAAAATAAAATCAAGATTTTTACAGCAAAGCCGTATTCAAACATAGTAATGTTACAACATATAAGATGTATTAAGTAATAAGGTTAAAATTGTAGTATCAATGAATATTATGATTTTAGAAAAGGGTAAGTCGCGCAACGTACTTTCATCGGAAGACTAGTTTCAAAGGGTTGGTGCTGCTATCGCAAATGAGCGGTCACACAGGTCACAGAATAAATACTCAACCAGAAGTCCGACTCCCGTAAAAACTTGTCCCATCAGTGATTTTTCCTTTTGCAGTTATTACAGTGTTTGCTATTTTAAATAACTTTGCTAATATTGTATGTATGAACTTCGGATACGTTTTAAACAGCTAATAGCTACAAATGTGAAACTTTGTTTTTTTATGTAAAATAAATTTATACGGTTCTTTTAAAGTTATAGATTAACAACAAACTACAAGATGAGAAATTATATCATTCCAATATTCTTAAAATATATTCAAAAATAGGTTCACTAATGTTCATCTAAAACCTTTTCTGCTTCAGTTAGAAAACTACAAACGTTTGTAGAACTCTGTCTTTTAATTAGCTTTTGTTTAAAACATATCCGAAGTTCATACATACAGTATTTGCAAAATTATATGAAATAGCAAACAGCACAACTGCAAAAGGAGAAACAAACTTCAACCATTTCACCCAGCCCAGACAAAAATATAGGACGTTTTCCTATTTTTTAGAATACTTTCCGTTAAGCTAGAAACTTGAAAGTTCTACCACAGATATAATTTTACAGTATCTTCTTTTTTATATAAAGCTCAATCTTCTGTGTAAAGTACTTTACGAACAATATCCAAAATTAAACAACATTTTGGAGAAGTTCAGTTCGCATTGACGAGCAATGGTACGAACATTTTGAACATTTAAAAAAATACAGATAACGTCAAAACTTGAACTATACACCAAATGAAAGCTTATGAAATTGTTAACAACATACGTACACGATTATATATTATATATATACTATATAAGCACCCAGCTGGTCTCTGTAAGTAGCCTCCTCTGCAGCCAACTCTGTATGGGCTCCCTATAGTGGAGAACTGTATAGAGAGGGAACTGCAAAAGAGGAGAAAAACGAAGGGGGGACGACAAGAGTGAGGCAAAAAACGAAGGAGTTTTTTCTCTCCTCGATTTTTTCTTCTATTCTCGCCCCTCCCTCAAAACCCACAAGCTCGAAAAATATCTGAATTCATTTACACTACGAAATATTCCGGATTCATGAGATTCCACATATATTCTGGATAAAAAGATTCCACTTTAGATTCCGGAATCAAAATCTCCGGACACGCGACCAAACCGTGAATTTTTATTCGGGATTCACCCTCCTTTGTGTAAACAGCAAAACGAATTTGAATATGAAAATGAATATCGGGTGGGGTCTGCACGCAGGATAAAACGTTCCGGATTCGTGACGAATGAGGAATTGTTTCCTCAAGTGTAAACGTGGTGCGAGTGTAGTAAGTTTTGATTATGTCTTAGATTTAGAAACCGGCAGTACTGCGATTACCTGTATCCCCCAGGACAAATGAAACATTGTGGTATTCCTAACGGACTATAAAATCCACCACTACATTTCTCAGGTGTTTGGTGAGGATTAAGGCAAGAATATCCACCAGGACAGAGAGTACACTTGTTTGATCCCGTGTTATTTGAGTATGTTCCATTAGTACAAGGAATAGGGCTTCTTGTCTTTGTTTCAGGACACATGGTACCACGTGGACATTCATGGCACATTGTTTCTCCAGAAGAAGAATAAAAACCAGCCGTGCAAGCAACTGGACGAATGGAGTTATTCAAACAACTGAAAAAGAAAAACAGATACATTTTAGTCACAATTACAATATCATTATTCTGAATTGTCCAGGAAACCATGGTTCCAAGTCGAGGTTGGCAATGAGAACGTGATGTCTTTATTGTAATACCATGTTTGCCTGAATTTCTTTTGTTCTTATAGCTCTCATTAACAACTAACAACTTAAAATTCATTTCCACTAATACAACCTCTACTAACGTCAAACCGATGTTTGACGATAATGATTCAAAACATCTGGAAAACTTAGTATAGTGATTCAAAGCTTCGGGCTTCGCCCTCGTTGACTATCTGCTCATAGACAACTCGGGCTCGTTGTCTAATTGTTAATTATTATATAGCTACTAGTAGAATACGAGCTATCTCACGATTTGATTGGCTCCTATATACTAGTAGGCTATCACCTCATATCCAGCAGTAGAGAAAAACAAGATGGCGGCATGTTGTTTTACGCCGAAAAAAGCTAAAATCGATGGGGTTTTATAAAGTAACCCCGAACTGACTAAGTGTTTGGCTATATAATAAAACAATTATACCATTCGCACTCGTCGTATATGATTGTATGTATGATTTATTTTGAGTCGATCACGCAGGATAAGGTTGAACTAATGAACTAATATAAATGTATGAACTAATAGCTCATGGTATAATTGGTAATAAGTATACAACCAACTAGTGGTCTATTACAAATTCGGCATTCTGATTGGCTGAGCAACTAGTGGTCTAGTGGATAGACCACTGTAGCGTTATCCAATCACAAACCTTCTTATAACTGGAATATTCCTATCCTAACCAATCAGAAGCCACGACATATTCACACTGCAAGCAAAACCTGAAATCTAGGCCAAACATGGCGTCCGCTAAAATGTATAAACGAGTGACGAAATCATGAAAAATAGGCCAGAAAGTAATGGAAAATGGTTCAGTTTGACATTTTCGAATAAGTAAATGAATTCGCTTATACCTATGGAGTATATCAACACCAAATTTGAAGCAAAGTAACAAACAAAAAAGGTGAACTATCTGAAAATTTGGAATTTTTACGTTAAAGAAAGGTTGTTTATGGTTGATACTAAAACAATTGGACAAGTCGCCCTCGTTGTCTCTGCTCTTAGTAGAAACTGACCATGGTCCATTACAAATGCTGCATTCTCATTGGCTACTCAACCGTTGTATATTCATGATAGACCCTGACTGCGAAACGTGCTCAAAACAATGGCAGAAAACTCTCGTTTTGAGCAGGTTTCAGATGAGTTTTTGGATAATTTTTTGGAGAATGCATGATTTGTAATAGTCCACTAATTTGTTTCTACTAAAACAATTAGACAACTCGTCCTCATTGTCTATGAGCGAATAGTCAACTTAGGCTTCGCCTTCGTTGACTATTCGCTCATAGACAACTCGGACTCGTTGTCTAATTGTTAAATAGAAAACTCGGGTTAGTTGTCTAATTGTTAATTGTAAATCAAATATAGCATCGTCCTGATTTTTATAAATATTTCCTTCGATTTACTCAGCTAAAATGGTTATTTCGATGCATTCGTATATCGTAAGTAAGATACAATATTCGCATCCGAACTGCAGAATGGGATTTACAACGGTTTGCCTTGTAAATGTTATGATCATGTACTGAATCAAATGATATATACATGCATTTATACTGCATATGCACAGTTACTGTATAACAGTAGTGGTTGGGTGTTTTCAGAATTGAAATCGATTAAATATTGACCAAGATAACGTTCACAAATTTACGACGAACCGGCCTTCTGCCATTTATGATCTATAAATAGAGGGCGTGCGACGGAGGGGTACTGTGGACCATTCTGATTGCCGATGAATTACATAAACAGGTTTATACGGAGGGTATGTGTACGTTCGCGTAATATAATAGACACGTATGTTACATGTTTAAACTCGGTAATTCCAAATCTGTTTTCAGAATTAAAATCGGTTAAATATTGACGAATTATTTACAGAATTGAAATCTGTTAAATATAGAGAACTACGTTCAAAATCTGCGACGAAACAGCGTTTTGCGATTTGTGATCAACAAGGTCTAAGGACCATTCTGATTGCGAAATTCTTTGAAATAATTAATATAACATTTTTGTCTGATATCGATTGAACAGGCGTGCGAGGGGTTATTGTGGTTGCATATTTCTAGTCATAAGGTGTTCTTGATGAATATATTAAATCCGCGCTCTTCGAAATAATAGACAACGAACATAAGTTAGTTTCTACTAAAACAATACGATTATTACTCCGCCTGCCCGTACGCGCGGAGGTTTAAAATGGCCGCGTCTGTTTTCGTAGTCGGTGTCAGAAACTGGCACGTACACGTGCATAATTTCCTTGTGAATTGTGTACATCAAGTGACATCAATAGACATTTAGGGACTTTATAGAGGGGTACTTGTGTTTTCTTGTGGATAATCAACATAATAAACTATCACCTGTTGGGAGAGTCAACCCTCTTGAGCAGTTCCATTAATCCCCATTTATTTATTTTATCTATTTTTTTATTTTTTTTTTTTTTTATTATTTATTTATTTTATTATTTTTATTATTATCCCCATTAATCCCCATATATTTCGTTGCCTGCAGACGGAATGAACGCCTGAGCAGGCGTCTTGTTAGCTCTCAATTACTGACGCGATAGTTAACTTGGACTTGTAGAAATTTCGAGCTAATAATCTAATTGTTAAAGGGACACTCCATCCCCCAAAACAAGTGTTGCTTAAATGAAAGTTCTTTGTCGTCTTACATGAGAATGGGTATTAGTTTTCTTCTAATCGTTTTAGTTTTAGAGAAATTTGGCTTTGTTTGTCGTATTTAGGTGAATTGAAGGCCGCCATTTTTGTTCTGATTGCGGGCGAATGCGGTCGCTCCCATTAATGTTTGACGTCAATGAATGATAGAAACACTTTGAAAAGAAATCCTTCACAATAGCGTGAATAGAAATGTTGCACAATAGACTAAGACCACGTTATTGTCATGCTATTGTGAAGCGTTTCTTTGTGTAGTGTTTCTATCACGCAATGACGTCAAAAATTAATGGGAGCGACCGCATTCGCCCGCAATCAGAACAAAAATGGCGGCCTTCAATTTACAAAAATACGATAAACAAAGCCAAATTTCTCTTAGAAGAAAACTAATACCCATTCTCATGTAAGGCGACAAAGAACTTTCATGTAAGCAACACTTGTTTTTAGGGTGGGGTGTCCCTTTAAATACATGCATGATATTGGTAATCAAGGTATCTATTACTTCAATGGATTTTTATTATTTGCTTCTTAAAGTACACATTCATTTATATAAATACCTGTATCCAGATGGACAAACGGTACACTGAGAAGATCCTGTCAAACTATATGTCCCATTATCACACTCTTGTGGTGACTGGGAGTTGTAGAGACATTTTTTACCAGCCGGACATTCTTGACATTGCTCTGCCTTATGTATCGTACTGTACGTTCCGTTAGGACAAGAAATTGGTGCTGACAGTTCCTTCCTTGGACAATAAAACCCTTCAGGGCAATCACTACACATCATTTGACGTCCTGACGAGTATTCACCAGCTGCACAAGAAACTGGGTTGTTTGTTTTATTTTTGCAGCTATAAAGAAAAAAGGAACAAAATATACTAGATGAATATTAGACTAGGGTACGAAAAGTAAGGTGATTGGTTACTAACAAACTATTGTTACTGTATATATAAAAGTGTGATATACTAGTGCTATGTAATGTTACAAGTGTTATAAAAGTAATATAAAAGTATTGTGCTACGTAGGTAGTGTAGAAATACAAATTGAATACTGTAAAAGGTTGGTGTACTGCCGAAATAGTTTGTAGGAGGTCTAACGTTTAGAGAAAAGGCCCTTCATCAGAGAGTCTTTTTAGTCTTTTAATTAACTTCCACCATTTTAAAATACAAATAATTAAGAATTATTGGATGAGGCTGAGCAGGATATCCAGAATTATTCAGACCGAGGTCAGTGTTATCCGCCGAAGACGAAGGCTGAGGCGGATAACACTGACCGAGGTCTGAATAATTCTGGATATCCTGCATAAGCCGAATCCAATAATTCTTTTATTATTCATTCTGTTACACTTAACGAATAAATTGTTGGGTTGAAAACGTTGCAAAACGAGCACTAGCCATTGTGAACAATTCAAAACAAAACACAGCTCAACTCAAAATGTTCCCGCGTATTTGTAATTTCACGCAAAATACCGCTGGAATATCTCGAGCTCCGTCCAATAACCTCTACAGATATCTGTTTTTGCTGAAAAATAGCGCGGGCACCTGCAAATACCGAGAATTATGCGTAGGCTTTTAGCCAATGAAAAAACGAGAACAGCGTACAATGAATAATAAATATAATATGTAGATTTGAAATGACAACCAAAATGGTGGGGTCACGCAACAGAACTGCTGCAAGTGCACCCTTAGAAATTAATAGTATAATAACGGTAATAAAATATTTGAAAATAAAGGTATACTTTATATAATTAATTTGCTAATAATTATCATATATAATATATTATGTAGATAATAAATATCAAGAATAGGACATGGTATAACGGCAGCAAGAATTTGACGACAGGGATATTATGAGTGGAACAACATTTAGGATTCCAACATTTCCAGGTGATAAAGTTGTTAACATTATAAGAATTAATTACAACCTTAGTAAGTGCTATGCAAAGTGTTATGCAAAGTGTTATGCAAAGTGTTGGTAAAGTGTTAGGTAAAATGTTAGGTAAAATGTTACGTAAAGTGTTACGTAAGGTAAAGTGTTAGGTAAAGTGTTAGGTAAAATGTTAGGTAAAGTGTTACGTAAAGTGTTACGTAATGTATTAGGTAAAGTATTAGGTAAAGTGTTAGGTTATAGGTAAAGTGTTAGGTAAAGTGTTAGGTAAAGTGTTAGGTAAAGTGTTAGGTAAAGTGTTATGTAAAGTGTTAGGTAAAGTGTTAGGTAAAGTGTTAGGTAAAGTGTTAGGTAAAGTGTTTGGTAAAGTGTTAGGTAAAGTGTTAGGTAAAGTGTTAGGTAAAGTGTTAGATAAAGTGTTAGGTAAAGTGTTAGGTAAAGTGTTTGGTAAAGTGTTTGGTAAAGTGTTATAGGTAAAGTGTTATAGGTAAAGTGTTAGGTAAAGTGTTATAGGTAAAGTGTTATAGGTAAAATGTTAGGTAAAGTGTTAGGTAAAGTGTTAGGTAAAGTGTTAGGTAAAGTGTTACGTAAAGTGTTGGGTAAAGTGTTGGGTAAAGTGTTAGGTAAAGTGTTAGATAAAGTGTTGGGTAAAGTGTTAGGTAAAGTGTTAGATAAAGTGTGTTAGGTAAAGTGTTAGGTAAAGTGTTAGGTAAAGTGTTAGGTAAAGTGTTAGGTAAAGTGTTAGGTAAAGTGTTAGCTAAAGTGT
This sequence comes from Chrysogorgia sp. JL179-B06, assembly GCA_035772405.1. NCBI lineage: Eukaryota > Metazoa > Cnidaria > Anthozoa > Scleralcyonacea > Chrysogorgiidae > Chrysogorgia > Chrysogorgia sp. JL179-B06. Next base: position 635,434 of record JAYKKM010000147.1, read on the forward strand.
TAGGTAAAGTGTGTTAGGTAAATTGTTAGGTAAAGTGTTAGATAAAGTGTTAGGTAGTGTGTTACGTAAAGTGTTAGATAAAGTGTGTTAGGTAAAGTGTTAGGTAAAGTGTTAGGTAAAGTGTTAGATAAAGTGTGTTAGGTAAAGTGTTAGGTAAAGTGTTAGGTAAAGTGTTAGGTAAAGTGTTAGATAAAGTGTGTTAGGTAAATTGTTAGGTAAAGTGTTTGGTAAAGTGTTAGGTAGTGTGTTACGTAAAGTGTTAGATAAAGTGTGTTAGGTAAAGTGTTAGGTAAAGTGTTAGGTAAAGTGTTAGCTAAAGTGTTAGGTAAAGTGTTAGATAAAGTGTTAGGTAAAGTGTTAGATAAAGTGTGTTAGGTAAAGTGTTAGGTAAAGTGTTAGGTAAAGTGTTAGGTAAAGTGTTAGATAAAGTGTGTTAGGTAAATTGTTAGGTAAATTGTTAGGTAAAGTGTGTTATGTAAATTGTTAGGTAAAGTGTTAGGTAGTGTGTTAACTGTTAAGTAAAGTGTTAGGTAAAGTGTTAGGTAAAGTGTTAGGCAAAGTGTTAGGTAAAGTGTTAGGTAAAGTGTTAAGTAAAGTGTTAGGTAAAGTGTTAGGTAAAGTGTTAGGTAAAGTGTTAGGTAAAGTGTTAGGTAAAGTGTTAGGTAAAGTGTTATAGGTAAAGTGTTATAGGTAAAGTGTTAGGTAAAGTGTGTTAGGTAAAGTGTTAGGTAAAGTGTTAGGTAAAGTGTTAGGTAAAGTGTTAGGTAAAGTGGAAGTAAAGTGTTAGGTAAAATGTTAGGTAAAGTGTTAGGTAAAGTGTTAGGTAAAGTGTTAGGTAAAGTGGAAGTAAAGTGTTAGGTAAAGTGTTAGGTAAAGTGTTAGGTAAAGTGTTAGCTAAAGTGTTAGCTAAAGTGTTTGGTAAAGTGTTAGATAAAGTGTGTTAGGTAAAGTGTTAGGTAAAGTGTTAGGGAAAGTGTTAGGTAAAGTGTTAGGTAAAGTGTTAGGTAAAGTGGAAGTATAGTGATACGTTTCACTCTCTAACAAAGGCCTTTGCTCGAAACGGTAGACTTCCTACACACTATTTCGACAGTACAACAACCTTATTTCGATTTGTTACTATATTTATTTTTTAAATGAAGAGAGGATTTAACAAGTATAATAATTATTATATGAAAAATCTTGCCAAATTGCCCAAACCAAGAAACGAAACGAATCTGAGGTCTCCAAATCAACGCATCGCCTCTCTGACCACTGAGCTATTGAGACACGGTCAGGACTGTTAGAGATTTTCATATTTAAACATCGCTAAAATGAGTTCATACTCAAAATCAGTTCATATTTAAAATGCGTTCATACTCAAAATGAGTTCAAATTCAAAATGAACGCGTAATAAATATTTTGGTGATGTCTATATTCTACTAGACTAAGTGTGTTTTTAAATACCGACATAGACTATCCATAAGATAACCAATTTAATTGGTTGTCTCAGATTCAGACCAATTTCACTGTTTAAAACAACCAAATACTTTGGTGAAAATGTCCGTATTTTGGTCGCTTCAACCAATAATTTTGATTGTTTAAGGGGACTCTCTGCCTTAATTTTGGGCATAATGTATATTAGCAAATAAGAATGCTAAATTAATCCACATTTTTCTTTTTAACAAACCTGAACCCCTGTGGGCAAAGTGAGCAAACGGTTGATGCTCCCAAGCTGTATGTCCCATTGGAACAATCTTTACACACCATACTGCCATTATGAGCATATTTTCCAGCAGGACATGAAACACATTGTGAGCTGTCACTACTTGGTTCAAAACCACCAAGACAAACCTATGTAAACATACAAAATTTAAACTTAGATTCACACAATATTCTATTCTGCTTTTTATCATTTAGTGAGACTGTCTATTAAACCCACTTACCTCCCCTAGTCACATGACAGTTAAGCACAGTAATAATAATAATAATAATAATAATAATAATAATAATAATAATAATAATAATAATAATAATAATAATAATAATAATAATAAAAATAATAATAATAATGGAAACTTTATTAAATGTTTTTCTTTTCTACATATACAATTATAAATCTCGCTTATTAAGGTAATTTACAATTGGCTACTTGAATCACAACTAATAATATATAATAACAACTAATGACTATATAATAAAACACGCAAATTTATATACAAATATTTCAAAAAGCTAATGGAGAAAGGATGAAGTAGCTGCAATGGATCGCAAAACCCGTAAATTGATGACAATGTATGGTGCTCTTCACCCAAAAAGTGATATTCATAGCTTATATTTATAGAGAGACAAGGGTGGAAGGGGTTTGATCAGCTGTGAAGGATGCATCAGTGCAGAGGAGAATAGTTTGGGATGGTATGTAAAGAATAGTGTGGAACCACTTTTACAACAAGTGGCAAGGACAGATGTGATTGAAACAGAAAGATGCGAAACAAAAGAAAATTTCAAGAAAGTGAGAGAGCTAGAGAAAACGTGGACCGACAAGAGAATGTATGGACAATATAAGAGGGACTTAGATAAAGAAGTGGATATGGAGAAGACATGGTGGTGGTTAAAAAAAAGGGGACTTGAAACCCGAGACTGAAGCACTTCTGTGTGCTGCACAAGAACAAGCGCTAAGGACAAATTATGTGAAGTTTCATATAGATAGAACTAGTGAGTCTCCACTCTGTAGACTTTGTGGTGAAAAGGGAGAGCACATAACACACTTAACAAGTGAATGCAAGAAGCTGGCTCAAAAAGAATACAAGAAAAGACATGACAACGTGGCTCGTATTGTACACTGGAAATTATGTGGCTTACACAAACTAGAGAGCTGAAAAATGGTATGAACACATACCAAATGGGGTAATTGAATCTGATGATGTAAAGATACTCTGGGATTTTAATATACAATGCGATCATGTGATTGAAAGTCGAAGACCTGATATTGTGGTGGTGTTAAAGAAAGAAAAGGAGTGTAAGATTATAGACATCGCAGTTCCAGGAGATTGCAGAATATGTAAAAAAGAAACAGAGAAGATAGAAAAATATGATGAGTTAAAAAGGGAAATCCGAAAATTGTGGACAATGAAGAAAGTAGAAGTGATTCCAATAGTAGTAGGTGCCTTAGGAGCAGTTAGTAAGAAACTGGATAAGTGGATTGAGAAATTGGGAATACACATAAGAATAGAACTTCTTCAAAAGACAGCGTTATTAGGGACAGCAAGAATATTGAGAAAAAGCTTGGAAAGCTAAAACCTTTGGGACCTTAGGCTACTGGTTGCAGCCAACTCCCAAGGAAAAACAAGACCAGCATAAGAACAAGGCTGTGAAAGATATGACGATAATAATAATAATAATAATTCTAAGGAAGATTAAGTCCGGTTATGATCTAGGAAATGGAAATGGAGTTATCAACCATTTGTTATTCATGGACGATCTCAAGATCTATGGCAAAAATGAGAACCAGGTAGACTTACTTGCGCAGTCAGTTAGAGTTGTTAGTGAAGACTTGAGAATGGAGTTCGGGATATCAAAGTGTGCAACCCTGGGGCCTGGTCACGAAAAGGGGAAAACTCGTTAGTTGTGAAGGAATAAATATGCCAGATAACAAGGTGATCAGACCACTGAATGGTGATGATGGCTATAAGTACCTCGGGGTCCTTGAAGTAGACGATATTAAACACACTGAGATGAAGCAAATAGTCCAAAAGGAATATTTTCGTCGTGTGAGGAAAATTCTGACGTCCAAACTGAATGGAGGGAATATTATTAAAGCGATCAACACTAGAGCTGTCTCTATCGTGCGGTATGGTTCCGGTATTATCAATTGGACAAAAGAAGACCTTCAGACCATGGACCGAAAAACGAGAAAACTACTTACAATTTACCGCTCCTTACACCCACCAAGCGGATGTATAGACAGGTTATACTGGAGACGAGCTGAGGGCGGAAGAGAGATGATCAGTATTGAGAACTGTGTGACAATTGAGATCAACAGTTTGAATGCATACATTAAAAGTAGTAAGGAAAAGATGCTCAAAGCAGTTCATCGGGAAAAAGTTATACGAGAGAAAGATGAGGGTAAAGATAAGACAGCGATCATGGAAGCAAGGAAGCAAAGATATCTGGATAAACCCCTACACGGGCAGTTCTTCAAGAATAGATAGATAGATAGAATAGATAGATAGATAGAAAACTTTATTTTGACAGGGTAGCTCTTTCAGCAGAGCTGGTATCCATAGAGGCCCTGTATTTAAGTTATTACAATTGATAAGAAAGTTACTAACTATATAATTAAATAATTAATAATAAAAAATAATAATAAATAATATGTGAATTGGATTTACAATTTTACAAAATGTTTAAAAATCTGTCTTTTAAAACTATGTAAAGAAGTTGCAGTTTTTATATCATTTGGAAGTTCATTAAAATGTTTGGCTCCTGCATATTTAAACGTTTTCTTTCCAAGCTCCAGCTTAAATCTTGGAAGATGAATGTCATTTCTGGATCTTGTACCGTATCTATATACTTCACTATTTCGAGTATAGTAGTTCGCAAAATATTCTGGAGCCAGATGGTGTAAGCATTTAAATACTAAACAGCATTGATGGATAATTCTCCACTGCATTAAGGGTAACCAACCTAATTTAAGAAATGTATTTTCGGAGGAAGAAACTTGCAAAATTATTCGTGCACCTCGATTCTGAATACGCTGTAAATCATTTTTGCATCCTTCTGAGAGCTCTCCCCAGGCTGCATCAGTATAATCCAGAAGAGGTTTAACAAGTGTATTGAAAATACATTTGGTTGCAGCTATTGTAAGACAGGAACGTATACGAGCCATCAATCCTAAACGTTTACTGGCTTTAATGACAATTTCCTCAACATGTTATTTCCACGTTAAATTTTCGTCAAAGAGTACACCTAAGTAATGAAACTTAGATACTCTTTCTAATTGTTGGTCATACATATACAAGCTCCAGTCATCAATGCCTGACAATTTCTGTTTAGTACCAAACAGTAGCGTCTTAGTCTTAGATGTATTCAAAATTAGGTTATTTTCAGTAATCCATTGGGCAACTCTATCCAGATCCTTCTGTAAGGTAGCAAAAACCGAAGCAGACGAGTAGTCTTCAATATAAATTACGGTGTCATCGGCATACATATTGATGGAACAGTTTTTGAGGCAAGTTGGTAAATCATTTATGAACAGTACAAATAACAGGGGTCCAAGAATAGACCCCTGAGGAACGCCATATGTAATGTACATGTTGCATGATAGCTCATTACGGTAACTGACCACTTGTGTACGAGATGTTAGGTAATTTTGAAACCATTTTAGACTGTCATTCCTGATGCCATAATGTTCCAACTTGTGTAGCAGGAAACGATGGTCCACGGAATCGAAGGCCTTTTTCAAGTCAATGAAAACAGCTCCAGTGAGTTTTTTGTTGCACATATTTTCAAGTAACTGATCACTTAAGTAAACCACTGCAGTTTCCGTTGAATGCTGCTTTCTGAAACCAGATTGATAAGGTGACAGAACCTTATTTTCAGTTAGGAAATCGACTAACTGACTCTGTATAGCTTTCTCCATAATCTTAGAGATCAGTGGTAGGACCGAAATCGGGCGATAAGAGATAAAACATCTTGGGAGTGGCTCAAAAGAGGAAGGTTAAAAAAAGAGACAGAAGGATTGATAATGGCGGCGCAAGATCAAGCCCTAACCACAAATAGCATAAAGTATCGGATCGATAAGCAAAATATATCTTCTGCGTGCAGGATGTGTGGGGTGAGAGAGGAGTCAATAAGCCATATTGTAGCGGAATGTAAGATGCTGGCCCAGAAGCAATACCGGCTGTGGAGACATGATAAGGTTGCGCAAATAATCCACTGGCAGTTCTGCGAGCGATACGACTTTGAAAGGGAGACCAAATGGTATAATCATGAACCAGAGCCAGTGCTCGAGTCAGACAAAATGAAATTGTTATGGGACTTTAGGATCCAGACCGACCACCCTCTTGAGCGTAACAAGCCTGATATTGTTGTGCTGAACAAAGAAGATAGAACATGCCTGATTTTGGATATCGCCTGCCCTTTCGACACTAGAGTAAACAGCAAGGAAAAGGAGAAAATTGAAAATTACCAGGATCTGAAACGGGAGATTACACGAATTTGTAAATGTAAAACCGTAAAAGTCGTACCTATCATAATTGGTGTGTTGGGTACCCTACCAAAGGGCTTGGAGAAATGACTTGGAGTAATCGAGATGTCAAACTTGTTAGAATTGTTGCAGAGGGCATGTTTACTGGGATCAGCTAGGATGTTAAGGAAAGTTTTAGATACATACATGTAAGAGTGAAGCATGTTATGTCAAGGCACCTAAGGCCACGGGAAGTAGCTTGGTGCCTCATTTAAGACACCAGCGTTAAGATAGTTTGCTGTGATTAACAAATAAATAATAATATTAATACGGCCCCTGAGATGGGAACTTAAAAACAGTACCATGGGTATTAAGTGGAGCAGTACAATGTGATTATTGATGTCATGGAAGGACAGTAAAGAGATTTGGATACCACTATGCGAAAGATGCCAGGGGCTCGTGGAAGTCACGTACTATTATATATTGGTCAAAGGAAGTTAATGTAGTAGTCATGGAATGCTTCTATCTAAGAAGGAGTGCCGGTACGTGGATATCGAAGAATGCACAGGATTTGGCAAGAAAGAGGGATATTCCCGGTAACAGAGCAACGGTTGTGACCAGGCAAGAACTATTAGGAAAAGCGAGTGGCTAACATCAGTTGAACTAGAAAAAATACGGAAACGTGTGCTACAGGACGAAGCAGATAAAGTGGTTCAAAATTCAGAAGAAGGTAATCTTTATCAAGATGAAATAGAAGGAGAAAGTAATGACACAGGAGATCCAAACAGAAATAATAATGAAATAATAATGAGTATGTAAGAATATTAGAACGTAAAGAAAAGAGGGGATTGGTGAGAAAATATAAGATCAAAGGAAAACGTTTGTCAGTTGTCGTAGAAGAGTTGAAACAGAGGACACTTGCGAAAAAAGCGAAACTAAACAGATACGAACAAAGAATCAAGCAGTATAGACAGAACCGACTGTTTAATGTCGACCAGAAGAGATTTTACCAATAATTGAATGGTGAGAATAGGCACTAGGAGATCATACCGGATGCAGAAGAAAGCAAGACGTCATACATATGATCAACAAAGAGAAAGTGGAGTTGCAGTGCCGAATGATGCCGAACTGGAAAGCGCCAGGTGATGATGGAATACAAGGATTTTGGATCAAGAAATTAACATCATGCCACCAAGGGATAGCGGAGCAAATGGAAAAGATCTTGAACGGAGAAGTAGAAACCCCTGACTGGATGACCAGTGGAAGAACGGTACTATGCCTAAAGGATCCAGCAAAAGGTAATGCTGTAGATAACTTTAGACCCACATCGTGCCTACCATTAATGTGGACATTGATCTCGTTTCGACGAAATAAAAACATTCGTGATATTTTAGTACACAGTGCACTCATACAAAATATTCTGGCACCAGCGGGTATCTTTTCTTGCTCTCGAGCCCGTTGTTACACTTGTTCTTTTCTTAACTCTGCTATAGGAGTATATCCGGTCTTATTTCGTTATTTGGCATAGTTTTGCATGCACCTCCTACAACATTATTTACTGCATATCATGCACAGTAAATGTTGTGTGCTCTACATTGGTGAAACTAGTCGACGTCTCTCTGACAGATCTGCAAACTATCACCCATTTCCGGTGGTAAAGATGGCCGTAAACGACAAGAATAGCGTCTCATTTTCAAACTTGGAAACATTCATCCCATGAATTTAACGAACGATTTTCTTTTATTTAATCCCTCTGAAGTCATCGTTTTTATAGAAAGGGTGGACAAAAACACTGGCATCTCACTTATAATTCCCTTGGGGTTTTCTTTATTTCACCTCCCAGTTATCAGCATTCCTTTGCATGGCCTCTTTATTGATTAACGTTAAAAATAGTAAATGACTTACGTTTCACTCTCTGACGAAGGGCCTTTGCTCGAAACGTTAGACCTCCTACACACTATTTCGGTAGTACACCAACCTTTTAGAGTATTCAATTTGTATTTCTACACTGCCTACGCAGAACAATACTTTTATAGCACTCACTAATATTTGAGTCAGACAAACAGTTATTATTAACAATCTATTATCGATAATAAACGCTGCAATGTAAGCACAGTTTTACAATACCTTAGGAAGTTCTGATGGAGTGGTACAAACATGGCCAGATGGACAATTTTGACATGAACCATTTCCTGCAACTGAATATTTCCCCTTTGCACATAAAGTGGGAGGTCCAATTTCAGAGCAATTAAAGCCAGCAGAGCAAGGAGCACATATAGATGGCCAAGCAGATACTGAAGTAGTTAGGTTACAGGCCTGTATAAACACAAACAAAGTTGGTATTAGCTACTGTAAAGGTATTTACAGGATTCATTCTGTATGCAGAGAATCAGAACAATACGGTTTTGAAACCAGAGATCCTGACAAAATGAATGGGGGCATGTTAGTCGCGTCGCTCTCACACTCATGCCCTTCCATTTAATATTTCTGTGTTCTGCACTCTGTATACTGTCCTCGACAGCAGCAGCATATCTTCAACTGGGCTTGGTCCCACCTGTGCCATTGGGTTACTTTAACAGGTTTTTGTCACGCAAGGTATATACTTATTATCTGTGTTGTTGCTCATTGCAGTTCGCAAGATGAGTACCGACTACATCCACTTTGAGCTATACAGTACATGAAGTTAGTAAAGTAATGGTAGTTAGTTGTCACTTGAACTGATCACATAGCTGTTACAGGTATGCATGTATATATTATATTAAGCGGTCTCAAGAAGTTCAGCATCGAGTGTACATGACATGTGGCTGCTAAATGTCACTATAGGGGGTGATTTAGGGTTAAAATAAAAAGTGTAACCTTTAGTAATCATTGGCTTTTTGACACAATACGTTTGGGTTAAATTTAATAAAGTATAATAATTGTAACTTCAGGTTGTACACAGGCTAAATTATAGTTTATACATTACCTTACAGAAGCTAACATTGTGGGCACCAGTTAGGTCATAGTAAGTTCCTTCTGGACACAATCTTGGAGCATTTTCTAAACCTCCACAGCTATATTAAATTACAGGAATAATGTACATTTAATTTTGATACAAATTGCCGTACTAGTAACTTTTTGCTATTTACATGATTATAAACCTTATAATGTTCTGACATCCTGTATATAAAGTTTATGCCTTTATGGTAAGTTTAAATTTGTTTATAAAACTGCCACCTACAATCTTGATCAGTAACAGCTGAGAAACTACCAGACAAGATAAACACAAAATGTCACCACAAAAAGCCTTTTGGCACACATTTGATTACAAATCAAAAAATCTTAAAAGTCGGTGTACTGCCAAAATAGTATGTAACAGATCTAATATTCCCAGCGAAGGCCCTTAGGCAGAGAGTGAATCAGAAAGTGAAATAAAAACTGGGAATCAAACTTTTATATAAAAAAATAATCATCACAATCAGATATGATATGATAAACAATAAGAATGATAGGTGAATATGGTTTTGTATCTGCTTTTTTCCAATTAATTGTAATTTAGGTGCATTACTTGTGTCCTTTCCTAAATTTAGATTTACAGTGTTTTATTTATATTTTATATTAACAGGCTTATACCCATGCATGATGTTGTTGTTTATTACGGGTGCAATTAACAGCACTTAAAGCCGCTATTAAGCTCCTATATAGTAGGATGTTGGAAGCCAATTTTTGGGTATGGTTCGAGAACAGAAAAACCTGTTGGTGGAGTATAGAGCATCAAGAAAGGCGAATGTTTCGAGATGGTGGAACTCATCAGCTGTCCATCAGCTGTCGTTAAACTTTCAACGACTGTACAGTAAGAACACAGAGTCGGAAAGATTAACTGATTATCTCCAAGCGAAAGTTCACATTAACGCCTCGATAAAGAATTGAAGGTGGGCCAAGACCGATTGCTGAAAGTTTATGCTGGTATGCTGGCTTCGTCCCAACAGATATTGAAGTCTGAATTGCAAGATGAATTATTTTTCGCTTTTGACAAGCACATTACGCATTCCGCAACGGAGTGAACAATAACCGGACACAGAGCGATTTACCTTCGCCCACAAGAGCGACAAGACCCGTTCCTTCGTCTGTTTTTCCGAATACAAATCAACAAAAGAAGCAGTTCGCAGTGAAAATCTACCCTGATAAACAAGCCAGACCGTTTACCCATTTCTCGACTTCTAACTTCGTTCATCCCATCATACAGAAGCCCGCAACCTTTGATGGTCGAACCTCATGGGAGGCTTATTATACCCAGAAAGAAGTGCAGAAGGCAGCATTTTAGCGGCAAGTTTAAAAGGTCAGGCGGGAATCGAAAACAGGCGGAACTGCACCGCATGAAGCTTCGAAACCACACTCGACGCCGTGACGAACTAGCCAGAGTTAGCCGAGGACATCGAACGGCTGGTAAGACTAGCCTACCCCGAAGCCTCAGCCACTATCTTGGAGACATTAACTAAAGATCAGTTTGTCGATGCCCTTCCCGATGATCGTCTTCCGTTCGTGCAGCTCTAGGAGTAACGTTGGAATTAGAATCCGAGAACGAGACCCGTGAGAACGCTGGACGTATACCAATCCAGAACCCGAACCAAATAATAGCTGCTCTGAAAAAGAATCAGGTAACGCAGTGGGGAACAAGCGGAATGAGAAGTCAGGTCGGTTGTCCGAATTAAAAGAGATAGTGAGTGAAATGCGCAAACTCGTTAGGGAGATGAACAGACAAGGAAGGCGGCCAAGATCTTCCCCTCCTCCAAAGTTAAAGAGAAAGTGTTGGATTTGTGATCCGAGAGTCATTTACAGATAGAATGTTCGAAACGAGAGCAAAGGAATCCGAAGGAGGGAAAAGAGAAACAGTCGAGTCCATAGGACGGAATTTGACTGTAACTCCAGAAGCCCTTAATCCCAAAGAAGGGGAGGATGCCGTATTGCAAGGAATGTACGTGGAAGGAACGCTAAAAGGAAGAAACGTAAAATGACTGTAGACACTGGTAGGAGCATTTGCATCATAAGGTATCCGATGCTGGAGAAGATTGGCGTGGAATCGTCGAATGTGGAGCCCGTTAACAAGTAAAAACAGAGTGCATTTTGGGCTTGCAACAGCAAGGATGTTCCCTTGACATTGTTAACAAAGTAATGGTGATGGGAGAAACCCGCGTGCCTCTCTTGAAGTGGGTATCCTGGAGGGAGAGAATGGGGTATAATTGAACCGGTCGGCTTTCAAGAAGCAATTCCTGGAATTGTGCAATTCCTGGAATTGTAGTTGGTAAAATTATGGCAACTGTTGCAGATGAGTCCCGCACCGTTCTAGTACGAATGGACAAGGACAGCCAGACCAATCAAGCAACCACCTAGGAAATTGCCACAAGCGAAAAGAGAAGTTGCCTCTCAGGCTGTGAAAGACATGCTTCAGAACTGTCGCATAACCTGCGTTATTACGCTGCGCCGGTTCGTTTATTCAATATAGACTCGACAATCTGGGGACTGTATCTTTCAGTTAAAATGCGTTTATTTAGCGTCACTCTCTCGGATTCAGTATGGTTTTTACAACCTTCGCACTATCGTGTCTAAACAAGAATGCCAACCTAAGATCCGGTCTCAAAGTCCAAGTTGGCTCACAGGGCTTCATTGTTCCCCACGTGTAACATCTAATTAATTGTTCTGTTCTATTATTATTTGCTGTGAATTTATTTACCCTAACCTATTATTTTACTATCATGCTGATTTTGTGATTATTTACTTAACTATTCTACCACAAGAACAAAAAATCTAGCCCTCCACGAGCCCGCGATCCTCACCCGTCGTATTAGTGAAGAAAAAGGATGGAATTGTTCGATTGTGTGTGGATTACAGAAAATTGAATGAAGTAACCATCAAAGATATCGTACCCGTTGCCAAGTATAGACGAAACTCTGGACACTCGGTTGTTCCCAGTGTTTTTCAACATTGCATCTAAATAGTGGCTACTGGTTGCTATGGATTTCAAGGAGCATTGGTATTTAATGAACTACCAGACGAATTGAGGAATGAAACGTCGTTTTTGACTTTTAAAGAAAAAGCTGATCCGATGTCTGTATTAACCATACATATTAAGCGGGTGTCTAAATTAAGACGGATTCCACTGTATTGTTACAGTTCTTGCTTTTGTTATAAGCATTTAACTTGCACATGTATATATTGACATCATAGATATACTATGGTTAGGCCAATGGTATTTGAAGTAACAATCATGTTTATGTTATGGTTGGTTTTGTTCTACAAAACCCAAAACCTGTTATTCCCTGGTAGAAATCCTAAATATTAGATAAATAGGATCCTGATATGATCTAGATAGGATCCTGATCCTATCAGGAAAATCTAAAATCCTGTCATTAATACTCAAAATCCTAAACAGGATTGAGGACCCTATCAGGAAAATCTAAAATCCTGTCATTAATATTCAAGATCCTGAACAGGATCCTATCAAGGAAAATTTAAGATCCTGTCATTAATCATCAAGATACTGAACAGGATCCTACCAGGAAAATCTAAGATCCTGTCATTAATATTCAAGATCCTGAACAGGATCCTATCAAGGAAATCTAAGATCCTGTCATTAATATTCAAGATCCTGAACAGGATCCTATCAAGGAAATCTAAGATCCTGTTATTAATATTCAAGATCCTGAACAGGATCCTATCAAGGATAATCTAAGATCCTGTCATTAATCATCAAGATCCTGAACAGGATCCTATCAGGAAAATCTAAGATCCTGTCATTAATGTTCAAGATCCTGAACAGGATCCTATCAGGAAAATCTAAGATTCTGTCATTAATCATCAAGATCCTGAACAGGATCCTATCAGGAAAATCTAAGATCCTGTCATTAATCATCAGGAAAATCTAAGATTCTGTCATTAATATTCAAGATCCTGAACAGGATTAGTGTTTGTGATCGCGTAATCAAAGTTATCCCTTCACCAGAGGAATAACGATAGACCAGCTTCGTCTGGTTGTCTTGCCATTTGTCCACTTGAGAGACTAGACAGTCGATAGTCAATAATTCCTTAATTGGAGCAGCGGCACTTTTAGGTCCTTCGTGATCGAGATCTCACAATTTTATTCGAAGTTATGTTATTACTTATCGCGCAAAAAAACACCTCTCTTTAATTAGTGCATATCTTTTCATTGGTTGTTTTGCGAACTGCTAAGTAAACAATGTCAATCATGCTATAAATGAGGTTTGTACGTTTTTATAAATAGGATTTTGGCAGGCGTTCCTTTCGCCAAACTCCCGCCTAGAAACTAGGCTAGTGATAATATAGGCTAGTGGTAATATAGGCTACTTGATAATATAGGCTAGTGATAATATAGTTCGAGTGACCCTTTAGAGTGTCCCCTAAGAGCAGTTCGTACTCCGTCGTTGGTTAAAAGTTCGAGTTGGAGAAACTAATTAAAAATTACTCAGACCGCGGAAATTGAAGAGAGTGGAGAAAACATCGGACGTTTGGGAACTGCTTTCCAGCTGCCATACAATGTTGTTGGCAACCGAGAGAGAAACTACGCGCATTTCTCATTCCAACAAGGTTAGATAAAAACTCTTGTTATGTTCATTTTAATTTGTATGAGCAATTACTAGATTAAAAAGCGGGGCGGATGCGGATGTAGCCTGCGTGCAGATAATGATGATTGCTGAGAACACAGAAAATGCAAGTGAGGGGTAAAACGCACATGAGAAAGCTATAATTTCACGTTCTGTCATCTGAAAAAAACTGGGGATTTTAGTCTTGTACTGGCCCAATTTAGGGGCATTTCCATTTCAGCCGGGGGGCCGTCTATGCATGTGGGGGGCCGTCTATGCATGTGAACAGGTAATATTTGAAATTTGAGAACTGGATCCAGAACAACAAATAAGAAAAGAAAGAAAAATTATTTCGGAACATTTTCAATACGCTGCCTCGTTATCAACAGCCGTTCAACTCTTGATGAAACGCAACTTTGAGAACGTTCTCTCGCGCAGGACTCAACTGTGCGCAGTTCTTAGACATTGTGGGTATGTCAGCTGGCCAGGTCCCCCATGTGCCATTTGTGTGTCATATCATCCCGATAGGTAGGATAGGTATACAAACACCCCCATGGTCACACCAGTTATTGACGTCATAAAAACCAATTCCACTTCAGTTATAAAGGAGTTATCTTTGCGTTTTTGTTTAAAGTTTCAACTGGCGCAAAGGAACAACGTGTGGCTTACATTTGACTTTAGTATCTCTATTTTCGTAAAATCTTCCAGAATATGCCGGTAATGAAATTTTGCCAACGCAATTAAGTTGACAGCAAAAGGAAACTTGGCGATTTACACCTCGATATCACTGAGGTCGAGAGTCGCATGTAATAAAGAATAAAATGCCAATAAAAAGCCGTTAAACAGATTGCTGCTTTATAATTCAGAATTAATTTCCTTTGCAATCCGAGGCCAGGTTATATACTGCCACATTTGCAAGGTATCAAAATAATCTTATCTGCTTCCGTGCACATCCGTTCCCGCTTGACCGTGCGTGAAGAGATTACAACCAACCTCGATTAAAATTTATCCTTACAACTCCAAAGTACCACTTCCTGTTCGTGGAACGTTTGAAGCTCGTTTGCGCAATGGTTCGACCGTCACCACCGCAACATTTTACATTGTCGAAGGAAACTCTGGATCTCTACTAGGATATGAAACAGCTACAGAGCTCGGCCTGTTAGATATTAAAGTAAAGCAAGGCGAAGTGGTGAACAATTTGGCGCCAAATGCAAGTCGAACATCCGCCTTAGTGACGCAATACAAACACCTTTTCAACGGTATTGGTAAATTAAAGAATTACAAGCAAAAACTGCACATCGATCCCCAGGTGAAGCCCATCGCACAGAAATCACGACGAGTCCCTTTTCATTTGCGAAAGCAAGTACATATATCAGCCCGTATTGACGAACTGAAGGAACTTGACATCATAGAATCTGCATCTGGCCCAACGTCCTGGGTATCTCCTATTGTAGCTGCACCGAAACCGCATAACCCGTCTGAAGTCAGAGTTTCTGGTGACTACAGACAACCAAACCTTACAGTTACCCGTGAACGTCACCCCATTCCCAACGTGGAAGAACTTATGGAGGACATGACAGGTGCCACTGTATTTTCAAAGTTAGATCTTCGTGCTGGTTATCACCAAATTGAACTGGATGAAGAATCTCGCAACATCGCCACCTTCTGTACACATGAAGGACTGTACCGATACAATAGACTCGTGTGGGGTGCAACGCAAGAGGAACACGACAGCAACTTGGAAGCGCTCTTCAAACGTTTAGATGAGAATGAGCTCACACTCAACGGTGAGAAATGTGAGTATAATCAACCAAGTTTGTGGTTCTATGGTTACATTCTCTCCAAAGATGGTTTATCCGCTGATCCAAAGAAAGTTGATGCCATAGTAAAGACCACAACGCCCGAGCATGCATGGTCTGGCCAATTACTGCATGTGTCCGTTTCATCCAGAATTTTGCCAGTATCTCTGCTCCTTTACGCGATTTGACCAAGAAGAATACCAAATGGCAGTGGACGTCGGGGACGAAAATCAAGACTGAAAATCAAGACTGCCATAACGGATGATTGTATCATGGCCTTCTACGACCCAACCAAAGAAACCACTTTAACTGTTGATGCAAGTCCTTTTGGCCTCGGGGCTATCTTATCGCAAACACAGGATGATGGCACGATTCGCAACATCTCCTATGCAAGTCGCACTCTCACAGCCATGGAACGCCGGTATTCGCAAACCGAAAAGGAAGTTCTCGCAGTTGTTTGGGGCTGTGAGCGTTTCTACCTTTATCTCATTGGCAAAGAGTTCCTACTCTACACAGATCACAAACCTCTTGAGATGATCTACAGTCCCAAGTCCAAACCACCTCCTCAGTCCTCGCATTGAACGATGGCTTCTCCGAATGCAGCAGTACCAGTATCAAGTGAAATACCGACCAGGTGCCTCCAATCCAGCAGATCTGTTGTCACGCCAACCCACTGAAAGCAACAAATGGTCTTCCAACACTGCTGACAAGTATATCAACTTCATTGAGCGACATGCCATCCCAAAGTCTATGAGCCTGGAAGAAATCGCTACAGCAACAGATAAAGATCCTGAGCTGCAGGCTGTCATCAAAGCTGTTCAATCTGGAAAGTGGTTTAATCAGAAAGATCCAAACTACCACCACGTTAAAGTCTACCACAAGCTAAAGAACCAGTTCTCGGTCACCGTTAACGGCATTCTTCTGCGCGACACACGTATAGTCATACCGAAATCTCTTCGACAATGAACGCTGGCTATTGCTCATGAAGGACATCGAGGAATAGCCAAAACAAAGGCATAATTACTACGTACCAAAGTATGGTGGCATGGTCTAGACTCGGAAGTAGAAAACCTCGTGAAAAGATGTTTACCTTGTCAATCTGCAACCATACAAGCTCCACAACCAAAAGATCCTCTTCAAATGACCACGATGCCAACTAAGCCCTGGAACGTTGTATACGCTGATTTCTGTGGCCCTTTTCCCACTGGCGAAACCGTCCTAGTGGTAATTGATGGTTATTCCCGCTTTCCTGAAGTCGAAGTTATGAAAACGACTACAACCACTGCTGTTGTTTCCCATATCTTAAAATAATTTTCTCCTGGAATGGTTACCCTGAAGAATTCACCAGTGACAATGGCCCTCCATTTTCCACTACCTCACACAGAATGGCGTCCGTCATAGGAAAATTACAACTGAAAATTACAACTGAACAGGATCCTAATTCAGATCCTGAACAGGATCCTGTTCAAGATTTTTGTTCAAGATCTTAAATATTTCCTATCCAAGATCCTGTTCAAGATCCTGAACAGGATAATGTAAGATCCTATAGGATACCAAAAATCTTGTATTGGATCTTACAAGATCTGGTAAGATCTTGTACAAGATCCTAAATGTTTCCTATTTAAGATCCTATCCAAGATGTTCAAGATCCTGTTCAAGATCCTGAACAGGATCCTGTTCAAGTTTTCTACCCCCATATTTCAGGATCCTGTACAAGATCCTGCAGGATATTTCAGGATCCTGTATTAAAGATCCTACAGGATATTTCAGTATCCTGCATAAGATCTTACAGGATATTTCAGGATCCTGCATAAGATCTTACAGGATATTTCAGGATCCTGTACAAGATGCTACAGGATATTTCAGGATCCTGTTTTAGGATCCTACAGGATATTTAGGAAAAATTTAGGATCCTGTTTAGGATTTCTACCAGGATTTGTTTAAATTCCCGCAGGTTTTTTGAAATGCTATTAAAAGTATATATTTACAGGTATACAATAAAATAATATTCTCAGGAAGCACAGCCCTGAGGGCCGAGCACCCTAAAAATTTGACGTCAAAGCACAAGTTTTTATATGCTGCCAGTTAGGACAGACGTATATGGTGCAATTTAGGAATATCTAATCTATATATCACAAATTTTCAGGGGGAGCATGCCCCCAGACCCCCTAGAGGGTTCTCACACCTTCAGTGCTTGACAAATCCCCTAACCTAAAACATCTTCCTATCGCCTTCAATCAAATGCACTTCAGTAACTTCACTAAGCAAAGTACTACACATTTTTTGTGTTAAGTGGGAGAGCTTGGAATAGATAGCTAGACAATACACAGACAATCATCAAGCTCATACACTCAGAAAAATTATTTTGAGTCCCAGACAGGGGTCGAACCTGTAACCTTCCGATTACCAGTGAGATGCTCCCTTGAGCTACTGAGACTCAAATGGAGAGTGAGAGTTACAATGATGTACTGCCTTAATGCATCAGTCACATTGGTAATATGATTGGGTGTGTTAATTATATATGCACTGCTGTAGAGAATCAGAAGGTTACCGGTAACCAGAAGGTTACAGGTTCAATTCCAGTGTCCAGAAATCAGAATAATTTTTCTGAGGATATATGAGCTTGATAATCGTCCATGTATCGTCTGTCTATTCCAAGCTCTCCCACATTCACTACAGCATTGTATATATTAACACATCCAAGCAGGGGCGGATTAAGGACCCCCGGGGCCCTGGGGCAAATTTAGATTGTGGGGCCCCAAACATCTGAAAGTTAGCAGGTTGTACCCCGGTCTCTGGGGCTGCGGTGCATGGGAACAGTTATCACCTATCAGTTACTAATATAAATATTGACTGCTGAGTCTGGGGTTTATTTTAACAAAATAATTTAAGTTAAATCCGTAGGTACACTGCATTAGACAATAGGCATATGTTACTGATCTATATAATGATAATGTAAAATATTTCAAGATTTTTAATTTTTAAATCATTTTTTGCTTTTGTGGTCTGTTTTTTTCTTCCTGCATTTCAAATTTGAGATGCAAATCAGGAGCTCGGGGCCCTCGGGGCCCTCAGGAGCTCGGGGCCCTCAGGAGCTTGGGCCCTCGGGGCCCTCAGGAGCTTGGGACCTGCAGGAGCTCGGGACCCTCAGGAGCTCTGGACCCTCAGGAGCTCGGGACCCTCAGGAGCTTGGGGCCCTCAGGAGCTCGGGGCCCTCAGGGGCTCGGGGCCCGCAGGAGCTCGGGGCCCTCAGAAGCTCGGGGCACGTGCCCCAGTTGCCCATATGTTAATCCGCCCCTGCATCCAAGCATTACCGATATATAGTGACTGTCGTATAGGCAGTATATACATGTATCAATTGAACTAGTACATCATTGTAACCTTCATTGATCTCCATCTGAGTCTTGGTAGCTCAATGGTTCGAGCATATCACCAGCAATCAGAAGGTTACATGTTTGATTCCTGAGGATATGAGCTTGACAATCGTCCATCTATTAATGTAAATGTTTGATACGGCCAGTTTTTATTTCATATTTTTACATTTCACTCTCGGATGAGGCTCAAAACGTTAGACCTCCTATACACTATAACAATTTAGCAAAAAAATATCTGGGTCTGTTCCAACCAGCCATAATACTCAAAGTCTAAATAAAAATAATTAGTTCAACAAATACTGATTTCCTAGTAACACTGGTCCAACATAACAGTTAGTGTAAACAATGCCTTTCTTACATACTGTAATTCTCCAAAATATATATATTTATATATATATTTTTTGAGAATTATGTAAGGAAGGTATTGTATTTTCGCAGTGTATTTTCTCATGTTAATCTCTGATTGATCGATCGATTTCATCTCAATTATTATCACGTGTAATTCATACTTACTAATAACTCGAAGGACATTGCAAGCATCCAGCGCCATTAGACCAGTATGTTCCTGCTGAACAGTTGCTACAGTGAGAACATTCGGTTGAACAATCGCATACAGCTACTACAAAGAGGAAAAAAAGTTCAGAGAATGTCTAGTTTTAGTTAACGTATCTCAGAGCCAACGGAAGTGGACGAAACGACCAAATATTTTTAAACATACCTGCGTTGTGAACCAACATTCCCGTAAATACACATAAACATAGAGCGAACGAGCTCGCCGACTTCATCTTAATTACTTTCGATGGACTACAATCTCTTGTCCATAACTTCATAAGCCATTTCGTAGTGTCATAAGGCAACGTTTTGTTCAAAAAATACTTGCTTCCTTCATCTGCAAATCGCCATGAATTTGGTGCCTCAAAATAATAATACCAATCAAAGTTTCGTCGCCGAAATCAACACGTTCAGAGGAAATGCAGCTGGACGATGTTCTTGGTTATTTCGATGTTTATCGGTCTTGAGCATCAACAGTGAACTATTAGATAAGTTCGAAGGACGTTATCCAAAAACGGGACAAATACATACAAAATTAATGACGGCGGAAGTGACCCAAGAACGTATGCAAATTTCGTTCAGACGGTACGGGTCGCTAGGATATCGCAAACATACACACAATAATAGTTGAAGAGGATTAGGCTGGCAGACATGATATTATTAGGCCATTGCAGTCCAGTTTTCCAATTGTTTGATTCCACCAATTCACGCGTTAAACTTTAGAGTTCAAAATCCTGTAGCGATGAGGAACTGCCTGTCGTTCCGGAATGTTTTGTCTTGCTCTTCCGTCCCGAAGCGCAGCTCTGATTGGCTGCCGCGCGTGCGTTTCTCAAAACTTGTTTTATTTCAGGTATACAGTGTGTATAAAAAAAACTGATCGTCATCAGTATTTCTAGTGGGAGAAAAAGGAAAGTCTGTGCTTTTACCTTCGTCAATGGAAATTGAGACAGAGTCTTTTTTCGTATGAAAACTCACTTGTAGTCTTTCAATATGTTCAATCTCGTTTGTGTTCGTTTTTAAATGTTTTAGAATATTTTACGTTTTATAAAACGCATTTAAAACTGAAATTATGTCGAGCGGTGCGTATGGGCTCATACGGACCGCTCGTTAGCCAATCAAAAAGCATGATTTGGTAGGATCCATAAAAGAACTTATTCAATCAATTTTCTATCTATCAACCGCGGAATCCGAAGACCGTGATCATTCATAATATTTGAAACAGAATAAAGAGACATTTTGTTTTCATTAACCAATGACTAAAAAACCGTATTTCCTCTAATAAATGCCCCGGCGTTTATTAAATTTTGAAACAATATATTTGATGCGGCGTTTATTAGAGGGAGGCGTTTATTAAACAATATGTTATTGACCGAGTTCGAGGTCCGATAGCAATAACTGTTCATGAAGAGATGGAGAAAAGAAAAGAAAAACCGTTGTATTTTGAGTTAAAATATGAACTCAAGAAGGAAGAAATAAAAAAAAAATTCCTTGTTTGGTTCCATTGTTACCACATAAAAATAAATAAATCTGTGAATTTTAGCATCCTTTTTCTTGCACTTTCTGTATTTTTCTAATAAACGCCGCTCTGATGTGTGCGGCGTTTATTAGAGGGAGACGTTTATTAGAGGGAGGCGTTTATTGGCATTCTTGTATGAAAAGGGAGGCGTTTATTAGAGGGAGGCGTTTATTTGAGGCTAGGCGTTTATTAGAGGCTAGGCGTTTATTAGAGGAAATACGGTAGGCAATATATAGGCAAACGTTCGTTGAAACCTACCTGTAGTAGTCGACAAATGCTGCAATTTGATTGATTATGTTATACTCGCTATCTAATCAATTAGATGGTACAAATACAATAGTGTTGATATAAAATAGATGCTATTATTGGTAAATTACGTATCATGCAAACACGGTTATGTTCTTAGCTCTTATTTTTGGGTGATCACTAGAAAGGATACTTTAAAGTAAGTTTTCCGCGGAAAGACTGAAAACTAGTTGTTTGAGGATTAACACGAAGGTTACTAGTTAGACAGAAAAGAGAGTTACCATAAATCTTCTATTAAGCGGCCGGGGACCGGCGCTTATTAAATTTCCACGGTCTTTGGGGGCGGTGCTTATTAGAAGAGCACTTATTAGCAAGAGTCGGTTTTCTTTGATGTACCGCGGGATGTATATATAGAAATGAAGAAAAAACTAGGAACATATTTGTCCAAGGTGAAAAAATAAACAAAACTTTGTTAGTAAACCTCCTCAATCATGAAATAAGTCAGTTAATTACCTCGAACGTCGAGATGTATGCGATATACAGATTATATATACAGCAGATTGTATAAAGCATACATCCCTCGTTCTGGTAATTAACTCTTACAGAGCAAAGCGGAGGAAATATCAGTCCATATTTCGAGATTGAAATACAGCATAACCTTCTTTCAAATCCCATGCTTGTTAAGCAAAGCTCAAAGCTTGTCAAGTATCAAAATGTTAGTGAAAACAGCGTGTTGTCGTGGTTAAGAGGCGCCGCTTACACATGCTTAGACCTGGGCTCATGTCTGTATCTGGGTCTATGCTTATACTTGTTCATGTGCTCATGTATGTGCTCACCTCGTGCTTTTCTTTCGTCATGCTCCTTTTCTGTGCTTATATATATGCTCGTGTCAAAGTGCTTGCGAGTTGTACATGAGCTTTTGCTCATGCCTGTGCATGTGTTTGTGTGAATATGTGCCTTGTGCTCGTGCCAGCTGTGCATGTGCTTGTGTCTGTCAGTGCTTGTGCTCATGCTTGAGTTTGTATCTGTGCCGTTTGTACGTACTCATGTCAGTGCATATACTTGTGTCTGTGTTCATGCATGTGCAGTTTGTGGTTCTGCTCATAAACCTGTACACGTGTGTGTGTGTTTGTGTCTGAGCTTGTGCAGATTAAGCATGTGCATGTTTGTGTTCATACCTGTGCACATATCATGTTTGTGTCTGTTCATCTGTTTATGCCTGTGCACATGTTTATATCTGTTCTTCTGTTCATACCTTTGCATATGTCTGTGTTTGTTCTCATATATGTGCACGTGTTTGTGTCTGTGTTTGTGCTCTTATCTGTTCATGTATTTGGCTTATATGTGTCTGTGTTTTGCTCATATCTGTGCACCTATTTGTGTCTGTTCTGTCGCCGAAAATAAATAAATAAATAAAAACAAACAAACAAACAAAAACGTATAAGGAAAATGACCGGGAAATGTTCTTGTACACGTGTTTGTGTCTGTGCCATAATTAAAGGTGAAACTCGTCAAATCATTAGTTGATAGACGCAAAAAAATTTGTTTTAATAATTAATGCACATCTAAGGTGGACAATTATTGCATGTATTAAGTACTACAGTGCAGGAGCCTTAATTAAGTTCGTGATCATTGAATAACGACCATCTCAAATAAATACTGAGAAGACCTGTTGCCACCCCTGTTTCATGAGACGAACAACCATTTGAAAGAGCTCTATCGTACAACAATTTTCTCATGCTTCTTCGTGAAGAAAAACGTTTCTCATCATAGTCATGAATTGGATGTAATTGTTGTCCCTCGTCGTCATTTTGTATCTAGAGAAAAAATTAAGATTCATAATGATTTATTGGCTAAAGATAATATAAAATACATGCGAAAAAATATACAACCTGTTGCAAGATGTCAACAGGTGTGATCAAAGTTGTGTTACCAACTGTGCCAGGATTGCTCATGAGCTATTATAACAGTATTGTCACAGCATTGTTCAGCTAATACTCGTGTTACAACTTGTTCACAAGATCAAGCAAAAATGATAACAACATAGCGAACATTTTGTTAATTTGTAGCTTAATGTTTGTAACTCGTTAAGGAAAACGGGAAAATCTTGAGCCTCGAGCGGGAATCGATCCTAAAACCTTCCGATTACTAGATGGACGCTTAACCATTGAGCTAGGGCCAGGACTCGTGACGACAGAGCCAGGTTACTTTCGATATTTGTACTGGGTTCGAGTCTGATACTGCAACTGGTCATGGATAATGTCAGTCAGTCGTTGTCAATTTCGGTCAAACGGTCGATTTTGTTAATGTTAACTGAGAATTGTCAGCTCGTTGTTGCTAAACAACATTGTTGAAAAAAGGGAGCTTTTGCAAGCTAGGATGAGGATGGTTGTAAATAAACAATAGTATTTCTGTAATATACTATGGGATTCTTGTTTTCGCATACAAATTACACGAACAGGGGGCAGGGGCACCGCGCCCTGAGTCTATATTCAATCGTTCCTAAGGGTGTCTTGGCCAATGCAAGGGGTGTTGTGGTGCTTCAGCTGGTGATTTCTGATGACTTTGGCATAGTTGACAGCTTTTCACATCTGCTTAGAAATCTTTGTCCATCCCTCGCCACCAAACATAGTTTCGTGCTTATGATGTGCTTCATGAAGAACTTTCATAGTTCTCCCTCTTCCTTGCTTGGGTATTATAACTCTGAAGCTCTATAGCACACAGCTATCTTCCACGCTAATCTCTTCCCTCCTATATTGAAATGCTTGGTCGTCACAGGTCGAGGCCCAGCTTCCCAAAGTATTCTGGAGTACGTGGGAAAGAATGGGTTTCGTTTTGTTCCAAATGGAGTTGGTAGGGTCGTTGGCATCTCAGGAAGTGGTAAGCGACTGAACCCAGCATTACTGTTGGACTTCAAAGAGTGCCTATCTTTGAATTCGGGGTGCTGTTTGGGCTGAAATCTATTTATTTTCACTGAAAAGGCCTTCCAATGGCTTGTGGTCAGTTTTTATGACGAATTTGCTGCCATATAAAAACTGGTGAACTTTTTTAACTCTGCCTAAAACCACTGCAAGAGTTTCCATCCTTGTTGATTTGGATATATATCCAATATGGGCGTTCAGTCCCATCAGGCATCTGATGCGACAGCACTGCTCGTACGCCATAGTTGGATGCGGCACTTTCAAGTGTTATATCCAATTCTGGATTAAAATGCTATTGTACTCGAGAATTCACATTGTCGTGTTTTATGCTTCTGGACGCCGCCATTTTCAAATGTGTTCGATGACTCAAGATTGATTTATTTTTCGGGTACAGTTCCCCTTTAAGCCTCCACTTGGAATTTCCTTATTCCCATGTTGTTCATTTCCTTAGAAGTCCATGGAGGGGTTCCAGGATAGTAGCTGCCGCTGGTAAGAATCGGTGGTAATAATTTAACATTCCTAAGAATGCTTGCAGCTTGGTTCACAGGTTCAATGTCATTTCCGTTGATCACATACCTACAGTAGGTGACTTGTGTTCTCATGAAGAAACAATTCTCTTGCCTCAATCAAAACCAGCCCTCCCCAATTTCATCAAAACTTCTTTGAGATTTCTCAGATGATCTGCATCATTGATACCTGCATGTGACTAATATGTCATCAATTCTTACAACCACACGTTGAATGCTTTGCAGTAGATTCTCCATTACTCGCTCATGGAATATTCCCGGAGCAGATGATATCCCAAATGGTAGACGGTTGTACTGATAAAGTCCACGATGGATGTTGAGTTGATAATTCATCCAGTATCAATTGCAGATATGCTTGGGACATGTCCAATTTTGTGAATATATGCCTTCTAACACGTGTTGGCAGTAGACCTTCGGTCTTGCAAATTACTTGAGTTGTACGGTGCAATTGTAAATAATCTCCACAGATTCTCACCGATCCATTCGATTTTACTACCGGAAAAATATGGTATATATGGTATATATATATGGTACGAAACGAGCTTTCAAGTGTCTTGGTTTTGCTTGTCGATCGACGTAAATCTTTGCCTCAACCCCCTTTAGTCTTCCTAAAATCTCTTCATAAACTGGCTTGTGTTACTCCAGTATCTTCTGATTGGGTATCCTTTTTAAACACTTTGCTCCAATCCAGCTCGATCACATGATGATATGAAGCCAATCTCTACGAAATAGATTCTGTCCTTGACCTTTCACAACCACAGTTTGTTGCATGAGTTTGTGGCTCTTATATATCTGACTGAAATTTGCACGGTTCCCGCCATTGAAATTTCTTCTCCTGTGTATAGGTGCATAATTTCACCACCGTTTCCTGTAATATACCCCATTGTTGTCGACATTGCACGTTTAGTTTCCTCATTTATTATCACCTTTGACGCTCCTGACGTCCTATGCATGTCGATTTCCAATACTTGAGGTCTTCCCCCGAGTTCCACGTTGACTTGAAATGCTTTCTCTTTAACGCCTATCAAGGAATACATTGAATAGAGGTATAATTGTCAATTTCGCTTCCTTCTTGCACTCGGTTTCTTTTTTGTTGCCGTTCGGGTGTTTTCGGTTTTCCGAACTACTTGCCTTTCTTGAAAGACTTCTTTGTGCGACACTTCTTCGCCTTATGACCTTTCTTATCGCAATTGTAGCACTTGACCTCTTTGAATTTGCAAGTAGAAGGCTCATGCGTACCTCCATGCACCTCGTGGTTTATGGTTTAGATTATCCACGCGACCAGGTGTTTCCTCCGTTTTGAACTGGATGGTTGTAAATTACCTGAGTTTTTAGAAACGCTTTCCATCACTAACGCTATTTTATATATAATTTTATATTATATATTTCTAATAAATTGCAACATGAATTTGTCCAACTAAAAGTTTGTGGTATGTTTACGATAAAAGAGAGAATAAGCCAGGGTCTTCTCCATCCTCCATTTTGAGAAGAGCCTGGGTACGAGGTTGATTATCACCCTCGCTAGCGAGGGGATAAACCATAGACGACTTTATGTTAGGTGTATCCATGAGGATCCCATGAGGATCCAGCCATCCCAAAGGAACAACGGCGCATACACTTCTTGTCGCAAATGGCTAAAAGACTCAAAGGACATTTCTGTTTTTGTCTGGTCTTTATTTTTGGTTAGCTTAGGCCGTTAGCTACGATTAGGGTTAGAGTTAGGATTATGATTGGGATTAGGATTAAACTAGTTCCTGAAAATGGCCGGAATGTCCTTTTGAGTCATCCCTTTTAGCCTTGTTCCTTCTTGTCACTATTCACGACATCTGTATTCTCCATTTCTATGGCGGACAGAATATATGAAATGTGAGCGTAGACAGAATGAGTCATCGCCACAAATGCCAACTGAAAAATGTGACTAACTCTTCTCGTGAGTCCGACACAAAGAATGCATGCAAAGGAAGCTACGATGCCGCGGGACCGCGAGATAAACTTTCATTGTCTAGGATTCACATGAAAATCATAGCCGTATTTATAGTATGTGTTCCATATAAGGAATAGCAAATACATTGTCCTGACGAGCAAATGCGTTGCCCTGATGAGCAATGGAGACGAGAGGTGCTAACCCTAAACCCAAAATAACGTTAATCCAACCCTAAACCCCTAAACTTAAACCGCCTCTTATAAGGTATCAGGATGTATATATTTACATTACCTTGTGATAGTAATCGTTAGTTTCCGTTCCGAAACATCCATGCTCGCTATCTTGCCACTTGATCATATTTCGAAGAGTTCTGTGATTTAGAAAATCCTTAAATCCAAGAATACCACAAACTAACCCTTGTTCTAAGAACAAATCTGTTTCGCCATTGGATACCACGTTTCGTTGTACTACATTCATCTCGTCGAGGATTTGCGCACACTTCTTTTCCAAAAACTCATCGACGTTGGTTGCGCTCTCTCCCGCACCCCAATGAGGCAACTTCTTAATTTCTCTTTCCAAAATATGACGACAACCACTTTCGAAGCCAAGCAGAAAGTAGAGCACTTGATGAGTATTACCATAACCCCTTAGCTTGCGACTTGTCATTAGTTTTAAACAATCAACACTGACATAACAAGGATTCTTTTGTCCAGCAGCGGTTCCCATGATCTCAGTCATACACCTATCTGATATTTTCTCGTTGAAAGTTTCGCCGTGACGGGAGCCATTGTCATCTAGTGTAGACTTTCTATTTAGATTCCAGCTGTTCAATTTTCTAAAATCTTTAAATGATGTCCATGGTTTTTCTACAATAGGTTTAAAGTTTTGGTAATATTCGGGCTGATAGTCATTCAGGTGAGGTAGAGCTTCAGTTGCCGTTTCCTTCACCGTTTTGAGCAGAGAGGTTAATCTTGTTGTAAAACGTCGACCAGTTGCTGTATCATCAACTTTATTGAACTCATTCAGTATCTTTGTAATACCACCTTCAGCTACACGAAGACCAAAAATGGAATCCAAATTTACTTTGTCAATGCTTCTTACATAGAAGTCAATGACGTTTTCCAGTGAACGTAATGTTCTTGAAACGTCCGCCTCAT
The DNA here is from genome assembly GCA_035772405.1 of Chrysogorgia sp. JL179-B06. Classification (NCBI taxonomy): domain Eukaryota; kingdom Metazoa; phylum Cnidaria; class Anthozoa; order Scleralcyonacea; family Chrysogorgiidae; genus Chrysogorgia; species Chrysogorgia sp. JL179-B06. The sequence continues at coordinate 663,190 of JAYKKM010000147.1, forward strand.
TATTGTTGTGATTATCAGACGAACACAGCGATTGAGAAATGGCTAAAGCCAGGACTAACATGAAAATCTTATTCAGCATGATGGTCGGTTATGAATAGTTTACCGAGTTAAACACCTTCCAAAGGAAAATTAAACAGTAACTAAGGTAAACTCAAAATATTGCTTGTCAAAATCTTTAATATTTATTAAGCTTTGTTTAAACATACATGCGTAAACATACGCATTTTAATTCTAATGCTGCATGTGACTGCAGGTGAAAATATAATTAAATAAATAGAAAGTATAGTTTAAGATAAGGTTTCCCCAGGGAGATTGAAGTCAAATTGTTCGATGGTTATATGGAGGATATTACTGCATGACCGTGCGGAGATATGAATTTTATGTTCGAGTGTTGGTAATCTCTATCACGAGTGAGAGAAGCGAACGATCTGTGAGACATATATACATCATGAAAAGTCTGAAAACGGATCCTAAACACAGTTCCGTTACTTTTACGCTCCGCTTTCAAAGTACCCTAATTCCTTGTCATTGATAATATGTTTTTGACGCATTTTTGGTAAATATATATGATTAATACGCGACTATTTTTTAGACGTCGAACTTCACATGTGCCGAACTCATTTAGCTTAAACAATAGATTACGCTGATTTGCATTGAGTTCGGCACATGTGAAGTTCGACATCTAAATCGGGCATTATAGCGACTAAAAATCAGACAAGACAAGCAAGAAATACCATGTCGCTGGTTCACTGAATTCCAGCGGCGGGAAAGGCCTTGAAGTTGCATTTTTCGCAACTGGTCCCGGTTTGGTCTTAAAATGTATATATTCTATAGTATCGATCACTCGAAATTTTCCTTCACCATAAATCCTTAGAACACGTCGTTAAATTATGACTGATTCGTGTGAACGTAATAATATTCTGCCGTTGATTCATACCGGACTCGTGTGAACGGTCATGATATGAAAATCACGGCATGAATAATACACAAAAGACTTGCTTTATTTCCATGACATCGATTAATTTCCATGGCATCCAACCCGACGGTACAACAATTCAATGACTAATGTGTATCGTGACATTAAGCAGGGATGTATACAGAGTGTCCCCAAAAAAAGGCTACTTTTCAAATTCAAATGAGTGTGTTAATTCAAACAACCTATTGTGTTTAATATCCCATGTGTATAAAACTGTGTGTTTTTATGCATTCGTAGTTCAAAAGCGATAATGAATTTCAAAGAACTACAATAGGTTGCTTGAATTAACATGCTAATTTGAATTTGAAAAGGTAGCCTTTTTTTGGGACACCCTGTATAGCCACGCCGGGCGGAGCCGGGCACTCAAGGTAATTTTTTCAATCTAGCCCGGCAATTTAATTAAAAACAAAGACAATCTAATTTTGTATGAAGTTTTCTACTTTGTTAAAATAAAATACACTGTTGTAAGACTAAGTTGTTCATTTATGTAATTAATTATTCTACTTTATAGAAATATTTCTTAAAAACGACGATCAGACACTCTGTTAAAAAATTACCTTTATATTTTGCAGGCTTGCCCGGTTTGCCGGGATCCCGGTTGTCGCACTACCGGGCAGGTTGGGGATGAAATTGCTCGCTTCATCTCGGTCAGGACATTGGTTTCTTTGTGGTTGATTATATTGTTTTATTGTTTTAATCAACCAATCACAAAACTTGATAGTATAGGTAGGTGGCGACCCACATGTTGGACCAACATGGTTGCCTGCAGACGTAACGTGCAAGTCATCAATATCGTTAACATTTTCACTTGGAGCCGCCATTTTGAAATCATGTAAAATGCGTTCTTATGATTGTCATCTTCGTGTATGTCATAATTGTCATTCACTAACATGAGCCTAAAGGGCATTTCGCATCATTTACCAGTGAACCACCAACGAGACCTGTTTCAAACATCGAAATTATTATGTCAAATAAAACACTTCGCATGCAGATTTGAGTCTTTGAGAAGACGCGTGACATTTGAGCCGAATAAATTAAACGCATGATCGATGGGTCGTAATATGATCCACGGGGATGCTGAGGGTTAAATGGGGTTTTAAGCGTAATGCTGCTACACAAATAGTGCAGGCTCAATGTCCATAATTTCTGGCCATGTCGTTGGAGTCGAATAACTTGATACAGCATGTCAAATCCCCTACACATAACCGTGGTCACCTTCTTGATCTCGTTATTACTCGTAATTCAGATGCCGTTATATCCAATATAAGACTAAGTTCATCATTGCAGCTTTCTTCCGATCATGCTGTAATCACTGGTCGAATCTCTGTTCCCAGCCCTAAACCCACAATAATTTTTGTGAATCACCGGAAGCTTCGGAATATTGACTTGTGTGCTTTCAGCGAATCTATTTGCGCAACGACTCTTATCACCGAACCTTGTTTAGATCTGGACTCATTGTCCATCAGTACAATATTAACTTGAGGAATATCCTTGATATGCATGCTCCTAAACGCCCCCGGTTTCTCACCATCCGGCCCCATGGTTTGATGAATCTCTTCGCGAAGCTAAGGCAAAGAAAAGAAGATATGAAAGGAAATATAGATTCGATAAGCAGATTTTTAGGGACTATATTGGGATTCCTATTATCGTCGTCTGAATGATGTTAAAACGTCATATCATCGGAAACGTTTCAGTAATGTTGACCAGCGGTCCCTTTTTCGTGAAGTAGACATTATGACCAGTGGGAAAAGGTCCAACATCTTCCCATCCAGCCAACCAATTTTTAACTTATTTTAACGATAAGATTCGCAATCTTCGCAATAAATTATCTGAACTACCTGTTCTATAACTTAATATTTATCTTCCTCCATATGAATGCAGCTCATGCTTCTCATCTTTTTCACCTGTAACAGAGACCCGCATCAAGCAGATTGTTATGAAGTCTCCTACTAAATTCTGTGAATTAGACCCTATCCAAACTGTGATTTTGAAAGAATGTCTTCATGTGCTCTTAACACCTATTACTAACATTGTAAATCTATCTTTGGGCGGTGGTTCTATGCCAGATGTTTTGAAAGTTTCTCAACCTGCTCCTATCGTAAAGAAAGTATCAATGGACCCCGAAGATATGAGTAGTTTTCGTCCAATTTCAAATTTGCAGTTTATCTCAAAGACTATTGAGCGAGCCGCATCTTATCAACTCATTGCCTATCAAATGGAAAATAAATTATATCCTAAGATTCAATCTGCGCTCAGACAGGGACATAGCACTGAGACAGCTCTTTTGCGTGTTCAAAACGATCTTTTGGAGGCACTACACTCTGGGAATCAAGCTTTACTGGTAATGCTCGATTTTTCTGCAGCTTTCGATACAATTGACCATAAAATTTTACTCTCTCGTCTGGAAAATCGTTTCGGAATTAGTGATACAGCTCTATCCTGGTTTCGATCATATCTCACATCTCGAACTCAGTACGTGAAAGTGAACGGTAAAAAGTCGGAATCCTCCCACTGTTACAAGGTGTGCCTCAGGGGTCGGTTCTTGGACCATTACTTTTTTCTCTTTATGTTTCTCCACTAGAAGATATTTTTGCTGCCCATAAAGTTGATGTTATGATCTATGCCGACGACACTCAGCTCTATATCACCTTAAAGGAACAGGACGCTGACATTGCCATTCACAGACAGACTTGAACATTGTCTTCATGATATTCAGTCTTGGTGCCATCAAAACAAGTTGTTTTTAAACGATGGTAAAACTGAAGCTATTCACTGTATTCTGCATATGCTGGATCAATTCCACCTACTCCCAGCATCTATATTGTGAGATAAACTCTCAATATTAAAATATTAATCAATATTAAAACTGAAGTCCGTGACCTTGGTGTTATTATGGACGAAAATCTCTCCCTGAAGAATCATGAAAAATCTATCTGTAAATCAGCTTACATAGCCTTAAGGAACATTGGCAGTTTACGTAAGTACCTTGACCAATCGACTGTGGAGCGGCTGGTTCATGCTTTTGTTACAATTGAAATAGTCTCCTTTATGGGCTCCCACAATGTGAGATCAAGAAACTCCAACATGTGCAGAACACTGCAGCTAGAATTGTAACAAAGTCCAACAGAAGAGCATATTACTCCTACTTTAAAAGAGCTCCACTGGCTGCCTATACAGAGTCGAATTAAATTTAAGTTAGCTTTAATGGTCTTTAAAGCTTTAAACAATCTGGCTCCATCCTATCTTAAAAACCTTTTGCCACCTTATCAAACTTCGCGGTGCTTAAGATCATCCTCGAGGAACTTGCTTCAAGAACCCAGGACAAAGACGAAAACGTACGGAGATCGATCATTTAGGAAGGCAGGATCGGCAGTTTTGAACAGCCTACCAAATGAATTAAGATTAGAGACATCTGTTGACACTTTTAAGCAGTATATACTTGCAATACTGGGAATCCTTCTATTTCTTCTCGTACGTTGTGTGCTAAGTTGACGGCCATATGCTCTGAGACCAACCTCGTTCCTTGAGTCGAGTTATAGGCGTGGTATGGTATGGTGAGGTCCGTTTTGGCCAGTCTTGCTTTTGCAGTTACTAGACCGGTGCTTACTCCCGATGCCACACCATTTCCACTGGTGTCTCCTAATGCATGAAGTACCACGTCGTCGATTGTTTCTTGATATTGGCAAGTGTCCTGGGCGTGGTTTGGCAATTGAGACTCCCATCTCGTCCATCGTTTTCTCAGATTACTTGGCAGCTTTCGCGTTCCAAGCACACTTTTCGTTGCATGTAGAGCAACTTTTCTCCAAGTGTAACTGAGTAGTATCCTAGCGGGTTGTATATTCGGGCCACTTTGCCCACGATTTCTCTCATCATTGGTTCAGTCGTTTCGCTGATAAAAGTCACCCCGATGGTGTATTTGCGTTTATCCTACTTGAGTCCGAGAAGGTTGCTTTCGTCTGAGTTTGTACCCAGTCGTAGCTCCACTTGTGAGCTCTGAGGCAGTTATTATAGCTCGCTGACGTTGGAACCCCACTTGTGTAGTTGAAACGTTCTCTAAGATCTCGGTGGCAGCACTTTTAATTCTCTGGGACTTCTCTATTGTCGGTCTACGACTGATTAGGTTGTACACATGCATAGATGCTTTCCTCTTTCTCTTTCACGTACTCGGCATGCTCTAGACGGCAGTTCTCTAAATGCTGTTGCATTACTCCTCCTAACAGGAACGGAGAGGAGAGCTATGGTTAACAGAGCTATGGTTAACAAGTTTCTACATCCTTGGAATGTATGTCAAGACTTTGTAATTTTAATAATTTATCTATATGACTATAGTAACCATCATTCCAGACAGTCGAGTAATAAATGGGCATTATCAATCCATGACATAATTTTACAAGAGTATTTTTAGGAATAAATAATTTTGCCTTTCTGAGAAGTGCAATGTTCTTCGAAATTTTATTACATTGCACATTGTTGTTGTTTTCCCATTTCAACTGTTCATCAATAATCATACCAAGAGATGTTTTTATTGGAGACTCGTGTTTGATGTTATCATTCCCTATTGTTATTATCCGCGGGTTTTCATTGATTAAGGCCAGACGATATCTGGAACCAATGATCATAAATTCAGTTTTTGCTTTATTTTGAGTAAATCTATTTGCAGTAACTCACTGGTGAACTTTGTCAAGATCTTTATTAAGTTTATTTTTAATTTCAGTAGAATTAAGTCCTTTATAACACGAGAGATTTGCATAATCGGCAAATAAGGCGGCAGCTTGCAGTTGACTCTAAACAGTTAGGTAAATAATTAATGTACAAGAGGAAAAGAATACCCCTATCAGATAGTTTACCATTATTTATTGCGCAAATTTGCTTCCTTTTACTGAGACATGACTTAAACCATTCAAGACTGTAGCATACAGTTCAAGTTTAGAAATTAGGGTTCTATGATTTACAGTGTCAAAAGCCTTTTTAGGTCCAAAATTAGGACTCCGTTGATAAGGCCATTTATCAATTTTGTACACCCATTCATTCGTGGGACTGAGATGCAGTTTCCGTAGAATGGATAGGCTGGAAGCCAAGACTGTTGTTCTACAACTATGTTGTTTTCAGTCATAAACAATCTTAGTTGTTTGTATACTAGTTTTTCAATTTTCAAAATGTTTTGCAACAACAGAGATTGCAGAAATTGGACGGTAGTTCCCACAATCGATCTTAGGCCCTTCTTTGAAGATTGGCGAGACTCTATAGCCACCTTCGGTAATCCGGGAATATTATATTCCCGTCTGGAGTGACTGGTTGAAAATGTTAACCAATGGCTCAATTACAATATCACTTGCATCTTTCAATAGCTTCAATTCGTGCCTATGCCATCAATCCCTGATGATTTTTAAATTTTTAAATGTTTTAACTCATCTAGTGCTTCAAGGAGTTCAAGGTATGTGATATTTCTGAAATAAAACACATTTTCAACAGGGGCGACAAAGCATAGTGGATCAATGTCACTATCTTGAATATTATCTGCTAATTTTAACCTATATGTATCGTTATCTGCAATATTTCTATCTCCTCGTGTTATGTAATATGTCAAGAACGAGAAAGCGTTCTTTACCACGGTATCAAAACACCTAGAAGTGTGTTGAAAAAATATAGGCCGAGTTTTCTAACAACTTCGAGGTGTTTTGAGACCGTGGTAAAGAACTATTTCGAGTTCTTGATATAGCTTCTCAAACGAATCAGTATTTAAAGAGAAAATTGAGCTGAAATTTGTTTAATTTATGGAAGTTCTTTACCACGATATCAAACCACCGTCATGTCACTGATTTCCTTTGTTCTATCTTTTTGAATTATTAATGAGTTTGAGAATGTTTGATCATCAACACTTAACTGTTTAACCTGTGAGATCTTAGATTTTTATTTAATAATTCATTAATCGCCTGTCAGCTTCGGTAAATACGTACCTAAAATGAACAGGTTTTGTAATTGGCTACATGGAACAAAAGTGGTTAGGGTTAGGACATTGGTTTCTTTGTGGTTGATTCTATTGTTTTATTGTTTTAATCAACCAATCACAAAACTTGATAGTATAGGTAATAGGTGGCGACCCGTCAGCTTGAGAGAAGCAGTGTAAATCACGTGAGGTGAAAGCCGAGTGCATTGTTTTGCTAGCATCTCAAATGTTCTTTTAACTTCTTAATTGTCTCTAGGAGGCACTAGGAACTACATTTCGTGGCCCAGAAATTAAATAAAAACATGGTGACTATATACTTCTATGGTGACTATTATTAGCATTATTTAATTTTAAGTATTTTTCTTTGGTAGTTTTGATAAGTTTGTTAAGGTTGTTTTTGTTTTACACTTTTTATAAGCCTCATTATAATATGCAGATCCCAGTCTAACGTAACCATAAGCACAAAATCAATACAAAAATAAAGCATGACTTCTTATATGGGACTTGGGAAGACAAAACACTTCATTCCTTTGTTTTGCCTTTTGATTTGTCCTGATGCTTATCATGCTCATGTGTAAACCAGTCTATAGTCAACGTTTCTGTCTGCAGTGTTCCAACAACTGACACATCGAGCCCGAAGTCATTCAACTCAGTTGCCGCTTCGTCATTGTACAGATTTTGTAATGCGTAGTCTTTGGGATCGCATTTCGTAATCTTTTGGAACTCTCCTCTTCGCTCAACGCTTCTGCAAACCGTTTCAGCATGAAACACACGTACAAATGATGGATACACCATCCATATACATTTCATTTTTGCATAAACTTTGCTTTTCCTTTTAAAAAAAGGACAAAAAGTTCTATTCCTCTATATAATGAATATTTAATAAATTTGAGAAGCATTTCTTATCCTCGATGCTGTGTTTGCAGTAGCGCTCTCAACTGACTCGTCATTGGTTCCTATCCTTGGCTGCGCTTCGGAAAGGAACCAATGACTCGTATTAAGAACGCTACTGCAAACGACTCGGATAAGAAATAGTACATATACATATATAATATGTATATAAAATTAATTAATATCATAAAATTAATTAATATTCCTTTCAAACAACCTATTGTAGTAGTTTGAAAGCCCTAGAAACCTCTGAGCCAATATTAATTAATTTTCTTAGGGTTCCGTTTTTTTTTATACACACTGTACAGTATATGTGCGCTATAGCGGAGCGCACATTGACGTAGGTTGTTGATGTTTGTCCGCATTTAATAATCTAAGTCCTACTAAATATGAACAGAGTCATTTGGGAATTCTTCAGACTCAATTTTAGTTTGTTTGTCCGCATTTTGTATTTAAAAATAGAATCAGCTGTGCGCTACGCTATTCAAGAGGGAGGCTATGTTGGCTAAAAATAGGCAATTTTTTCAGATTTGCTAAATCTGGTGATGCCCACGCCTGGTGATGCTCACGATTATTAAGTGTATAACAGGTGGCACTTTGTCCTTAGGGGGTAATTACTGCACTAGAAATCTCAACTGTGTGGATTATGATCTATGTAAATCATTGAACAAACCTAATCCTAACCGCTAAAATTTTAATTCGTATAGTAAGGTAGCCTCAGTCTATGGAAGTGCTGACCACTCAATTCAGCTTGGGCTGAAGAATTTGTGCAATATATGGGAAATTTCGGTCCGGTTGACCTGCCTGAAATTTTTGCCATGTAATCGGGGGCCCCCTAATCTAAACATTATATTAAAGCATTTCTTTGTAACCGCAAACTGAAATTTTCCCCATGTAATCGCGGCATTAATTCTCAAAGGATTTCTGAGGTAATCATCGAAATAAACCAGTGGGATATACATTTCCTTGCCCAAATAGTCAAAGGCCTATCCATTGATATAAAAAGTTCAATATATTTTCTAGGATAGAGCATGCCTATGCCCCAATACGATCACCAGCTATTCATTCACAACATCGTATGCGGATTTAAAATAATTATTACTAGAATAAGCATAGTTGGTTGTTGTCTTGTTGAAACAAAGTATCACAACCAAAGTATCACAACAAAAGTATCACAACCAAATTCAAACATTTTTGTATATTTAGATGAACATTTGAAATAGTTCAATTAAGCTGAGGTTAGACGGGGGATGTTATACGGAGCGTTCATTATTTATGGCTGGGGTTGGTACCGAAGAGAAATGGGTCAGTAAAAAAATGTTGTTGCATTATAAATATCTATAACAAATTTTAAAACAAAATAAATAAAATAAATCGGTGTTTATATCTATATAGTTATAACAATGGTGATAATAAAACATAGAGATTGCAGCTTGTTCAAAGACATTGTCAGATAAAACCACTTGTTAAATAATATTTTAGATAAATATTTTTAAACAGCAACACAAACTTTAACTTCCTTAGAATATTGTAATGATCTTATACTATATAAACCAATATCAAATAAATATCTAAAGGTTATGATAAGAGCAAGGACGAGACAGAAGGCAAACGGCGTATATATATATATATATATATATTGGTATATATATATATATATTGGTATATATATATATATATATATATATATATATATATATATATATATATATATATATATATATATATATATATATATATATATATATATATATATATATATATACATGTATGCAGTATAACATATATATAATGGTTGCATCATCTAGTGATGGTTGGGTAGAAGAAAAATCAGTGTTTGAAAGGTTGGGTAAAACCTTTTTTTGGTTTCAACTTGTTTTTCTTCGGTACCAACCCCTGCGCCATAAATAATGAATGCTCCCTTAAAAGTAATAATAAATGAAGCCGATGAAGGAAGCGTTCTTTTTATTATAAGAGTTCAAGGCGCAGCCGAGGTTCTTTATGATAATTCACTAGCTTACGAGTTCTTTATATAGATTCTCAAACGAATCAATATTTTAAGAGAAAATCGTGAAGAAAGTAATTCATGCCATTCATTTCTTTTGTTGTATCTTATAAAAACTACAAAAGACTATAGGCATTAATAGCAGATGTTTTTCAAAAACCGAAAACCAATTTGTTTGCTTTCGTTATTTTGGGCAATTTTTTTTAAAACACCTGCATGTTGATTTGTTGCATTATAATTGACAAATAAAAAAAGGGGCCCGTTTCTTTTAATATCGAGTAATGGAGTCACCTCACGTGCAGAGAACACGAGAGAAGCGATCAGAGTAAATCACCGAGTGTTTTGCTAGCTTCTCAAGTGTTCTTTTAACTTCTCAATTGTATCTCGACAGAGGCACCAGGAACTACATTTATTTTATAAAATATGGCCCAGAAATGAAATAAAAACAAGGTGACTATATTTCAAGATTTTCGCTAGCTGGATTTCGATAAAGCGAATATAGTCGCGCGAACGACTTTCTCCTTTTGTTTTACGAGCACTCGTGTCCAACCAAGTAGAAAACCATTCAATTTGTACAACTGTAGAAAAATTAACTCATCCGCGCGATTATATTCGCTTAATCGAAATCAGCTTTATTGCGCGTCATATATAGGCCTGCTTCAGACACCGAACTTTTCATGCATGAGCCGAACCTATAACGAAGAACCTAATTCCAATTTAGGCTGACCAAATATCTCCTGTGGATTCAGACTTACTTCAGCCGAACCGAACTTTCTAGCCGTATAAATCCCCGCCTGAACCTGCAGGCGTGAAGTTTGGCTGAGCCGAACATTATCGGAAGAAAGAAGGGATATTACATGACCGTGCGTACGAGAATACAAAATTCAAATCATCACCATGGTCCATGTGAAAATAAAATTAATATCTCCATGAAGCGGTCATGTAGTGTTCTGTTTATTATATTGATGAAATAGCCACGACGATAACTTCACATGCATGTGAAGATAATGAAATTCCCATCACTCATCAGGAGCACTTAAATCAATGCTCGTCAGTTTCTTTATCCTCGTCTTCGCTCTCAACAAAACTGCGAAATAAACTCCAGCACTTGGTCTTATACACTATAGCTACTCGTTAAAAAACAAACAATACATTCACGTGAACCTCATCAATCATGATATACATAGGTTATATACCGTGACCGAGGTGTTTAAGCGATATATCAACCCGCGAGGGCGATATCACGATTGGTGAGGTATTCTGAAATTTGTTTATGTTTTTTGTTGGCCAGAGCGGTTTTGAATATTTTTAAGGAAGTACCGGGGCGGCTGAATGATCTGTTGGATTTATAGGTTGATAACTAGTTATCAATCTACGTTTGTTCAAACTCTTTTTAGGCTTTTTCAAAAATATATAATATAGAAATGATACAGAATGTTTAGCTAAATTATTTGTCGAAAATTGGATTTTGAATGGTTTTTACTGTTCAGACGCCCATAAGATATGTGATCGAAGTAAATATATACCTATTATCAAGCAATGTATCCAATGGCAAAAAACTCCTGAGTGAGTATTATTACCTCATGAAACAGATTTGTAGAGTTAACATGTAGTCCTGTCTTTATTCTCCGACTCCACAATTATTATTTGCTCTACATATTGTATTGAGCACTCTTACCTGGATTTATCGTCTATTTATTCACATATATAGTATACATATATATATATATATATACATATACAGAATATACCGAATATACCACCACTATATATACAGAACTCGTGACTATAGGCTCTCGGCCTATATATATATATATATATATATATATATATATATATATTATATATATATTATATATATAATATATATATATATATATATATATACATGAAAGTATACAATGTGCCCTACCGGCTATCACCATAATGGCTTTATGGTAACTGTGGACATATATATATATATATATATATATATATATATATATATATATATATATATATATATATATATATATATATATATATATATATATATATATATATATATGTTGAAAGGATTTATGGTGAAGGAAAATTTCGAGTGTTGGAATACATACATTTTAAGACCAAACTGGGACCAGTTGCGAAAAATGCAACTAGTCACGAGTTCTGTATATACAGAACTCGTGATTAGGCTCTCGGCAACCGTAGCTCAGTGGTCAGAGCACTGCACTAGCATCGCAGAGTCGCGGTTCAATTCCCAGCCGGACGGCCTTAAAGTTGCATTTCCAACACTCGAAATTTTCCTTCACCATAAATCCTTTCAACATATATATATATATATATATATATATATATATATATAATACTACCACGCATGAGAATCCAACTGTGGCAGTTTGGCGGTTTTGAATATTACCAGGGGAGTGCGCGGCTGATAAATTTATTCATGAGCGTGTCACGTCGCGTGTCTCGCAATCTAACCAATCAGAGCGTGTGTTGTGTCATCTTATTTTATGTATAGTTTAAAACACGAGGAGCAGTGTTTTAGCGGTTTAAAACACAAAGCGATAGCCGAATGTTTTAGACCCGATAAAAAAAAATTCAAGCCGCTTTATCACATATAATGATATGTCGGTCATGATTTCCTTTGTTTTCCCCTCATGAATTATTAATGAGAGTTTTGGAAAAATTATATTGAGCCGTAGGTAAGCAACAGTTCAGCCCGGTATATATATGATCATTTATTTCTTGCTAGTAATTTTACTTGCTCGTGTGTACCACGAACATTTTTAACAGACTATAGTTTCCTTGGTATATATTTAACTGCTGGTGCAGTGAATAGTGAAATAGAGTTTCTTATAGTTATGCGGCATGAACAATGTTCGTAAAGGAACCTGTGCTCGGTGACATGCCACGTATATACGACTGTACATACACGAACAAGTTTCCGTTGTTCAACGACCAGCTTTTGAATAAAGCTCCTTGTCAATGTAAAACCTGTCAATTTGTGTCTAGCAAAAACTTGGGCTTGATAAATATATATTGAACCATATAGTATAAGTAGTAAAGAGTTAAAATGAAATATTCAAATCAAACAGGAGCACTGACAGCACTGTAGTATGAATCAAATTTATTCTGAAGACTATACCAGTTTATTTTGTGTATTTGGTATATATATATAGTTTCGCTTAATTCACTTTTTTTGAGGTGCGGGCCGTTTAATTGTATAGATGTAAATATTTTATAGAAAGAGTTTAAAAACTCAGAGAATTAAAGAGAGCAGGTGCATGTGTGGGTTAACTGAAGAGCAGAGGAAGAATAGGAAATACGTATTTGAAGTTGCAGACAAAGCATTTGATTTGTGGCTCGATTTGTGGTAAAACATATTGAATATTAGGAAATATACATAATGATAAGAAAGTTTGTTGTCCTATATATAGCCATGAAATAAAATAAAGCCTCTTATATATAATTTAACTGCAGTTATATTGCCATTATCGAACATTTAATGTTTGAAATAAAAATCCAAAAATTCGTTCAAAATTATCATATTTTTAGACAGGCAGTCAAATAACACGTCACGGATATTTATGGTATTTATTAATACTTGTTTTAAATGGCGAGAAAAGACACGGAATAGTACGAAACGCTTTTGTCTTCCTTTCAAAGATGATTTCTGTGGCGTTGTCAATTTTATACACAGTCTGTTATATTTATTTATTCGATTTTTAAAATATTAGTTTTCTAGTCGTCTACATATAGACCCTATAAACAACAAGCACTCGAGACAACTTATTCAGTAAATCAGTTAAACAAATAAGCTTTTTTGCTTAAGTGTTTTTGAAAATAAACGCGATGGATAAACCAGGCGGGAAACGTGATATATTGAATATGAAAATTAAATCTCAGAAGAAAAAACAAATAATCATAACATAAATTATATTCTTTTCACTTTTCGTTGTTTTATTGCAGAACGTCCTCTGCAGAGGTGAGTCATCAAAAACAATGAATATAAAGTGAGTGAATTATACAAACATGCAGGTTATTTATATATTAAGCGAGTGAGGGCATTGTATGTCGGTGTTGAAGATTTTATGATGTATTGTCTAGTTAACGAGGGAGTATATCCGAGTTAACTGTATCGTCTCATATAGAAATCGAGAGCGCGGAATAATCTAACTGGTTTAGTAAAAACAGACTTATATTCGTTATTTACTCAAAATTATTTCAAAAGACGACTCAAAAGCGTGTCACTCGCCGCTACACTTTATATCTATCGAGTATAGTGCGAGTAGCGTATAGCCAATAAGATTGCAGTATTTGCATTAGACTACTAGTATAAGTAACTTTATACTAAATATAAATAATTGTGTATCTTTTTAAGGGAAGTTTAGTATTTGAATGATAATGAAAATGTTACAAAGTATAAAGTGCAAATTACAAAGTACAAAGTGTATAGTTATATATTTATATATTCATTAGACTTGACAAGATGAATCGATTATTATGCTACATGAACAGGTGCAGAACCCGTCTCGACTGACTGGAGGAAGCGATATGTTGATAAATTATCATGCCGGCTTAGACTACTTTGTTTGACTTCTGTGGATTCCCGCTTTTCACGCACTCCCATAATCAACACCCACGATTCGGATATTACAATTCTTCTTTATTAACACACCGAGTTCTCCCACGCTAAAACATGTCACAAATAACATACATAAAGTGCAACTCATGCCTCAGTTGCAATATTACTGTTAGTTACATTGAGCAGTAAAGGTGATATATTGCAGTAAACAATTGTGGTAAAATATTAATATCGATAGTAGTTATACTGCATCAAACATGATGATGGCATTTATCAAATCAATGCTGATCCTTTCATTGTTTTCCATCCTGTTCATAAACGTGGAATGCAGAGTTCTGTTAAAGAAAGAAGATAAGAATATCAAATCATTTGAAAGGACACTTGCAGCATTTGAGAAGGCCCTAGATTTTTACAATGAAGACTACGGCTTGATAAATTTCGATTCACTTCTGGGCCTTCGTGTGGCTCAAGGGAGCTTGCAAAAAATTTTGATTGACAACGATAACACAGATCTAAAGATTAATGGAAAGTACCTAGCTCGTATCAGAAAAATGTTCACAACTGCTGAAAAGATAACCGGTGAAGCAATACCGTTTGTTCGTGAGGACAACGTTGAGCAATACGAGAAGTTTTACACGATTATTAGCAAGCCTTGGGCGGTCTTCAACCAGTTCCAAAAACGTAACCCACCACACATGAACAGAGACAAAAATCTGAAAAACATCGTATTTGACGGTCCCACATCAGATTACTGTATCTCGCTGCTTCTCGCTGATTCCACAACAACTGGACAAAGTTCCTGTAATGTGACGGATTACTGTTGGGAATATGAAACGCAGAAAGATCTAGATGGATACACACCAACACATCAAATCCTGTATTTCCTCTTCGGTTTGGGAAGAGGTTGTGAGAATACTCTCAACCAAAAGTTTCAAGAGATGGGGTTAAAGAAGGGGGTACAAGGTTTTTTTGACGAAACATGTAGCAACATTCTCAGAAGTGTGAAAAGAATATCGCAAGACACCAGTCTGCTAAAAATCGAGAAAGATTTGTTCATGGAACAAATACTAGTATGTAGTCTCACAGGTTATGAGGATTTCTTGACTGAATCGTATTTGGAAATTATTTTAGATTGGCAAACAGATGTAGGATGTTTTGGAAACCAGGTAAAACATTATAATATCCCATCCTCTTAACTTATTTTTCATGATTACATTAAATTCGTAACACGATACTATGTTTATGATTATATTATGTTAAATTCAAGACACTAAACATGCCCCCTTGTTGAGTGTTGACGTCCTTCCAGCCACCGAACACCCTTAAGAAATCCTTAAGCTTATAAATTAATGTAACACATTAGGCTCACGCTGTGCAGCGGAGAAAAGACCTGGGTACGAGGTTGATCTGATCTCTAAATAAAGACTGGATCGAGCAATTGGTGAAGGCTAAAAGGGATGACTCAAAAGGACCTTCACATTTTTTAGAACTACTAATCCTAACCCTAATCTTAATCCTAATCCTAACCTTGATCCTAACCTTGATCTTAACCTTAAACTTAGCCCTAACCGTAGCTATCCATAACCTAACGACAAATAAAAAACAGAAAAAAACAGAAAGGTCCTTTTGAGTCATCCCTTTTAGCCTTCCCCCGAGCGATTATTATTCAGAAAATGAAGCCGGAAGTAGTTCGTGGCGGCCATCTTGTTGGGACCACGTTATATAGTTTTACTGTAGGAGACAGAGACTATCTGTCTCTGATTTTTTAAGATGCTAAAATGAATCAGTTAATTGTCCTATATATGATGCTAAAATGAATCAAGGTTTTCCCATAATATATAGAACACAAACTACGGCTCCATTACAATAATAATGAAGCCGGGTCCACGGATAACTAACTTTTCGTGTTCTATACTTAATGCACATTTTATGACTTCCGTATACTATCAAAGTTTCAAAATAATCGTGTTGACTGTTTGAAGTCAATAATAAATAACATCTTTCACCGCACCGTACTGTTAACGATAGAGAAAGAGAATATCATTTATCAATATTGCATGGGTTACAGAAATGCGTGAATAAAGAAATACCTAATAGTCTCCGTGTTTGGATAAGGGAACCGAGCTGTCATTAATGAGGAGGGCAGAAGGAAAAGTGCTGGGCCATGAAACTATAAATCAAAAGTTGGTGGGGCTACGAAAACATTTGGAAAACCTTTCATGCGCCATGAAACCTTTTTGATTAGTATCAAAAGTATTCGAAGAAAACAAATATTTATAACATAGGAATTGATATACGCTATGTAAGTCCAAGAAATATCCATATCACACGGAAAGAAAAGTTGTTAATTTTGAGAACCCCTCGCACACAGAAATTATGTACATGTATATAATATAGTTTGGATTTCAGTGGTTCGAGAATAAGAGTTCAGGAATTTGAAAACCCGGCTGAAAACGAAGTTGATTGTTTTCCTTGGTCTATATATATGGCAGACTACCCTCAGTTCCCAGCACTCCTGTGTTGTCGGTATGAATGAAAATTGAAAATTTAAGATGTGCTGGGCCACAAAACTAAAACAAAATGTATAGTTGGGTCACGAAACTTTAACAAGAATTTTCAGTTTTCCTGCTGCCCCCTTCCCGGGTGGAATTAATGACAGCTCCCTAATGTGATCCAAACACGCGGAAAGTTGCGAGACTAGAGAAAAAGCGTAAAAGAACAAGAGCCGCTAGGCGAGTGTTTTTTAGATTTTCGAACATCGAGCAACTTCCCAAGTGTTTGGATCAAGTATCCAAACACGGAAAAACCATTAGGTAATTTCTTTTATAAAATAATACAAGAGAACGAGCTGCAAGACTTAAGGAAATTTTTGGCTGGAAATTTCCGTGTTTGGATGGCTTGATCCAAACACGGGTATTCACCAATCAGAGCCTGTGTAGCATACATGTTATTTTATAATAACCATTTCCCTGTTGTCTCAGGTTTCAGAAAGCATTAAAAAACCATCAAGAAAATTATTGTTTGAAAGAATGTTGAAGGATGGCTGTCTGGTGCACGAGAGTGGAGTTGGAATAGCTCTCTTGGGTCAATATGTACGATGGATGCTGGAAACACGTTTTGTTTCAAATCTTTAGAAGAAATGACATAATATAGGAGAAATACTTGAACATTTAAATATTATTATTATCGATAATTTCACACACGTTGTCCCGCCATGTTCAAATGTTTGGTCAATTGGCAGACAGTGACATATGGCTTTGCAGTGTTCGATATTTTGTACGAGTACCCAGTGCATGGTGACATGAACTGTTTAATAACATTACTTCGTTGTTATTCTTAACTTGTTATGTTGCATTATATTAACTGTTTTGTTAAAGTGGACAATCCCTTAATTGAAATCCTTTTTTCAAACTGTTTTGTGAAATCAACTTATCTTTTGTTCAAAATAAATCAAGTAAAAATATCAGTTGAGACTTTGAGTAATTTGCAAGTAACTGCAGCTATTGAAACATCATAAATGTTTATTTTTTATTGTATAAATTAAATAGCGAATTTCAGGTTTCGATAAATTCGGAATTACGGGGTAATCTCGACGGAAGAAGAGATGCTACACGAAGGTTTTGATCCTTTGTATTCGATCTTTTGAAACTGTGGTGTTAAGTTTATAAAATCATATCAAATTATCAATTACTTATTTAATTTGGAATGAAATTTCAATTCGACAAGGATAAAATTGCTCATTAATTTCTGAGTTTAGTCGAAGGCATCGAGAAACTTGTTTACATTCTGATTACAGTACAAGAATATTGCACAAACAACTTTGAATGCACTGACACAATTTACGTTATTTTTCTTACCAAACGTTTTTGTGGCTTAGACGTCGAAGTTCCGTCGCATTTAATGCGACGGTAATGCGACGGAAGTGGTAACTTTTCAATTTAGACGTCGAAGTTGCGTCGCATTTAATGCGACATCTGAAATATGACACCAGAAATCAAGGTTGTTTTCATCTCAACGAGTAAAACTACTATGGCACGCTTCGAGTAATCGTTCTAAACCAACTTTGACAAATTAGAAGAAATTGCTCTTTTCTTTTGTCAATGGGGTCTTCTGCTCTCAGTCTGACTGATCTGATCACCTTCACCGATTATGGTCTGCCCTGGCTGAACGCCGCAACTTTACAGTCTATTTTTGCAACGCTTTTGTTTGCTTTACAAACGGAACGCCACAACTAATACAACAATATTTTGTCTTATAAGCACGTACATAACAAGTCGTGAGATAGAAAGGTCGGTGTACGGCCAAATACCCAATAACGATAACGGAATACGTATATATGATCTAACGTTTCGAGCGAAGGACCGAGGCTCGCCGAGGCTATGAAGGCCCTTCTTTGACGAAGGATCTTCGCTAGAAACGTTAGACCATACGTATTCCGTTATTTGGCAGTACATTGACATTTATATCTCTCGATTTGTATTTCTACTCCATTGAAAATGAAGTTCGTGGATCCCACGAAGCACGCCACGCAGCATAAAATGTGGTTTTATAGGATAATGAGGGATAGAAAAATGTATTATACTAATTTATGCATTTTATGCGATGCATTAAATGCGACGGAACTTCGACGTCTAAATCAACGTCGCATTTCCGTCGAATCATTAAATATGCGACGCGTCGAATAAAATCAGTTTAGACGTCGCATTTCCGTCGAATAAAATAGGTCGCATTAAATGCGACGGAACTTCGACGTAGGACCAGGCCTTAGAAAAGGAAACTACTGGACATGTTTATAGATTGTATTGTAATTATTGTCTAGTGAATTCAATATTGTTATTCTCATGCATAGGCGTACGGTATTCTCATAGGTGAAAGCCATTGCGGCCATTGGCGTTGTTTTGTTTCTCCGAAATGAGTTCAAAAGCCTGCGCGCGCACTAAAAAACTGTAGGTTTTGTGAATTTTGTTTCACGTTTTCTAGAATTCACGAATTAGAATTGAAAAATTGGGAGAATTTGATAAAAATTGGGAGATCTGTTCACAAATTAGTCGGAATTAAATGTTTTAAAATAAATAACAATTACGACAATCTCGCTGCCAAAAAGTGTTAATTACCTTTGCATATAGTTAAAACAACCAATTAAATGTGCAGGTTGTCTTAGATTCACCAATTGACCTTTTTTGACGGGTTGAAACAGCCAAATTTTATTGCTTGAAACAACCAAAATACGGTCATTTTAGTAAAAATATTTGGTTATTTTAACCATTTAGATTGGCACGAATCTGGGACAACCTATCAAATCAGTTGTTTCAACCAATCTGTTTTTACAGTGTATCGTTTGCTAGACTTGGTGTCTGCCGAAATACATAGTGCTACTTAAATTTTAAACAGTTATTTGCAGAACTGTTCAGTTCCGCCATTCACCATGGCTGATACGTTTTTCCGAGCAATATTTAAATTTGTCACACGTATAACTATATAAATTAAATACGTACTCCATAACTAGAAATACGTGTACCCAACAACCCCTCGCCCGCTTACTGTTTTAAGTTTTAAATAGTGTAGTGTTCAGTTCTTTTATACTTGAAAACAAGTAAAGCATTCATTTGCCAATCTGAACAGATTTTCAAACTGCAAACAGATTTTCAAACTTGGGGCAGGTGCTGGGTAGTGCGCTGGATAGAAATACTTCCAACATCACTACCATTAGTCACTTATAAGAAATAAATAAATCCCGCAGACAGGGTTAGATACCAATTGTTCAACTCTTGATTATTGAAATTAATTATTAATTTTAATTATATAATATTGTAATATAAATTTTTTTTTTGTATCGTGTGATTGGCTGCAGCAGTCACGGAATCCTAAATGCTAAAAAATTTTATCGTGATTTTTGTTTCATTATTAACTGGAAAATGGAAAACTAATACAGAATTTGATTCAACTAAGCTGGAAATAACTATATTATACAAAAAACTAAAGTATTTTGGTTTGTTTTTCTTTCCTTATCCAAATAATGCAGTTTTACCGAACTAAAGTAACTCAAGTCTTTTACCTTGTATAAGACTTTTCACTCTTGGTGTTCTTTGTACTCATTTCAAAATATTTACATGGAATTTTTAACTCCTAGTGTATCACAAGTCGTTGGAAAAGTGAAAACTTTCCATTGCAGAATAGGCCACCATTTTGATTTTTATTGTCAAACTTGTTCCCAGTGTCTTCTCTCTTTTCATTTATTGCACTCGAGTGCAATAAACAATTTTAGGCTCCTCTCAGCCAATCAGAATCCAGTAATTTTGTCATGTATATAATAAAAAAAATAATATGTTATTTACCGTTTTTGGTCGGTCCGGATAAATAAATATTTGCCCTCGGTCTCAAAAACGTCCCTCGGCCTGCGGCCTCGGGCCGTTTTTGAGACCTCGGGCAAATATTTCTCTATCCGGACCTCCCAGCCAGTAAATAACATATATTAATTTTTTTAGTATTTTCCAATGTAAATGCAAAAGAATTATAAGAAAATGGGAGAACATGCCACCAGACCCCCTAGATATATCTCGGCTGTGCCACGAAGTACATCACAGGGGTACCGCCCCTGGTAACAAACATTACTATTAAATTTTTCAAATGGAACTATTATATTTATGGCTAAAATTATCCAAAATACCATCCAACAAAATACCATCATCCATCGAGCTTATAATATTTATGTGAAATAGTTATATATAAAAAGCCCAAAAGATGTACTTCGGGTCAAGAACACCAATTATCAATTTGTTTAAAATTTTCTAAAATATTGTGGGAGTCCTTCTTATATAGGACACCCTGCACAGTCCAGAAAGTGCAGGTGTCCGGACACCCGCTGCTTTCAGAGCCCCTGCGCAAAGAAGATTTTGGGCGAGCTCATCCAACCATGGCCGATGGACAATATTTTATCAATGGTGATGTGAAAAACCCAGCTCTGAACCGTTCAATTATCCAAACTATCATTTAATGTATGTATAATAAAAATGTACAATATGCACAAAACATGTTGGCAACAAAAATTAAGTTTGTCTAATATGAAAGAACTCGTAAAATGATAGAGTAACACCTTTTACAACTTTTCAGTATTTTACTTCGTTTGTGAAATATTTCAATTTGTTTGATATGTAAATGAGATATAGTCTCTGACGTCAGGTGCAGGGTAGATAACTTTCACTCATTAAAAATGTCTTATATCTCAGTGATTGATAAGTTTACAACGTTGATTATCACGAGGAGTTATTATACGCACATTTTCAAGTAAATTTATGAAAAAAACTTGAAGATGGAACTAATATTTTAATGAGTGAAAATTCTCTACCCTGCACCTGACGTCAGAGACTATCTCATTTACATATCAAACAAACTGAAATATTTCACAAACGAAGTAAAATACGGAAAAGTTGCAAAAGGTGTTACTCTATCATTTTACGAGTTCTTTCATATTAGACAAACTTAATTTTTGTTGCCAATGTCCTTTAACTTACAAGTAATGCATAAAATCGTCTTAAAAACTAATCTACCCTATACAACATTTTACATTGGCCTAAAGCAAGAATCCCTTGCGAAGTCCCATGTATCCAGTTTCAGCCTTTGTGGACGGTTTCTTAACTGCTGGACCACTTTTCGGGGCGGTTTTAACACGCTTTGATGAGTTCACTTTGTGGGAGCAAATAGCTCCGGACTCTTGAACTGAACTACTGCACATATCTGTATCACAAATGGCGTCATTTCCATTCTATCATAAATAAAATAAATAAAACTATAATGAGAATTCATCTTTGAGAACTGTAGTCTTTTTACCGACACCTCACTCACCACTTGATTTGCGTCCTCTTCTGTCATGCTCGGCGTGCTTGTAGTTTCATCCTGGTACAATTTCGCCAATTTCTTGTACAAAAAATACCCAGCAAAGGCCGAACCAACGACTGCCGCTCCAATACAAATATTCTTCATGTATCCCATGTTTAAATATTTCACAAATTTATACTTTCAAATGATAACACGTAATCGCAATGTAACCACAGTGCAATAACACCAATAACGTTAATTATGTTTCCCTTTGATGACATCATTAATTGCTTCCGTTGCGCGAGCTTGTAGGAGCTGACGTCATTACATTTGTTTGTTATGACGACATTACTCTTGCGTAATTAATTAAGTTCAATGTAAACATAGGAGTAAAACTGACGAGAAATGTGAATGAAATTGGTTATCTTGTTGTAATGCAACTAATGGCTTAACTTTTTCACCAAGACAATTTCTATAGCAGCCTAATACTGTTAAATGACCTATTTGAGAAGGAATTCTTTGTAACAGGCACTGTGAAAAAGAATATCATCGTATTTCCTTCACATTTTGGAAACAAATTGCGCAAGAAGAGTGACAGAAGTGACATGATATGGCATCGGGATGGTTAGTTGATGTTTGTAAAGTGGACAACATACAGCAACTGGTACAGACCAAGCGAAAAGGAGAAAAAAATTGATGGAAAGTATCAAGATAATATATCCCATGCACCTGCCATTACGAACTACACTGTACAACAAAAACATGGGTGGTGTTGACCTCTCAACTCATACAGTATTATGCTGCGCTGAGAAAAACAAATAAGTGGTGGAAAACATTATTTTTTCATTTTATTGGTATCTGTGTTGTAAATATGTCTTATTGAAGTTTCGGATGTATTTACGAGTTTCGGGTGTATTTTCAGATGAAAATGCGAGAATCGAGTAAAATGCCCGACCATATTATCGGTAAAATCATTCAATAAGATATATGTATTTTGCTTAAGTCTTTGTCAGGAAATGACAAAGTAGGATAAAAGGATTTCCGTAAGGAACTTGTGCTCGAAATGTTAGAACAAGGCGGACGAATAAGTAACACACCAATACCGGATAGACTCGTGTAAGTTCTGTTCGTGCTAGCTCATTTCTAAGTCATCAAAGGCAACAATCAAAGGTAGAAAGAACTGTAAACTGTTTTTTGTACGGCAAAAGAAGAGCAGAAGACACCGTGCAAATGTAAAAAAATTTTAAAATCGACTGAACCTTGCGGAATAAGCTTCATATAAATTCACAAAATTTGGAAATGGTTTTGTATAAAGTATATGCAACAGGTTCCGCACACACGTATTTCTTTCTTTTTCTGAGCACTACTTGAGGGCTGAATTTGCAGTAGAAGAGGAGGCAGAAGGGGAGGCTCGCTGCCAAACTTTACGTCGGACATTTTCATCTTTTGTCGGAAATACTTATGATTATAATGAAAATATAAAAATAACTTACCTTACTAAAGGAACTCAAAATTATGTCAATAAGTTATTTGTGTCCAGTGGCCTGGAAGACTGGAGTGTTCGTCCACAATCGGTTAGGGAACGAGATGGAATAAAACAAGTTCGCATCGACTAATCACTCAAGAACAACTTAATTTGTATTGTAAATTCATTCTAATCAGTTAAATGTTCAAATCTAAAATAAAATCTTTTATGCTAGTTATACTTAGCAACCAAAGTTGTCGGAAATTCACGAGGCTTTACCCCACTGAAAAAGTTAATTTCTGCCTCTGTTGATAATGGTGTTGTACAAGCAATTCAAAAATCCCTTTCAGTATATGCATGTACTACGTTACAGCGATATTCAAATGATCTAGTCATCTTTTGAATGATTTAATTCAAATTTCTCAGATGTAAGAATCAGCTTTCCAATTGTTTTTCCGGACTCTAAATCTCTATGAGCCTTCGCTGCATCCATTAAAGGATATTCCTGAACTTTACAGACAGACAATGTGCCATTCTCTACCCAGGATAACAACTGACTCATTGCTTCTTTCAATATGTCCGTCTTGTCGAAAAGAAAACTCAGGTTGAAAGCCATGATGCTCTTATTTTCTGAGGTCATCTGAAATGTTAAATAAAAGCATTGTCACTAGTAATATTTTATATAACGTCTATGTTTCTACATAAGTTTATAAGAATGACACCATTTCTTTAGGAAAAATACCTGATGAAACACTCGACTTCGCCATATTTATATACATTTATATATTTAACAATTAGATTGAGCTCGAAATTTCTATGAGGTGATAGTTAACGATGGCGAAGTTTTAGTAAAAACAAACTTATTTCGCTATTTCTTCAAAATTATTTCGAAAAACGAGACATTACGGACTCGGCTTTACATGTAACTCGCCGCTACTCGATATCTATCGACAATTAGATACTGTAGAATTCAATCATCTTTAGTTAATCAACTTCACACATCTAATGATACTCCTAGGTTCAAACCATTTACTTCATCTTTTGTTAATTGCAGCAGATCTGCTTTTTACTGTTATTGCTACTTTACTGCTACTTTATTATTTTTAATTTGTTTTACTAATTGTGGATCTTTAATACAGATTCTTGAAAAATTGTCCCCTAAAGGATTTTTTAAGGATCCTAAGGATTTATGAAATATCCTTAAGGATTTATCAAAGATCCTCAAGGATCTTTCAGGATCCTGTAAGGATATAGCAATGATCCCTGTGGATTTAAGGATCCTTATGGATCTTGCCACAGGATCCTTAAGGTGGCTCGATAGGTGTTGAACTGGCAACATTCTTAGCTGTTGGCCATTTCAATGATGGTGCTAAAACAATTTTATCTGTGCTGGAAAACCTTGGGATCAATGCGGGAAGTGAACTTGGAACGTTTTTCTCCTTTATTGAGGTTGCTAAAAATTTATGAATGCATGGTCATATCTACATGATCCTAGTTCCTTGCATAGCTCTGGCAATGCTGATAATATCCCAAAAGTTTTAGAGTACCACCTGTTTTATATTTTGAGATATTAACTTTCCCGCAACCCCCTTAATTCGATCTCCAAAAAAGGTGTGGTCAGAATTAAGGGTATGGCTCTTATGGAATTTAACAAATATGCACATTTTTTTATTAATGTGCTAAGTATGTTACTCATGCCCACAGAATATGTTTTCAGTACAAAGTGTCTGTTATGATTAAAAAACCTATCGAAAATGTCCATTTTTTCCTATCGAGCCACCTTAAGGATCTTGGTACACCTAGGATTCTTACGTAAAGATTGCAAACATTTTAACCAGGAATAAATCCAAAATAGAGTTTAAAAACTATACATGTTTTATTTATTTTTTGCCTTGGTACCTTAATAGGATTAAATCGAGGTGTCCAGAGGTAGTTCCAAGCGATTTTAAGCCATTGCCACCATGCAATAGCTCCAGAACTTGTTTCACTAGATCTTGGAAGCATTGTGTGAAAACCTATTGAATGGCAAATTAAGATACTGAAGTTCATATATGTTTCATACTTTACTTTAAGTGTATTTTTTAACTTAAACACTACAACAAATTCCCAACTGCCCAGTTACTGTATTATATGGCTTTTATCTAGAATAAGAAAAAATATATAGAAAACAGTGTCCTCCACAGAGTTTTCAAGGTGTGGTAGGAGAGCCTGGGCAAAAGGACAGTAGTGTAGGTTAATCATGTCGATAAATTTTCATGTTACCCTGAGGATGATTCTGAAATAGAATTGAAACACTCGCAATAAAGTTAGCACACTGTTGCCAGTTGACCGTGACCAGACATTTGGCCGACAGACATTTGACCGACAGACACAAGACCGACAGACGTTTGTCCGACAGGACCTTAGACAGACAGACATTTGGCCGACAGGACATTTCACTGACAGGACATTTGGCCGACAAGACATTAGGCCGACAGGACATTTCACTGACAATTCAAGTATTTGACAAAACGTCTTGAAATAACTATGAACGTGGTACATTTATTGCATCTTTCATGCGTATTTACAGGTTACGTGTAATAGCACGTATATATTTTTAAACTTTCACGCATATTTAGCACTTGAAAACAATAATTGATTACTCATAAAGATGGAAACCGTGCGCTTTCCATTTTCAATAAAAGCAATTAAATGGCATATTGACAATAACACTACCATGATTTACATAAACTTTTGTAAACCAGTGATGAATCACTCTCATTTTGAAACTGTCTCACTCTACTGTAAACGAATTTGAGTAACAATTTGAATGGCGCATTGAAATGGATTTAAATAGCACTGACTTGCTGAGGTTTAAAAACAAAGTATCAGAGTATCACAGCTCATTCTTAATAACTGTATATAACTGTGCATGGATGTAGACTGTATCTTTTGATTATTTTCTTTTCGTAGATTGTCCAAGGTCGTGACTAGATGGTACATTCGCAGTTGAGGTGACCGTGAGGTACTAAGTCTGAGTTGTCTTCTGGACGATCTTTTTTAGTATCTGCGAGAGGTTGGACGAAATGAGAGATTGTTACGATCGGACATGCCTGTATGATGAAATACATCATGGAACGGCTAACCCCAAAACAACTTACATCCTAACCCTCCGCCTAATGGGTTTTCTAACCCCCTGCCTAATGGTTTTCTAATACTAACCTTAATACTGATAAAAGGATCGTCCAGAAGACAACTCAGACCTAGTACCTCACGGTCACCTCAACTGCGAGGCCTAGCCTGCAAAGCAGGCGTTTAGGGATTGGGGGCCGGGTGAGAGCGGATGGAACGCCTGCACGAAAGACCCATGTTTTTGGATTTCTACGTCCACCAGAAGACACTAAATTCTGATTGACTAACTCAATACATTAGTATTCAG
The DNA here is from genome assembly GCA_035772405.1 of Chrysogorgia sp. JL179-B06. Taxonomy (NCBI): domain Eukaryota; kingdom Metazoa; phylum Cnidaria; class Anthozoa; order Scleralcyonacea; family Chrysogorgiidae; genus Chrysogorgia; species Chrysogorgia sp. JL179-B06. The sequence continues at coordinate 690,277 of JAYKKM010000147.1, forward strand.
GGGTTTCCTGTCAGGAAATAAACATTTAAAAATGGCAATTTTAGAAAAACCGTGTTAGAAGATTATTTTCTTTCGAAAGCTTTAACCGATCTTCATTTTGTTGCTGGTCATAGCTTTAAATTAAAACAGGAACAAAAAGTTGCAACGAGGGAGCTGCTGGCAGGAAAAGATGTTTTGATGGTATTACCAACGGGATTTGGCAAGAGTTTAATTATGGATTTAGTAGATTTACCAGACGTTCGTGCGAGCACGTGATTATCAGTCGGCAGGGGAAGCAGCTATCATTATGATTTCTACCTTGTCCTTGTCTTCAGAATACCTTCAACGTTTCAGAATAAAGAGACTTACGTATATAAAGAGACGTATATAAGTGATGGTTTCTACGTTGTCCTGCAGTTGCATATGAAATTTCTTGGCCAAATCCCATTCTGGAGTTATGGTGTTCGGTAGTCAGATATCGCTTCATTCTATCAGGGCTATTAATGTTATCGGTTGGTGGAACATTACTGTCTCCTTCTTTCGCAGGTGTTAATACTGATTTAATAAAGTTATAAAGCATTTCTTATTTTTTTCTGCCGCAAGACCTACAAACCCGCTCGAAGAACGTTTCACTGCGTAGTAATGCAAAGCCGATTGATTCACAAGCCGCAACCAGAATGAACCCTGCTTCCATGTCTACACGATTGCTTAAAATAAATCTTGTTTCCACCAGATACAGTCAAGCTTTTTACGGAGTTTCAGACATGGATATAATTTCACGATTCGGCCCGAAGTGAAATGTTTTAATCATTGAGGAAAACCCACAAGTTGCTGATTGGTTGTTTTTGACAGTTCTTCACGTGGGCGGAAATCCAAAAACATGGGTCTTTCGTGCAGGCGTTCCCTCCCCCCCTCCCCCCCTCCCCACTTCGCCTTTCCGCTTTCCCCCTAACGCCGCCACGCAGGCTACATCTAGCCACGACCATTGTCCAAGACTACCAGGTCAGTGAAGACGACCTGGAAACGAGTTATTTTCACGCATGAATCACGCAACTGTCTCGAACAAAATTGCGTCCGAAATTTAAGTGCAATCAAATGAAATTTAAATGCAATCAAACCGTCAGGAACAAGTCTTTTCAGTCTATAAATAAGTACGACACTGTCGAATTAAATAAAATATTCTTGCGTAAATTTGGAAATTATGGAGCCATGCAGCAACTACAGTAGGTTGGTTATTTTTTTGTGGAATTGATCTATTGATAAATAAAATTAACCTCTGGCACATTATTGTCGTTCGTTGATTACGGGATTTCGTATCTAGGGTTTCCCCAGGGCATTTCCTGTCGTTGTCCTATCCCGTGTCACCGGAAGTGACGGGATGTGTCACCGGAAGTGTTGCCTCTACTCCTTTAGACACCATCCTGATGTTATTGCTGCAGCTGTTAATGCCTCATTCGTTCAGGAGGCGTCTTAATGCTGTTATCGCCGTCGCTGATGAAGCATAGTTTTTGCTCTGTGGTCGTCCTGCAGGTGTTCTTGCTGCCATTGTTGATGACTCCGCTACTCTCTGGAACCATATATGTTATGTTATCACCGCCATTGTTGACTCCTCCGCTTCTCCCAGAGATTCTTCCCTATAATGTTGCTGCTACCGCCTCCGCTACTCATTCAGGTCGTCCGCTGTATTATCGCCACTGTTAACCAAATACCAATAGGCTAATAGCCTATTACCGAATCAAATCCACCCCCTAATGTACATGTTTCCAATGTATGTCCATGATTTAACGAAAAACGTGTGTGTATTTAACAGATATATAATATTGCTTAGGCATAACGATGGAATTTGTGTTCTTCAGGGGTTATGCTTAACTAGATTAATATTGCAAGATGATGTCATCATTTATTTGGGCAAGTTATCCTTTAGACCCCTACAAAATGTTGCCTGTACATCTATGAACCAGAGTAGCAATACACCAATGTCTTATTCTTCATCTGGTTGCAAATTTAGACTGTTGTACTTTTTCCATTTTTTCCAATACAGATCAGCAATGGATTAGCATGCATTAGCAATGGATTAGCAAACAGATTATTAACATGCATCTTAATTTTGCTACATGCCTGGCTAATATTTATCTTTCTACATGTATCTCCACTTGGTAACTCATTTCCTGTTCTCTTGGCCAGTCTTCAATACTGACCTAGACTACTGTAGTCTTCACAAAGCAAGTAGCTTACCATATACAACAAGTCTTCCTGTTGGTGCAAGATGATTATAACTATCATTTAAAGTTGCAACACCATTTGCATCAAATATCACATGATAACCATCAGGTGCAATTTCTTCAACACATTTCCATAAGTCTTCCTTGGACTTGTCAATTACTTTGTCACATCCTTAAAAAGCCCAAGAAATATATTATCATCATGTTAATTAAGACTATAAACTATAGTACAGAACTATAATTACCGTATTATATGCACTGTACAAAGCATAAGGCATGAACGTTATGCGACAGTGCAAGTTGGAGGGGTATGAAAAACTCGAAGTGCACCCCTACATCTCTTGCCATTTTAAAACCCATCATTGAATCCCATTGAACTGATTGATCAATTCATCAATTGATACTGTAAGTTACATGTTCAGGGATTTTTTGAGCACAACAGCTTGACTAGTGAATGTGAAATTACATTTAAGCTTACCGGTATTATACTCGGGCCCCATGTTAGAGGGTTCTTTTAATGTTGGCTGTCACAGTTTTAAAATTGTTAATGTCGCTTAATTTTGAAACATTATACTGTAGGATGTTGTCATTGGAATTTCACAGCACTACTAAATACTAATCAATTAACGTCCTTAATATTTTGGCACTTATTGTACTGGCAGGGAAGACGAAGATGACAGAGATCTGTTACATGATGTGATGATGGTGATTGGTGAATAAGGGAAAGATATATACCAAGGGACTGGGAGCTGAGTACCCTTATATCCATTATACAAGGGGAAAGTGAATCAATTCATTGCAGCAATCTTTTAGCCAGTATTTCAAAACCGGTCGTCCAAAATTTTGGTGGTCGTGGCCATGAAAATATTTTGGAAACAACCCCTGCATAAGTGGGGAAAACGGCCGTAAAACAAATGTTGTTGTTTGTTTTGTTGGTCTCAATGAGACAATACAAGCACAAAAAGTCTCATGGCTGTCATGACAAGTCGGGTGTCTAAATCTGGCTTGTTGTCAATATTATTACACCATACGTCACAATGCGCAATACACCATCAAAGACTTGGGTACAATAACCATCATTTGTATAACATGCTCTGGGAACAAGATTGGTGTTGCAAAGTGACTAAAAGGGATATCTCAAAATAACCTTTCTGTTTTTGTCTGGTCTTTAATTTTGGCTAGGTAATGATTGGATTTGCAAATGGTCTACTTTTGAGTAATCCCTTTTTGCTTTGTCCTTGACGTTGTTCAGCCTTGTTGTGCTGTCATTGTCAAAAATGAACAACATGGTTTTGCTTTTTCACCATTCTTAATCGTCATTTGTCGGGATATTTTCAGAACTGTGTTGTTGCCTAAATAATGGTGCATGTACTTTTAAAGTGCTCCTAACCCCAAAATTTTTTATTGTCTTATGAAAGAACTTTTAAAATGATAAAATAACTTCTTTTGAAGATTTTCGTTTCTTTTCTTTCTTTTTGAGATATTTCAGTTTGTTTGATATGCAAATATCCGGAATTTACGTCACACATGCACAATGACTTATTGGAGAAATGTGTGTATCTCTTTCATTCTCGAACGAAATCCTTTCAAATCGAGAAGCTTGGTGTTGTAGAAACACGCACATGTGTTATTCACACTTTAATTTATTTATTGTTTTTATTTGATAGCCATAAAATACTTTTCATTAGTCAGTATTTCTCTGATAACTCATTATGCATGTGTGATGTAAATTACGGACATTTGGATATCAAACAAACTGATATATCTCAAAAAGAAAGCGAAGAAACGAAAATCTTCAAAAGAAGTTACTTTATCATTTTTAAAGTTCTTCCAAATAGGACAATAAAACATTTTGAGGTTAGGAGCACTTTAAAGGTGCCGTCCAGTCCGTTCTGCGCATGTTCACGTTTCTGTTTACATCGTTTGTTTACAATGCATTATATAAACATTGAACATGAAGTATTGCGGATTTGTTTTCCACGCTTGAGCTTTTCTGCCTAAAAAGCGTGTTATAAGAAGCTGTTCTGTTCCTAAATGTGGATAATATATCAAACTACCACTCACTTTCGAACTGTCGCAAATCTATTCCGTTGAAGTTTGTTGACACATGGGGTCCCGCATGTTTGAACTTGAAATATCACACATGCCATTGCGCAGAACGGACTGGACGGCACCTTTAAGTAGTATGTCCTGTATATACAGTACAGTAAAATACACTCATTGCACATACAGCATATACCGACCGGTACATTGTATTAAAATGAAAAATATTTCCTTTATAAAATCTCTAATATTTATTTACCAATGGTTTCTTTTAAAATTTCCACTTTATGTGAAGAACCAACAACTCCAACAACTTTACATTTGGCAATTTTAGCCATTTGAACAAGCATGCTCCCAACACCTCCAGCTGCTGAGTGAACCAAAATCCATGAGCCTGGTCGAGGTTTACCAAGTTCAAACATTGCATACCAGGCAGTTATAGCTACAGTGGGAAATCCTGCCGCTTGTTGAAGGTTCATATTTTTTGGAAGAGGGAACACTTGACTTTTTGGAACTTTAATGGCCTCGGAATACCCTCCAAACATGGTCAAACCAAAAACCTCTTGTCCGCATTCAAGCTCGTCAACGTTAGAACCCTTATCGATTACTATTCCACTAAACTCAAAACCTGGCGTAATAGGCCATCCAACATAAGTTTTCGCTGATTCATAAATTCCCCAGCGGACGCAGACATCAGCATAGTTAACACCACTTGCGCAAGTCTTCACTGTCACTAAATCTTCCTCAGCAATTTTGCTGTACTTTACGTTTGCTCCACTGGTATGTTGGGTACCGGTAGGCAAAGGTTTAAACTTAAGTTTATCATATCCGCCAGGACTATCGATTTCGATCATGCTGATAAAATTTACAAACTTTCGAACGTCGTTCACTACAGTATATTGTTCATTCTCGTTCCCAGACCCTACGGGGAGGGCCGCGTAGGGTCTGGGATCGAGAATGTATATTATTATTATTACAAGTTTATATAGCGCTTATAACACATAGATCTAAGCGCTTTACATTCATTAATCTAAAAAAAAATTATGATAAAAATAACAAACTAAGATTATATATATACATCTCATAAATCATAGGCTATTTTAAACATGTGAGTCTTAAGCTTACTCTTAAATTCCGAAAGATCTGTACATGCTCTAATAGAGACAGGTAGTTTATTCCATAACCTAGGACTACTTGCGTAAAAAGCTCTACCACCATAGCCATTTACATTAAATCTTGGTTCATTAAGTAAGTTAGCTTTAGAAGATCTAAGACATCTAGTAGGTTCATAATGACTGATCGTATCTGCAATGTATTGCGGAGCAAGTCCATTTAATGCTTTAAACGTCAGTAAAATAATCTTATAGATAATCCGTTGGTCGACTGGTAGCCAATGCAACTGCATTAAAATAGGTGTAATATGATTATACTTGTGGGACCCGGTTAACAATCGTGCTGCAGAGTTTAGAACACGCTGTAACTTTCCAATCTGATCCTTAGGAAGACCATACAACAATGCATTCGCATTATCTAGTTTAACAGTCACAAAAGCATGAATGAGCTGTTCGGTAGTATGAAACGACAGGTATCTTCTAGCACGAGCAATATTCCGTAGGTGGTAAAATGCTGACTTGCATATGTTATTAATATGTGTAGACATTGTAAGAAATTTATCAAATGTGACACCAATGTTCCGAGCGTGGGATGTTGGAGTAATTATATCGGAGCCCACAGTCAACACAGGGAATACAGGCTCAGCCCGAAATTTTGAACTCAAAATGAGAAGTTCTGTCTTGTCAGTGTTAAGCATTAATTTATTCTCTGACATCCAGTTCATAATATCCACCAGACAGGCTTCCACGCGCGACTTGACTTGCTCAAGGTCATTCTGATCTTTATAATTAAAAGAAACATAGATTTGAGTGTCATCGGCATATAGATGAAATTTCATGTCATGAGATCGTAAAATATCTCCTATTGGTGATGTGTATATCAGATATAGGATAGGACCTAAAACTGATCCTTGGGGAACACCGCAAACTACATCATAGCTGTCTGAAGTAACGCCATTAACATATACAGTCTGGGAACGATTAGACAGGTAGGACCTGAACCAGTTTAATGCATCACTCTTGATACCAAATTTAGAGGACATTCTTTGGAGCAAGACCATATGATCCACCGTATCAAACGCAGCTGATAGATCCAATAGTAGCAGTATGACACCCGAGTTTCCATCTATCTCACGGAGAATGTCATTCTGTACACGAACAAGTGCTGTTTCACAACTATGAAATTGCTTATAGGCAGATTGATACAGTTCCTCGAGGCTATTGCTTCGAAGATAATGCAATAAACGCAAAGCAACCACTTTTTCAGTCATCTTCGAAATAAATTTTAAGTTAGAAATCGGACGAAAATTGGAAAATTCTTCATAGTCCGTTGCAGAATTTTTGAGAGTCGGGTGTAGAGCAGCCTTCTTAAAGGACGATGGAACATAGCTAGTTTCCAAAGATGAATTGACGATATCCGTGACAATCGGTAGAATCACATCTATGTGAGCAGAGAGTACCTTCGCTGGTATAGGATCTAGCCCACAAGACTTTAATTTAGTCTTTTTCAGAATATCAGATAGCTCCTCAATTGTAGTAGGAGTGAACTCATCCAGACAACAAGTCAGCTTTGGATTATCCAGCTGGGAGAAAAACAAGGTATTACTTGACGATAAATTTTGCAGTCCTTGTTTGATCTTGGTGATTTTATCATTGAAGAAATATGCAAACTGGTTCGCTAACCTTGTGGACGAATCAAATGCGGGATATAGCTTCTCGGGTTTCCTATGGAGGAAACGGTTAACGATCTGAAAAAGTCGTCCACTATCAGTACCAGCATCCTGAACAAGTGATGAATAATATTCCATCTTTGCTTTACTAATTGTGTTCTTAACACGGATACACTGGTCAACATATGCCTGTCTATCAACCTGTAGACCACTTTTACGCCATCTCCGTTCCTTACATCGCCGTACTATTTTTTGCTCTTTGATATCCTCATTGTACCATGGGGCTATAGGTCGAATCGTTACGGTCTTTTTACAAAGTGGGGCATGGCTCTCCAACAATGTTGACAATACCAAATCATATTGGTCACAACGCTCTTCAAGGGTAGATGCAGGCGATGTATATAACTCAGAACTAAGAATGTTTTGACGAAACTTTAGCATATCAATATCTCCAAGCTTTCGATACGAAATATCTGACTTCACGTTGCGAGGCTTAGCCAAGTCGACATTGCAATGCAACACAAAATGATCAGAAATAGCAGCATTGAATACTTTCAAATTGTTAATACCAGTTTCATCTTTCCTGGTAATAATAAGGTCGAGTGTATGGCCATTATTGTGTGTCGGTACATGCACATGCTGTTCAAGATTAAAAATCTGCAGAAGCTCTAAAAACTTAAGAGCATTGAAACCTCCTTCATCTACATGACAGTTAAAATCTCCCACTATTATAAGCTTTCCAGAAGCTAGAGAAATGTGCTCCAGTAGCGTTGTAAATTCTTCAAGAAATACAGAATATGTCAGTTTGTTTATCGATGATGGAGGAGGGCGGTAAATAACAACAATTCTGAAGGTAGACGAGTTTGCATTTAATAATAATTCCATCAATTCAAACGACTGGTAAGATCTTGTTTGCAACTTCTTAATCTTAAGGTTTTGCTTGAAAAGTAAACCAATACCACCTCCACGAGCATATTCCCTTGGGCAATGAATAAATTTGTAACCTTTCGGACAAATATCCCGAGTAATATAATCACTGACCTCACCCGCTTTTAACCATGTTTCGGTAATAGCTAAAATATCAATCTGCTTCTCCACAACATAATCTTTAATCAGTAAGGACTTATTGTTGACCGACCTAGCATTAAGTACTGAGAGATGAAGTTTCTTGATATTCCAGGTTTTATCACTAAAGCAACCTTCAGTGGAGATGTTAATTTTAACCAGATTTCTAGCTCTTATACGACGATAGTTACGAGCACTTACTCTGTTAGTGATATGGACTGGAATTTTCACAGAGATGTTAGGTGTGTTCAGGACAACATTATTTACAAAAAGTTGAAAAACTGAACCTGAACTCAACATTTCCATTCTTGAATAATTTAGTTCCTGTTTAGCAGTACGGGCATCGAGGCATGACCAAGGTGGATTTGAGAAAGAAGGCAGATTTTGCCGATGAATAAACTCTTCAGAAGGTCCAGGATTCCGGGATATATCAACATATATCGTTAAATCCATAACAAACAAACTAGCTGGTAGAGATAAACAGACTGTGCCATGCTTGGTACTTCTATAAACGGGAAGCGACACTCCGTATTTAGATGGCAGCAACTCCCGCTTGTAACCAACCTGCAGCCGAATAAATTGCAAATAACTCCAAGCAGGGTAACCATCATCAAGCAATCCATCACTATCTCGCAGAAACAATCGTTTAAAACCATTCCTCTTATATTTTGGATGAGTATTGAGTAGGAATAAAGCAAAATAGAAATAGAAATACATGGATAAACGCATGACTTCGCTGTACTGCCTATATTGTTCTTCCCGCGCGGCCGGGGATGCTTGGGTCTGGGTACGAGATTGTATTGTTCCCAGCAGTCAACCGGGCGGTACAGTCACGTGATTCCCCACTTTTTCCCCAAATTTTCTTATTTTATTTTAGAATATTTAAAGATACTTTGAAAAAGTAATTATAAGTTATATTTCACTAAAGTAAATTTGTTGCACATCGTTGAAACAATCCAAAAATGCTTCTTGATATAACGAGTATCACAACGATTACCAACAAGCTTGCGGTCAACCCATTCCCTATTTCGGCCTTTAAATTTTGTTAACATGCAGGAAATGCCATTTCAGAGGTCTCAGAAATGCAAAATTTCCCAGGGGCAAATACCCCGGACCCCCACAGGTGAAAAATCGTTCCTACGGCAGATCCTGACAGTTTTTCTTAAGGGCGCACATAGTGCGTCCTTTATCTGTAGGCAACCTCGTCAATTAAGTTGCACTGGCAGGCTCAACAAAATGTCTGATGTTTCTGAGCGTTTTTCTGAAACTCAGCCTCAGAAAAAACCAGAAACAAACGACGTTGATGTCATTACCCATAATAAAAAGAAAATATTATTACATATCATCGACAAGTGACAGTAATAGTAGTGACTCGGACTGTCAGCAACTTGACAAGTGTCAAAAAACAAAGAAGCAACAAGCTAACACAAGGTCAAGGAAATCGGAAAATTCGAGCCTACCTAATTACCTAATCAACTCTCATGCAACTCTCGCGCTCGTTTGATGAGTTTTTCCTAAACTCTCATTGCTCGGTGCAAACTCCCATCGACTCTCGCTCGGTTTGATCAAGGCTTTAGGTTTACCAGTTTAATCACGGAGTGCTTGCATATATTGGCGTTGAGATGCTCACCGTGCCAATCATAATTAGTTCAATTACTGTGATTGGTCAGGAAATAACGAGAAATGAGAAGTAATCAAAACAACAAAATCTCCATTGTTTCGAGACTCCATTGCTTGAATTGATTTTTAAAATTTCAAAGACTCCATTGTTTCGAGGGGAGGGGCTTCCTCTTTTATGCGAGCACTCCGTGTTTAAAGGCGGATGCCATTTAGTGCTTTACTCGATCGCTTTCTTTTGAATTGTGAGCCCTCGACTGGAACGGATTCGGTCGAGAGCTCACAATTCAAAAGAAAGCGATCGAATAAAGTATAGCGAGATGCGCAGTTTTCTTTATTGGATCTGACGAGGTAGCTTTGTTTGATTATTGCTCGTTAACTGACAAAGTTCGCTCATTCTCAAGCCGTTAATGGACTTCTGTCAACGTCGTTACAAGTCATGAATGTTCCACCTTGATAGTCGTTCATTTAAAATCAGCATTCTCAACACGAGTAAAGAAAGTGTTAAAATGCTCGAAGTTCTTTATTAAAATACTTGTAACGGCTTGAAGCAATACTCTCAAGGGAACCTCCTTTCCAACAGTCACCAATTGTATTTTACGGTAATGTGAATAGAAACTGGTTCTATTCGTAATACCCAGTATTTGACGGTATTGCGGGTATTTTCCGGTGTCCGAAATATGATTTGTGTTTACATATGGTTGCAGTGCGTTTTTGTAATACCGTTGAATACCGCCAAATACCAACATGGAAATCAGCCTTGTGAATGAACGATCTTTGTATTAGTTTGTAATATTATGATCGCCGAGGTAACTTTGAGAACCTTATCCAGCCCGTGGTTGGAGACAGAGTTTTTGTCTACTAAATTTCCCGTGCATTTGAATGAGGGAAAATTAGAAGACAAAGAAATTCTTTGTGTTCTACTAAACTTCCCTCATGCATATCATAGGAAATTTTCCCTAATTTGTATGCATGAGTAGTTTTCAAACAAATAAACGTGGGGAATTTAGCGATTAAATTTCCCTGCGAGAACAAAAGAAACCGAGTAAATCATGGTATTACTATAAGTAATATCATGAAATGAGGCGTATTAGCTATTAAACCGCCCGCTCGATGAGGGTCATTTAGTAAAATTCCCGAGGGCCGAAGGCCCGAGGGAATTTTACTAAATGACCCGAATCGAGTGGGCGCGGTTTAATAGCTAATACGCCTCATTTGTAATATCACGTTTGCGAGTTTTCCCGAAAGGGTGCGGCAGTCTTTGCATACTTCGAGATGGGTTAATAAAAATGATGTAATACTGCAATGTTTCGTGTGTGATTTGATAATTCTACTATTAAATACTACCTGTCGTCACGGTTTGCCGCGGTCGTATTAGTTCTAATACAACTTCAATCGGGGTGTATTAGTGATTAAATCAACCCGTTAAGACAAAGGGAAAACTCGCAAACGTGATATTACTTGTAATATACCCAGAATCTTATCCTGGCATTACCACCACTATATATACAGAACTCGTGACTAGGCTCTCGGCAACGGCGTCAACAGCTCACTGGTCAGAGTACTGCACTAGCATCGCAGGGTCGCGGGTTCAATTCCAGCCGGAAGGCCTTGAAGTTGCATTTTTCGCAACTGGTCCCGGTTTGGTCTTAAAAATAAAATGTATATATTCTTACAATCGAAATTTTCCTTCATCATAAATCCTTAGAACATGTAGTTTAATTGAGTGAAATGCAAAATATTACTTGTTATATCGGGTTCAATAAAGAAAACTGCCATCTTTCGCTATCCACCTTGATCTTAAACTGGTAAACGCGCGTACTGCTTTATCTGTCATTTCATAGTTATTTTGACTGCCTTTGAGCCGCATGTCTTTACTGGGAACAATGCAGTAATTGTCAAATGCTCTTAGATTACGCATACTGGCTAATTCCAGATCCTATAACCCCAATCCTAACCCTAACTCCACGCCTAGAGTTTTTAACCGGCCAAGGCCCAGCCAAGGGCATTTGACAAATGGCGATTATCGTAATTTCAGGATATTTCATGAGAGGATATTACTGGGAATCATTCGCCCCACTCCTCCACCGGTTCTGCCCCAGATAGATTGAGAGTTTGCGACACCTGGGTACGAGGCAGGGATGACTCAACAGGACCTTTACATTTTTTAGAACTACTATTCCTAACCCTAATCTCAATCCCAATCCTAACCCTAACCCTACCCTTGATCCTAACCTTGATTAGCCCTAACCGTAGCTATCCATAACCTAAAGAAAAATAAAAACCAGAAAAAACCAAAAAGGTCCTTTTGAGTCATCCCTTTTATCTTGGAGAGTATAAGGAGAACATTTTCCCCGTGTTTCCATAACTCGAAATCGCAATGGCAACAATCACGCTTCGGGCCTATTGTGATTTCTCGTATTTTTCTATAAACACAAATATTTTCTATATAAACGAGATAAAATTTCGAATAATCAATCGATCATTAGTCACTTTTATTTAAAAGGTTATTTCTG